>JARFXV010000100.1:0-715000 GCA_031761425.1 Cosmopolites sordidus | reverse complement strand
ATTGCACAAAGTGAAATTCAAGATAGAGGCTGTTTCAGACACAAGGTTAACGTTTGGGATGTTGGCCAGAGAGAAAAATGTAAGAAGAGAAAAAAAGCTCATAGCAAAATAATGAAATTAGTATGGCTGCAAAGGAAGGCTAACAACAACAAACGCCTCTAACTGTACTTCGCGTGGTCCACCAGGGTCCATACGTGAATAATAATAATAAAATGGAAATTTAATGATAATGGCAATACCACAAAATATTAAAATGTTGTAAGTTTTTGTCTTCCTCTTGTTAACTTTCCTTTTTCCCATAAAACTAAAGGTGTGTCTAACATTTTGACGCATCTAAACTTCATTAAAAAATCAAAAGTAGTAAGTTTCTTTTCTTGAAAAACGTCTTCAGTTCAACTCAAATTAATATGAGTAAAAATGCATTTTACTTCTTTTTTCATATTAATACCGTGTGTCCCAGCCAAATGGAATAAATTCGTTAATAAATAAATGGGGGCGTGTTCGAAAAAACGCTCGAACACATCGATTGGTATTTTTGGATGCGCATTTTTTTCAACAAAAATTTTTTATACAGGCTGTGTCATGTAACAGGAAATTTCAAGACTATTTAGTTTTTGTATAAATTTTTTATTTAAAACATTTAATGTAACAAATGCTCGAATTGTGAACCCTGGACGTCCTGACAATACCTGTCCAACCTCAAGTAAAACTGATTCCTGACATTATTTAATGTTTGTTGCGTAATTGACCTAATGCTGTCGGTAATGCGTCCTCTTAAATCATTCAGATCTTGTGGCTTGGTTTTGTATACGACGCTTTTGAGATATCCCCATAAAAAAAATCCAACGGAGTGAGTCCGGCCCTCTCCTCCCAATCCATCGATTTGGAAACACATTATTGAGGTATTGCCGCACATTAACTTGATAATGGGGGGGGGGGGGGTGCTCCATCTTGTTGGAACCAAATTGTGTCGGCTAGCAATTGAGGATGTCTTCTATTAGGGTACAAATTTATAAGATTTGGAATGAGCTGATTTTGGAGAAAGTCTAAGTAATTTACCCCATTTAAATTTTGATCGAAAAATATTGGACCAATTATTTGATCACCTATAATACCTGCCCAGACATTAATCTTTTCAGGTCTTTGTGTGTGAATTTCCCGCATCCAGTGAGGATTTTCTCTCGACTAATAACGACAGTTCTGGCGATTGACATGCCCATGCAGAATAAAAGTAGATTCATCAGAAAATAAAACGTTTTCCACTCTCAGAAGGTTGTTGTCTATTCTGTGCATCATTTGTTCGCAAAACTCCATTCTCCCATCAAAGTCGTCTTCACTAAGCTCTTGAGTAGGCTGTAGCTTATACGGATGCATTTTATTCTCTTTCAATATTCTGACAACCGAAGAGCGACAAACATTGTTTTCCAAGGCAACTTGTCGAATTGAGGTATGCGGATTGTTTTGGAATGCAAGCATTACATCCAATTTTTTGTTATCGGTCAACGACACTGCTTCCTTCTTAATTTGTCTCACGTGTCCCAGTTCTCTAAATTCTTTTTCAACTTTACTTACTGTACCTTAGGATATGGGTGGTAAGTCAGGATATTTTTCCCTAAAGAGACGAATAACTTCGACTTGAGCTCGTGTCCTATCTCCATAACCTATCGTCATTAAGATAGTTATTTTATGACTCTCTGATAAATACACCATGTTTAAATCAAATGAATCACACACGTCAAAGAAAACTAATTTACAAGGCATGTTGATTTTTTTGACGTTTCATACAACAAATACCTACCTTTGAAAACCTGATTTTTTATCTTTGCCTATTTGCTGATAAAGTTCGAAGAATTACTTGATATTTCCGAAACAGTTGAAGATAAGTCTAGGATATTTTACATGAAATATGTCTAGAATTTCCTGAAGAATCCAAAAATTAAATAATATACAGGGTATTGTATTTAAAATAAGAAAGTTGGTATTACTGTTACATGACACACCCTGTATAAAAAAATTTTGTTGAAAAATGCGCATCTAAAAATATCAATCGACGTGTTCGAGCGTTTTTTCAAACACGCCCCCATTTATTTATTAACGAATTTATTCCATTTGGCTGGGACACACAGTATATTAAAAAAGTTGTAAAATAATATTGTTTAAGTGCCTGGGGATTGCGTTCAGAAATATGGGGGTCGCAATGTGTTCAAAAAAATAAGACCCGTATACGACACAACATTTTATTAAAGTATTTTTAATTTAAAAAGGTGTATTAGAAAATTAAATATTACCAGGTAATAACAACATAATAAAATAAAAATAATTAAAGTAATAGCCAAAGTTGTTTGAAATAATAATTTAATGCGACGGTTAATTTTGTTTTTCACTTAAAAGTTTGTATATACGTGGATCATCATTGCAATCACACATAAGCAAATTATTTTTAAGTGATAATAAACGATTTACATATTTAGTTTTTAAAGCCACCATGGACAAGAAGCTTTTTTACATAAGTAAGAAGTAGCGAAGGGGATTAATGTTTTCAGAGCTTCCGTATTCACACCGTCGTGCAAGCCAAAACTTATCTAAAACTTAAAAAGTTAAAAATTCTAGTTGTAGTTTTGTTTTGTCGTCGATTCAATAAGTTCAATAAGTCTCAATATGTAATTCTGCACTGCAACAACATTTTCGTCAAACTTATGAAAAACCCATCTTTTCAACAAATCATCGTTGCTATCTGAAAAATATTCCAGTAACTGAATTTTCAATTCGCGTAAATGCGTTTTCACGCTCTCCAACACGTGATCAATAAAAGAATTTTCTAAATCCATATTTTTGGTAATATAATCCGAAGTTAAAGTGAATGCATTAAAATTGCGTTTTTCAGGGCGTATAATCCAAATACCGAGCTTCTTGATAAAGTCATTGACTTTGTCTGTCATTAGTAATACGTTTTTGTTACGGCCTTGTAAACTCGAATTCAAGACATTCAAATGTGAAAATATATCACTGGAGTAGGGCAACAGTAATAAAGTTTCCCCATTTTGTAAAAACTCTGAAAATGCCCTATTTTTATCTGTAGAAAAAATATTTCAATTTATCTCGCAATTCAAAAATTCGTTAGAAATTTTCCTCACGACAACTACCTGGCTTTAGTATGGAAAAGCAGTGAGTCGTGTTTGACACCCATTTTTTCGCACAATGTGGAAAGCAATCTAGTCTGCAATGGTCGGCTTTTAATAAAATTAACAATTTTTGCGGCTTCTGACAGAACATTTTTTAAATTATATGGCATCTTTTTTGTAGTAGGCGCATTTCTGTGAAGAAAGCAGTGCGTCCATTCCATATGTGGCATAAGGTCTTTTAATTTTACCACTGTTCACACCACTGTTCTTCCCCATTATCCGTAATGCATTTATTAAAGTCCAAGTTTTCTTTTTGTGTTGTATCAATAAAAACTTTGAAGAGTCCTTCGACAGTTACACGACAAGGGATTGATTTGTAAAATAGCATATTTTCTCTAATTGACTGCTCGCATTCATATCGGACAAAACACAAAAATTGCGCCAAGTTTGACACGTCTGTTGACTCGTCGAACTGAATAGCAAAAAATTTACTTAATTTAACCTTTTCAATTATTTGATCGTGAACATCGTTGACCATTTTATTAATGCATCTGGCTATTGTATCATTTACAAGTGGTATAGTTTTTAAATATTTTGCTTCTTCCGGACTTATCATCACATTATCTAGATCAATGGCAAGCGGGTAAAAAGAGCTTTTCCGTAATCGTGTGGGGCTTCGACTCCCTGACCACTCCTATTGCTACTAAATAGGATGCTTGAAGTGCTGCGGTCTCATTACGGCTTGATTTGTTGATATTTCAAGACGAGTGATTTATGCTCGAACAATTCTAATGAGTTGTTTTGTAAAGACGGGTGTTTTATTTCCAGATACCGGACTGATTTTGAAGGCTTCATGCTTTCCGCGGACAGAACTTGATCACAAACAACACATTGCGGCTTGTCTTCCAAGGCACTTAATCCATATTTTAAACATGTTTCATTATATAATCTGGTGTTGTTTTTTTCTTTACTGTTTCACCAGATGTAGACGGTGCATTTCGTTTTGTAACAAATTACGTAAGTATGTACAAGTGCAGGTTAGAGGTTCGAACTGGTAAAAGTAATATAAGAACAAAGAGTTACACAAATCTTGTAGTTAGGTATTGTGGTGTGTGCGGTATTTGTGGGTGTGTGCGGTATTTCGGTATAAATGTAACAGCCCATTCACACATAAATCTGTCATTGACGATTCGTGATTTAATACAAAAACAAATAGATGATTAGTTTTTTTCATCATTCGTCACTCTCGTTGGAGTTTATAAGCCATTTAAAAATAAGAAAGATTCTTCATAAATCACGATACTGAAAAAAGAACGAATCGTCACCGTGTTAACCGGCTGATGTAAAACATTGATAAACGTCAAATTAACATATTGTAGTGATGGAGACGCAACGTTTTTTACTTCAGTTTTTGGCTATTTAGTGGGTCGCGACACTAAAAATATTGAGGATTCGATGTTCTAGTGTGCCTAACATTTTAACACAAATGTCTACAAGATTACAAACTATTCTTCATTATGTTTCAAGTCACCAAATTTGAAAAAGATTCGAAGCCTGTACAAGAACAATTTTTTTACAAGTTTCGTTATTTAATAACAATGTAAAATAAAAATAATATTATATATCTTTCATAATTATATTTTAAAGGGAAGCTTTTTAAATCATCTTTAATACTTTTTTCACCAAATCCTTAAATACCTTATAATATGCCATAATATTTTAAGATCATAAAATGATACTAACAGTGCCTTAAAAATACCCATCCAATTATATATTTTTTGGACACGAACAGAGGTCTAAAAACATTTGCGATTTTTGTCCAACTCAGGTAAATTTGCGAATAATTGTATAAAAATGAATGCCAATAAAGCTTAATAACGAAATGGGCGGTCTATTTACCTTCAATATTATGACCTCGTAAACTCAAGCAAAAAGATCAGTTTATGGTACTTAAAGACCGAACTGATACCACCCCGCATAAAATCTATTATTGCCCGCTAAGCTTTTATGGCAAATAGAGCATGGAAACATAAATGGGCTAATAAATATGTTGGGGAAAATGATGGATATGTTTGACCGTCGTGTTACGCAAATGGCTAGACATATTACGATATCACTTCAGCTTCATTAAGAATTTTTATTTTTTATGATCTATGCAATAATCAAAGAAGTACAGTCATTAGTCATTTTACAGTTATGGTAACGACATTCATATTCGCACAAAGACATTATTAAGAAAATTACGAATTTACAAAAAAATATTTCATTTCTATAACGTTCTGTAATTTGTTAAAATCCACATGTTTGACCTTTTGAAAATGTCAGAAAATTTAGATATTTTTGTGAATAGTTTGCGTTTGCAACGAATTTTTAACATATAAAAGTATACAGTTATATTTTGTTTTTGGTTTGGTTTTGGTTTTTACTGTGTCACCGCAGAAATAACACAGATCAATAAGTTTAAACTTTTTTGAGAAAACATTGATGAAAATATGTGTATATAAAGTATGTTATAGTCCTAAATCCGAAATTGATAAACTGATTATTGTAACACGAGCAGTTTTTTTGTTACGGAGGGTCAGTAGTAGGGAAAAAAAGAGACGACATATTCACACAATATAATAATTATTTAATATAAACATGTAAAACGTCTTAAATCTATGCAAAGACATTACTGAGAATTATGTGAATAAAAAATATATTACATGAGATGTCATACAGCGACAAAAACTTTCACTTTTTCCTCCTGTGTTCTGTAGCCTCATCTCTTTTTAAAAACCAGTAATCACACAACATAGATGGGTTCCAGCGTCCATGGTATCTTGCTTAAATTATTCTGATGTCCCCGCTTACTGCACCAAAATTTTCCGATAAAAATACAAATGGAAATGTAAAAAATGCATTTTAAGGACATGCGACACCCTAGTATTTCATACACCTTCAAGAGTTCATCTATGAGGTTTTTATAATTTGCATCCTTTTTGTTGCCCAAGAATCCTTTCACTACAACGGAAAGCGGAAATCACCTAGAAAAAAAGACTTTCCGTATTTTAGTTTTACATCACTGAATTGAGGAAATATTTCTTTTAGGTATTTGAAACTATTACCTTCTTTGTCTGTGACTTTGACAAAGTTTTTCATTAGCCCAAACTTAATACGGAGAGGCGGAAGAGGCACCTTTTTGGGTTAGCAAGGGAGGCATATTTTATGTTTGAAGTATCATGTTCAAAAAAGTTTTATGAAGCCAATCTTTCTTACTGTAATGTTCTTTTTTTTGCTGCCATACTGTCCTACTGTTGTAGAATGCTGTGGAAATACCCCATCTACAATCTTATGGTAATTCCTATATTGTCCAGTCCAAAGTCAGGTATAAATAATTTCAATGGTCCCATGATATAAAGGAGAAGAAGATGCATGAAAATGGAAAGTGCTAGCTCATTTCTGTGAAACGGTGTTTTAATAACTTCCTAAATAAAACGCAAACAGAGCATTCTCATCAATTTTACAAAAATCACGTCGATCTGTGTAATTAAAGTAATGGGTGAAGGTTGATCTCAACATTTATACCTCTACTCAAAAATGGGTCTAGAGAAAAATGCCAAAATTACGGCCTTATCGCTCCAATTCAAAATGAAAGCAAAATCCTCATTCACATTGTCGATGAACCCTTAAAATCCTACTTATCATGGCAGATTCCCTCGAGCAGGCTAGATTCGTTCCAGGGAGAGGTACATGTGATGTGATATTCAACATTCGACAAATAATCGAAAAAAACCAAAGAAGTCGACCATTTTATATACATCTGTTTCGTTAACTATCGGAAGGCATTTAGCAGCCTAAATTGCGGGAAATTGCTGCAGGAAATGGACTCCCATTTCTGATCTGATACTCATCAGATTACCTGATTGGCTTAATTTGTCATCTATATGAAAAAAAAACAAAACAGTGGAGAATATTGATCAAATCTCGATCCCGATTTTGAGATTCCTATATTTTAAATGGGGGGAGTAATAACATAAAGTTTGAAAACCACTGATTTATATTGTTTTTTGTGAAATATCGTTGCACATACACTGAAGAGCAAAAAAAAAGTACAAGAAAAAGAGTATTAATATTAATTAAACTGGAAACAAACACAGAATTATGTAGATTTGAAGGAGGAAATATCAAATTATGATTTTTTACGGCATAAATGAAACAGTTACAATACTTTTTCAATATAAAATAGTAAGGTAGAGTATTAATTTTAATTTATAATGATAAAAGCACACATATTTAACAGACAAATATCTACAAGATATACATTAACTAAAACAATGCTATATAATTAGTTAATTCAAATTTCGAGTACAATTTCCTCCCATCTACCAAATAAAACAACAAATCGAATACTAAACAAGCATCTTCCAGTCATTCAACCTATGTCAAGATGCTGATGTTGGATTGCCTAATGCGCAAAAGAACGAGATGATCAAATTTATGTAAATGAAAGAATAGGATAGAGTCGTTTTTATAAGCTAAAAGGGGCCAATGGCCTCCCAAATAAAGACCTGCAGAGTATCGAAACAACAAGATATACTTCCTTGCCTAATTTGGAATACGCGCCAAGTCGTTTTCAGGGTTTTCCATAAAATTACATGTGCTAGAAAAAGATAGCAGGTGTTAGGTGACATATGGGAGATAGAGACGGAAATATTTGTCGCGTGGGAGACGAGATAAAACTATATACATTGTGGTTTATGGCTGCATACGAGATAGGTCACTTTTTATTATTAATCTTGATAAAATGGAAGACTTTTCCTGATAGCTTTATTTGATGCAGTTTAGAAATTTGTCATACAATTAATTTATTTAAGTATATATACAGGTATTTTTTTTTAACTTTTTGTATTTGAAGTGATAGACTAGTACTTCCAAATGCAAAATTGTAGGAAGTAGCTTGACTAAGACAAATTAACAGCGTTTTCCGGTGTTGCCCGATTTCTTCAGTAGCTACTACAACAATATTTTTAAATAGCAACACCGTATTTTTTAACATAATTTGACAACTCTTAAAATTCGTAATAAAAAATGTTATGTCACATTTGAAGGAACTAAAAGGAAGCGAACATAGCAATAGTAGGCCTTGGAAATTAAACAAAAATTGTGCTTTTTTGAAAGGAGTCATCATCATTGTGCTGTCATTGTGTTATTTGAAAGCTGTTATATTTGAATGTGTATAAAAATAACATTTTAATTCAGTTGCTAAAATTAATCAATTATTTATTCAAAAAGAGAAAGTTGAATTAATTTTTCATGTTGGCGGCTTAAGTCTACCTGCTTAATTATTAATTAATATTAATTCTAATAATTATTATTAATGTATTAATTAGATTTTTTGCATAAGATGACTGAGATTCATCGGCAGTCCCAAACGCTCGATATTTTTTCTAAAGTTATTTGTCATTACTCCACACATCGATATTATTATGGAGATCAGTTCCACACTGGTTAAACTCCACATAATTGAGCTCTATTGGGAGATTTTTCATATTTCCGGAGTTTTTTCATTTGTATTTTTGCCAGATTTTGCATTAACGGACAACCCACATCAATCACAATGGCTTTTAATGTCTTTTGTCAATCAATATTAGGTCTGGCCTGTTATAGTCTATTGTACTGTCTGTAATTACTGGCCTATCGCAATAGAGCAGCCAATCACTGGATTCTAAAGTCGATTCCGGGGAATATTGGAAGTGTGGTGGTAGATTGTTGATGAGGTTGTATTTCACCGCCTATTTCCAGTGTATAATTTTCGCCACCTGATTATGTCTTCCAAGATAGGCGAATTCTGATAGTGCTGAACATCCAGCAGCTCTTTTAAAGATCTTTTAAAGCTCTCTGTCTCTGAGTGGAGCCAACCTTTCTTTAGCCAGTTAAGCGAATTTTCTTTATCTACACTGGTGTGGTCTAAGGCAGCAGAAAATTTAGCATGAAGTACCTTCCATAGCCAGGAAATATTTTTTTCGGCAAAAGTAATGATGTTCGAACTTATATGTGTATGACTTGGGTTTAAGGGTGTGCATCCCCGATCTGCTTGAATGATACTCCGTATTAACGGCTTACTTGAGTTTCTAAAATAATCTCTCATATTTTGCTCCTGCCTCTTACATAGTTATTTTATACTAATGAGACCTATTTCCCTTTCTCTTCTTTTCAAGTAAAGTAGATCCCAGGCTGAGTGTGGGTGATGGTACCTAAATATCGTTAATAGAAGTATGAGAAGATAAAACCATCAAGAAATAGCAAAGTCTTCGGCAGAAATATGTACTGCTTTAAATGTTTATATTGCAATATACAGAAAAAAATAATCTATATATATGGCCTCTGATCACTACCTTTAACATTTTTTTATGGAAAAAATAATGCAAATATAATCTTGGAAGTAATCACTCTCCCCTTCGCAACCTTTAGGATTACTCTCGAATTCCAAATGGAAAAAACTTGGTTATTTTGATATGATAAAGTTATTTGGATTTTTTCGGCTTCCTCGAGAGCTGTAAAGCAGTTATTAACCATATTATACTGCAAAGAATATGCCAGGTGCGATAAAATTTTCAGCTCAACTCGGCGATCGTTTTAAAAATTCTTTTTTCTGCATGTAATCCTGTGTTATCCTAAAACAAAATGATTCCCCCTTTTTTATTTGCCAGTATAAGGCTTTTTTCTCCAGAGAGTAACCAGCGCGAATCATTTGGTAATGATAACGCCCTGACTGTGTATATACAGTTGCTGTGTATATACCATATACACAGCAACACATTTTTAAGATGGATATTTGATCTTGCTGCGCTGCTTGATGGCTGACAAGGTTTAACTCACGATTTTCGACTCTTTGGATTATCGTAGAAGATACACTTTTCGTGACAGAAGCAGGAAATTATTCTTCTTGAATCTAAAGGGCAATGATTACAACAACATTACAGTGTCTGCTGGTATTCTCGGCTGTGAGTTGACAGAGGAAAAAGCAAGCGTCCTTTAAATTTTCCTTAGCTTATATAAACATTTAGAACTAGCTAGCGATATTACCGCGAATTCCTGTTCTAGCTCTAGGAGTACATGGCAAAGATTTTCTTCCAACACTACTTCCAGTTCTTCATCCAAAATTTCCAGTTCGGAATTCCTGAAATAACTTTTTACAAGTACTGTATAAGACAGCATTATCTCTCAAAGCCACACAGATCATGTCTCAGCTTCCGTAATATTTTTTTCTAGTTAAAAGGCGAGGAAAACAGTGCTTCAAATGTTGCTTTTCGAATGACATCGCGTCTATCAGTGATTTTTCGGGTTATATTTACAGTTGGCTCGTATATTTTACCCCTTTTTGAAGGTGAAGATGGTACCTTAAAGTAACTATATGGGAGCAAAAAAATCTGATTCAAGCAGTCGATGAAACCGGGGCCGATAAGGGATGATAATTAAGTCGAAGGCGAAGCGATAACGAAAATAGCCAGAATTATGTAAAATGAAATTATTTATATTATTTATATAAGTAACTAGATGTTACCCGCCCGCTTCGCTGGACGTAAATTAAATTTTAGTAATAATTGATTTTTTTAAGAATAAATTTACTATTTGATATTTTCAATAAATTTCACGAAGACAAAATTGCGACAAATTTGCTTTTATGAACCAACCACCCCACCCCCCAATTAAATTTTATAATCTTATTATTAAAGATCGAACGACGTTGAAAAATTATTTTGACAGCTGAATTTAAACTAATTGTCACATTCGTCAATCATCTAATTTTTATTACATTTTAATTTTTCTCATAATAATCTGCAAAAATAATTTCATTAAAAGCTAAAGAAATGATTAAATATTAATTATAAATATTTAATAATTAAACATTACAGCTAAAACAACCTATAATGATCAGTAACCTTCTTTTGTACACAGTAAGAAGCAACAGTATAAGTCTACGCCGTTTTTGATGTTATGTTCAATTCGGATATTATATTAACTCCAATTAATGTTTGCATTAACAGTTCTTAATCAATTTTCATGAAGTATAAGGAGAAATCCTATCAAATTCTGTAGAACTTGTAACTGTAGGCTAGAAGTTTCAAGCCTATAGGACATATAGTCAAAAAAAATGTGAAGGTTTTAAGCTTTTACACCCCCATACCCCCCCTCCCTAATTCACCCCTTTGAAAATGGATTTTCGAACATTCCATTTTAGTAGATGTTTATGTATTATAAGGAAAATTCCTGCCAAGTTTCAAGTCTGTAGGGCTTATATTTAAAAAACAGGATTTTTGCATTTAACACCCCCGCAACTCCCCTTTGGAGTTGATTTTTGTAAAACCCATTCTAGTAAAAGGAACATGCCTGCCACATTTCAGGTCTGTAGGTCTTATAGTTCCGGATATCCCATGATGAGTCAATGGTACTTCTCCTATATATATATATATATATATATATATATATATATATATATATATATATATATATATATATATATATATATATATATATATATATATATATATATAGATTTATCAACCCATGACCATATCCAAAAAACGCACAAAATATGTCTGTTCTATATCTTTTTGTTTGGTAAGTGGCTGTTGGATTATCATAGTAAAGACAAAAGAACTAAGAGAAAACAAAATCTAACAATACAACTTAATATGCTTTATACTGTTTGGATAATTACACAACAAATCAATAAAAATCCAGATAAATAATGCAAATTACAACATAAACTATCCATAACAAATTCAAAAGCAAACAAGTAAAAAAACTGACTGTAATAAATTAAAGAAAAACAAAAGCATATACCGTTGAGCAATAATTGTATTATTGCTGCGTATCTAGAGTTGACTAACAGTACCTGGTAATTTTATAAAAGTCTCTGACATTGACTTTTAATGCTTGCCAATATTAAATTTCTAAACAAGGAAGATTTTTTTTACTTGAGTGCTGAATATACATTTGAATAATATGGCGATCATAACTCAAAAGTCGTCATTGAACTTTTAATATATGTTAGTTGATAGAGAGAAAGAGCGATGAATAAACTGACAAACAAGGTCCTTGAAGAGTCTTGATAAGAGATTTTATACGAGGTTTTCTCTTAAATATTTTAAATAAATATACTGATACCTTAATTCTAATACCCCACGTATGAGACAATATCACATAAAGGGTCTACCATTGATGATGATGGAACTTTGACAGCTCATGGCGGCCATATTTGTTTGTTGCCAATTTTTACATGTTGTTTTCCGAAAGGTTTGCAATTAAATCAAGATTCGTTTCACGTTAGAAGAACGTGTGAAAATTGTTCAGTTTTATTAGCCAAATTCGCGATCCCCTCGTGCTACTCAACGAACAATTCAGACCGATCGTGGTATTCATCGTGGTGGTCCTTCTAAACAGGCTATTGATCGTGTTATTAGAAAATTTGAAAGTGAGTTTACTCTCTATGATAGTGTAGTGCCCGTACGACAAAAAACAGAAGTGTTAAGAATATTACCGCAGTTCAAGCAAGTGTAGCCGAAAATGACAACGTCTCGATTGCTCACCGTTCGAGTCAAGCCTCTTGCCAATGACAACCTGATGAATTTTGAGGTTAGATTTAGGCTTGCATCCGTATAAGATGGTACTGGCACAAAAATTTAAGCCAACCGATCACATATTCCTGGTGAATTTGCGGACTGAGCTCTGGAAATGATCGAAACCGAAAACGAATTTCATCGCAAAATCCTCTTCTCCGATAAGGCTCAATTCTGGCTCAATGGCTTCATCAATAAACAAAATTGTCGGTATTGGTGTGAATCTAATCCACACGTGATACATGAGAGTGCTTTACATCCGCAAAAGATCACAGTTTGGTGAGGATTTTAGCATGGAGGAGTCATCGGTACTTACTTCTTTAAAATACCGAGCACTACAAGGCAATGCTGAAAGATTTTTGCTTCCCGGAATTTGATGGAATCGATGTTGATGACCTTTATTTTCAACAGGATGGCGTACCACTGCATATTTCTTGAGTAAACATGGGCTTATTGAGAGCCAAGTTCGGTAACTCGGTTAATTTAACGAAATGGGCCCATCGCTTGGCCGCCGAGATCATGCGACTTAACTCCTTTAGATTATTTTCTCTGGGGATATGTGAAAACACAAGTTTATAGTAATAAACCCGCGGCTATTGGCAACTTGGATACTAATATTCGTCAAGCCATAGTCGCCATACAGCCGGAAATATGCGCAAAGGTCATCGAGATGGGAGATCGAGAGAGGAGATCGAGAATTGGCGCGAACGAATCCGGGTCTACAAAAAGAACCGTAGTGGCCATCTCGCTGAAATCTTGCTCAAATCATAAATTGCATGTCTGAATCTCTTAAACAAAGCAATCTGAACCAATTTTGAGCAAAAAATGTGTGTTTTATTTAATTTTGAAGTTTAATCATTCTTATTGGTAGATTTTTACGTGTTATTTGACTTTCTTTGATACGTGTTGTTAGAATTCAGTAAAAATAATATTATAATCCGTGTTTTTGAATTAACTGTGAATAACATTGAAATAATTTTTTCTGATACGTCTTATTAGAATCATTGGATAATAAGTAAAAACAAGTTAACATACATTCAAAACCTGAATTTTAATCAAAGTTCTCATATATGGTGTTACAACGTCGGTATCGACATATGATTTATTTTGTTAAATAGTATATTGGAAGTGGAACTCGAAGTGGCGCCCTGAAGAAAGCCATCCAGTTGAAGGGATAGGTGGGGCTCCTACCCGGTCAAACAACCAACAAAAGTGTTCATTTGGACGGTGGCGCAGGTTGTTGTGTGTTCCACATGAGATTGTAGAACCCAACGGTTGGGTGTGTGATGACACTCAGCTACTGCTGTCTCATTGGACGCAGTCCAAGAAAATCTAACACTACATATATACGCCATCCGACGGGAGGCGTTGTTGGCTGTGGGTAGGGTCTCCCTATTCTTGATGGTATGGTATATGTCGGCGCCCTAAAGAGTCTGAACCTCGAGAGACGAAACATATGTCATCCAGGTGAAGGGATAGGTGGGACTCCTTCCCGGTCAAACAACCAACAAAAGTGTTCATACATATATATATATATATATATATATATATATATATATATATATATATATATATATATATATATTCAATTAATATTCACACTTTTAAGAAATCTTAGTTTATTAATAACTAAGTAACTAAGAAACTAAAGTAAGGTTAGAGGCGCATCAACAACTTAGAAAACTATTTAGCGACTGGACCTATAACGTAACGTTGGTTCCGAACCACGGTCATCAGCCACCGAAAACCCCGGTCAGCACCCCCCTCGGGCTATCAACCCTTGGTTTTGTGCTTAACCGAAAGTATCTCGAGAAGCCTACCGACTGGCGAATGACCAACGTAAAAAACCTCTCAGAAGGCATCCGGCCTTACCCAGCCTCGAACTGGCGTGACTGAGGTGATTCCTTGTCAGATTTTACACTCTTACCTAGAAACAATTCACAAGAATTTTGATTAGGTAACATTAGAGTTCTCATTTCTTCCATATCTAATGTGCTCAATATGTTTTTTAAATCTAGTTAATATGAATCTTTTAGTTTGCGCAACATACAGATATATTCGATTACAATCTTGACAGCTAATGCCAAAAATTCACGATTTTTCATGTTAGTCTATTCTTTCCTTTGGATTTCCCAGGATTTTTCTTAATTTACTACATAGTTTGTTGAATACCTCAATGCCCATTGTTTTTAAAATTTCAAAATTTTATCTTGCCCTCGTGGTTATTAGGCATTATCTCCTACCTACCAAATCAATTTTCTTTATGATCATAACTAGATTTGTTTATAGAAAAATTAAATAATCTATATATCATAAGGTGTAAACTAGCTATCTTATTATAAATAGTGGTGGTGTTTTTTTTATAAACAACAATGGTAATATAAAGAGTTTTCTAATAAGAGCGTCAGAACTGTGAAACGCAGTAGCAGAAACATGTCTGAAATATAAATGTCTCTCATAAGGTATGTCCACACTTATTCAACTTTTAATCGTCAAGATGCATGCATATGTTGAAAGGTTAGACGCATGCGTTGTTGAACGAGAGGCATGCAAGGACGCACGTGAAAAATCATGATGCACGAAGAGACGCAGAGCTAGCGCAACGACTCCCGCCCATGTTGGGTATCTGAAGCTTTCGCTTTCAAGTTCTTGATGTAATCTGCAAGTTTTTGCAATAGTTTACAAATTTCATTCAAAGTAAAGTAGCTTAATTTTATTAAATTAAATTAACATATTAAATTATATCTAAGAACGAAGATTTTGAAGCCATTTTCAAGAGAATCCGGGTGCTTTGCCCCGGGGTCTCAATGTGCCTACCAGCCTACTAAATAAAAAATATATTTACCCTAAAACAAACTGAAACACCTTTTAGATTTTTTAAAATAATATTTTGAAAAAAAATATATATATTTACCTCGTTGAATTCAGAAAAATGCTCTTTTCAACAATACCAAATTCAAGTACTGGAGTACCTGGATTTCAATATGTGAAAAGAAAAAATGTTTGTGCAGAAAATTTCATTAGGAAATCGCTAAGCGTTATCGAGATATTTGACCGCTTCCATACATAATAGCATATATATATATATATATATATATATATATATATATATATATATATATATATATATATATATATTCGTATAGAACGAATTCATAATATATAGTTCTTGTCCTTCAGCAAAATCAACCAATCTGTCACCTCAATTGTCTCACTCACCAGTTCCATATGGGCCAGTTGCATTTTCGTCAGTTCTTGTTGTTCCAATTCTGGTATTAAAATCACCCATCAGGATTTTGTACCTACATTTCGCCTTGTATAAAAGCTGGGCCAAATCATCATAAAATTCCTCAATTTCCTCATCCCAATGGCTTATAGTTGGTGCATAAGCTTGGACGACTTGAAGCTTACACTTTTTATTCAGCTGAATGACGCATTGAGCTAGTCGGTCAGATGTACTTTTAAATTTTAGTACTCTGTCCTTCAGCTTTCGATTGATGAGGAATCGAATTTCGCCACATCGGTCATTTTCGGTACATCGAGTATAGAGTACGTGTTCAGTTGGTTCCAGTTTGATTAACTCTTCGCCCTTTTTTCGTGTTTCACAGAGCCCAATAATATCCCAATGTATGTTGTCAAGTTCGATTAACAGTTCTTGCAATCGGGCCTCTGTTTTCATAGTCCGTATATTTAACGTTGCAATGTCAAAAGTCCAATGGCAGCCTGATCTAACCCGGTGATTCTTAGCACCCTCTGCCTTGGGGCAGGTCTTCCCGCTGCCGTAGGTAGTTTCCCCTTGGCCTCCGGGGAATGAGGACCGTGTTTGAGGTTGTACTGTCATATTTCAACATATTGAAATACCATGTTGAAGGTATGGACCGTAATCTGCCACGCTGGTCGAATGCGGGTTGGCAGATTTTGGATCATGTTAGTTGAGGCCTCTGCCTTGACCTATCCGCTATGAGTGACCCTCCCAGGAGCATAGACGCCAGACGGCATAGCTCAAAACTTCATTGCCCTACTCAAACCCCTTTACCCTGTTAAGGTCTGATCCACAAAGGGAATGGGAATCCACCACCATATATATATATATATATATATATATATATATATATATATATATATATATATATATATATATATATATATATATATACAAAATAATTCGATAACAATCCAACCAAATAATACTTATAATAATAAAATCAACTTAAAAAAAGTGCATAAATAAAAATAACTGACCATAATAAATGAATGAGAAATATAAGCATTAACCGTTGAGAAATAATTGTATTATTTCTGCGTATCTAGAGTTGACTAACAGTACCTGGTAATTTTATAAAAATCTCTGACATTGACTTTTAATGCTTACCAATATTAAATTTCTGAACAAGGAAGACTTTTTTTACTTGAGTGCTGAATATGCATTTGTCCAGTACAGCGATCATAACTCACAGAGTCGACATTTAATTATTAATGTCTATTAGTTTATGGATTGAACACTGAGAAAAAGCGATGGATAATCTAACATACAAAGTCCTTGAACAGCGTAAGAAATTCAAGATGAATTTAATTATACCAGGTTTTATCCAAAACTATTTTAAAAGTTCTTATTTAATAGTAGTATTGAAATGGTGGATATATTCATCATGATATTTTATATTCACAGTATATCGAATCTCCGATTTATAAGATAATTACATTCTCTAAGCATGCTTCTGAAAAATGTATTTAAAGCAATTTATCAACTCTTCTGCATAGTATAGCTTCCCAGCTCAATCAGGTTTCTCAGGGTGATTGAAGTATAGTTTTGATATCAAAATTTTAAACCGATTTCTAGACATGTATTTCTTGATGAATAGATTTCCAATTGACTCATTTTTTGACCGATAGTCGCTTTGACTGGGAACCTGATTGTACATCCATCTGTTAGTGGAGTATTTTCGGTTTTCATCCTGTTATAAATAATTAGTTTTTCGTGCGTGTATTCAACGATAAAAATAAAGAGGTCTTTGAAAAACATCAATTTGAATTACTGTAACTGGGTTTGCGATTCATTGAATGATATTCGTACTTATAATTTAGAATGCTCAGAATCGCTGAATCGTATGTTTTGGAATAAAATCTTCAGAATATCATTTCAATCTTCGGAATCTTCATTTATCTCGTTATTGGATGGCACATATTTCGATGCTGTTGTTGACGAAAAATCCGAATCATCTTCATCGGTCAACTTTTCTAACGCTTCCAACCTTTTATGGCCAATCATTGTTCTTCTACTCATCATAAAACAATAAATAACATTGCACTGAAATTTGTTTTATTACCAGTGGGATATAAAGTCCCAGTAAAAAATACCACTGGGATATTATATCCCAAAAATCTAACACAACAAAATTTTTACTTACCTAAGTCAATTTATGATGTAAATATACAATTTATTGTAAAACACAAAAACTTCAGCCTATTTGCGAAATAAACATATAATAAGACATAAAAATACAGGAAAAACACTTATTTTGTAAAAAAATATACAACCGGTTCAAGGTACTGGAATCTGACAAATAAAATTTCAAATAATAATGTAATAATGGCGGATCATAACCAAGATCATTATCAAGGTCAACAGCTGATTTTATGTCATTGAATATACTTCAAACTACAACTGGGACGAAAAGAACCGCTTGGATAAATCTTTTCGAATGTCGAATGTGTTTGAATGTCCCACCGGTACCTAAACATATTTTCTCTGGGATGCATTGACTCATTGGTAGCCAATGGGTTAAACCACCTGAAAACCTGGGCCCTTGACTAGGCCCTACGCTTATTTCCATAGGCCTGTTTTGCAAAGTGTCCATCGCACTGTGATCAAGTCTTGCTTGCTTACTTAGTTACTCAAAATTCAAATCAAACGCTACGCCACCAATTTCATTACTTTATTTAAATTCTTCGTATCAAATAAATATTCGTTAATTGCTTCTACCAACTCGATCTTCAAAGAATATATTTGTTAACAAATTAAACAAAACAAATGTTTTACTTTGTTATTTATCACTTATTTTTTGACTTTGTGACTATAGTTTCGTAAAAAATGTTACATTATCAAACTGACTTTAAAACTTTTACGAAACTATAATCACAAAGCCAAAAATTAAAATAAGTGATAAAGAATAGAGTAAAAATAATTTAGCTAAAGATGAAATAAATAGTTTTATCTAATTCGAAAAATGAACTATCATAATGTAACGGACAAACCAATGTGTTATAATGTTTATATTTGACAAGTTGTCTTAAACTATATTGAAAGCAAAATATTGTTTTTCTACGCTAATTAACTACGCCAACCAACTTTCTAACAACATTTCCTTCAGCAAGTTATATGTAGCAGAATCTTTCAATATACTAAAACCATTAATTTGTAAGTGTTATATCTGTTAATTTGTAAGTCTTAGATAAGAATTTTCAATAATGATTTATTTTATGCGTATGTTTATTTTACCGGTTCCAGCACGATTTATTTAATATTTAAATTAAAATGTCGAATTTCAATGTGTACATGCAGAATGCAGTCAAAAATTGTGCGTCATCTTGTTCTGGGTGAAAATCTTGATAAACCCATGGTTTATTATTTTAATGTCTGTACGCTTGTTGACTTATCGTGAAATGCTGTCAGATAATGAGTTAGAGTGGGTAAAATAGTCTTATGTTAAACGTCTGCGAGATATTAATCCAAGAAGAGTTTTGGAATGTATCAACATTGCACGTATAAGAAAAATACCATATTTAATTTGATGA
This sequence comes from Cosmopolites sordidus, assembly GCA_031761425.1. Lineage (NCBI taxonomy): Eukaryota > Metazoa > Arthropoda > Insecta > Coleoptera > Curculionidae > Cosmopolites > Cosmopolites sordidus. The sequence continues at coordinate 695,478 of JARFXV010000100.1, read as the reverse complement.
ATGCATTATTCAGAATGTTTTCTTAAATTAATAATGGATGTTTTCCAAGAGCTCCATAATTTTTTTTTTAATAAAAAGACAACAAATTGACGTAAATCGAGTATGCCTATTTACCGATGTTCACCTCAAGATTTTAGTTTTTTTTTCATATTCATTATTAGTCCTAGATCTGCTTCTTTATTACTATAGAATAATGTTGCAGCCTACTCTCAGATGGTTCCCTTAGGTTTTATTATTTTCAGTAGAAGGTTCAGTAGAAGAATATATATATATATATATATATATATATATATATATATATATATATATATATATATATATATATATATATATATATATATATATATATATATATCATCATCATCATCATCAGCTTGTATCGATGCACTGCAGGATGAAGGCCCCTTCAGCATGCTTCCAACTTTCACGGTCCTGGGCTTTCCTCTGCCAGTCCGGCCGCCCAATATACTTAACGATGTCATCAATCCATTGTGCTTTCGGTCTTCTTCGCGGACGTTTGCGATCATGCGGTATCCACTCCAGGATTGCCTTGGTCCATCTGTCGTCCCATCGCCTCGCTATATTGCCTGCCCATCTCCATTTCAATTGCTTTACTCTTCCTTCTTCAATTGCTTCAATTGAATCACTTCTTCGATGTGAATGTCCAGGTTTCACTTCCGTATGTCATAACGGGCAGAACACACTGATCGAAGACTTTTCTTTTCAGAAAAAGTGGGAGTCTGCTCTTAAACACTATGTTGAGCCTACCAAATGCCTGCCAGTCACATTTAACACGCCGTTCCACCTCCCGGGCGGTATTCCCCTCCATTGAAATCCTCTGCCCAAGATATATAAAGCTGTCCACAATCTCTAAATCCCTTCCTAAAACTGAAATTCTTCTGTCCTGAGCGAAGTTATTGAACATAACATGACTCTTTTTCAGGTTTATTTTGTATACATGTATTTACATCTGCAAATCTAAGATGGTTTAAGTTTGCACCATTGATTCTTTGCGCCATCTTGTTCCCAATCCAGTTTACGGAATACTTCTTCAAGGCCAGCCGAGAAAAGAATAGGCGATATTGCGTCACCCTGCCGTACACCTCGTTCTATATTAATTCCCACTTCAAGATCATCAAGGTGAATTATGGCTGTAGCTCCATCATATATCGATTCTAATAGGTTTACATAGGCTCTCTCTACACATTGGCTAAGCAGTGCATTCATTATCGCATGCTTTTAGATGGAATCAAATGCTTTTTCGTGTCGATAAAAGCCAAGCCAAGCACAGTGGCATGGTGTATTCGTTGTGATTTTCTATGACCTGCTGTACAACCTGAATGTGATCCACTGTACTGAATCCACTTCTGAATCCTGCTTGTTCTCTTGGTTGTGCGTCATTCAGTTTTTTTAATATTCTTTTAGAAATTATCTTAGTGAAAACTTTGTACATTACTGATAGGAGGCTTATTGGACGGTAGTTCTTTAAAACTTCCTGTGCTCCTTTTTTATGTAAAAGGATCACTTCTGCATTTTTCCATAAGTCAGGTACTTTTTGTTCTTTGAGGCATTTTGAGTATAATTTTGCCAGTATTTTATGTAGCGTCCGACCACCAGCTTTTAGCATTTCGACAGTTACACTGTCCTTTCCTGGAGCCTTGCCGTTTTTCATCGATTCTATAGTATTTATTACTTCCTCCACTAGGATATCTGGCATTTGTTCTTCCATGGGTATTGTTGTCTTTGATTGGTTCTGATCTTCATATAACTGGAAATAAAATTTTCTGACAATCTTTAACATTTGGGTACGCGCCCTGCACATTGTGCCTTCCTCACGCTTTAAAGCATATATTTGCGTTCTTTTGTTTCTCAGCTTTTGTTTAGCTTTGTTAATTCCTTTGTTTTCTTCCAGGGTTTTTTGCCCTAGCTGCATATTGAATCGGCACGTCTCCTCTCTGATACGTTTTCTTATAGTTTTTCAGAGCTCAGTATACTCGACCCTGGCAAAAGGACTACCTGCATTTCTCATTGCTCGCCGTTTCTTCATTAAATCAATGGTCTCACTGGACATTTTTGTTTGTTTGAGACATTTTTCTTCTGGTGCTGTTGAAGCAGCCGTATGAAGTACATTGTTGGCGATTTCTTCATACTGAACTGGTTTGACCAAACCGGTTTGACAAAACAATCTCAAAATCGCTTCCTCTCTCCAGCAGTTTTCCAAAATCCACCTTGTCCTTCTTTAATCTTACCATTCTTTCGCGCTCTTTTCGACAGTTAATCGAACCCTTGCTCGTACCATTCGGTGGTCACTTCCAACATTAAAATTGTTAAGGACAGTACAATTGGTAAATATTGTTTTCTCGTTGGTCATGATGTAGTCAATTTCACTTGTGAGCCCAGATGGACTTTTCCATGTCCATTTTCTACTGATATTGCTCTTATAGAATGAATTCATAATATATAGTTCTTGTCCTTCAGCAAAATCAACCAATCTGTCACCTCTATTTTCTCGCTCACCAGTTCCATATGGGCCAGTTGCATTTTCGTCTGTTCTTGTTGTTCCAATTCTGGCATTAAAATCACCCATCAGGATTTTGTACCAACATTTCTCCTTGTATAAAAGCTGGGCCACATCACCATAAAATTCCTCAATTTCCTCATCCCTATGGCTTATAGTTGGTGCATAAGCTTGGACGATTTGAAGCCTAAACTTTTTTTTCAGCTGAATGACGCTGCATTGGGCTAGTCGGTCGGATGTACTTTCAAATTTTACCACACTGTCCTTCAGCATTCGATTGATGAGGAATCCAATTCCGCCACATCGGCCATTTCCCGTACCTCGAGTGTAGAGTACGTGTCCAGTTGGTTCCAGTTTGATTAACTCTTCACCCTTTCTTCGTGTTTCACAGAGCCCAATAATATCCCAATATATGTTGTCAAGTTCGATTAACAGTTCTTGCAATCTGGCCTCTGTTGGCAGCCTGATCTAATCCGGTGATTCTTAGTACCCTTTGCCTTGGGGCAGGTCTTCCCGCTGCCGTAGGTAGTTGCCCCTTGGCCTCCGGGTAATGAGGGCCATGTTTGAGGTTGTACTATCATATTTCAACATATTGAAATTGAAATACCATGTTGAAAGTATGGACCTTAATCTGCCACGCTGGTCGAATGCGGGTTGGCAGATTTTGGATCATGTTAGTTGAGGCCTCTGCCTTGACCTGTCCGCCAGGGGTGACCCTCCCAGGAGCATAGACTCCAGACGGCATAGCTAAAAGCTTCATTGCCCTAGTCAAACCCCTTTACCACGTCAAGGTCTGATCCACAAAGGGAATATATATATATATATATATATATATATATATATATATATATATATATATATATATATATATATATATATATATATTCGAAGGGTTCGAAAATTTCTCCCATAAACTTCACTTTTGAGGTTGTATCGGTCAGCGTCTGCTTGATCAATCGTAGTGTTTTGGGGTCGAGTCCTTGTTCTTCTAGGATGATGAACAGAGATTTTCGGTGGATGCAGTCGTATGCTTTCTTGAAGTCCACGAACATGCAGATGATTGGAACATTCCTGACAGCTTTGTATTTCAGTATTGTTTTTAAGTTAAATATTTGTTCAGTGCAATAGCGACCAGGGCGAAAGCCTGCCTGGTACTCACCAATTTTATGTTCCAATTGTTCTTGTGTTCTCTGGAGAAGGCATGCTGAGGATTTTGTAAGTGACTTGTAGTAAGGAAATTCCTTTGTAATTGTTCGCATCAGTTCTGTCTACCTTCTTTTAAAAATGTTTAGCTTGTCACGCCCTCTTGCGGTCGTTTTAGAAGCTTAAAAATATTTTTGGTGAATTTCTCACGGTCAGTTTTAGTATAATATTTTTTTCCGCAAAGCTGTGGGATAAATAGTTTTCAAGATACGGCCGCGATCCATCCTTAATGGGACGCCTGGTATATATATATATATATATATATATATATATATATATATATATATATATATATATATATATATATATATATATATATATATATGTATAATTCCTTTTTTCCAATCAACTAATCCTTTTTTATAAAAATTGGTAGGCTGCTCAAAGGGGGGCGTTAAATGATATGTAAAAACAAAAATATTTTTATGATAAAACCTCCATGTTTTCTTAGAGTAAACGAAAACCTTTTAGATGTTTATTTACACATGCAATACATTTGTACATATCATTTACACCACATTTTTACATCAGTAATTTTTATTGCCTCTGTAAGAACATGTTATTACTGTGATACATAAATTGATAATTCACAACAAATATAATGTTATATAATACTTTGATATTTGCCTGGAAAATGTGTGCACAGTGTTTGATCTAATTTCATTAACAGCTAACAGAATACGGTTGAGTAAATCAGCTTGCTTGGCGACAACACTTTGCAATAGATAACATTTTTAATTAGGGCCTTAATGAAATCAAAATATCTATTGAGGAAGATAAACATGAAAATGTACGCGATGTTGATTAGACCTATAGTGATATATGCCAATGAGACACAATGAGTATTAAAGAAAGGAGATAAAAATAATTCACTAAAGGACATATGGTACATATGGTAATGGGTTGGAAAAGAACAAATAAAGAAGTAGAAGAACTTTATAAACAACCATATATTAACACCCACATCATGGCACAAAAATACCAAGTATGGCGGTTAATAATTCTTATTTTTTTAAGTGATGGAGCTGTTAAACAATGGTTGGTTGAAAGTCTAATCTTTTGTGCAATTTTGTTGCTACGACAGTACAATCGATAGTTGGCAAGTGTAGTTTACATGATAACACAAATGACATTGGAGAAAGACCAATACAATTGGGTTTTCGAATAAAAAATAATTTTTAATATATTTAAAAAAAAAGTCATAAATAATATTGATAATCGATACGAGAAACTTTTAAAAAATTGTTTGCAATTAATTACAATTTATAGAATTTGAAATAAAATCACGTGACTACGAAAGTGATATGATTGGCCGCCATATTAGTGACGTCATTATGTTAAAGTGTTTTCACGTAAGTACTGTCAACGGTTTTTACCAGTGTATAAACTGTTATAATTATTGTTTTTAAGTTTAGTGTAAAAAAAATTGTTGGTTACTAATTTAATTCAGTAATGTGTGATAAAGGATTCATAAAGACCAATTCTCATAATATACCTGGTGTGGATAGTTTAATGGTCACAGATTTTCTCAAAAATGACATTCGGTTCACCTCAGCTGAACTTCGAGGTGCTAAAGCATAAATTTGAGTTTAAAAAAATAATAATGTAAATATAAATAAGAAACAAAATATTTCTATTAAATAGAATTAAATTATTTGTAGGGGGTAATACAAAAGTTAAGGTGACAAGGCTATAGGTTATGTTTAATTTAACCGCAAAAATTATATTTGTACTGTGAAAGGACGTGTATATTCAAAACATAAAGTTCTGAGTTAAATTTATACAGTTACTTTAATTATTTATGAAAAACTAAGAAACGTGCAAGACACTCAATGTCACGTCACGTAGCTTCAGCAGGTAATAAATACTCAAACATAAAAAAATTGATATAATGTTACAAATAATAATATTTCGTATATATTTGATGACAGGTGGTTGGTACCACCTGGTGGATTAATAGGTCGTGCTGCTTGGAACCATCGATTTCGACGTTTAACATCTTGTGGTACATTTAAAAACATTTTTTCTAGAGTTGTTTTTGTAGCATTCGTACAAAATGGTACAAAACAGGCACGATAACTAAATAGATTTGACATTTTCAATTAATTTATCAATACACTAATGATAAGAACAAGAGTAAGTTGATTAAAAACTAAAACACTCGTATCAGCTCTCCGTAACGTTGAGGGGAATTAAACATTGTGACATCACATGCGCTCGGGTTTTTGAATTACCGGTAATAGGTTTAAAATTTTATTTTCAATTTTATATAACTTTTTAATTATAAAGAAAAAATAAAAATAAAATTTTCTTATAAAACTTATATCCATTTACGACAAAAAAAATTTAAACCCCAATTCACTGTATGCGGAGACAATAAGTCTATAATTTACACGCCAAAATATCCATAAGAGAATACGAGTCTTACATGAGCTCGACGTGAGAAACTATAAAGGAGCCTCATCAGAGTCGATTCACTACCTGCTAATAAGAAAAATATGACAAAGTCCATGTGTTACCGACAAAGAAATAAGAACCAAGACAAAAAATACAACATTAAAAATTACCAATAGACGGAAGTGCTAGGAAGAAGTACCAACATAGAATGAAGCTGGAGTTAGAAAAACCAGAGACAGGGTATAATAGGTTTTTCTAAGCGATTTTTTTTACAAAATTTTTCCGGTTTCAAAATATTCACTGTTTAATTTTTTTGTATTTCTCAATTAGTTTGCAAATAATGTTCTCGTTTGGTATTAGATTGAATGAAAAAATTGTTTGAATTTTGCGAATTGTTTTTATATACATGTTTATACAACGAGGCGCGACTTACCACTTGCCACTGAGAATGTCACCTGATTGTAATATCAGATCGACTTATAAGAGGGTTGATCAATAAGTATCCGTGTTTAATAACAGATGGCTTTGACGAGTGAAATTGATATTACCATCGTGTACTGCAGACTATTAAACGACCTCATGCTGAATTTCAGAAGGGCCGTTATAATAATTCGCATCCATATATCTGAGGAAGCCACCAGATACGAAGATAGTCTGGCAGCCGATCGTACTAGCTCTCGTTCCCAGGGTGCACCACGAGGAGGCAAACTAGCTTTGCACCCCACAAAGTATGAAAAGCTGGCATATGACTTGAAGAACCAGTAGAAACTGAGTGCGTTACGTTATATCCACCGAAGGTCTGATAAATAAAATATTTTCAAAGAACCTGGAAAGCCTTGTTGTATCAAAATTGATTACCATAGTAGAACAATGTGCTTTGTTATTGCAGAATGTAGTATCCTGAAGTAAAATGTATAAATTTGGGCCGACGATTTAAAAATCTTTATGTCAATACACATAATTTTAATCTATAAAATAGGTGTTTCAATTAATAATGTCGTTTTTTCCCATCAAAATTTGTGCGTTTATGTCCATAATAAAATAAATGATCTTAATCAAAGGCTATCGTTCGCTATATTACTATTTCCGATCTTTCTGTCAAAGAATGAATTCCGCGGCCAACCATTTTTTGAGGCCAACCATTCATCAAGCCAGATTTTCACTTCTGCGTAAGAGTGTAAGTGTTGTTCTGAAAATCCGTGCTGTATCGATCGAAATAAGTGGTAGTCCCAAGAGGCTAAGTCCGATGAATATGACGAATAGGGTAGAATATTCTATTTAACGTTTTCCAAATAGTTTTTTACACATTTTGTAATAGTTTGTACAACATAGGGCCGAATTGTCATGTTGAAAAATTATTTCTTCGTATCTTGGGACGTATTTTGGTCGTTTTTCCTTCAATGTTCGGTTCAATTTTATCAATTGTTGTTGATATCGATTACCAGTAATCGTTTCACCAGGTTTCAGCAATTCATGTTACAGCAAAGCCTTTTTTCCATGTATATTGCTGATCCCTGTTTTTTTGCGCTTTGGGTTGTCAAAATGAATCCATTTTTCATCATCTATCACAACTCGATACAAAAAACCTTTTTTTTGTTTGGCAAGCAAAATTTCACATGCAGTTTTTCGCCTTTCAATGTTTCTTTCCTTCAATTCATATGGAACCCATTTTCCTTCCATCTAGATTTTTCCCCATACATGAGACATTCAAAAATGGTGGATTGGGCAACAGTCAATGCTTTTGCCAATTGGTTCAACGTATGAGTTGAGTCTTCATCTAATAATGCTTACAAATATGTATCTTCAAACTTTTTCGACTGTTCTAGACGCTCCTTGTCTTTTATATCAAAATCGCCACTTTTAAAGCGTTTAAACCACGTTTTTTTGGTTTAGAGCATGTTCACAATAAGCTTCAACCAACTATCGATAACTTTTAGCAGTCACTTTCCTCAAAGGAAAAAAATTAATAAATTTCCCCGGAAACCGTCTGGTAAATAATTCGACATATTCAAAGCTATGAAAATCTATGTTTTTTGCACAATCACAATTAATAACGAACTGTCTTCTGATGGCGTATTTTTACCCTCCAAAACGCCATAGACGTCATTACTTCATACCAACAAATCTATTAGTAACGCTATTTCTTAACAAATAAACATTATTAAACGAAACACATTAATTTGGAAGAAATAATCTACCAAATGCTATTAACACTTCTGCAAAGCTAAAACAACATAAACAATTTATGATAAAACTCTTTTTTATAAGTACCTGGACATGCAAACATAAAACATGAAATACATTTATAATTAAGTGTGTAAAGAACCATGTTATAAATATAAATTAATCATTTGTATGATTTGAAACAATATAATTTTTTTATTTACTATCCCATTACGCCTCGTAACAGCATCGACAATATACAATTATCTGATATTACGCAATTAACATAATAGAGTTACTTAATTGTTACAACATTTCGCTGTTGCAGTTATGCACGGAGCGAGTCGCGACTTTTTCAAAGTTCACGGCGTTTCAATGTCACAGACGTTACCGGCGGCCAGGACCTCGTTCTGTCGTCAAGGAAGTGTTGCTGCTGGTTGGGGAGAAAACGCACCCAACAATCGCAGAGCACCGGCAGGACATAGGGCGGCAACTGCTTGTTCTAACGGTAACGCCGTTATAATTAGATCGAACCGATTAGGATTGCATTTTCTACCTGCTGACACAATTGCAACAACTGGCCTGTTTGTTTATATAAGTTGAACTTTTTTTTAATTAAACAAGAAACTATTCTACTTTTTTTTTAATAAGGTGTCGCATATAAGCCTTAAAATGGGCATATTTTTAATACCAGTATGATTAAGAAGTAAGGTAATTTTTATTTTAAAAATCTCGCACGCTTTATGGAATTCATACTACTGTTTGTTTTTTAAGTTGGCATAACTGTCCTTGACTATTAGTTGGCGCGGTCAATTATTTTTAATTTTTTCTTCAAAAACGTTTAATTTGGGAGACCTGTAAAAATGGTTTAAAGTATGCACCATCTCTAGCTGCACATTTTTCCCATCTCTATGGCAATGTGTAAAGTCCTCCCAGAAAAACCGCGTCTTTTGAGGTGGTCCAGTGACCAAGCCATTTTTCGACATCTCCGTAATTATTGAAGTGTTTCATGGAAACCACGGCGGATGGGGCAAGAGTTCGGGGCTAATGGTGTTTCCAACCGCTTTCGCTGTGTGTGGCGTACAAAATCACTTTTCTGTGTCTCGTAGCCCATTTTGGTGCCTTTTCGATCAAAGCATGGTTCAAATTGATCATTTGTTGACGGTAGCGAACGGTATTAACTGTTTTACCTGGTTTCAGAAGCCCATAGTACACGGCACCCCCCCTGATCCCACCAAATGCACAGGATTGTCTTTTTTCCAAAGTGATTGGGTCTTACGGTCGATGTTGATAGTTGTCCTAGATCAACCTAGGATTTTCTACGTTTTGGGTTCTCGAAATACATCCATTTTTCATCTCCAATCACGATCCGATGCAAAAAAGTCTTTCTTCCATTCCGAAAAAACAACCGTTTCTTGGTTTTTCATCTGTCTGTCGTTCAGCTAACGTGGTACCCCTTTTCCTGCTTTCCGGATCTTTTCCGTGATAGGCAGATGATCCCATATGGTTCCGCGACTAAGATTTACTCTGCCATTTGTTGTTGATTTTGCGTATCGTCTTCGTCCAACAATACTTGCAATTCGGCATATTCACATTTTTTGACCTGGGCGATCTTTGTCTTTCAACTCGGGCTCACCACTTTTTAAACGTCTAAACCAATGCCTACAGCGTCTTGCATTGAGACATTGTCACCGAAAGTTTCCACGAGTATACGCAGCTTTCACTCACGTTTTTCTTTTGATTGAACAGGAAAAGCAGTACGTGCTGCAAATGGTCTTTATTTGGCTCGAAACTCGACATGTTTACCACACCCTATATGACGCTAACTCGAATTTGATAGGTTACTGTCGTAGCAACAAAATGAAATAAGAAATTACACTCTGAACCAACAAATGTTAGCAGCGCCATCTATTAAAAAAATTGGGAATTATTAACCGCGACACCTAGTATGATAGAAGTTTTGAATGAACCTCAATCAAGAAGATCTTCCAAGTCAATCAATGAAGTAAACATTGCCAAAATCAAATATCTTGTATTAAGTAATCATCGATTAACTATTAGAGATATTGTAGATGTTACTGGACTATCGTTTAGATCACTTCAATCCATTTTGAAGGGAACTTTAGGATTTTTTCGTGGCCTTCTCATCTTTTTCTGAAAGCACTGTTTTTTTCTTTTGAAAAATATCGTTGTGCTGAAGTTACTGAACAGATGCTTTCTTTCAGAAACAGCTCAGTAATTAAAAGAATATCGTGCTAAAGATGAACCAAGGCCAACAAAAAAAAACACGTCAAAGTTGGCTAAAAATCAAAATAATGTTAAATGTTTTTTTTTTCCATTACCATGGCATTGTTCACAAAGAATTGGTGAAGTAGTGAATAAAGAATATTATTAAGCGTTATTTGCTGTTTTAAAGACCAGAAAAAACGTTCAAATAAGTATATTGCAATGACAGGATATTTTTAAAGGAAACAAATTTTTGAGTTTGAAGGAAACAAAATAAATTTGTAAAAAAAAACTTTTTATTTTATTTATTTAAAAAATTACCTTAAATTTTGATCAGAATATATAGGCTGTAAGGAACAGTACTTTGATAAATGTAACCAAAATTTTTTCACAACATTTTAAAGAAAAAAAATCCTTACAACAAGGGTTATCGAGAACAATAACTGCAAAGTTATTAAATCACCAATCGAAAAGCTATGATAAGAACTAACATTTTAAACAAATATGTGAAAAAGCAGATTTGGCAGATATTAATTAGTTCTTATTTAATAAATAAACTACAAATAAACCAATGAACATTGTTAAAACAATTTTTTTAAATTAATCAGGCCCTACATCAATAACAATAATATATTCTGTAAACGAATATCGGGATATGCTTTTCATTTACGGGAAACCTCTCCAAAATTCCTAGGAGCTAGGCGTATTTATGGGCAACGATACCCCGAAAGGCCGCTTCCAGCTTGGCAAACATTTGTTTAAGTTTCTCAAAGACTTTTGGATTGGGGTAGTGTGATTCAATAATTTCAAAAATGGGGACGGCGACGATAAATCGGTCCTGAAGCCGAGGAACAAATTTTACATATTATTGAAGAGCATTGTACCAGAAGTACTCAAAGTGTTGCGCGACTAGTTGAAGTTTCCCATTCCATTGTAAATAGAATACTCAAAGAGCAATTACTCTGTCCTTATCATGTACAAAGGACACAAACACTCATGCCCACTCATTTTTCAAACAAGCAGAAATACTGTAAATGATTTTTTTGGTCAAATTCAAAGAAATCCAAATATTTTGTTCAATTTTATCAACCAAGGTAGCGTCTTTCACGAGAAATGAGATAGTGGGCATCTGGAACAGTTAATTTAACAAAACAATGAATCATGTGTTTCTTAAAGTGACGTGCATCGAACTAATTTTAGTGTGAAAAAATAGTGCCTGAACACACAGCCTGAACTTAAATAATTTAATTAAAATGATGGATTTTTCAAGGTGACATAAACATTAGTTCCACCAAGACATTTCTAACTATATCAAGAAAAACTATATCAAGATAGATCGAGCCCCAGTTTATTTATTGATTATTGCTGGATATTAATAAGAGAATCCCCAGAAATAAAATAACATCGTAAAACCAACAACATACCAATGTTATTTGCTGATTGTTTGATGATTACACAGGTCGACATGATTTTTGTAACATTGATGAGAACGCTCTTTTTGCGTTTCATTTAGGTAGTTATTGATACACCTTTTCACAAAAATAGCCTAGCACGTCTCACTTTCCAGCAGGTACTTCTCCTTTATATCACATTTTTTTGATCACAGAAATTATTTTTATCTGACTGACCTGGACAATGTAGCAATTACCACAAGACCGTGGAGGGGGTATTTCCACCGTATTCTACAAACATTTAAGAGCAGTTTTATAGTTTTCTATAGTTTAGTTTGCTTCTGTTTCGTTTACAGAACAACCAACCATTTAAGTCGATTTTATATAAAATGGCAAGTTTTTTTGCGTTGTTTGTGCAAGTTATAAATTTAGTGCAATGGATGAATCGCAAGAAAAATTCTATGCCGTTTGCTGTTCCTATGGTGTGGACAGAACCTACTAACCATGTAAGTGATCGCTACTTTTGTATCAATAAAACAGAAGAGATTTCAAAAAAGCAAAGGACACAATTCAGTATCAAAATTTGCCTTCTGTACTTCTGCTGAGAACACCAGTTATGACCAATAATTTTACCAACTACCAGTCAACCTCACTTAATAACTCAGCATGAATTAAATGATTTGGTACGTGAAATGGGATTGTCAAAACAAAAATCGAAACTTCTTAGTTCTAGACTTCAACGATGGAAAATGAAGGATCGCTAATGAATGAGCTTAATATGAAACATATTCCTTCTCAGTGGTATATTTTCAGAGATTAGTCGAAATACAGCATAAAAGCAGTCTTGCTTCAGAATGGAAACAAAAACACATCTATTCCTTCAGCCCATTCAGTGATAATGAAAGAAACCAATGACAACTACGCAACCATACGAAATCGCGTTAAATATGAACAGCTTCAGTGGGATATTTGTGGGGATTTAAAAATGATGGGTATATTGCCAGGTTTTTAGGGGGTTTTACAAAGTATTGCTTTTTTTCTATCTAAAATAAAAAATATTACAGTAAGAAAGATTGGCCTCAGAACTTTCTTTGAACCGGGTACATCAAACATAAAATACGCCTCCCTTATTAACCCAAAATAGGTTTCTTTCGCCTCTTGGACTAACGAAAAACTTTGTCAAAGCCGTGGACAAAGAAAGTAATGGTTTCAAGTACCCAAAAGAAATATTTCCTCAATTAGATGATACAAAATTAAAAGGAAGCATATTTATTGAACCTCAAATAAGAACGCTTCTAGAGATTTCCGTTTTCAAGAAAAATTAAATGAAAAGAAATTGGCAGCTTAGAAGTGTAGTGAAAGAATTTCTGGGCAACAAGAAAGATGAAAACTATAAAAACCTCATAGATGACCTCTTCAAAGCTTATGAAATGCAGTAATCGGCAAACAAGGAGAGGGGTTTCACCAGGATATTAAGACGATGGAACCAAGATACCAGGGACGCTGGAACTCATCTACCTTGGGCGATTACTGCTGGTTTTTATAAAGAGATAAAATTTTTATAAAGGGAAAGTTTTTGAGGCTGTATGACATATCATACATATAGTTTTTATTCACATAATCCTTAATAATGAATTTGCATAGATTTAACACGTTTCACATGTTTATATTAAATAGATATCAGATTGAAAAAATATGCCGTCTCCTATTTTCCCCACCACCGACAAAAACACTGTACGTGTTACAGTAATTAGCTTATCGTTTTCAGATTTAGGACTACAAAATACTTTATACATACATACATACATACATATATATATATATATATATATATATATATATATATATATATATATATATATATATATATATATATATATATAGATCATCATCATCATCATCATCATCAGCCCGTATCGATCCACTGCAGAATGAAGCCCTCTTCAGCATGCTTCCAACCTTCACGGTCCTGGGCTTTCCTCTGCCACTCGGGTCCAATATACTTAACGATGTCATCAATCCATCGTGCTTTCGGTCTTCTTCGCGGACGTTTGCGATCAAGCGGTATCCACTCCAGGATTGCCTTGGTCCATATGTCGTCCCATCGCCTCGCTATATGGTCTGCCCATCTCCATTTCAATTGCTTTACTCTTCCAATGATGTCACAAACTTTCGTTTGTTTCCTGATCCATGCGCAGGACTTTCTGTCTCGTCTTGTAATGCCAAGCATACATCTTTCCATTCCCCTCTATGCTACCCGAAGTTTTTGAATTGATTTTGATGTGAATGTCCAGGTTTCACTTTCGTATGTCATAACGGATAGAACTTACTGATCGAAGGCTTTTCTTTTCAGGCAAAGTGGGAGTCTGCTCTTAAACACTATGTTGGCTCTTAAACACTATGTTGACACTGGAGTCTGCTCTTAAACACTCTGTTGATAGTGTTAAACACTATGCCTGCCAGCCACATTTAATACTCCGTTCCACCTCCCGGGCGGTATTCCACTCCATTGAAATCCTCTGCAAAAGATATATAAAGCCGTCCACAACCTCCAAATCCCTTCCTAAAACTGAAATTCTTCTATCCTCAGCGAAGTTCTGGAACATAACCTGACTCTTTCTCAGGTTTATTTTCAAGCCAAATGGTTCGCCGGCCCTTTGCAGTTCTTGAATGTGTCTCTGAAGTTCCTCTGGGTCTTGTGAAAGGAGAACGATATCATCCGCAAATCTAAAATGGTTTAGGTGTGCACCATTGATCTTTACACCATCCTGTTCCCAATCCAGTTTACAGAACACTTCGTCAAGGCCAGCCGAGAAAAGAATAGCCGAGAAGGTCACCCTGCCATACATCTCGTTCTACATTAATTCCCAGTTCAAGAACATCAAGGTGAATTGTGGCTGTAGCTTGATCATATATCGATCCTAATAGGTTTACATAGGCTCTCTCTACACCTTGGCTAAGCAGTGCATCCATTATCGCATGCTTTGAGATGGAGTCAAATATTTTGTCGTAATCGATAAAAGCCAAGCACAGTGGCATGATGTATTTGTTGTGCCTTTTTATGGCCTGTTGTACCACCTGGATGTGATCCATTGTACTGAATCCACTTCTGAAACCTGCTTGTTCTCTTGGTTGTGCGTCATTCAGTTTTTTTAATATTCTTTTAGAAATTGTCTTAGTGAAAACTTTGTACATTACTGATAGGAGGCTTATTGGACGGTATTTCTTTAAATCCTCCTGTGCTCCTTTTTTATGTAAACGGATCACTTCTGCATTTTTCTATAAGTCAGGTACTTTTTGTTCTTTGAGGCATTTTGAGTATAATTTTGCCAGTGTTTTATGTAACACCCGACCACCAGCTTTTAGCATTTCGACAGTTACACTGTCCTTTCCTGGAGCCTTGCCGTTTTTCATCGATTCTATAGCACTTGTTACTTCCTCCACTATGATATCTGGCATTTGTTCTTCCGTGGGTATTGTGGTCTTTGATTGGTTCTGATCTTTATATAACTGGAAATAACATTTTCTGACAACCTCTAACATTTGCGTACGCGCCCTGCACACTGTGCCATCCTCACGCCTTAAGGCAAATATTTGCGTTCTTTTGTTTCTCAGCTTCTATTTATCCTTGTTAATTCCTTTGTTTTCTTCCAGGGTTTCTTGCACTAGCTGCATATTGAATCGGCGCGTGTCCTCTCTAATACGTTTTCTTATAGTTTCGCAGAGCTCAATGTACTCGACCCTACCAAAAGGACTACCTGCATTTCTCATTGCCCGCCGTTTCTTCATTAAATCAATGGTCTCACTGGAGAGACTGTTTGAGTCTGTTTGAGACATTTTTCTTCTGGTGCTATTGAAGCAGCCGTTTGATGCACACTGTTGGTATTTCCACCTCCACCGGATCTTACACAGCAAACCGGTTTAACAAATTTCAAAATCGCTTCCTCTCTCCAGTAGTTTACCAGAATTCACTCTGCCCGTCTTTGACCTTACCATTCTTTCGCGTTCTCTTCGACAGTTAATCCTAACTTTTGCTCGTACCATTCGGTGGTCACTTCCAACATTAAAAATGTTAAGGACAGTACAATTGCAAAATATTGTTTTATCGTTGGTCACAATATAATCAACTTCACTTATGAGTCAAGATGGACTTTTCCACGTCAATTGTCTGCTGATATTTTTCTTATAGATCGAATTCATAATATATAGTTCTTGTGCTTCAGCAAAATCAACCAATCTGTCACCCGGTTGTATCGCTCACCAGTTCCATATGGGCCAGCTGCATTTTCATCAGTTCTTGTTGTTCCAATTCTCACATTAAAATCACCCATTAGGATTTTGTATCTACATTTCTCCTTGTATAGAAGCTGGGCCACATCGTCATAACATTGTCATAACATATAAAATATCGCCGTAACGCCACATCGTCATAACATATAAAATATCCAAGTGAGTTTCCTACTTATGTTAAATCTATTAAGAAAACAAATTAACTCATAAGCCACCGTAGAAAATAACCAAACCAAAATATTTCTAAATTAATTTTCAAACATCAAAACAAACAATCCTACAGAAATTCGATTTCCCGCCGTCCATATTCCGCTTCGATACCGACTATTTGCGTTGGCGTATTATTTTCTTCTAACATTTTTCGGCGGTCCTCCCGCTCGTACTCAACTTCCTACGAAAGGAAATCTGACCAAAGTCACTGACACCGGTCGCTTCCTAAGCGTACACCTTCGCATAAATCGAAAAGCTTTATTCTGTGGTATTTTATAGGTAAAATATGATCGGATTGTTTATGTGTATTCAAAATGTTTTCATTCGCTATATTTTATTAGTATGTGTGGCCAGGAGGAGGGAATCGAAATTGAATATTTATTTTTGGTTACGATTTTTTTTCGGCCTACCAATTCGATTAAATAATGTCCAATTCTTCGTGCTAAAAAAAACAAAATAACGAATTATAGAATAATCAATTATATAATTTTTATTACAAAACAATGAACAGATTGTTGTTAGAAATAATTTTCATATAACATTACTTTTTCATATAACTAACAATAACACTTCAAATAACATAAGTAAAATAAATTTAAATCAAGTTTTAGGATTAGAGGCACATCAGGAACCGAGGTTATGTATCCACACCTTAACATGGTCTCCGATCAACGGTCATCAGCTACCGATTAACCCCGATCAGCACCCTCCACAAACTATGCACCTTGGTTTGTGCTTAACCTGCACTTTCTCGACAAACTGGTCAGTGACTAACGTAAAACAACCCTCAGAAGGCATGACCTTACCCAGCCTTACCAAATCAGCTTTATCAAACTTACTTAATTTTAGACTACTCTCTAAAGAACTCACACAAACAATACATAAACATGTCAACAAACTATAAACATCCACACCGTAAGCAGCAATCGAACTTGCACCAACACAACTGAACACCGTAGCATTACCGCAGCCGGACCTTATTTTTTAAATAAGGTCCGTTTTTAGTAAGAAGAAAAATATTATAAATAGCATTAAAATATAGTTTTTCCATATTGTACATACTTTTATCTGCTTTTCTACATAATTTCCATTTTTGTTCAAACATTTGTCATACCACTCAATAAATTTTTGAATTCCGAAGTCAAAGCAATCCGCCGCCTGTGAAGAAGCCCAATCCATAACTACAGTTTCTTCATCGTCGTTGAACCGTTGACCACCAAGGAACTCCTTTAAGTACCGAAACAAGTGAAAATCACTGGGTGCAAGGTCTAGACTGTAGGGTGGATGATCCAGTTTTTCTCATCCAAAAGACCTAATTAGACCTTATATTTGTGCAGAAACATATGCCCTTGCATTGTTATGGAGCAACATCACACAGGAAGAGAGTAGGCCACGCCGAATTTTTCTCAAGGTGACACAATAGACTCCAAAATTGATTGTTGTGCCTTTCGGCATAAAATCCACTAATAAAATCCCTTTCCTGACCCAAAAGACAGTTGCCATGATCTTTTGTGTTGAAATTGTCTGTTTGGCTTTCACTCTGGTTGGCGACGATGTGTATTGCCATTCTATTGACCGTTGCTTAGACTCAGGAGTCATGTGAGACACCCAAGTCTCATCTCCTGTAACGATGTGGTCTAATAATTCATCTCCTTCCTGATTGTATCGAGTCAAAAACGATAAAGCCCAGCCCAATCTCTTTGTTTTGTGATCGTCAAAAAGCAGTATTGAAATCCACCCAGAACACAATTTTCGATAATTCAGTTTCTCCGAAACAATGGTGTACAAAACTGACCTTGAAACCTGTGGAAATTCACTTGATAACTTTGGAATTATGAATCGTCGGTTCTCTTGACTTTGTTCTCCACATCACGAACCAAATTGTCAGATATCAGAGAAGGTCGACCAGGGCGTGGCTCATCATGCACATTAAGCCGCCCATCATTGAACATTCTCACCCCCTTTCGAACAATACTGTTACTTCTAGAATTATTACTATAAACTTCACAAATCTATCGGTGAATTTCCACTATTTCCACTTGCACTTAAAAATCGAATCTCGTATCTCACACTTAATGAGCAAGTCAATTTTCTTTTAACATCATAAAATTCTACAGCTCAGTACACAGACAGACGATACGGCTGTAAATGGTGCCTGAAAGCGTGCAAGCTATGTTGGGTGTAGACATTGTTACTCTCATTCACAAACGGACCTTATTTAAAAAATACCCCCGTACAGACAAAATATCGAAGAAGTTAATATATCTTTTAAAAAACACGCAAAGGAAAAAATAAGCCAAGCAATAGAAAGGTAGAAAAAATAAGCCAAGCAATAGAAAAGCTAATAAAAATACATGCAGACCCATAAACAGGAATATTATATATGCTTTTCAACAAAATATAAACAGGAGAAAACAACTTGATGAAAATTGCCCTAATACTCCGAATAACCAGTAAAATATTAACAACAACCTCAAAAAACAAACATAAATAAACTCACACCAGTCTTTTACGATAAGTCGGCTGTATGGTACGTAGAATCATTGCTTAGTCAAGTAACAAAAAAATAATTACAGTTGGCACACACAAAATCTTAAAAAGACAAATATGAGCT
This sequence comes from Cosmopolites sordidus, assembly GCA_031761425.1. Taxonomy (NCBI): domain Eukaryota; kingdom Metazoa; phylum Arthropoda; class Insecta; order Coleoptera; family Curculionidae; genus Cosmopolites; species Cosmopolites sordidus. The sequence continues at coordinate 676,466 of JARFXV010000100.1, read as the reverse complement.
TATAAGCTGAAGCTTAATTAAAAGAAAAATACACTTTTGTATTAGCAAATGGACAGAACACTGGTCATAAAAAAGAAGAGAAAAATCTTGGTCAGTGAACGTAAAAAGAAAAATAAATGATAACAAATCAAGAACAAAAATAGGATATATGTAATGAAAGGGATAAAAGAATAAGTATAAGATAACTTTTTAGTGCGTCCGAATTTTAAATTCAAATAAAACCAGACCCAAATTAGATGCCTCAAAAAATAACATTAGAAACTATTTACTTTATCAAAAATAACATTCAATGGCATTAATGCCTGAAAATAATTTCAGATAAATGCCCGTCGCGATCACTTCTGACAAACCGCATTCTGTCAATTCAATTTCCGACTACTATTTCAACCAATTGGGATCTTATGTCCGCAATTGTCCGAGTTATGTTGGCTTATTAGGCGTCAGTAGTTACTGATTTGTCGGCATAGATCAAAGATTTAATATAACCCCAAAGAAAATAATCTAAATATGTTAAATCACATGACCTTGTCGCCCAATTAACAAGTCGGTTCTTCGAAATAATTTTCTCACCTGAATTGTTCCCCTGTCTTAGTGGAACCACATGTTCTCCAGATCAATACCATTCAAAAAATAATCATTGATCATCGCTCTATAACGATTCCCATTAACGGTAACATGTTTAGCAGCTTGATTTTTAAAGAAATGCAGCGCAATGATGCCGCCGACGTACAATCTGCACCAAACGGTACATTTTTCTGAATGCAACAGTAGTTGTTGGATCATTTACGAATTATTTTCACTCCAAATGCGCCAATTTTGTTTATTACGTAACCATTTAGTCTAAAATGACCTTCGTCGCTGAATAAGATTTTCCAGTAAATTCTGGGTCAAGTTGCTATTGATTTTGAGCCCCACTCACTGAACAACAAAGCCCAACTTCCTATGAACGGCAACAACTTAATAATTTTGGATCTTCATCAACACTGCCAGTAACAGCGGCAATACTTCCTTCGAAGCGCACAGTTTTTTGTCTTGTTTTTGGTTTAATATTGAGTAGTGTGAAATGTATTCGGAATTTATCGAAGTGCTCTATATGTTTGGCGCTCAGAACACCAATTTTGATAATAAATTTCGACAATTTGCAAGCGTTGCTCTAATGTTAAACGTACCATGATGATTTGCCAGACTATACTAAATAATTTTGGCACTAGAGGAGCGCAAACTTACAGTTCGTTTGACAGCGACCCCTATCGAAAATTCGGACACGCTAATAAAAACATCCTTTATAAGCTAAATTTAAGCCATTGTTATTTTTCCATTACATATTTTTTTCCCTTTACTAATCAATCTTGTGTTTACATTCCAATCTTTTTTTAGTTTTAAAAACAGCCACTGAATCTGTTCGTAAAAATGTTTAATAAAAGACCTTTTTGTCTAAATTTCCACATTATTATTATTGTTTGACGCGTAGACTGTAGCTTCTTCTGAAATTACCATTTTCGATGTTAAAATGGGTAAAAATACAAAAAGTTTCTGCAATAAAATATACATTTTGCAAGAAATCGATACAAACGCTATTTCTTGTCAGGCAGTACAAATTCAATAGAGTCAGTACAAATTCAACAAATTCCAAACGGTCCTAAAATCTATGAACCTTTAAGATACCCCGACCCTTTTGGAATATAAATCCCTTTCTCTCTGTTGTCTTGTTTAGCAACTCACTGCTGTTTGTTTTAACAAGAAGTGCATCAAAAAAGGTAAAAACAGTTCTATTAATACGAAAGTTCTAAATATGCATTTCTGGGATTTAAAATTAATTTTAATGCTTGATTTTTCGGAATCATATAAAAATATAACAGCAATATACTATGTAAGCCTTTTGAAAAAACTGGAAAAAAATATTCTAAAAAAGGCACAATATATGTGTGACACACACACACAATGAATGCACAGATAATTACAGAGATGATAGAGCAAAATATAATTTTGAAAGTAATCAGGAGGAAACTAAGAATACGAAAGTTTAATGTAAAAAGTAAAGATGCAATTGGAAATATAATATCATAGAAGGACTCCATTTTACAAGTGGTGGGAGAATTTTATTCCCAGCTCAACAAAAGACTCTCGAACAGTAATACCAATCGCTTCGACATAACAGCCGGAGAAATGATTGCAGTCTTCAAAAAAATGAAGAGTAGTAAAGCCTGGTGAAGAAAAATTCTTATAAAAGCAATCAAAGCTAAAAGTTAAAAACTAATACAAGCAGAAAAATTACTTTTTACTAAATGTTTTCGAAAAAAACGGAAATCCCTTCAAATTGGTCAAAGGCGAATATTATTGTTAAGAATAAAAATTGGGACCCAACTGACTTAAAGAACTATAAACCTGTTAGCCTTCTTTTATATCTATGTATAGATTATTTATGAAGAAAATATGAAAACGACTCACTCCAAAACTTGACTACTAACAGCCACGAGAACACACTGGCTTCAAAACTGGGTATGGAATAAATGATCACATGCAGGTTGATAAAACACTCATTCTTGTATTCGTCGACCATGAGAAAGTTTTTGGCACCATACAGCACAGTAAGATGTTAACAGTCCTAACTGATTCAAGTATAGAGGATAGATATACACAACGCATTCAAAACATCTATAACTATGCTACTTCTTCCGTATAACTACATGATTCTAGCAAACCATTCAAGTTCGAAAAAAGAAGTACGGTAAAGAGATATATTTATATCGTCAAGATTATTTACCACCCCGTTGGAGAGTATGCTCAAGAAAGTAGACAGATCGGTTGAACGAAGGAAGTAAATAACTTGGTCTGAATATAATTGAGAACCAAATATAATATATAAATACAAATGGAAGATATGTGTATCGAGAAGGTCCATCAACATAGGTTACAATATATATGTATGTATAAGGCGTGACAACTATTCATGAAATGAAGAATTATTCTTGCTTAGGTGGGTTTCAGATATAAAAAAAATGCATATTTAGTACAAATATATTAATATGTTTGAAAAGAAAAAATGTCTCTTAATTTTCTCTTAACCAAATTTATTAATTAAATATCAGACCACACAACGTGCTCTGGAAATTCTAAAATGACATCCTAAATTTTAAGCTTTCAGAACCAACGGACAACTGCCGACCAAGTGGACTTATAACATCAGGAGCATATCAACAAACTGAATGAGACAAGTACAAGAGTATGATGGATTGAAGACATTTAGGTAGGCCTAAATTTAATCCCACATTGGACGGAATAATTGCTGAATGATAATGATGGTGGTGATGATGGAAATAATGATGACTCCTTACTAGAGAACTTATATACGTTAACAAAAAGTAGCTATTTTTGATATCTACATTGATAGCAAAAGCTTCCTAGCAGCAATATTATCATACTTGTCTTTCTATTTTTGTTTATAATGGAATTAAATGCTTACTAGTTAAGTATTCATCTTTAGACTAGTTAAATTTACTGCTTCGGTTGTTACTTTTCGCCTTTAATACCAAATTATTCATAAACTACTTATTGGTATTAATTTTCCGATAAATCTTACCGAATGATCATAAATATCTCTCTAATAAAACCTGATTTCTCTAGCAAGAAGAAAGCTTGTTTTAATACACTCCTATAAATAGATAGGAGAAAGTTGTAAATTACTATATTTGAAAACATTTTTTTCCGAACTATCGTCTAAATATGCATAATTATAAATCTAATGAATATCTTTGGCTTTATATTATATTTCAATGGTTAAATGAGTACAGGCTTGTCCAATATAAACAACAGTTAAAAGTGAAGCGTGAATGAAACCTTGACCAAAAGAAAACAATGCCCTCCCAAATAGTAAACAACTCTGACCTAACTTAACAGCTCGGCCTCTTTCGTTAATGTAACTTTCATTTTTCCACTTTCCTTGGCGAGTACTGTTAGGTTCGGTACTAATAGATCGAAACTTCATTCAACTGTATCTTAACTCATTTTTTCTACCGTTCAGTTTCAATCAGAGAACGATTTAAAAAAATAATTATTCTCAATTATATTTATCGTATATTTTAATGTAAAGAAAGTGGCACCATTAAGAATATGAATATATATATATATATATATATATATATATATATATATATATATATATATATATATATATATATATATATATATATATATATATATAAGCCAAAGGTTTTTCACCATATATATCACACCTACATAATTTTATCACAAGTATGCCTAATTTTTTAATTCGATGATTTTTTTTTAATTCTGGACCTATATAAACTCAATGAGATTTGGCATTAAACGCAAAGTCACTTTATTTAACTTCTCGACGTACATTTCACATTTCGCTAGGAAATGATTCTATGTAATTCTAAAACTAAACTATGTTCTATTTATACGACAACCATACATACTGCAGCGTGTAAATATCATGAACTTGAAACTAACCAATCGTTACATTAATAATTTAAAAAGTTAACTGAACGGAATAGATCCTTTATCCCCGTTCATGGTTTTCTTATATTTTGAAATTTGAGTGCATTCATATGCGTGTAAAGCCCTATTATTACTTACACTTTCAAGAAATCTTAAATTACCAATATTTATATTATGATCATCGGTGGCGGTTGATCCATAAGGGCACATGAGCACGTGCCCTACCTAAAAAATAAAAAAAATAAAGTGGAAAAAATAATTTCAGATTTTAAATTAATTTATTCTCTGCTCTGTCTGTAATCACGCTTCTTGCGACATCTATAATCTAACATCCATAATGTCATTCGCGGTTATGAAATAGATCGTGGGTTGCCGAAGCGCACCGATTAAAGAACACGTGCTTTGGGCACAGACAAGTTTGTACCGCTACCGTTTTTTTTACTATCGCGTGCGAAAAAAACAAAGACAGCAATGCATCCCTTCTCTAGTAACCCATTTATAACGTCATATCTTGGGGGCTGTCCATTCTCAATCGTCAGGTGTTTTCTCCATCGCGCTTTTCGACTTTTCGAGTAGTTGCAAAGTGATTGTTTTGAACGATTACAATAGTGATGAGGAATTCAGTGCAATATATGAATAGAAATAATGTCACATTAACAATTGAGAACCAAATAGACATCCTAAGCGCTGACGTCAGTGATGGGCGGAGCTTATCGAACCTTTCCAAAGAGAATGTCCATTGAAATTCTCATAAGAGAATTTTTGTTAGTCATTTTTTTCTCTTTACAAGTTTAATAAGCAATTTCTCTCATAGTTTCGTAATCCTCAAACTACGTTTTACATTTAACATATTTGAATTGCTCGTAAAACGAACAATTCGGATATTTTCTTGTGTGGAAGTAATTTAAGGTTACTTTGCCCTTTATGAGTGTTAATTTCAGTTTGCTTTTCTGGTATATTTTGTAGAATTTATTATTGGTAAGTTGGTTTTTTTACAAAATCTATTATATAAATTGTATTGACAATATTGGTGTTTCTGTTTTAGTTGAAAATGGGGATGTGTTGTGTGCCAGACTGTAAACATTACAGTGAGCAACAATATGTTTAGACTTTTTACATTTCCTGTCGATTCAACTGAGCGAAAAAAGGGTTAAATCTTGTGAGGTAATATTAAATATTTATAAGATGGTATGGACGTATAAAAAAGATTGCGTAATTTCTAGGCGACAAGATCGGAAACCCTAAAAACATTCACTGTTCTGCAGTTGCAATTTTGCCAATAATGTTAGAAAAAATAATCCCAAGACATTTGATTTTAATATTAAAAGGAAATTTGCGTTTAAATCTCCGGAAATGGTATGATATTTGAATATATATGGTATAATATGTCAATATATTTGTGGAATTGCTGACTGTTTTGTGTACAGGGTACGAACCACCGCTGATGATCATGCTCGGGTACATGTTGGGCAACATAGAATTTCTCATTTCTAATATATCTAATGTCAGCAACATATTCTCTATATTACTCTATCTGATTAATATGGATCTTTTAGTTTATCGAACTAAATGGTTAAAAAAAAGAACAAAGTTATGTCTACTTGATCGTACTAATTATCAGTATACAATAATTAACTGTGTTATTAAATATAGGTACTACGACTTGACGAACTATATTTCATTCGATTACTAGGAGGAAATAATTCATCCACATTTTTAACACTTAAGACCGGTTTCGTTATTTAAGAACTCATCAGTTAAGCTCGGATATTCCTCTCTCGAAGAAAGCGAAACCCTTAGAGGTCGAAATATACTAGTAGCCTGCCAAACTCTAGGTGGCGTTATCGTATAACGTTCAACCTAAATTGTCCAATTTTCCGAATTAAAGACGACTGGGTCTGGCTCTATTAGTTCAATTCCAGTTGGAGCCTTTGGGGAGAATGCATCTCTCTAACGTTTTCCGTACTCTGAAAAAGTAGTTTAAGAAAGCGGATGACCCCGTAGGGTTCGCCAATACGAAGGACGCCTTCTAGGTGCTCCAGCGATCGCTGGTAGACAAGAAAAAGCGTATTATCGATTTCGAAGGCGAAATGCGATATATCAAGAAGAGGGCAACCTTTTTAAAACGGAGCTGAATGAGTTTCGTAACAAAAATCCAAAATTGAGTGAAACGAACGAGAAACTTCTCAATGAGAACAAAAAGTTAAAAAAAAAGATATCAGTGCGCAAAAAAGTCAGAAACTTCTGTTAACGCCTCCGGCAATTAAAAATAAAGAAATAACTCAACCTTGGACGAAGATTTCCCTCACTATGGATCGGACATCGAACTATCAGATGCAGGCTGGACATCAGCCTCCGATTCGGCCTGCAGCAGCAGGCAGAAAAATAGAAGAAAACAGTTAAAAAAACCGCAAAACCGGGCAAGGAGGACCTATTTTCAAAAAACCAGAGTAGCCAAAACAGACGCCACCTAAGCAAAACGACGCCAAAATGCAAGAAAAGGCTGCGGCCTTCAAAGTCATCAAAGTACCGCCGATTGTCCTTAGAGACAAATCGTCGTACTTACAGATTCTCCGTTTGTGCAACCAGTTAATTACACAACAACATTCAATTAGGAAAGTCGATTACAAAGCCTAACGGTGTCATGATCTGACCTCAGACAGCCGATGACTATAGAGCCATCTCCAGACTTCTGAACGAACGTGATTATAAATATGACTCGTTCAGAACCCCTGAGGAACGCAATCTTCGTGTTATCATCCGGGGCGTAGTGGAGACAATTCCAGCCGCAACAATGACTAAAGAACTCACCGACAAGGGTTTCCATGCTAGCCATGTCGAGAGATAAAAGACCAAGAAGGGAGTGCAAGACCACCAAGGGAGTGCAAGAAGTACGAAGGCAGTCCAGCAACATGCAGCAACTGTGAAGGCTCGCACACTGCGAGCTTTCAAGGATGCCCAACAAGACCCAACAATACATCAGTGAAAAATCCATCATCGCAGACTAAAACCAATAGAGCCTTTTCAGGATCAGAAAGAAATAAAATACCTCCACCAACCTTCGTATGGGGGTCTCAGTGGAATACGGTTCCTGCCAAAACGCCCCCTTCACAAGCAGCAAATCCCTTCTTCGAGCTTGTGGAGCAACTAACGTTTCAATTGGTAAGCCTGATTCAGGTCCAATTGACCGCCCAATTGACTTTCCAAACCTCCCTTGAAGAGCTGAAAATCTAAACCCCGTTTCGTATCCCTACCTCCGGGCAGCACGTTCATGGGACTCGAACTTCTCGGGGTTCCGGCCTGCGTAAGTAACCGCCATCGCAAATCCCTGCATTCCGTCTTCTTCGGCCGGGTGTTTGGACTAAGAATAGTCAATACTCCGATGTGGACTATTTCTGTCACTTTCTTTATAACCTTCGCGACGTTTCTCTGGCTTTCGTTGCAAACCCAATACCGATATCGTTAAACTCTCCCCACAGGGAGAAGTTAACTTCCAGGGGTACGCTTCCAGGGGTACAAAATACCCCCCAAAAAGGAAAAAGTCAGAACCCGTTTCGGGGATCGTTAATTCTAGATAGGTCAGACTACGGCTTAACCTAAAAAACCAGAGTGATAAAGAGGTATCAATTAGATCGACAGAGGAGCATCCGAGCTTAACTGATGACTTTTTAAAGAATGAAACCGGAACTTCAAATGTGTTTTTGACATCTGACACAGTGCTACTCAGTTTGATTGACTTCCTCAATCTCTACCATTTCGCGTGGAGGAGATCTTCAAGCGTGACCTCTTCCTTGTGTCTTTACTGCTTGCCCTGTGTCGTGAAGTCTTGTAACTAAATTTACAAACGTCCTCGGAGTCGGTTGATTCCTTAAAGGAAACCTCTCCACATACAAACCACATGTTGCGGCAGAATTTTGTTGGCACTCCCCGCAAGGTAATATTACATCCACTAGTTCATTGTTTTCATAAACGTATAACATTTTAATCCCACAAAGTACCTAAAAATTAAACACGCACTATTAAAGAATTATTATCACTAGTCAAACCCAGTATCAGCAGTAAACAAATACGTGTTTACGTTTACAACGTAGTGGTCAAGAATATCTCAAAAAGTCAAGTCTATTTTCAAATTTTATAACTGTTAATAACTTCTTTATTTTGCAATTCTTATAAAATTCTTGTAATTTTTGTAATTTTTTTTATTTTTACGAGTTCTACAACCTGTCAAAATAAATTACTCAACTTTGAAAACACCCTGTATAAAATAAATTATTATATACTCAACTTAATTTACGAATTTTCACCCCTATGTTTAATTGGCGGCAGAACCTATGAATAAGAATATTTTAAAGCGCCATCTCTCAGTTTCAAAACAAAGTATAACATATGAGTCTAATGTAAATATAACCTGAACCTTCAGTTATAAATGAGATATCGTTCGAAAAGCTACATTTCAGGCTCGCGTTCTCATCGTCTATCAACAACATTCCACAGGAATAATCTTTCAAACACTACTTCTAAATAATAAAATTTTGACTTAAATGATAACTTAAATATCCACGTCCAGGACATCCAAGTGAAGGATGAGGCATTGCTGGACATGGAAGCACTGCTGGAAGAAAATCCTTGTCGTATACTGCTAGGCCTTCAAGAACAAGAATTCGGAATAAAACTGCCAGGCACTTCTAAACATTTACATTATCTAGGAAAAAATCAAAAGGAGATTCTGGAGCTCAAAGTTGAGAATAAGAGTAGATGCTTTGATATTGTTAGCTGGACTGGATCATGGATCAAAAAATAATTTAAAAGACTTCTGGTTCCAAGATGGTTTAGGAAGTGAACTGTTTATTGCAACCATGGTCCAAAGACGGTTTAGATTTTTATTGAGGGTCATACGTACTATCGCTTTCCAAATTAAAGGAAAAGAACTTCCTCTATAAGATTGTGATTGTGGCGAAAAGTGAATTATGAATGATAATTCAAACAGACGCGAAAATCGTGGATTAATCATGGTCATTCATGGGCATTCAAGTAGCAGTACCGCAAAACCAAATGTCCACGCCAAAAGGTGTTGCTTTGTATAATGGTGAGATCAGTGCATTATAAGCTCAATGGGGTCAAACGGCAACTACCAACCATTATCAGCAGCAACATGTTAGTGAGGTTCTGGAGGAAAAAAAGCCTTATGCTACCAAGAAGGTAGTTCTCTACCAGAGAAGGAAGTTCTTTGCTTCAGGACAACGCACGGCATACAGCAAAAAAGTCTCTGAAGAAGATCACCGAGCTAGACAGGGAGATTTTATAGCACCTGACTTACTTTCCACACTTGGTTCCTACCGATTTTACCTTCTGAAAGTCTGAGTCTTTCTCAAAAAAGTCTGATAATTACGTTGAGGACCTAATATACTTCTGTATATTCTAAAACACGAAATAAACACATATATCAACTCAGAATTTTTAAAAATAACCATTAACAGTATAAAAATTTAAAAAAAAACAAAAAGAATAAATAAAATATCTTGTGCTTTCTTTAAGCTCGGGTTATTCGGGACACTGGCCAAAACAGACAGTGACGTAATATTTGTTTAAATTTGCAAATTTCGCTAGGACTATCAAGTTCAAGGATCTCTGGGTGTTTAAAATGCAAGGTCAACTTTACGAAGATTATTTTTTATCGACGTCTCGAACCGAAGACGCCCGACAAGAATGTTTATGGTCAATTCCGTAACTGATTTGCTATAATCGGAATTGATTCTCGGCCTTTTTGGCTTGCTACTGCGTCTAGTTTTGGACCAAGTCCGTCGAAACTAATGTGACCGTTTGTCTATTTTTACTGCTCGGCTTTATCCAATTATTCGATGAATATTTTGTTGACATGAACGATCTCACGGATCAGTATTTAGATTTTTTGTTAACACTCGGATGCACGACGGTAGTGTGTCAATCCAGGCAAAATACATAGTGTTGTAAATTTCCAGATAAATTTTATTAAATATTGCCCTTTTAGGTACCTTTCACATTATTTACCACCTACTTTTTGTGATACAAAAATGATTAATATTTGTCTGTAATACCATGTAATCCGTCGTTACAATGTGCAATATTATTTGTGACGCGATAAGAGATTCCACCTATGAAATATTTGGTAAATTAAACTTCACCGACTACCGCTAGTGCCATGCAACGTTTATTTAGTCTTGTCCAGAGTTTTTTTGTTAGTCTATAGTCCAGAGCATGCGAAATAACAGATGGTTGTTGTTGATGTTGAGGTTAATTTCAGAAACTCTTATTAGTGTTTTTTTTACTGCAAGTAAGGTATACATATTTTTAAACTTTGACTTTCGATATCTAATATGTAGGCTCTTCACAGTAATTTTATATACAACATATTGGCATGGACCCTTATGAAACAAAAGTCTTGCGACTCAGGGCTCTTTATAAGAGTATATTAACTGATAACGAGAAATATGTGGTGGATGGCAGCATATTGTCCGATGAAGAGGATAATGACTCAGATGGCAGCATACTAGACAGAGATGAAGAGATATTTAGTGCTTATCAAAGTGGGTCTGAGTAAGAAGGAGAAGACGAATTTTCAGATAATGAAAACCTTGATGTGGGTGACCGGCATTTATTCTATTATGGTAAAGGTGGGACGAAATGGAAAAAATAGCATCACCTAATAATACTCGCCCTAGAAGAAAAAATATAGTTTTTCATCTGCCAGGAACTATCCTCGAAGGGAAAGAGTTAATGACTCTCATCGATTCTTGGACTCTTTTGTTTAGTGATGCAATTAAACTAGTAGTAAAATACACAAATATCTATATAACGGAAATATCAAAACCTTACAAGGATAAACATGATGTAAAAATTACTACTGTCTCGAAAATGAGAGCATTCATTGGTTTACTCTATTTAGCTGGACTGGATCATGAATCAAGAATTTATAAAGCTTCTGGTGCCAAGATGGTTTAGGAAGTGAACTGTTTATTGCAACCATGGCCCAAAGACGGTTTAGATTTTTATTGAGGGTCATACTCTTTGATGACAAAAGTAAGCACCTGTAAGAGAAATTTTGAAAAGATAAATGAGAATTTTAAGAAATATTGTACTGTTGGAGCGTATGTGACCCTCGGTGAAATGCTTTTTGCAGTTCGAGGCAGATGCAGTTTCCGAATGTACATTCCGAACAAGCCCAAAAAGTTTGGAATTAAGGTTTTCGCCACTGTGGATTCTAGAACTCTTTACACAAGCCATATGAAAATATATGCTGGCGTACAACCGGATAGACCATATAAGTTAAATAACTCCCCGGATGCAGTTACTTTAAAAATGTGCCAACATTTTTCTGGGACAGGATGAAACATAACAATGGATCGTTGGTTTACTGGTGCTAGTGTTGTTAGTAAATTTACACAAGTAAACTTACAACTTAGTTACAGAACATAGTTTTACTGTAATTGGAACAATTAAAACCAATAAGCGGGAAATGCCGAAAATCTTGACTGATAAAGGACAGACCTATTGATTCTTCTATTTTTGCCTTTGGAGAGAAAATGATGATAGTCTCACATGCACCACGAAAAGTAAAAAACGTTTTATTGTTGTTTTGCTGGCTCTGCATGGAGCACATTTTAGCCTGCTGTAAAGAATGTGGTCACCAACAAGCGAACTTTAAGCTGCTCCAATTTCTGCAAGGAAATTTGGAAATTTTAAATAATATTTATTAAGTCACTTATTTGAGAATGCATTGTTTATGTTTTACATTTTGTAGTTTTTTTAATAAAAAAAACGATAAAAGAAATGTTACAAATAAGTTATAAAAATGTTTACCAAATTTAATAATAAAAGCAAAAAACACTTCGTCAAATTTGGTCCTAACACACCACCATCGTATACTCTTGTTAATTTTAAATAGGTCGTGCATCGTAGTGTTAATACTGCCATGACTACAAATAATCCTGAACTGCTAGGATGTAACAAATGTATGTGCGCCTTTGGTAGATGATCATCCGTTCAGCCAGTTTTTACCTCGTCCTCAATCTTGTTTTCTCTATTCGTAAAAAGTAAACCATGGACCGAAACAAGTTCTAATACGACGGGGCGAGGTCCAGGCTGTATGCTGGATGAAGCAAAAGTTCAAAGTCCAATTCATAATGTTTTAAGGTGGTCAGATGTGAACTGTGTGGTCTTGCGTTGTATCATTCATATAATTGTTCACATGCCTGTTGACGGTAGTGGGGGATACTCCTAATTCCCCTGAAAGTTTCCTAGTGCTTGTTGCAGGACCTGCAGCCACAGCTGCTTGTCGTCGACATCGAATGACCGTGGACGACATAATCTTCACCTATCTTCCCGAACGGCATCAATCGCTTTGAAGCCCTTTTTAGAATAATATCTTAAAATTACCCTAATTTCACGAGTTATTTCACACATTTTAGCGTTTTTTTTAACCGTCGACTGGATATTTTACAGTGGAATCACAAAGAAAAAAACAAACACTTTTGTTACATCCTAGTATTACAGCTAACCGAAACGTCGATACTTTATTTTTAACAACATGCAACCAATGTTCGATTGGCAACAAATCAGGAGTGTATGGCGGACATTTTAATATCCGAACTCCACTATCTTTCTGCTAGTACATTATCGATTGTACGACTTTTGCCCAAATACAGTTCGCCTGAGTCTGACTTACAACACTAAACCTTGAAACTATCACAATATTTCCACCACACCACAATACCACAATATTTTACTATCGATTATATTCGACTGGCCATTGCAGATTATATGACGCCTCCCTTCTTTCCCTTTAGATGTATTAAGCACCAAGCTATCAGAAAAGCTGTAATATATACAGTGTAATTATTTAAAACCTGACATAGGCCAACTTTTTTATTTGGAATGATAGAATAGTACTTAAAATTCAAAGTTCTAGGAAATAGCTTGATTAAGAAAAAGTTACAAATAATGCTTTCCGGCGTTGCCCGATTTCTTCAGTAGCTACTAAAACAATATTTTTTTAATGGCAAAACCGTATTTTTTAACATAATTTGACAAATCTTAAAATACGAAATAAAAAATGTAATGTCACATTTCTTTATTGGAGTAGCCGTTTTAGAACAATCAATTATTATTCAACAACACTACAACTTTTTTTGCTAAAGGAAATTAGTTTAAAATAATAAAAAATAACTCTTATAAAGTAAGCAATGATTATTTTTTTTACAAATGGTCAAACTGGTGCCCTCCTTGTAATCTACAATAATGAACTCTTTTAACAATATTATTATTAAAATTTTCATATACATATTGGGCGTAATGTTATTAATTTCTGGCCGAACTGATTGTTTCAGTTCATCAACAGAATTAGGAGCAGTCACGTATACTTTGGTTTTTAAGAAACCACACTGGAAAAAGATTAAAGGTGTGAGGTCTGGCGACCTAACAGGCCACTCAACTGAACCCCTTCTTCCTATCCAACTTTCTGGCAACAGCTCATGAAGATAATCTCGCACATTTCGCGTAATGTGTTGGTGGTGCCCCATTCTGATCGAAGTAGAACAGCTTCTTTTCTGCTAACGGTAGTTCATCAACAAACAACTCAAGTTCGTTTCTCAATAACTCTAAATAACGTTCACCATTTAAATTTTGTTACCATACGTTAACTTTGGATTATTTTGCCTTCTTCTTTCTTCCGCCCAGCAAGGATTACTGTCAGACCAATATCTGCAATTTTGTCTATTGACCATGTCATTTAAATAAAAAGTTGCTTCGTTGCTATAAAAACTGTGCTTCTTGAAATTGGGTTGCTGACGCTTCTTGTCCAAAAACCAATTGCAAAATTCCAATCTTCTATCACAATCATAATCTTGCAATTCTTGTACGCTTCTCATTTTGTATGGATGATAATTGTTCCCCTGAAAAGTTGACTTGAGAAAATTTTCCACATTACAAAGAAGAATATTTTCTTCAGTAACAACATTTTTGCGTCTTTTGTAGGTCCTTGGGCAGACACTACCAGTTGTTTTCAGTTTAACTAAGTTATTTCTTAAAAACTCTGAATTTGGAAGAAATTTACCGGGATATATCGGGAAAGTTTGGAAAGCTAGAGCGATGAGAAATAACAAAAGGGGAAAGCCGCGTAAGACATGAAATAAGGATATCACAGAAACAATCCATAGAAGAGGCAAAACATGGCAGGAAGCAGTTAACCTGACCAAGGACCGTAAATAATGGAGAAACTTCATTAATACATGAAATGTAATGCCACCTCGACACCTCCGGGTATTAAGAGGAAGGATTAAGTAAGTTATCGGGATATCTTTCGTAGAATTCAGCGCACGTATCGTGTAGACTTAAGCCACCAACATGAAGAAAAATTAATTCAGCTTTCTCTTTTTGATTAAATAACTGATTGATATTAGCAACTGAATTAAAACGTTATTTTTATACACATTCAAATACAACCGCTTTCAAATAACACAGTGACAGCACAATAATGATGGCCTACTATTGTTATGATAGCTTCTTTTAGTTCCTGCCGACTACAGATTATTCTTGTTGTTTTTGCTAATTGTTCTAAAACGGCTATTCCAATAAAGAAATGTGAGATAACATTTTTTATTTCAAATTTTAAGATTTGTCAGATTATGTTAAAAATACAGTGTTGCCATTTTAATAAATTCAACACGATCAAGATATAGTCCTATTTTGATACACTTTGTTCAATAAATAACTGTTTTCTTTGTACCTTTCTACAGTATGAGCAATGTGTTGTGATATACATTCGGTGGTTACATTCTCACCATTACTGCAGAAATGGCAAATCTTCATTTTATAAAGGGTTATCCAATAAGAGTATCAAAACTCACTACAAGTAGTAATCTGGTAATTTATATTTTAACTTGAAAAGATGATAAGCATTATGTTTTGAAAACAATTTCGTTCAAATGTCCCCCTCAGCTTCACCTGGTGGAATGCATCCTGGACCCAATTTTCGATTACTCTTCCACACATTTCGCAATGTATATTTTCAGTGATAACCCCAATATTTCGTTCAAAAATTGTTCGGGGTTTATTTTTGTAAGCTAGATATTAAATATAACCCCATAAAAATTAATCCAAGGGCGTCAGATCGCATGATCTTGGTAGCCAGCTGACATATTACGAGTGCCAAAATAAGGCATCCAGGAAACTTTTCTTGCAATAAATTGATTGTCTGGTGAGATGTGTGATAAGGCACACCGTTGACAAGGTACACAAGGCACCGTCTTATTCAAAGAATACATTGTTTATGTCAGTTTACTTTTTTATATATTTATCAGTTCAGACCAAAGATATTCTGTTAGGATGTTCCTATAGCGTTCACAATTAAAGTTAACAGGACTTAAACAGGAGTTAACCCAAAACCAAAAACCAAACCCCTCACCAAACAGTGACTTTCGCAGGATGAAAAGATAATGCCTAAATCACTTGAGCCATGCTATGGCCATTATTATTCCCCAAAGAGGAGGTCACCACCAATTTTAAATTTCTACGCGGTGTTGAATCATGTATATTTCCATGGTGAATTCTATGATATTTCCATGGTGAATTCGTAGCACTCTATAAGGGGCATTTACATTTCAAAGTGTTGACGCTATTACGTTTCAAAATTCTGACACTCTTATTGGAAATATCTTAAGAAACTTACTAGAGAATCCTAGAGGAGATTTTTTTCCATCATACATAGAGATTGGCGATAAGTCGACGTTTTTACCAATTTATATATACCAATTTTCCAATTTTTTGGTAGCATTTAATTACAGAGATCGACAAAAAAAATTTTTTTGGGTTTCTGTTCTAATGCTTGAATTCTCATTCTAGACATCGAAAAAAATTAAATTTCAATTTTTAGCTTTTAAAGTTTGCTTTTGTCTGATTTACGTCGATTGAACGTAACGTCTGATTTACGAAATTACGTCTGATTTACGAAATTGTCTGATTTACGTCTGAATTACGTCTGATTTACGAAATTGATTTGAGTGAGCAACACATTGAAGTGAGCAACACATTTGCTCACTTGACATTTTATGGCAGCACGTTGATCAACCCGATAGCAAATTGCATATTATTTGTAAAGGGCACAGTAGTGACTGTTTACTTGTAACAACCGCTCTTGTGTATTACTAAGTTAGAAAATGGCGCCAAGACAGTGTAAACAGGATGTTTATTCATTCTGTTTTATTTGCGGTGAATTCATTAAAGTAAGAAGAAAAAAATTAGCTTTAGTAACAAATTTGAAGCTTTACAAAGCTTATGAAGGCTACTTTAAACTCAATATCCGAAATCAAGATAAAAATTGGGTACCTCACTTCTTTCAACGTCTTCTCTGATACCTCATGGTGAAAATTTTCCTGTTCCATCTCGTTCAGAATTAGATAACTTCTGAATCCAATCGTCTCAAAGTTCAACAGAATCCAGTACATCGCTTACCAACACCAATGGTAGTGAATTCATGATAAAGTCACAGAGTTTTCGATCACATTTCATCAGCTCAACAGAATTCAATGATTTAGTACGAGACATAAACCTACACAAGAATAAAACAGAGATTTTAGGTTCACGATTGAAACAGTGGAATTTGCTTAAAGATTATGTAAAAATAACTGATCAAAGAGAGCGCCATAAATTTTTTCATTTTTTTTTTCACCAAAGATTTGTTCGAGGGAATCGGAATACTATGCATACCTTCTGACTGGCGGCTTTTCATCGACAGCTCTTCAAAAAGCTTAAAAACAGTTCTTCTTCACAATGGAAACCTATTCCCTAGTCTTCCCGTAGCACATTCTGTAATGTTTAAGGAAAGTTACGTTCGTGTGAAAATGGTACTGGAAAAGTTAAAATATACAGTATACCATTGGCCAGTATTAGGCGATTTTAAGATGGTTGGTTTTGTGATGGTAATACAAGGCGGGTATACTAAATACCCTTGTTTATAGGATAGCAGAGCAGATTCATTGAGTACATTACCAACGGCGTATATGACCTAATCGAGTCGAATTTCAGATAAGAACACATAATGTGAAGTCGGAACCAATTGTAAAGCCTAAGAATATATTGATGCCGCTGTTACATATAAAATTAGCCCTAATGAAGTAATTTGTGGAAGCTCTGGATCCAAATTGTGAAGCTTTTGAAAATTTAAAGGGATTTTTTTCCAAATGATCTGAAGCTAAAGTTAAAGCGGGTATTTCCGTCAGACCACAAATAAAACAAATAATGAGCAGTGAAGATTTCACAGAATTTCTCAATGCTCATAAAAAAACCAGCCTGGGAGAGTCTTAAAGCAGTTGTTAATGGTTTTCCTGAAAACAACAGAGCTGACAATTATGAAGAATTGATTAAAACTATGCTTGAAAGATTTAAAATTATGGGCTGCGGAATGTCCTATAAACTTCATATGCTACATTCTCACCTGGGCCAATTTAAAGAAAATATGGGTGCCTACTCAGAGGAGCCAGGAGAACGTTTTCACCAAGATATGGTGGACTTTGAACGACTTTACCAAGGGTAGTACAACGAGAATATGATGGTAGATTACATTTGGGGTTTAATACGAGAAAGCCCATGCAAACATAAGAGAACCACTAAAAATATTCATTTTTGAACATGATTTTTTGTTATTTTACATTTATGTGCTACTGTTTATCATAATTCTTGAATTCGCTTATGTTCAGCAGAAACTTTTCTAAACGTAATTTAAAATATAATTATAAAAAAAATATAAAAATCAGTAATTTTTCATAAAAATTCGAAAAATTGCTCTAATTTCTACAAAAACAAACTTTGATCACAAAAATTATTTTTGTGCTTTATTTATAACGTAGGAGAAACCAAAATTTCACATGCAGAAGCCAGATCCAAAAATCGTGTTGACCGGTCTAATAATAGTAGTGGTACAGAGCATATATCACGAACACTATTTTTCTTGTTATTTTAGTCACTGGCAAATACACTGGATGTAATGCGACAATTTTACTATGTTACCAGTTGAACCTCTGAAAGATTACCCAATACGTCATGAATTTATGCCTATATCATAGGCATTATCTGAATATGTTCTTTTTATTTCACCGAATGAGAGAGAAGGAGATGACTTCGTGTATGAGACAACGTTACAGCGTGGTAGAAAGAGAAACTAAGAAATAATTAAAATGTGTTTGCTCGTACCGCCGGTTAAAAGTTCGTCTATTGAGTTCAGCTGTCCTGTTTTGATTGTCATTTCAATTGTTTTTTTTATCGCGTTTTTTAGTAAAATTTGGTGCTGTAAAGTCCAGTTTTATTGTAAAATAAATTCTTATAAGAACAACTGTTATTAATTATTGTTAGTTGCTGCAGCATTAAAAATATTGAGGAAAACTGTGTATTCTATTAAGAAAAGAAAAGAGCATAATCCAGTTAATTATTCTCCTAGAACCAGCAGACCTCCTGCAAAGACCAACACAACAGACTTACCCGAAGGAGATAAAATGGAGGTTTCAAATACATTATACAATATGTTTATATAATTATATAATATGTTTGTAATAAATGTAAAATGCAACTGTTTAAAGACCCGTATATTCTCACAGCGTGGTAACATTTTCATCAAATGGGGGTTTTTCAAAAAAGTGGGTCTCAACAAGATTGTTTATAGAATAGATAAAATAATTATTATGGTCAATAACAAAATAATCTAACTGTTTTGACCAATAACAAAACAATTTCATTCATTGGCTACTTCCCTAAAATTTCGTGATGGCTTTAAATTGTCCACACAACTTTAGTCTACAAAATTCTCCGTTCAATCTACGACATAAAACATTACAATTTCATAAACACACACTCGAAATTTAACGTTAAAATATTGAGTTATAATGGACGTTTTATAATTTCATGGTATAAATATAAACAAATAAATGTATCGTAGATTTAAATCGTAAATATAAATATCCCTCTTTCGAGGTATCCAACCACGCCCATTATGAAAGTTAGCACTAATTTGAGTAATACTTTTTGATTTGGTTCATATGGATAAAATTGATGACGCATGGGCAATCTTTAGGCGGTTCAACTGTAACTAGTTTGCGTTAATTTACTTGTTTTATACATTGTGTTCTACACGCAACTACACTGAAATTTTAAAAGAAATTACATTATAACAAAAGTCACTAATAATCAGTTTTTTGGACTGATATAACATAAACCATGTAAAACTGTTAAAATAGAGGAATTTGAGAAAAAAACAACTACATTAAGAGAAAAAAGAAAGAAATTAGCAAACAATATTACGAACACTTTCAATAAACCCTGGTTGGGTTGTATAGAAAAACCATAAAGCTAACCTTAAAATGAAGCAAAATATCCTGGCAGGAATTCCCAATGCTACCAAAAAGAATTGTTGAATAAGTATATCAAATTCCATCGGGTTTTTGCAAGAGGGAGTGCCGTAAATCCTGACAATGACATAAAGAAATCAAAGATTCGAGAAGCAGCGACATCTGTGCCGTGCGCAATTTATTATCAGCCCTTATTTAGGACATACAATGCGCGTTAGTTTTTGGTCAATGATTATCTGCACCAATATATATCTAAATAAAGTTCTCATTTAAATTAAATTGATACAGTCTATCTAGATCTACTGAGTACTCACATGGATATAGAAAATAAGTTCTCTCAGTTGTTGTACTCTTGTTTCGTATATTATCTTTTTCGTATACCCTATATGTACGTGCGCTAAGAAAAGTTAACAGATCAAAATGCATAGGAAGAATGAAAGGTCCTTTATGAGGAATATACTGGACTGTGCTATATATATATATATATATATATATATATATATATATATATATATATATATATATATATATACATATACATATATACATATATATGTATGTATATATATATATATATATATATATATATATATATATATAAATATATATATATATATATATATATATATATATATATATATATATATATATATATATATACATATATACATATATATGTATGTATATATATATATATATATATATATATATATATATATATATATATATATATATATATATATACATATATACATATATATGTATGTATATATATATATATATATATATATATATATATATATATATATATATATATTGCTGAAGGAACTATATATTATGAATTTGCTCTATAAGAAAAATATCAGCAGAAAATGGACATGAAAAAGTCCATCTGGACTCACAAGTGAAATTGATTACATCATGACCAACGATAAAACAATATTTTGCAATTGTACTGTCCTTGACAATTTTAATGTTGGAAGTGACCACCGAATGGTAGGAGCAAAAGTTAGGATTAACTGTCGAAGAGAACGCGATAGAATGGTAAGGTCAAAGAAGGGCAGAGTGAACTCTGGGAAACAGCTGGAGAGAGAAAGCGAGTTTGAGATTTCTTTGTCAAACCGGTTTGCTGTTCCTGTGTAAGATCCGGAGAAGATAGAAATATCAGTTCAATATGAAGAAATCGCCAACAATGTGCTTCAAACGGCTGCTTCAATAGCACCAGAAAAAAAATGTCTCAGACACAAATCTCCAGTGAGACCATTGATTTAATGAAGAAACGGCGGGCAATGAGAAATGCAGGTAGTCCTTTTGGAAGGGTCGAGTAAACTGAGTTCTGCAAACTATAACAAAACGTATCAGAGAGGACACGCGCCGATTCAATCTGCAGCAAGTGCAAGAAACCCTGGAAGAAAACAAAGGAATTAACAAGGATAAACAGAAACTGAGAAACAAAAGAACGCAAATATATGCCTTAAGGCGTGACGATGACATAGTGTTTAGGGCGCGTACGCAAATGTTAGAGGTTGTCAGAAAATTTTATTCCCAGTTATATGAAGATCAGAACCAATCAAAGACAACAATACTCACGGAAGAACAAATGCCAGATAGCCTAGTGGACGAAGTAACAAACGCTATAGAATCGATGAAAAACGGCAATGCTCCAGGAAAGGACAGTATAACTGTCGAAATGCTAAAAGCTGGTGGTCGGGCGTTACATAAAACACTGGCAAAATTATACGCAAAATGCCTCAAAGAACAAAAAGTACCTGACTTATAGAAAATTGCAGAAGTGATCCTTTTACATAATAGCCGTAGAAAGGCACAACGAATACACCATGCCACTGTGCTTGGTTACCAAATTGCCAAATGTTTTTTCGTAGTCGATAAAAGTATCGACTACGAAAAAGCATTTGATTCCATCTCAAAGCATGCGATAATGGATACACTGCTTAGCCAAGGGGTATATAAAGCATATGTAAACCTATTAGGATCGATATATGATGAAGCTACAGCCACAATTCACCTTAATGATCTTCACCTTAATGATTTCAATGGAGGAGAATACCGCCCGGGAGGAGAAACGGCGTGTTGAATGTGGCTGGCAGGCATTTGGCAGGCTTAACATATTGTTTAAGAGCAGACTCCCACTTTGCCTGAAAAGAAAAGTCTTCGTTCAGTGCGTTCTACCTGTTTTGACATACGGAAATGAAACCTGGACATTTCGTTTATTCCCTGGTCCTGCGCATGGACCAGGGAATAAACGAAAGTCTGTAACATCATTGGAAGAGTAAAGCAATTGAAATCGAGATGGGCAGACCATATAGCGAGGCTATATGCATGATCGCAAACGTCTGCGAAGAAGTGTATTGGTCCCGAGATTTCACTTTGCTAAGTATAGAGGAGAATTGCCAAAAAGAAGAATGAGGTGGTCTCAAACCTCCATTGAAGGAGACGATGTGGAAATACGTTTAACAATTCCTTTTCCTATTTGGTTTCTCCTCGTCCTCGTTTTTCCTCATCCTATAGTTTCTCCTCGATTTTCGTCAACACCAACTCTATCTTTAGGTTTTTCTCCCGTCTACTTTATTCCGGAGCTTTTAATCCTTTTAACTCAGACACATTGAAGAACACTATGTAGTTTGTGGAGATTATGGAACCCATCGGTTTGGGTATATAACCCCCGACTACTGTTATCTCATTGAATGCAGCCTAAAGAAATCTGACACTATATACGCGGCCATAATAATTAACTATCATTAACTCATAATTCTGATGATATAACATATTTCTCAAAGGAAATTATTTTAAAACTCTAAAAGAACACTTAATAAATATGAAAATATCTCAAATTATACAAGAAAGAGTGAAAAACAAAATTATTATTTAAATATAATATAACCATATAACTGTCACCCACGTGTGAATCAAAAATTGATGACACGACTAATGTTTATATTAATTTTAATAGTGCCTGATAAAGTTTTACAAACGCGAAATTAATTTTTAAATCCTAATAACATATTAATTAAGTTAAACAATTTATCTTAATATTCTCAATTACAACAGAATAATTTTATTTTACCGTAATATGCATTAAATGAGCGTTGTAATTAATTTTAGAACTACTTTCAAACAGGTCATAATAATTTAAAAAACTTTTTTGGAAAACATATATTTAATTGTGAAAATATCAGTAAATATATATATATATATATATATATATATATATATATATATATATATATATATATATATATATATATATATATATATTGCTCATTATGGCGGAGGTTGTTGTGCGTTCTACCTGAGATTGTGGAACCCAACGGTCGGGGGTGTATAACTCCTGATTACTGTTGTCTCGTAGGACGCAGTCCAAAGCAGTAAAAAAACTGCATATATATATATATATATATATATATATATATATATATATATATATATATATATATATATATATATATACACGTCCAGAAGTTCAGACATATATATGTAGATTTATATATATCTACGCCTATGATCTTCAATCAATTCGTTTAAAAATACCTAGAAACATGGTATCTCAATTGAACAGATCAAGAGTAATTTATTTGTTACAATAGGCCTTTAATCAAAGCTAGATCACCGTAATTGTACATGTTTCCCAAAATACTGTATTAAAAATTCATAAAACATTCCAAAAGACAAATAATGTAAGGGATCGCCCCAGAAGTGGTAGAAAACGATGTACAATAGTTGCACAAGACCGGCAGATATCAATGATAGCTCGAAGAAATCGTCTGGAATCTATAAGTGGTATATCAAGGGAGCTTGTTAGGCTTGTTGAGGTAAATGTTTTACGATAAGCGATAACACGCAGGCTGAAAGCAGTAAATTTGCATCGCAGAAGACCTTTATATGTTTCCAAACTAACCCTTCAACAAAAAAATATAATATTACAATGGGCTCGAAAAATGGTGGATCATAGTCCTAACTGGAAAAACGTGATGTTCTCCGATGAGACGAGAATTGGCTTGGTTTCTGATTCATGAAGGACATTAGTTTGGCTAGATCCAGGTCGACAATCCCAATTCGAAATAGCTCAACCACCTATCCCATTTGAAAGTGGGAGCGTGATATTTTGAGGTGGTATTGTGAGGGGTACACGGACACTTCTACAGGTCCTGGAGAGAAGACTCATTCGTGTTGTGTACATCGAAGATGTCGTAAATCCTGTTGTGCGCCTGTTAAGAGGCGCAGTGGGCGACGGATTTGTTTTCATAGATGACAACGCATCTCCTTATCGAACAGCAGCAGTACAAAATTTTCTTGAAAAAGAGGGAAAAACCAAGTTAAAGTGACCAGCAAATTGATATGAATGCCATTTAAATATCATTGGGGCGTTCTGAAACCACGCCTCAAGAAACGAAACAATTCTCCTCTTACTCTGCGAGAACTGATGCGAAGAAAGATGCTGCTCGTGGAGAATGGGAGAGAATTCCGCAATCCCAAATTGATCATTTGATCGACAGTATGCCGAATCGTCTACAGATATGTATACAGACCCATGGAGGAACTAATGATTATTAGTTTTATTGAAAGTAGTTCTTTTTATTTTTAAAGTACTTTTGAAGGAAATACTTATTAATTAAATAAGATACAAAAATGTATATTCAGCTACTAATATACATGGTGTAAGGGAAAATACTTTCGTAAATTTAACCAATTATAAATGAAATAATAACAATTATTTCATTATTTCATTAATAACCAACGGTCCATATGTGCCAGACTACTATAATAGTCCACGATCTTCAAATTATAACCGTCAAGAAAGGGATAACAAAATCCACCCAACAGTATAACCCCACCTAAGCATAAAAGCTAAAACATCAGAATATTAAACTTGTTATTTATCTCGTGCTATATCAATTATAGTTTTTGTTTGCATTATCATTAATTTTCAAATGAATATAAAATACGAAAAAAAGCACCTGCTATACTTAACTAATAAAATCGGAATATTATTCTCAGGGCATTATGTAACATTTCTTTGTGTTGCATATGATAGCAGCATAAATATAAATAAGAATGGCCTTCAGATATGTTTATCGAAAGAGAACAAACAGCTGATCGAAACTTTGAGGCACGTCTCACAACATTTTGCTGTTATCTAGATTTCCGTATAAAAATGTGCATTCTCAACATACATTTGCCAACTGAATATTTATATAATAGAATTATTTAAATGAAAAACTGAAATACTAAATTAATTAGCATCATGACAATATAGAATCAATTAAAGGAAATTTTTGTGATATTATACAATGTGTGTAAATAAACTAATGGGACATGTTGCGTGGTGTTCGATCTGAGAAAACTGTTGGCTTCTGCTTTGGAAGAAAAGCTAACCAACATCTAACGCGTCTTCAGTGGAAGTTTGAATTTCTTAGAGTCTGAAGAGCGCGTCCTGAAAATGAGTTACAACAATTTCAACCAACGGTGCGCTATCAAGTTTTATTTCAACCTTAGGCCGCATTTACATGTGTATAATAAGCACGTAACTAAATCAAGTAACTTAATTTAGTTACTCGCATAGTATGTACCTGGCTGGATGGTATTTGAGCAAGTAGACCGTTTTGTTAACTGTTTAGTCAAGTGAATAGAATCCAAGTCTATTTACTTGCTCAAGTATTACTCCTTTCACCTCTAAGCGTCAACTAACGTACCCGCTAAAAGCGTGCAGACGTCAATTTAGTGGTGTGTGTTTTTAGTAAGGCGTTTTAGCAAGTGCCGACTGTAGTCATAGGAAAGTTTGTTTATCAGTATTCTTACATCAATTCTTCTATTGGAACCTTTGATGTAAAAAACTAAACTCGAGGAGATTTACCACTAAACACCAAATCACTTTTTTTGAAGTTCTCGACGCACGTTTCGCTAACCACGTTAGATCATCAGAAGATGACTTAATCTCACTAAGTCACACATATTTTACATACAGTTTTACACATATTTTAGTTTTAGAATTATTTTACATCACCTCCTGATGATGTTAACGTGGTTAACGAAACTTGAAGGGTTTGGAACGCAAGAAATTAAAAATTAAATTCAAACCCTTCGCTCGACATATTTCCAAGAACTTAGGAAGGTTAAGGATTCGAAAAAGTCCGGAACAAGAACAGATGGTATATACATCCCTCTTTTAAAGTGGTTTCATGAGATGCATACATTTTTATACAATGTGGAAAGTAAAAAAGAAGCTGAAGATAATATTTCTGTAAGTATTTTATATATAAATAATTGAAGAGCACCTTCTTAATGTTATTAAATCAAAAATTAAGAGCTAATTAGCTTTTTCATTTTGAAAACGATTTTCTAATGATAAAAAAATGGATTAAATTGATAGCCGATAACATACATTATGTGATCTTGCCAAGGCACAGCGCCGAGTATCATGAAATATTCACAGATTTCGTCCCTTGTTTGTCTAGCATACGTTAAGGAGTGATTACTTTCAATTCTAAGCATAGAAATCATTAAGATATTTGTAATTTCACTTCTCCAAGATCCTGCTCTAACATTATCCGTTAAAGCCGTATTTAATGAAGCCATACTCAAAAATAACTTAAAGAAAAAATATAAAATATTCAATTAATGGCTATCTCGAGCCAGGAGAATTGTTGAGAATGGTTTTGGGATTCTCATAAAACTTGTTAGTAAAGAAAAAGTAAAACCTGTATATATCAATGATTTATGTATTTATTTACATTTCAATCCCCTAATTTTCTTATTGATAATAATGACACATCAAATGGTCATATAACCATATAATAGTATAGGTTATAAAGTGGGCGTGATAGCTTGGTTTGGCTGGGTTTGCCAGTGTTGTGCTGGTTTCCCACCTTATAACTACACTATTGTCCAAAGGAAACACTGAAGAACTCGACACTCAACTTTATTTACAACTAAGATGTAAATTTACAATGAATTAGTTTAACACCTAATGTCGACGTGTTGAGATCCATGTCTCCAATTTCCCACTGCAGAGAATTGCCGCTCAAAACCAAGGTTTGCTTCTGCTTGGCTTGGTGTCTGCTACGTGCAGACTGTTGAAGGATGCTTTGCTGTCATGATAGGACTGTTGAAAGATTCGTTGCCGGCTAAATTGGGCCATTGATGGATCTGTTGCTGAACCATTGATGGTTGGTGGGTTGCTGGTCGCATTGTGGCCATTGGTGATTGTGTTTGATTGATCCATTATTGGTTGGTGGGTTATCTGAATACATAGTTGCAATATTCCGAGTGCTTACCCTTTAAGTTCCTTCGGAGTTGGGCGATGTTCGTTCGAAGTCGCCAATTGTAGATTACCAATTGTGTTTGAATTATACGACGTTGGTTCAGGGCGATGTTCGTGCGGGGTCACTAGTTATAGGTTAATAGGGTGGGCGTGATAGCTTGGGTTTGGCTGGATTTGCCAGTGTTGTGCTGGTTTCCCACCTTATAACTACACTATTGTCCAAAGGAAACACTGAGGAACTCGACACTCATCTTTATTTACAACTGAGATGTAAATTTACAATGAATTAGTTTAACACCTAATGTCAACGTGTTGAGACCCATGTCTCCAATTTCCCACTGCCGAGAATTGCCGCTCAAAACCAAGGTTTGCTTCTGCTTGGCTTGGTGTCTGCTATGTGCCTTGGTGTGGTAGCTAACGCCAGTTGTTGTAGGCGCTAAGCCGCCACAATAGTATAACCAGAATTACTCGAGGAGGTTAGTGTCAAGAATAGTGTCAAGGCAAGTCAAAAAAGACCTTCGATTCTGGCAGAATAAAAATTTGATATGTATATTGGTCTGAACGTGACTGCAGATGTATTAGAATTTATTGTGGAATTGCAGGCTAGTTACAAATAAATATAAGTGTTGAGTTCTTTGGCCCAATATAACATAAGCACTGGAAAACTTGTATGATCTGACTCCTCATAACTTTAGCGAGAATGTAAAAATATTTTAGTATGAAAATGTTCGGTATTGCTTGGTATATTATGTTACGTCTCATACAATTTTATAGTGGCCAATTTTAAATGGAAAGTTGTGCTGTTCATATGGTTTTGATGCTTCTGACACGATTTTATGTAAATTTTACTTTAGGAAATAATAAAACTGCGCTGGTGACATATCAGACAAGCAAGAAAAACGATCAAACAGTATAAGATGTATAATATTAGAACTGTACAAAGAATTGCAAATAATCTACAATTAAATCTGAGCTCCCAACTACGGTCATCACCTAGTGAATAACCACAGTCATCATCCTACGGGTGACCATAGGATGGTGACCGTGGGCTAATAAATCTTTCTTTATGCTTAACTATTAGCCTATCGAGAAATCTACAGACTAGCAAAGCACTAATGTAGAAAACCGTCCAAAAGGAATCAGACCTTACCCAGCCTGGTCAGATCTAGTCTGACGGCATATATTCATGGTAAAGCAAACCTTATACTACGCCTACTATATTTACCAGGTCTGTAAATATGAAACCGGAATTTGCCGATAGATGGCCCTATCAATGCAGTTACCATCAAATCGCGTCATTGGAGTCATTTCCTTGTTGATATCTGACAAAGATTTTCAACTCACAACAAAAGAAGTTTCACGCAACAGCATAGTTTGTAATAGTGTATATTTGAAGAAAACTGCTGCAGAATCGTATCGAATGATTGTCGAAGCTTACTGTAAGCTTGCTCTTGGTAAATGACAGTGCTTAGAGTGGTTTACAAAATTCAAAAGGCGCGATTTTGACGTGAGAAACGAAGAACGTGGAAGACCACTGAAAACAGTTGCATTGTTGGATGAGGATGACGCTCAAACGCAACAACAACTCGCGGATTAATTAACTATAACACCAGAAGCCGACTCTATACGTTTGAAAGTCATGGGAAAGACGCAGAAGATGGAAAAATGGGTTCCACATGAACTGAATGAAAGACAGCAGGAAAACCGTAAAACCACTTACGAAATGCTGCTCACCGAGTACAAAAGAAAGTCATTTGTCCATCGAATTGTTACTGGCGATGAAAAGTGGAAATATTTTGAGAATTCTAAGCGTAAAAGATCATGGCTAACTCCAAGCGAACCATCGATATCGACTGAAAGGCCAAATCGCTATGGATGAAAGACAATGCTCTGTGTTTGGTGGGATCAGAAGGATGTGATCTATCAGAAGGATGTGATCTATCAAGAGCTGCAAAAATCTGGTGAAACGGTTAACACTGAACGCTTCCGACAACAAATGATCGATTTGTATCAAGCATTGCATGAAAAACGACCAGAAATTAAAAAAAAGCAACACAAAGTAATTTTGCTTCATGATAATGCACCATCACACAGCAAAACTGGTCAAGGAAACAATTGAAGCGTTTAGTTGGGAAATACTTTCGCATGCGGCTTACTCGCCAAACCTGGCTCCGTCTGTTTACTACTTATTTGCAACGATGGAATACGCACTTGTCGAGAAGAGCCACAAATTGTCAAACAGGTGGGAAGATCATTTTCATACAATAAACGTCTATTTTTTATACAAAAATTCCGGTTTCAGATTTACATACCTGGTACTTTATACAATAACTAGCCATTACCCGCCCCCTTCGCTGGACGTAACTTGAAATAAGTATTTGCCAAAGAAAAAAATTGTCAAATATATTGAAAAGATAATTTTTTAAATACAGCACATGCAAAATGAGACATTAACCAATTTAATCTTTTATAAATCATTCGAATGCATTATGTATAGGTAAACGTTTATTTAAAAAGTAATTAATGTGTAAAAAAGAAACTTTGAAAATGTAGTAGAAAATGTTACGGTATTGGTTACCATAAGACCGGTATAACGGTAAAACCCTCAAGTGATTCAGGAGTTATCTGTTCATCCTCAGAAACTCACTGTTGCGGTGCGGTTTTTTGGCTAAAGGAGTTAGTTAGTTTAGGAAAAGTGGCTCGCCATTTATTACAAGAAAAGTTTCCTGGACGCATATTATTATGGAGAGTAGACGAGAATTGTGTCTTTAGATTGCATTCCACCACCAGAAGCCGATGGAGACATTTGAAGGTTGTTCTTCAAGATAAAATAAAAATTACCAGATTATGAATTAATCCTTAAGAGAAGCACTGGATAAAGGATACCCAGGGGTGAATTAACAGTGTTTTTCTTTATAAATGGTCACGTTGAGGGGATGACTTTGAGTGGAGGAAATTTTTTTATTATCCCCACTATAGATCTACCATCATAGTCATCTTAAGATGTGAACACTAACAAAAATATAAGCGATCGTAGTCAGTCTATGGGTAGACGTCACCCAGTGCTGTTGTTGTGTCAGTGTTTTGTCAATAAGTAAAAACCGTTAAATAACTTTTTTGCACAAATAGTGTGTTTTTTTTTCGATCTTGACACAGTTTGTGTCTTAACACTTTTATTTATAATTTTTTTTAACAATTATTTATCGGTTTCTTTCATTTTTTATTTAGCCCAAAATGAACACGCGTTCTCGTACTCGCTATGCGTCTGAAGTAGAAGCATTATATGAGGCAGCTGAATGATTGTGGCGTGTTCATATATTTTTTCTCCTTTATTTGGGTTTTTCGCCAATGTCTAAAACTCAAAAAATATCAAAAATACCTGATCTTATTTAAGGAAAGAATCACTGGGTAAAAACAAAAAACCAAAGGGAGACAAATTTCTGATTCTTTTTTGTAATAAATTTGCCTAACGAACAAAATTTTAAAGATATAAAAATGTTATAAAAAAATTTACAAACTTTTAACGTTAACGTTTCGGAGGGTAATCTCCCCCCGTTTTCAAAACTAAACTAAAAAATAAATTATATTAATTTGTAATATATAAAGTATAATATATTTGTAATATATAAGAAACGTTAAGGTTAAAAGTTTGTATATTTTTTTATAACATTTTTAAATCTTTAAAATTTTGTTCGTTAGGCAAATTTATTACAAAAAAGAATCACTGAGAAATTTGTCTCCGTTGGTTTTTTGTTTTTACCCAGTGATTCTTTCTTTAAATAAAAACAGGTATTTTTGATATTTTTTGAGTTTTACACAGTATTTACCTAACTAAATAAATATATTTTTTAAAATAAAGCTAAATTATGTAATATGTATCTGAAAGTACATTAAGTCCCCTTTTAAATGCCGTTGGAAGAAAGTGCTTATCTATTGATTGATTGATTGATATAAATATGATAGTATGAATAGAAAACCTTATTTTAACATTTTTTGTTGTTGATTTTTTCGGAATTTTTTGGTATTAGGAATATTATTATTTTTTGGAACATTCTATAGATATAGCATTTTTCTATACTGATTGAGGTTTAAATTAAAAAATAATTATTAAATCGGATAATTTAATCAAAAGATATTAATAATCAAAGACACACGGTGTATATACATATAGATGTATATACGATATAGACATACCCATGTGCTCCTGAATCGGGAAGTACAGAAGTGCACCTCTTGAGGCTTAATGCTACAATATTCATTAACATCAGGCGCAAGTTTGATATGGCATATTAAAGACATTGTTGTAAAAACTTAAAATCGCTGCGAATAATTTAAAAACGAAATGTCTACAGTGACATTTTGTGAAGTTCAAGTTCATTTAAAGGACATTTAATCGGACTATTAGACCTAATAAAGAATTCTAGAATAGAGTGTTATGATGTAACTAATATCCAAAACTGAAGAAATACTTTTAATAACAAGGGAACCTTGAATAAAAATTACTATGATGACGTAAAAGATTCTATAAACAAAATAAATATGTTGGTGCAAGTGGTCTGCATCAAAAACATCTCGCAAACAGGCATCCCTTTTATTTGTCTCATTTCCAACCGAACTCGGAATGTGTATCGAATTTGGTTCGAATCCAAATTAGTAAATTCATCGACTTCTTCGGCCGCGGCTGTCAAACGTCATATATGGTGCGGCGCGCCTCCTGGCGGCCGCACTCGTTACACACGTGCGCCTCGAGGGTGGGAGTAGCGACCTTTGACCTTGAAATCTGACGACGCAACAAGAAGTCGATTGTGTCTTGTTTGCTCGGCTACCTTCTGGTCTTCGAAAGCACGACACGATCCAATAAATAAAAGATTTGTCGGGAAAATGCCTTAAACGATCGCGAGGAATTTTAATCCCGACAATTAATTTTAAACTTAAACGACTCAAATTGCCCTGTTTTTGTAATTTGCATATATTAACTACGGTTGCCATTAATATTTTAAATGTGTTAAATTACGTTCCTAAGATATTTTAAGTTAATTATTGGATTATAGGTTTAATTACATAATTAATGATTTATCCAAATTCATTCTCATATATACGAAATAAAATAAACCAAATTAACGCGGTTCTCAATTAAATATTTGTCATTTATTAAATAATAATAATGTATTGTCTTGGTACAAAATTCCGTTCATTTTTTCTTTCATTTATATACTACAAATAAAATTTAATCAATATAATACTATACTAATTGAAAGGTTCGCGGATCAGAAATAATAAAACAAATTTAGAGTTGAAAAAATTACATTATTCTTCCGTATATTCTCCCTTAATATCCTTTCCTTTCCCTCCTTTTTTCCAGCGGTTATCCAATGAACTTAATCCATCTCTCAAGTTATTTTCTGAAAGTCCTTCAAAATACGGCTGCTAAAAAAAATCAATTACGGCTGCTAAAAATTATTCATTTGATGAAAACCGCTTGACAGGTACGAATTTTTTGAGATTTGGGAACAGATGAAAATCAGAGGAGCCGGATTGGAGCCAGGTGGTGCTCCAACAGTTCGTAGTTTAACTCAACTTGGCCATTGCAAGAACACCTCTGTGATCAGGTGCATTGTCTTGATGAAAAATTAGTCTTTTCTTCACTAAAAATCGATTTAAACGACTTATCTATGAGATTTTTTGGGTAATTGTTTTTTTATTAAAATGCCTTTAATGTGATTTGTTTCTTTTTGTAGAGTATCACTGTCTGTACAAACAAGTTTTGCTCTGTCATATAAAGAGTGATTGGAAAAGAAATTGAGATACCTATTTATTATGAGATTTCGCTAACTTCATTAGTTCATTCAACATTATCAAGAGATGATTTAATCTCCTGATAATGCTAACATGATTAGCGAAACGTGCGTCGAAAAGTTTAAAAAAAGTGATTTGGTGTTTAGTGGTAAATCTCTTCAAGTTTAGTGGATGTACGACTTTTTAAATATAGCAACCCACATTGTTACCATCGGAAATGAAGGAGAGGAATAATTTAGAATAAAATCTAATTATTTCACTCCGTAGGGATTAAATCCCAAAAAACAAAGTACTTTATAACATCTCGAACTTCAAAACGTGTTTGTTTGCTTGATCGCCCCAAAACATACCTGTCTGAAGCTTCACAGGACCTCAACTAACAAATCAGACTTGACAAATGTTAGTCACTTGGCGCCATCTCTATGTCGGCGCGAGACTTTTTCGAATGACCCCTGTACTCACTATTTAATTTTTTCTTTAGCTTCATTAAATAAATCCGTAGAGATCAAATGTATATTTGAAAAATATAAAAACTGTATATAACAAAACTTGTTTAGTACATGCTCTATCGTTCTTTTACTAGAAGTTCTTTATTTTCGAGAATTCGTGGATTCATTTTGGTTATTTCACCAAAACTAGCATACTGTTCGATAACGTCATCTCTACACTCATAGACTTTGGGATAGAATGCCTTCATGTTCTCCAACTTCACCTTTAACTTATCAAACGTCTGGTAAGATTCACCAGAGAGAACAACTTTCTTACCAGTATTGATACTGTTTCTGTTATCCCTTTGTTCTCTATTTCTGAAGGAATCCAGAAGATTATTTGTTTCCATTGTGAAAGAACTCAGCTTTTGTAGTGCATTACTTACTAAAAACATTTTTCTTTCCTTACACTGACATTGTTTACAACGTCTACCCCTCCCGTGACACTTTGTGCACTTTTTTATAAAATTCCCGTTTTCTTTCACTTCTTCAGTCATGTTCTTACTTGAAATTATGACATTTTCCGCGTCGGATGTATTAACAAAATTATCTAACATAAACATAATAGCTGATATTTCTTCAGCGCTACAGCCATTACCAACCAACATAGGAAATGAAGATGAGGATCCAGCATCTGTACTCTTCGACTGAATATGAGTTGATTTTTTAGAACCAAAAAGCCGTTTTAACATAATGAAATAGATTCAACGTTTGATTTTGAAATTGTCATTGTGATGCTGTCACTAATGTTGCTGGTTGAATTGGAATACATCCATAATGCTTCTTTGTAACAAGTTAATAATAATTTTTCCGATCATTTCAAATCGACTCGCGTTTCGCTAACCACGTCCACATCAACAGGAGTTAATTGCGCCATGGTCGTGATAACCTACTGTTTTCCTGTTTAATTAAATAATTTTTTTTATTTAATTAAATAATAAATGGGACCGAATTCCATTCGCCCGATGTCCCGCTCGATGTCCGATGTATATACCTTAAAGGGTCTTAACCCGATAGAGGGCAGGTATACTCTGGGAGGCAAACTTACCCACGTTAGCCATGTCTCCACTTCCCCACTTCCTAAAACCAGGGAGAAAACATGTCCCACAAATCCCACATTTATACCATATTTTACCCTACCCATATCCCTACCATCTTCTAACCCATCTTACCAACGAGGAAGATTATGGCTTAAAAAAATCTTACAAGCAAATCGCAAATATCCAAAACAATATCAAACAATGGCAAATATCAAAATCCCACCCCTCTAAAGAGAACTCGCTTGCTAAACCAACACATAAATCAACACGATTACTACAATGCTAGAACTTTGTTATCGGATGACCGGATGACGGAACTGGTGGAAGAACCGAGAAAAGCAAAATGAGACGTCATAGGTTAAAAAGGGAGAAGAAGACCAAATTACTCTTCATTCTGGGAACTTATTCCATTATAATGGTCACGAAGTCAAATCTGAAGGTGGTTTGGGTTTCATCCGAGGCATCTTGAAAATATAAAAGAGATAAAATGCATCAGCGCAAGAATCATCTACTTAGTATTTAAACTAAACACAAGATACAGTTTAAAAATTACCCAGGCTAATATCAGAGTCCGACGAAGAGGATGTGGAGGTCTTCTACGACGACTTTGATACAGCTTTGCAAGAGAGTCCAAACCATTACACTCTTATGATGACCGATTTTAATGCAAAGATCGGGAAGAAGCAAGATGACGGGGAAAGTTCACTCGGTTATTATGAATATGAAGAGAGAAATGGAAGTTGAGTTGATCTATCTACAACACAGCCTTTTCGCGATGAATCATTTCTTTAGCAAAAGAACAAAAAAAAATAATAGACGTGGATAAACCCCGATGGCAAATACAAGAATGAAATTGACTTTATGCTCACAAATATAAAAATATAGTTCATGACGTCTCGGTACTTAATACATTTACAACTGAGAGCTAAATTAGCCCTAAACATAAAGAAGAAAGAACGAAAGTCATAGCCAAAACCAAGTACAGAAAGGGGGTATCACCTGAGAACATGGAGTCTTACTAAAATAAAATAAAAGAAATCTTAGAAGGAATAAGACTCATGAAAAATGGAAGTTTAAGCATCGAAGAACTAAATGTATCTATAACAAATAGTATCAAAAAGGCTGAAAAATCGACTGCTTCAGCAAGAAAAAGAAAGACGAACAGATAAGCCAAAAAAAACACCAAAGAGCTTGTGAAGGAGAGAAACAATTTAAAGAAGAACCATGGAATAAACTATCCAGGACTAAGACAGTTAAATAAAAAAAAATTAAAAGCTATGAGAAAAGACAAGAAAATTTAACCCCGAGAACGTAAATAATATCATAGAGCCTAAAAGTCCTCAGACGAAAACTTTCTCAAGGCAAGAAAATTTGTAGCTGGTGAACAAATAAGGCAATGTCAAAACTAACAGAGAAGAAATGCTAATAACAGCAGAAATATTTTATGCCGAGCTATATAAAATACAAACAGGAGGAATCTTAGATAACCAATTTACCAGTTTTGAATCAAAGGTTAGAGAACATCCCAGATATCACACTGGACCAAGTAAAACGAGCACTATCTGAGATGAAGAACAATAAATCTCCCGAAGATGATGTATAGTCATATAGTCACAGAAACTGTCAAAATGGAAGGAAACAAACTATTACAAGCATTGAGAATTATCTTTAATGAATGCCTTTGAAAGGGAACAACACCATCCCAATGGAACAATGCCGTGATAATATACTACATAAGAACTGCAATAAGCTAGACTCAAACCAGCCGCGAGAACAAGCTGACTTCAGGACAGGCTATGTCAATAATGACCGCCTCCAAGGATTAACTCCAAGTATTGAAAAGCCTCATAGAAAAGTCGATGGAGTGTAATAAACCTCTAAGGCTTATTTTTAAACCTCACGAGAAAGCATTCGACACAGTGGACCAGTACATGATGTTAACAGCTCTATAAGATTGCAGAATTGACTACCGCTACATTGAACTCATCAAAGAAATTTATGAATGAATGAATGCAGAAACGAATGAACAAATGAACGAATGAATGAATGAATGAATGATGAATGAATGAATGAATGAATGAATGAATGAATGAATGAATGAATGAATGAATGAATGAATGAATGAATGAATGAATGAATGAATGAATGAATGAATGAATGAATGAATGAATGTATGTATGTATGTATGTATGTATGTATGAATGAATGAATGAATGAATGAATGAATGAATGAATGAATGAATGAATGAATGAATGAATGAATGAATGAATGAATGAATGAATGAAAGAATGAGTGAATGAAATAATGAATGATACTTTATAGTCTAATAGGATACTGCCCATTTAAAAGACAATTCAAAACAAATAGATATAACAAAAATAATTTGTACTTAACCTAACAAGGGTACAAAAATATTTATTGATATAGAAATTAAAAATTAATTCTAAGATCATCATAAAAATTATTTCCAAATCACCGAACGAGCCCTCAGCACCCTCTCAAAAGCTGCAATATACTGAGTAATCGCACAGAAACGTTCTCGTCATTGCAATAACTAAGTCGAGTATATTGTTTTGTATATTAAATATGTGATTAAATTGGTGAATATCAAATAATGCATGGAAATCGTGCAGTGCTCGCAGAAATTGGTTAGATAATGTATTGTTAACAGGGCTTTGATAATGCAAATTAAAATCACCTAAGATTAGAATTTTCTAATCGTGATATAAGAAAGAGATCAAAAATTAGTTTGTATTGGTGAATATTTGATTTTGGGGAATATAAACAGGAAAAACAAATTAAAAATTATGGTTTGACTTATGAGTTTTTTTGCAACTAACAATGCCAACACTTAGAAACAACTCGTCAAAGATGGACAGGCCGAGCTTCGACGGTTGTAACGGCATGAATGAAACGACTTATGAACGGCAAGGAGAACTCCTCCGCCTCTTCCAACTCTGAGGGCATCCAGATCCCGATCCTTTCTGACCTGGGGTCGAACAGCTCAACATTTAAAACGGATGGTTGCAGCCTGATCTCCAACAGAACAATAATTTGATAAGTGTTGGATAGGACGGACTAGTAGAGATCCGCAGTTTTTATTCTTACGCCACACATGTTCTGATAAATAAGAGTAATGCTATGAATTGATGCTGGGTTGCGCGTGTAAGGCACTCTATTTAGTTTAAATGACATATTGACTATTTGAATGGATCATGAGGTACATAACTGGTTGGTCATTACGATAACTAATTTTAATATTACTCTCGCCAGCCTTTAAACGGCGATCCAGTTCGTCTTTAACTAATTTGTAGTGATGGATTTGGGTGTTAGTTTTATCAGACTGAACTGATATGCCCTGAAATACGGCACTGTTGGCTAGGTTTCTAACGTTCTTGAGAACAAGCATGGCAGCATCGGCAGAATTATACATTACCTTGAGCGGGTGCTTTTTTCCCATCTGTAAATTTACCAAAGCGATGTATTTTGATTTTGCTGGAATCAATCACAAGATCGCACGTTGTTTGAATGTCACTTTTCAAATAACCTATAGATAAAGATTGGAACCCTTCAAAAAAAGAGGACAGATATTGGACCAGATGGACTAAATACCTAAAACGCAGCATAACAAACTGGATGCAGGCGACACAGGACCGAACACATTGAAAGCTATTAAGGAACGCCTACATCCAACAGTGGACTTCATAGGCTGATGATGGATAATGGAATACTTCCATAAAGCGGATCTTTAGGCCTTTTGCCTATTGAGATTTTGCCTTTTTGCTTAGTGAGGTTACTGTTACTCGACCTTTCAACATGGCCTATCAATATCAGCCCTCCAACTTTGATAAAACTAACTACATCGATGTCCTGATATTCTCTATATAGTTTCCTCCTAGATTATATTGTATTATATAGATTTCTCCGTAAATATGTCTGACCATCTTTTTCTCAAATGTATCTAGTAATTTTTCATAATTTTATATAACTTCCCAAGTTTCCGAAGCATAAGTTAGCACAGATATATTCAGTGTCTTATTTATTTTACATTTGCTA
Source organism: Cosmopolites sordidus (assembly GCA_031761425.1). Taxonomy (NCBI): domain Eukaryota; kingdom Metazoa; phylum Arthropoda; class Insecta; order Coleoptera; family Curculionidae; genus Cosmopolites; species Cosmopolites sordidus. The sequence continues at coordinate 637,977 of JARFXV010000100.1, read as the reverse complement.
GTTTTTGACACAACGTCCGATTTTAAACGCTTGAGTAGTCCGAAGTAGGTTTTGTCTTTTTTCTCTGCGTCGGTATCATTGTTGTTTATAACTTGATATCCCAAGTAAACAAATTCATTCGCGGACTCAATATTGAATGTATTAATAGTTTCTTCTGTTAATAAACATCCCCATCTGTCTTGCAGCCTCTTCAATTGCAAGGAATGCCTCCCCCATGTCACTATTAGTTTCAGTTATAATATGCACGTTATCTACGAAGACTAGCGGTTGTGTGCTTTTGTTCGTTACTGTTCCTCTTTTGTAAACGTCTACTTGTCTGATCGCCTTCTCCAATACTAGATTAAAAAGTGTTGTCAACAAGTGTCGTCGGAGTATAATATAGGTAAGGAACAGACTTGATGTTTCATTTTGTAGTTGGAGATGGTTTACAACTTGAGATAAAGTCAGCTTCACAAGGACCATAAGGTGGTGTGGAATATCAAATTCGCATTCGCATGTTTTTTTCAATATATGACGTAGTGCTTCAGAGCAACGCACAGCCACATATAGCAAAAAGAACTCTGGAAACGATCACAGAATTGTGCTCGGAATTTTATCGCATCCTGCGTATTCTCCAAACTTGGGCCCATCGGATTTGTATTTCTTCTAATTCCTTTAAGATCATCTGGTTGATTGCCGCTTAACATCTCTTGAGGAAGTCGAAAAAATCTTAATGATTTTAAGGCTTTTTTTGACTTGCTGAAGGTGGCGAAACTGTATAGAAAATAAGGGAGATTACTTCTAAGATTAAGATTATATTACTTTTTTTATAAATAAGTCCTGTTTGTTTTTCGTTAAATTGGTCCGGTCTCTGAAGCTTGAATTAGTTTTCATTTATGGTTGTACTGGGTATTTTTCTATGTTTCTATGTTTGCTCCAACCCCCCATTCTTCGAATGACTAATTGTCCCGCTCTCATCAATCCAGGCCCTTTTCCAACTGGAGTTGGTTGCCCAATCTTCCACAGAGTTGCTCAGTTTACCGGGATTTGCCAACTTGGAGGTAAAAGTCGGAATTGGATAACAGAAGCTGAATGATCCTAACTTAAAATAGGACATATTGTATTCATCGCTACCCCATTTAAACTCCTTTTCATGTTAATTTTGTACTATTAGATGAAAGTTCACAATTAATGGTTTCACAACGTAATACATCACTACTATCATAAAAAACGAAAATAATTAGCTACCAGAAAATGAGATATAATCAGGACTTACACATTAACAGCTTTGAAGTCGTTAATTTTCTTAACTCATCTTATTATAATGGGTTAGAAAATAATTTATATCTTAAGCAAATTAATTAAGTATTTTAAATTACTCATTAAAGTGTTTCAACATAATTAAAAGAAAAAAAAAACAAATTCCAAAGTTATGTTACTACAGTAAAATAAAAAGCTGGATAGTTAGTCAAAAGAGGACAACAAATAAAAATAATTACCATAATAAAATAGCAACAGGTGCATACGAAACGGAGAGGTTCAAATCATAAATTCGAATATTTCGATAACTAAATATACAGATATTACATATAGAAATAGTGTAAATCACATTAGTTTGTAGTTGAGTTATTAGTTAATACTTATACAAAAAAATATTGCCTAGAACATTAAGAGAGTCAAAAGCTTTCAGCCTAGAGAAACTTTAATCAAGAACGCAGAAGATGAAATATCATTGGTATACAGGAGAAAGTGACCAAGTCGAAATTTTCGAGATTTTCATTCTTTAACAATAAAATGTTTAAAACGTAATATATTTTTACAGAAAAATTGATCAACTCCATCTTTTTAAGAATAAATCTCATATTTCACAATTGATCAAGTCCATATCTTAGAAAGGCATACAGGCGAAAATGACCAAGTGGCTTGAATAATTTCGATGATAATAATTAAAACACTTGGTATTTGTTTCACAATATATTCAAGATCTTCTCTAACATGTTTCGGCCTCGCGACCATTCTCAAAGAGAGTTATGTGAGAATGGTCGCGAGGCCGAAACATGTTAGAGAATATCTTGAAACAAATACCAAGTGTTTTAATTATTATCATTGTTACTATGTTTCACCAAGAGCCAACCGCGCAATCAATCAAAACTATTGAATAATTTCTCCTGTCATCGCTTGTAATGTTTTTGTATATGGCCAAATCAGTATAACCATCGATCATTCGAACTTCAAACAGCTTCAGTTCGATGTAGGATTATTTATTTGCGTGTGTTAAAATACTAAAATTCTAAAATTACAAGAGCTATAAATTTCATAACTGTTTGTAATAATAAATTTGGAAATTATTTTACTCTGGCTCCTGGTAAGTAATGTTTTAGTTAATTTTTTATGTCTTGTTGACCCGTATGTTCAAATTTTTTGTTAGTGTAGTCTTGTTAGTTTTAAAATGAGCGCGAGCAATTCAAATAATCATTACAACAGTATACATGAAATTATTTAAGATCTTGTAGATTCCATTTACATACTTCTTCTTAGTGAAAAGTAAAAAACCCCACAATCATGGGCAGTAGATGGAGTACCAAAGATCGTCAAGAAACAAAGCATGAAAAAAAGTCCTGCATGCCAAATCCCCAAAAAATGTAAAGAATGGGAGTAAAAAAATCTAGAAGACCTAGTAAAACCGTTTCGAAGTCAAATAATTTTCTAAAAAATGGAAAGGAAAAAGGGTTTGAAACAAATTTTACTAAAAGTGGACTGAGCACTAGCAATAAAGGTAAAACTGGGGTCATTCATATAAAGGAAGATCGAAGAGATAAAAATTCCCCAGCAAAAAAGGCAAAGCCACACATTTTAAATAAATTAAAAAGACACATCGAGTCATTTCCAGTAATAAAGTTGCACTATTGCCGGCATCAGACAAAGCGCAAATATCTTGACCCCACACTATCAATTCTTAAAATGTATGAGTTATAAAAAGAGGTGCAAGTAAACAGTCAAAAAAAATTGTGTCTGCTATAATTTACAGACAAGTGTGCTGCACTCACTATAATTTATCTTTTCTTAAACTAAAAAAAGATCACTGCTTACTGTGTGTAAAAGAGGGAAAAAATACTGAAATGTCAGAAGAATAGTCGTCTCATATCAAACGTAGAGATGATGCTAATTGAGCAAAAGAACTAGATGATAACTAATAACGAAAGTTTCGTATCGGCTAGTTTCGATTTGCAAAGCGTGTTACAAGTACCATGCCCCGAGGTATCGCCTGTTTACTACAGCCGAAAACTCTGCTCATATAACTTGACCGTGTATGAGGCAGCCCCATCAAATAGAGGACATTATTATTTATATTTGGTCTGAAATAGAAGGTCAACGGGTAAGCAATGAAATAGGTACATCTTTACTGAAATGGTTTAAAACTTTACCAGATACAATTAAAGAAGTATCAGTCTTCAGCGACACATGCGGCGGACAAAGTCATAACCAATACCTGTCATCTTTCTATTTATTGGAAATAATTTTCCTTTACTTTTACTCGATATTATAAATCGCGAACAAAGCAGAAGAGACACGTCCTATCCACTCGAAATTATTGCAACGAATAACAAGTTGAAGCAATAAAATAAAAGATTGGGCACCGACCGTGCGAAGGCGGCTTCTATCATAAGTCATAGCGGCATGCGTAACCCGGCGGCGGTTTGTAAATACTTTGATACTTGTTTGTTTTGAAAGGTAAGTGTTAAATAAATGCATATTATTCTAAAAATACAATGTATCATTAGTTTTGGATCCGCGTATAAAGAAATGGTCACAATTTTTTAATCCGCGAATAACGGAACCATGAATAAGGAACTTTGTACTATAACTATAAAGTTTTTAAATAAAACAAAGTATTTATTTATTTATCCAAATTTATTTTGTATACTTCAAGGTAATCTCCTCCCCCTCACTGCAAATCATTTATACGATCGTTTTTTTTCCAGCTTTTAAAAAACTTTGTTAAACTTGTCTTCTGATAATTTCTTTAAAGCGACCAGCGAACTGTCTTGATGGCCTCAGTGGATTCAAAAAGTCATCCAGAAAGTGATTTCATCAATTGAGGAAACATGAAAAATCTACACTGTGTCATATCTGGTGAATATGGGACTGGTGGAATGATATTTGTTTGATTTTTAACGAAAAATAAACAAATAAATATTGCGGGGTGAGATGGAGTGTTATCGTGACGTAAAAACCATGATTTTTTACCGCAAATCTGGATGGTTTATTTTGAATGGACTCTAATACTAATCAGCGATTACTCAATACAAAATCTTTGACTTTGGTAAATGTTTTCTTCATTAGTTGACCTTAAAATCTTTTTGAAGGAGGTTCATCTTCAACTAATTTTCTACCATCACAAAAGTCTTTTTATCACTTGTAATAATTTTTTTGGAAGTTTCATGGCCGTAACACTTGCTTAGCATTTTTAATACATAAACACAAGATATTTAATTTCTTAGACAAAATTAATTGCAAATAGATTTTTAAAAATCTCCTTCAATTTTTTTTTATCAATTACAAAAGAGGCTGTAATTTCTAACTTAAAAAGCAAATTGATGTGACACGACTATCAGATGTCAAGAACAGTCATGTCAACTTAGAAATGAAATAATTGTATCGATATGTAAAGCGGGTGAATTTTTATAACAAAGATTGCGTTACTATTTAATCATAGTATGAGGTATATTTTCTTAAATAACGTCCGTTTCTTAGTAAAAAGAAAAATACTATAAAAATCATTAAAATATATTTTCCCATATTCTACATAATTTTCATTTCTATTCAATCATTTGTCATACCGCTCAACAAGTTTTTGAATTCTGTCGTCAAAGAACCCTGCCGCCTGTGAAGAAGCCCAATTCATGACTGCAGTTTTAACTTTTTTGTCGTCGTTGAACTATTAAGCACCAATGATCCCCTTTAAGTACCGAAACAAGTGAAAATCACTGGGTACAAGGTCTGAACTGTAAGTTGGATGATCCAGTTCATCCTATCCAGAAGAACTGATTAGACCTTTTGTTTGTGCAGAAACATATGGCCTTGCATTATCATGGAGCAACATCACACCCGAACATCCTGATGAACAACATCCTGTCCCAAAAGACAGTTGCCATGATCCTTCGTGCTGGAATTGTCTATTTGGTTTATAGTCTGGTTGGCTACGATGTGTGTCACCATTCCATTGACTTGCTTGGACTCAGGAGCCATGTGAAACACCCAATTCTCATCTCCTATAACGATGTGGTCTAACAATGAATCTCCTTCCGGATTGTATCGAGACAAAAATGATAAATAACAGCCCCATTTCCTTGTTTTGTGATCATGAGAATCGTCTTGGAATTCACCGAGAACTCAATTTTCAATAATTCAGTTTATCTGAAACAATGGTGTACAAAATTGACCTTGAAACCTGTGGAAATACAATTAGTTACACTGAAATCGTGAATGGTCGGTTCTCTCGAATTTTGTTATCCACATCACAAACTAAATCTTCAGAAGTCCGAGACGGTCGGTCATCGCGTGGCTCATCATACACGTAACCTGCCATCATGCATGTCATAACCTGCCCGTCCTTGAACATTCTCACCCACTTTCGAACTTTAGTGTCACTCATGGCATTATCAACGTAAACCTAACAAATCTGACGGTGAATCTCCGTTGCTGCCAAGTTTCTTACACTTAAGAATCGAACTACAGATCGTATCTCACAATAGCCGGGCGCCTCAATTTTCTTAAACAGAATAAACTTCTACAGCTCAGCACACAAACAGACGATACGGGTACAAAGCATGCTGGAAGCAGACGCGCAAGCGCATTGCGGCGATTGCGCGTCATTCTCACTATCATTCACAAACGGACCCTATTTTTAAAATACCCCTAGTAATATGTACCTATTTCGTGGACACAACATCCTCCGACTGTCGGTCAAAGATATCTAATAAAAACCAAACGAAAAAAAGAAGCATAATTTTACTACATTATTTGCATATCTATTATAGTTAATGGTAAGATTTCATAATCAAGATGATATCGTCCGGTAGAATTTATTAGTTATAGGATGGTCATCAAATCGGCATAAGTTTTTCGCTGAAAAACATCGATCGCTAAAACGATCGATGATTAATCTTCGTTTTGACTTTTAATCGCTTTAATATGCGATATGTTTTGAATTGCTTTTAAGCTAAATCTTAATAATTTGTTGCATACTGTCATTAAGATTAACGAAGCTGAAAGTTCATTTTAAAAGAAAATGATGGATATAATGTAAGTTTTAAGAACTATTTAATACTTTTAACTCCAATATTTGTGTCTTCCAAACTAAATATGAATATAAAATATAAACCTTTTACAGTAGGGGACAAAAAAGGTGCACCAACACCCAATACACATCCGTGCCTTATTAATGCTTTGAGACCTATTTTTTTAAACCGCGATACAAAAACATTTCAGTGTAAATAATTAATTAAATTTTATCAATAAAGGCTCTAGTTAGTTATTTTTTTGGAAAAAAATCATGTGCATTATTATATACAAAATGTACAAAATTTTAATTGACAAAAAAATACTACATAGATATTAAAAATACTTAATTAAGAAATTAAATAAAGGTTAACGAACATTACTTTCTATAATAGATAACAAAACAGTTTATTTTTTTATACACAAGTCTACATCACACTTATCACAAAAGAATTGGGTTTTTTTTGTTACATTTGTCATCTGCACCGCTTTTCTTCCTTACTACCATCAAGATGTGGCAGATGATCTACGGAATCGTATTGTACTTCTAAAGATGGCCTGATTTCTTCTTTGTCTTGATCTTGAACTGGTTTGGTTGAACTGGTTTACCAATTTTTACCAAACACTGTGCCAAACGTAAACCGAAGTTTTAGAGCCAACTTAATTTTTTTTGAGATCTGTAGTCGATTGCAATCTTGCCAATATTCAAACCAACAGTTGACAACACCCAAGTCAACTGGTTGAAATATTAGGCGTCGGTGTTAGGTGTCCACTTTCTAGAACTAATATAAATTCTATATAATCCGATCATTTGATCGAGTAAAGCAACACCACCCATTTAGTGATTATATAATTTTACAATTTCAGTCCTTGTAACATTCATGTACTTCTTCTCGGTCTTATCCCACCTAGAAACCAAGTTTTCCTGTCCAGTACCCACAAAATTCGAAGTGAGTACTACTGTACGATTATCCTTCCATTTTACTAATACAATATCTCTATTTTCGGTTGTCAATTCATTATAGGACCTCCTACCTCTTTGTTTGAACTGTTTGTCATCCAGCAGTGAAGGCTTGCTAAATCTATTCACTCTTACTGTCCCAGCAGCATATATTATTTTATGCTTTAGGACTTGCAGAAGTTAAAACGATAAAAATAATTGTCAAAATACAATTTGTGATCATCTTTTTGTATTCGTTCTGAAAGATAAATGGCCACTGATGCTCCAAGCCCCGATGTTTTTAGGTTATCTACGTCCAAACCAATATAATCCCCTTGGTAAATCACGAAATCGTATGCCATTCTAGATCTTCCACATAAAATAAAAATTTTTACATCCCATGGGATTGGTTTACCTTTTGTATATTGTTTGATTGATAAGAGTCCACTGAACGGCACGATTTGCTCGTCAATAGATACATTTTATTCCAAATCTAACTCTGTGCAACGATTTCTAATTGCATCATAAAGAGGGCGTAACTTGTATAATTTATCATTGCAATTTTCCGGATACTCCAAATTATTGACACAGTGTACATTCATTCAAAGTTGGATTTATTCCAAAACAGCCGAACTTTTGGAAATTTTAGGCAGCCAACCGCAATATGCAATTCAAATAGACTTTTTAGTTCGAGTAAATTCGTTGGTTTGAAGTGAACTTTTTTTTGATGAGCATATATATTAATAAAGTTTGCCATTTTTTCAAACTCAGCATCATTTATATATTTTTGAAAATATTCTAACGGGCTTAGTAATTCAAACTCATCATTGCTTTGGTGTAATTCATTTCAGACTATATCAGCATTATAAAAATTACGTTTGCACCCCTTTATATCATCCTTTTGAATTATAATATCAGTGTTTGGCTCATTCACTGTTCCTGCAAATAACGCCAAAGGCAAATCATCTTCATCGTCCCAATGAGACTCAGGAATTTCAAAACTTTTTGGACCAACTTTGTCGGTTCCTACACAAACAATATCTGGTGAAGGAAGTTTGGAAATGATTTTCCTCTTCGCCTTGTTCATCGTCGTTCAAATCCAAATTGGATGAATTCTCTAAAAAAATCCAGTAAAATAGCTGCATGTGCTTCATTTTTTAGATCACATCTAATTTCTAAAATAAAAGTAGGTACTATTTGGATGAACTGTGCAAAATTATGACCACTATTAAGAGCAGCATTGTTTTAGGCAAACAACTGTTATAACCAATTGTGCATAATTATGCCCCCTAAAAAACAACGCCATTTTATTTCAGGTTGATAAAAGATCTTGGCAAAATATACATGGATATGTTTAATTTAAACCTTTGTTTCCAATACTAGATAATAATATATAATTTTATTCATACATGTGTATCGATGACACAACATTTGACATTCGTGTGTCAGTCATCATAGAAATCACCGTCAAAAAGTGGTAGTTCCCACATTTATCACCGGATGATTGCACTAGCCTAGCATATTACCAGAAAATATGTGTATTATTATATATAATAAATAAATTATTTAAGAAGATAAACCACAGTCAATAGTGACCATTGTTCACTCACGGACAAATTTAAACAAGGTCATCCAAAATCGATTGTTGTGCCCGAAAACATCGATACTGTGCGCGAACTGAAAAAGCAAAACACTGAGATTGAGGCATCCCTGGGCATTAGTGTGACAAGCATACAAAGATTTTAAACGAACATTTGTGCGCGTTGGATTCTGCATAATTTGACAATCGCTCAAAAAAAGGCTCGTGTTGACTGGTGCAAAGAAATGATCAAAAATATGTATAACATCTACACAGGTAACGAATTTTGGATTTATGCGTATGAGCCCGAAAGTAAACAGCAGTTGACTACATGAGTCTTTCAAAATGAGCCAAACCCATGAAAAGTTGTTCGCGCAAGAAGCAAATGGTCCCCTTTTTTTTGGGGGGATAAATGAACATGTGACTACAGTACCACTAGAAAATCATAGAATGGTCAGTTCTAAATAGTACACAACTTTTGTTTGAAGAAGAAATCTGAAGAAATATGAAAAAACAACCAACGACACAGGATCATTCTACACCATGACAACGGGAGCTCTCACACATGGGACCAGACAACTCAAAACTTGACCGATCAAAACATCGAATTGATGTGTCATCCGTCGTACATTCTTGATTTTGCACCCAAGATTTCTTTTTGTTCGCGTGCATGAGGACTAAACTACGTGGTCAACGATTTTCGAGGCTTGAAGAAGCAGTTGATGTGTTCAAAATGCATATTTTGGAGATACCTCAATCGCAATGGAAAAAGTGCCATGAAAATTGGTTCAAACGTATGCAAAAGTGTATCGATAATTACGGAGAATATTTCGAAAAACAATAAAACCATTTTCAATAACAAATATTTATTTTTATTTATTATTCCGGATACATAAATAGCAACCCTCGTATTTTTTAGAAGAAAATTGACGATTATTTTTTGTTATTTGTTCAGTTCATTTCTCTCAAGATGCATTCCAGGGATGATATAAACAACTTGGGTCGCTTCGTCGTATACCTCTATAGGAATTAGGGATGTTTTTTCCCAAGTTTTTCACAACTCCCTCGGGAAAGCATAATATCTAGACAAAATTAAACGCGATATAAAATATTTTTATAAGTATTAAAAAATTAGGGTCTCTGTTAGGAATATTATTTTCTATAAATGGAAACTAACTAGTTTTCCTATTAAACACCTTGTTTAAACGCACGAATTCTGCTACCTGAACAGAACCAGCTTTGATATGCCGCGATTTTTCCAACACGCAACAACTCTTAAGGCTCTTAATTGGCTCAGTTTCTTTTTTGCTCCTGTCACATATGTACCTGTTTCATAGGTACCATGTCCACCGCCATTACTCTCAAGTGCTGTTCTGGCCGTCGGCAAAAACAGCTAAAAATAATCAAATGCAAAAGGGAAAAATTGACTTACACCATTATTTGCATACATATTATATTTAATGGTCAGATTTCATAACCAGGGTGACATCGCCTAGTCGAATTTATTACCGGACTGTCAACGGATCGGTTTGAATTTTTCCCTGAACACGAATTCTGCTACCGATAATTAAAATTCGTTTTTACTTTCAATCGTTTTTTTTCAATTTCGATATATTTTGAATTTTTTTTAAACCTAAATATTTAGTTCGTTCACATAGTTACGAAGCTCGTTATAAAACTTTTCGGTCTTAACAAGAAAACACAAGATTTTTCAATTCATCAGGAGATGATTCAATCTAATTGACTAATATTTGACTTTTTTGCATTTTTTAATGTAGACACATTGCAATGCAGATTATTTAGACCAATGACGTTCCGATTTTTTACTCTAAATATACTAGAGGAAAGTGACCAAATATGGAATACCATTTTGTGGCATAAAAATCACTTAAAAAACGTTCTTAGAAAGGGCGATTTTAATAAATCTAGAATTTGTCAACACGTATGGGAATCAGGACATAAAATCGATTGGAATAATTTCAAAACGGTATTAAAAGAATCGGTAACAATATACAGAAGATTAAAAGAAACCGCAATAATTAATTTAAATAAAAATAACTGTATTACTATGCCTTTGGTAGATTTAAATTCAATATGGTTCTCGATTCTAAAAAACACAATTAAAAACGTTTAAGTATTTCAATACACAATAATCACACAGTAAACCTCACCTATATATTTCTTTTTGGTAGTATGTCACAGTCATTAAAAACTATTATTGTCAATGCGTCAATTGTAATGTCAATGTATTATTATCATTGACACACAAAAAATATATTTACTTCCTATCTTTGCATTATATATACAAATTAATATAATTTATTTTTTAGATTCGTTTTGAAAAAAGGACCAGAAGACCTCCGAAAACGTTAACGTTCAAAAGTTTGTATTTATTTTAGAACACTTGTATGTTTTTTGAAATTTTGTTCGTTAAGCAAATTTATTACAGAAAAGAATTATTGAGAAATTTGTCCCCGTTTGGTTTTTTGTTTTTTACTCGGTGATTCTTTATTTACATAAGAACAGATATTATTGATATTTTTTTGAGTTTTATATCGTGGCGAAAAATCTAATAAAAAAGAAAAATATATGAACACGCCACAATCATTCAGACATGACAAAAACACTTTCATGAATTGAAGGCTTTTAATTATAATCACAATCAGTCAGATATTTTGGCTTATCGTAGTGGTAGTCTTAATTTTTAATATTAATTAACATATTTTTTTTTTATTTAATAATCTAAGAAACAAAATAGTAGCAATTTATGGAATAGACACCCAAATATGGAATATTAAAATAAGAAACAAAGTATCTTAAAAAAAAAGAGTAACATCTTTTTATAAGAGATCTTGAGACTTTGGTAAAAAATAAAAGTAACTTATTCTCTTAAAATTAATTTATTCTACTTGCAGAAATCACAAACCCAAGTCTCAATCTCTGGACCAGCGCAGTCATTATGTGCCCAGAGTCCATACATTACACATTTGATCCATGTTTCTCCTTGAGTATCTTCAGAAAGCCGTCTCTGACAGAACATATTTGGCATCCGCTGAGTAATGAACTTGTTCTCATATTGTGATATCATGGCTCACTAACTCTATTAAACTGCACTCCCTCTTCATCAGAGTTCACAGGATCTGCCTTAGTATTCTCTCTTTCTTTTTGTTTCTTGTTTTATTCTTATTCTATTTCTTGGACAATTTCTTTTTCTTTTTTTCTTACTTTTCTCGATAAGATAACTTTTATATAGTGAAGAAATAATTACTGATGCCACAGCAGCTTTCCTTCCTCGGTTAGATACTTTCCTCTTTTTTGTTGGAACTGAATTTATGTCATAAAGAAACACCAAATCAAGACTGCTACGATGAAGTCTGGAGGTTGAAGGTTCAGGTTCATGATGTGTTTCAAGCTCAGCGGCTGAAGTATCATTTGAAGAAGAATTGTTACCCGGTGAACTAAGATTGGTTTGGGGTTTTATTTTGTCGTTGTGATATTTACTGTACAACCATCTTTTATAGCACCTTATTGCGCAGCAATAAAGTAAACATAGCCAAATATGCTTTTATTTAATGTCCCGAGTCCTGTAACCCAGAACCCATTTGCTGCAATCGCGCCTGTTTGTACTTTCAAATATGTATTGCCAAATAGTTCTATAATGTCAAATGGACTTAATGGTATGTTATTGTTTCTAATCTAGATTCGTATTTCTTAAGTGTAGTAGATTTTTAACGTCCCATAAAATTTTTGTCCAAAGACTGGTACTTATATGTATTATGCGGACATATGGATACAATTTCTATGTTATTTTCTCTAGCAAGGTCTATTACATCGATGTTACGGTTGGGGCTGAAGTGACCATCTAATATGAGTAAAACTTTAAATTCTGGAGTTGGTTTTTTCGTGTGTTTAAGAAAGTGTTGAAACCAATCTGTGAATATGTGCATTTTAATCCACCCCAACGGATGAACAACTCCTACAGATCCTGGTGGGCAACCTTTCATGAGCTGGCGGTTCATATTTTTCCTAGGAAAAATAATGAAAGGTGGCACAAAATGACCGGTTGCATTCATAGAAATAACTACTGTGATTAGTGAACCTCTTTTGGCTGATGTAGTTAAGCTATCTGTCGTTTTTCTTTGTGACCAACAACTCGGGGTACATTGACCAATTCAAGATCTAACTGGTAGATCTCCCCAATATGCATCCAAAGAATCCAGAAATAGAGGACGCTGGCAACAAGTAGTGCGGAAAGTGCGCGAACGGAGTCAATTTCTATAGATTACGACTCTTATATCATACAGTTCGCGAAACAATAGTTCTGTTGCCAAAATCGTGCAACTTGACACGGTTAGACTCCTATTTGGGGTTACGCAAAAGTCTGTCAAAATACGTATTCAATGACAACAGCTTCAATGTCATGGCTGAGATAGAACCCGAAATATGTGAAAGAATCATCGGATAAGCACATTGTGGGGTACAAAATGATCCAGGCCAGTTGAATGATATTGTACTTCATATGGAATTTCAAGAACCAAATTGTAGATTGAAAGAACGATTCTATTCAGAAGTTCATACAAAAAGTTGAATAACCCATTAGTTTTCCAATTTATAGATTTTTTTTACTTATAAAAATCTAAGACCTGAAGAAAAGAGTCGTTAATAGACAACAGTTTTTCCAAGACATATTAAAAAATAAATGGTGTCAATGTATTACCAGGTGTGGAGGTTAATAATTCTTTTTTTTTTAAGAGATCGTGCTAGAAACAAGGTCGGTTCACAATCTCATCTATTACGTCATTTTGTTGCTACGACAGTATCTTTCAAAACACCATTGATGTTTAAACGATTTCGAGTTATCGTCATTTTGTTCAATCTGTCCAGTGGTAATAATTCCTTAATAGTGCGTAATTAATTGTTGAATAATTTCTGCGATTAAAATACCACACGTTTATGAAAACAACGAACTAGTGGACGTAATTATAAGTTGGAATAATTAATGGGAGTGCCAACAGAATGCAGCGGCAGAATGCTAGTTTATACGCGGAAAGGCTTCCTTTAAGCAATCATCCGGCTCTGCGGATGTTTGTAAATTTAGTTACAAGATTTCGCGACTCAAGATACTTAAAGGCACAACGAGGAGATCATGCTGGAAGGCTTTCTGCACGCGAAATGGTAAAGATAGAGAAAGAAATTTTTGAAATTGTCGAAAACGAACCATCATCGAGCACTAAGTCTCTACCAGGTTAAGTTGAAGTTGGTCATAGCAAAGTGTGGAAGACTATACGACAATAACACTTTTATCCCTGTCATTATCAACGGGTACAAGCGTTACAACCTGAAGATTATCCTAAAAGATGTGAATTTTGTCAGTGGTTTTTACATCAGTATAACAGAAATGAAAATTTCACCAAATTAATTTTGGCTACCGACGAGATCACATTTACAAGAAATAGACTAAATAGTTTCCACAACAGCCATGTTTGAGTATTAGAAACTCCGCATGCTATGAAACGAATCCATTTTCAGCGCAGATTTTCAGTAAACGTTTGGGCTTGCATAGTAAATGGCATGGTTAGTGAGGATTTTCTTTCTTCCAGGTCGACTGGCAGATGATAAAATTATTTAGACTTTCTTCAAAACAATCTGCCACAATTATTACAAGATATTCCTTTAAATGTTGGACAGAATATGTGGTTTCTACATGATCAGGATCAGGTCCGCCACATTTTAGATGGGAAGTTCACGAACATTTATATAATAAATTTTCTAACAGATGGATGGAAATAGACAAATTTCTTGACCTGCACACTCCCCGAATTCAACGCCCTGCGATTTTTTTCTGTAGGACTATTTAAAAAAGTTAGTTTATCGCGATGGAGAAGTAAATATGGAAAAGTGGCAGAACTACAACAGCGCATCGAAAACGCTAGGTTATGTTATTCGTGGACACTGGGATTTTATTTTTGATGCGTATTGTGACGCATTAAGATTTTTGTGCTAATCGAACAACAAAAATTATTTTTGTTATTCTACAACCTTTAAAAATCGTAAAATTATTTATTTTTACGAGTTCTATGACTTGTTAAAAGAAATAACTCAACTTTAAAAAGACTCTGTATATCGAGAACGCAAAATGCAGAAAATCATGGGTTGACCGACATACCGAATCACTTTGGGACGAAGACAATGCTGTGCATTTGGTGAAATCAAAAGGGTGTCATGTACCATGAGCTTCTGAAACAAGGTGATCCAGTTAATACCGTTCACTAACATCAACAAATAATCATACATTGATCGAAAAGTGGCCAGAATGGGCTAGAAGACACTGAAAAGTAATTTTGCAGCACGACAACGCCCCATCACACACAGAAAAAGTTGTCAGAGACACCATTTCAGCACTTGGCTGAAAACTCTTACGACCCAACTCGCGGTACTCACCAGACTTGGCCCCTTACGATTACGACTTGATTTCATCGATGTCTCACATACCTTCCATGAAACACTTCAACAATTACGGCAATATTTTTTTCTTTTTTTGGGTTTTTCGCCACGATCTAAAACTCAAAAAAATATCAAAAATATCTGTTCTTATGTAAATAAAGAATCACTGGGTGGCACCAAACGGAGACAAATTTATCAGTGATTATTTTCTGTAATAAATTTGCCTAACGAACAAGATTTTAAAAAACAAAAAAATGTTCTTAAATAAATACATACTTTTGAACGTTAATGTTAACGTTGTCAGTCTTCAACACTTTAATATTAAAACAACACAACACATTAAAAATTACAGTTTACAGAAAACCGACAAATATAGATAGGTATCTCAATTTCATTTCCAATCACTCAAAATCAGTCAAAATAGGGGTAATTAAAAGTTTATATGACAGAGCAAAACTTGTTTATACCAAAACAATTACCCAAAAGATTTCATAGATAATTTGTTTAAAACTTTTGATACCAGACAAAACAATAACAATAATAATAACTCTCAAACAATTAACGTCACAATTCCTTACATCCGCGATATTTCTGACACAATTAAAAGAGTAGGAAATAAAAACAACATAAGCACGACATTTAAAACAAAAAATATTCTTAGATCTATATTAACAAAACCAAACCAAACAACACACAACAGAATACCAAAAATGTGGTTTATAAAATTCCCTTCGAATTTGGCAAATTTTATATAGGTGAGACATCTAGGCCGTTAGATGTTAAAATAAAAGAACATAAAAACCTTCTTAGAAAGGGTGATTTTAATAAATCTAGAATTTGTTAAAACGTATGGAAATCGGAACATAAAATCAATTGGAATAATTCCAAAACGGTATTAGAAAAATCGGTAACAAAATACAGAAGATTAAAAGGAGCAATTATAATTAATTTAAATAAAAATAACTTTATTGCTATGCCTTCAGCAGATTTAAATTCAATATGGTTCCCGATTCTAAAGAATACAATTAAAAACGTTTAAGTATTTCAATACACAATAATCACACAGTAAACCTCACCTATATATATATTATTGTAGTATGTCACTGTCATTAAAAACTATTATTGTCAATATAAGGATCATTGACATAAACAAAAATATATGTTTACTTCCTATCTTCGCATTATATATAGAAAGTAATATAAGTTATTTTTTAGATTCCTTTTAAAAACGGTAGGAGAAGACTTCCCGAAACGTTAACATTCAAAAGTTTGTATTTATTTTAGAATATTTTTATGTTTTTTAAAATTTTGTTCGTTAGGCAAATTTATTACAGAAAAGAATCACTGAGAAATTTGTCTCCGTTTGGTTTTTTGTTTTTTACGCAGTGATTCTTTATTTACATAAGAACAGATATTTTTGATATTTTTTGAGTTTTAGATCGTGGCGAAAAACCCCAAAAAAAATATATGAGCACTTCACAATCATTCAGACATTACTTAAATTGCGGTAATTGCATGCATTGCGGCGAAAAATGGCTTGATGACTGAACCACCTCAAAAGATGTACGGTTTTTCTGGGAGGGCATCCACAAATTACCAAAGAGATGGAAAAAATCTGCAGCCGGCTATGGCGCATACTTTGAACAAACTATTTTTTAAAGGTGTTATTTTTAAGAAAAAATATGAATTATTAACAGCCACACCTGGTAAATCATGTGTCTCCTGTAAATAACTTATTTCATAAATATCGCCTCCGTCATCATTACTTTACAGTAGTAGTCTGGGTGCCGATCAGAAAGAGAAAAAACACAAATAAATGAAAAAAAAAAGAGAAACTGAGCGTTTCACAACTATTTGCATAACTGTTATAGTTAACGATCAGATTTCATAACCCAGAAGACAACCTAGTAGAATTGATTATTTATCAGGCGGTAAACGGAATAGCTTTTATTTCGCTGAAAAAAGATGTACTACTAAAATAACCTGTAACTAAACCTCATTATAACTCTTAATCTGTTTAACTTTTAATAGATTTTTGAATTCCTCTAAAATGCAATAATCCGTTCCTCATAATCTGCGCAGAATTACTAATTAATCGGCAGATTAGCTTAAATTGCAGTAAATTATAAACAATCTAGAATTTTAAATAGTGAAGTGCTTCCCAATAGGGACGATATGATTTTGGTTGCTACTGGCGGCCATATTTGATACTCAGTAAGGTTCGCCACTTCATCATGAACAAGTTTTGATTGCCACAACGTTTGGAAATTGTCCAAACATTTTATCAAAATTACGAGAAGTTTTGTTGCTATTCAAAGAGCATTTCGGTCAAAACACGGTCGTTATTCTGCTCCTTCCTATCAAGCCAACCGCCGTATAATTGATAAGTTTGAAAGGGAGTTTAGTCTTCATGACCAAAAGCCACCGTTACGACGTCGTAGTGAAGAAAATATCGCGGCTGTTAGTAAAAGTGTTGTCGAGAACGATAATGTGTCTGTTCCGAGCCTTTCTCAAAAGTTGGGCTTATCCAGGATGACCATCTGGCATATTTTGCATTTGGATCTCAATTTACACCCATACAAGATTGTATTGGCACAAGAACTTAAGCCAACTGACTATCGATTACCTCGAAATTTAGCGGATTGGGCGTTTGAAGCAAAGTAAAACGATCCGGATTGTCATCGCAAAATCATCTTCTCCGATGAGGCTTATTTTTGGTTAAATACGTCAATAAGCAAAATTGTCATTATTGCTGTGAGTCAAATGCACAAGTGTTTCATCAGGCCCCATTACATCCCGAAAGATTCACTGACTGGTGTGGATTATGGTACGGTGGTATTATAGAGCCGTATTTTTTCAAGAACGCCGAAGGACGGACCGTCACTGTGAGTGGCAAACGCTATCGTACCATGTTCTCCGATTTTGTCTTTCCGAAAACTAATTACATTGATGCGGATGAACTATATTTTCTAGAAGACTTTCGAGTTGTCACACAGTATGCATTACGAAAGACTTAGATGGACTACGATGGAGCAATCAATTTGGAGAATCAGTAATTTCACGGAATGAAATTAAAACAGGCCACCAAGATCTTGTGATTTAATACCTTTAGGCTATTTTCTTTGAGGCTATAGTAAATCACAGTTTTACACCAACAAATCCAAGACTCTTTAAGAAGTACAAGCAGAGTCGAGGTGGCCACTTGAACGTTATTTTGTTTAAATCATAAATGGTATAAAATATACCATCTAATAAAAACAATGCACACCATTTTCGGCCGAATTTTCTGTTTTATTTCAAATTCAAATCCTATCGCTCTTATTGGGAAATCCTTTATTAACTTGAAATTAGATGCGAGGATCGTTAGAAAATTTCTCGACTTGACAAAAAACTTAAGATCAATTCTTCTGTTGGAACCTTTAGTGTGAAATACTAAACTTTAAGAGATTTACCACTAAACACCAAAACGCTTTTTTAAGATTCAGATTAAATCATCTCCTGATGATGCTAACATGGTTAGCGAAACGTGCGTCGAGCAGTTCAAAAAAGCGTTTTGGTGTTTAATGGTAAATCTCTTAAAGTTTAGAAAAAACTCAAGGTTTTTGAGATTTTTTTCTACTACATAATCTCTTTACAATTTAGTATATTTAAGCGACTCTACAAAATAAGCGATTATCTCAACTTTTTGAAACTCATCGTTTGAAGTGAATCTTGATTCATGGGAGCTATTTCTTCTATGTGATGAGAAAACTCTGAAAACTGTAACATTTATATTTCCTGTAGATGAAAACGTTTTCTGTGACACACTTTTACCTACTGCTCATCCCACCTTTGCCCTTAACGAGTGCTTACAATTTGTTACTGCATTATACTTAAACCTACGATATATTGTGGGTATTACGATACCCACAAGACCCCCACCTTAAAATTTTCTGCTGCAGAATCGCATCGAATGATTGTCGAAGCTTACGGAGAGCATGCTCTTGGTAAATCACAGTGCTTTGAGTGGTTTAAAAAATTCAAAAGTGGCGAATTTGACGTGAGAAACGAAGAACGTAGAAGGACACCGAAAAAAATTGAATTCAGCAAATTGCAAGCATTATTAAATGAGGATGACGCTCAAATGCAACAATAACTTGCGGATTAATTAAATTTGATATGAGAAGCCGTCTCTATACGTTTGACAGCCCAGAAGGCAGATCCATAAGATGGGAAAATGGGTTTCACATAAACTGAATAAAAGAGAGCAGGAAAACCGAAAAACCACTTGTGAAATGCTGCTCCCCAGGTACAAAAGTGAGTCATTTCTCCATCAAATTGTGACTGGCGATAAAAAGTGGATATATTTTGAGAATCTTAAGCTTAAAAAATCATGGGTAACTCTAAGCGAATCATCGACATCGACTGCAAGGCCAAATCGCTATGGACGGAAGATAATACTCTGTGTTTGGTGGGATCAGAAGGGTGTGATCTATTATGCGCTGCTAAAACCTGGTGAAACCATTAATACTGAACGCTACCTACAATAAAGGATCGATTTGAATCAAGCTTCGGGTGAAAAAACGACCAGAATATTAAAAAAGTTAACACAAAGTGATGCGGCATGCGCTTACTCGGATGCGGCTTACTCACCAGACTTGCCTCCGTCCGACTACTACTTATTTGCATCGATGGGATACGCACTTGCTGAGCAGCGCTTCACTTCTTACAAAGATGTACGAAAGTGGCTCGATGACTGGTTTGGCTCAAAAAGGCAACGGTTTTTTTTTAGTCTGGCATCCACAAATTATCAGACAGGTGGGCAAAATGTATAGTTAGCGATGGGCAACACTTCGATTTTTTTTTTTTCATTTTCATACAATAAACATGTATTTTCTATACAAAAAATTCCGCGTTCACATTTACATACCTGGTACTTATTACTATATTCTAAAATGAATTGTTTTACCTTAATTGTTAATATATGTTAATGGACCTCACTGCTAGGGGGGTTGTCTTCTCTAAAATTGATGCGTTTAAGAATCTTACCTGAAAATAATTTTTAATTGATTAATAAACCAGGTTGTGACGGAAGATCGGGGAACAATAGATACAAACAAAAGTTTGGAAATGAAGGTTGCGATGACAAAAATTTATTTGCTTTTTAATTTGTTCCTTTAAAATTATGTTTATGTAATAACCAAGCTAAATTGTCATAGTACAATCCCAAGCCTTTATCAACACATTTGGCAGGGCAATTAAATTGCTGCTTGTGAAGGAAAAGAAATTGACCCCCAAGAAATAGAATTAATTGAGTATGAAATAAATTCCCTCGAACCAACAAAACTTGAGATTGATGGATCTGAAATGTGTATTCGCCTTAAAATGTTACTAACAATGGTAGAAGAAAAAGCTTGTAATGCGCTAGTCAGTTTAAGAGGAGCCATTCCCAAATCAATGAACGAAGCTCTAAAAACGGAGTGCGACAAAAAAAATTACACACATTCTATCTTTCAACTCTCCACGCGTGGTTAAGATCTTTTGAATGTTTTCTTGATATAAGTTGTCGTCTGAATATTAAAAAACCAGCGATAAAAATTGAAAATAAAATAAAAGATGTAGAAAAAAAGAAAATCCAACATTCAGTTATCCTTCGAAAAAGAAACGGGTTTGATAATCAATAAACCAAAATCTTTCATTTTATGCCAATTTTTCATTGTTTGTACTTTTATTCAAGTTGTCATTCAAGGTTTATGTACATTAAAAATTAATCTTTTGTATTAAAACACATCAATTAATGTGAATCAACGATCTATGTTTTAATTTCATCTAGAATGCACATCCGGTGGTGCACTGTTTGAAATGCTGCTTAGTTCCTGGAGTATATGTTGAACCACTGTTTGGTTTATTGTTATTAAATGTTTTTAAATATGTCAGCAAGCTCGCGCACCTTTAATTATCAATCATTAAATACGACATTGTGGATTTTTGTGACGATTTTTTCGGTGGTGGCGATTTTTGTGCACCAAGCCTACAACTTTTCAGAGGACCCTCGAAACCATAGAAAGCGTAACCATTTTTTTCAAAAACAGTAAATTTTTAATTTAATAATTTAGTAAAAAAAAATAAAAATCATTCCGCGTGTCGATCCGATCGAGATCGATCCGAAGAGTCGCGACGTTTCGCCAAAATCTCATTTGGAATTCTCAAGTGTTGTCCGCTTCGACTGAAGAGTCCAAATGACGTGGTAGGTACCTTTCTTGCAACTCTTTCATGAAGACCCATCTCTACCAATCGTCTACGAATTGTTCGTGTACTGATTTGTAGACCCATTTTCCGTTTAATATCAAACAAATTGGAAAATGGGTATTTCCGCGCCTCTTGTACAATATATTTATCCAATATTTTGCTTCTTTTTTAAAAACTTTAGCAATAACGCATTCAGATCCCTTTAGTAGATGACAAATAAATTTATAAGTTTTGTTTTGACTCCGTAACTGCAATATTTGATGCCTCTCTTGGGGAGTACAATGCTTTGCGCGACCCATAGTAACATTTAAAACTGTATGGATGCATGGACAATGTATACCAAACATATTAAAATATGTTCGAAACAACGAACAGCAAAAAAATTAAAAGCCGCTCTATTTTTTTTGCCACTTAAAGTTTCTATTATCGTCAAGAAATATTAACCTGATAAAATAAAATAAACAAATAAGTCTCCAATATCACATTCAACTGGCAAATGACAAGGCATTGTACTAATAAAAATATAAGATATCTGGATTCGTACAGTAATGATGTATGTATATATATATATATATATATATATATATATATATATATATATATATATATATATATATATATATATATATATATATAGATCATCATCATCATCATCATCATCATCAGCCCGTATCGATCCACTGCAGAATGAAGGCCTCTTCAGCATGCTTCCAACCTTCACGGTCCTGGGCTTTCCTCTGCCACTCGGGTCCAATATACTTAACGATGTCATCAATCCATCGTGCTTTCGGTCTTCTTCGCGGACGTTTGCGATCAAGCGGTATTCACTCCAGGATTGCCTTGGTCCATCTGTCGTCCCATCGCCTCGCTATATGGCCTGCCCATCTCCATTTCAATTGTTTTACTCTTCCAATGATGTCACAGACTTTTGTTTGTTCCCTGATCCATGCGCAGGACTTTCTGTTTCATCTTGTAATGCCAAGCATACATCTTTCCATTCCCTTCTGTGCCACCCGAAGTTTTTGAATTGATTGCGATGTGAGTGTCCAGGTTTCACTTCCGTATGTCATAACGGGTAGAACGCACTGATCGAAGATTTTTCTTTTCAGGCAAAGTGGGAGTCTGCTGTTAAACACTATGTTGAGCCTACCAAATGCCTGCCAGCCACATTTAACACACCGTTCCACCTCCCGGGCGGTATTCTCCTCCATTGAAATCCTCTGCCCAAGATATATAAAGCTGTCCACAATCTCTAAATCCCTTCCTAAAACTGAAATTCTTCTATCCTGAGCGAAGTTATTGAACATAACCTGACTCTTTTTCAGGTTTATTTTCAAGCCAAATGGTTTGCCAGCCCTTTGCAGTTCCTGTATGTGTCTTTGCAACTCCTATGGGTCTTGTGAAATGAGAATAATATCATCTGCAAATCTAAGATGGTTTAAGTTTGCACCATTGATCTTTACACCATCCTGTTCCCAATCCAGTTTACGGAATACTTCTTCAAGGCCAGCCGAGAAAAGAATAGGTGATATTGTGTCACCCTGCCGTACACCTCGTTCTATATTAATTCCCACCTCAAGATCATCAAGGTGAATTGTGGCTGTAGCTCCATCATATATCGTTTTTAATAGGTTTACATAGGCTCTCTCTAAACCTTGGCTAAGCAGTTCATCCATTACAGCATGCTTTGAGATGGAATCAAATGCTTTTTCGTAGTCGATAAAAGCCAAGCACAGTGGCATGGTGTATTCGTTGTGCCTTTCTATGACCTGCTGTACAACCTGGATGTGATCCATTGTACTGAATCCACTTCTGAATCCTGCTTGTTCTCTTGATTGTGCGTCATTCAGTTTTTTTAATATTCTTTTAGAAATTATCTTAGTGAAAACTTTGTACATCACTGATAGGAGGCTTATTGGACGGTAGTTCTTTAAATCTTCCTGTGCTCCTTTTTTATGTAAAAGGATCACTTCTGCATTTTTCCATAAGCCAGGTACTTTTTGTTCTTTGAGGCATTTTGAGTATAATTTTGCCAGTGATTTATGTAACGTCCGACCCCCAGCTTTTAGCATTTCGACAGTTACACTATCCTTTCCTGGAGCCTTGCCGTTCTTCATCAATTCTATAGCATTTGTTACTTCCTCCACTAGGATATCTGGCATTTGTTCTTCCGTGGGTATTGCTGTCCCTGACTGGCTTTGATCTTCATATAACTGGGAATAAAACCTTCTGACAATCTCTAACATTTGGGTACGCGCCCTGCACACTGTGCCATCCTCACGCTTTAAAGCATATATTTGCGTTCTTTTGTTTCTCAGCTTCTGTTTAGCTTTGTTAATTCCTTGTTTTTTTCCAGGGTTTTTTGCACTAGCTGCATATTGAATGGGCGCGAGTCCTCTTTGATACGTTTTCTTATAGTTTTGCAGAGCTCAGTGTACTCGACCCTGCCAAAAGGACTACCTGCATTTCTCATTGCTCGCCGTTTCTTCATTAAATCAATGGTCTCACTGGAGATTTTTGTTTGTTTGAGACATTTTTCTTCTGGTGCTATTGAAGTACCTTGTTAGCGATTTCTTCATATTGAACTGATATTTCCACCTCCTCTGGCTCTTGTAACGCAGCAAACCGATTTGACAAAACAATCTCAAAATCGCTTCCTCTCTCCAGCAGTTTTCCAGAATCCACCTTGCTCTTCTTTGATCTTACCATTCTTTCGCGCTCTTTTTGACAGTCAATCCGAACCCTTGCTCGTACCATTCGGTGGTCACTTCCAACATTAAAATTGTTAAGGACAGTACAATTGGTAAATATCGTTTTATCGTTGGTCATGATGTAGTCAATTTCACTTGTGAGCCCAGATGGACTTTTCCATGTCCATTTTCTGCTGATATTGTTTTTATAGAATGAATTCATAATATATAGTTCTTGTCCTTCAGCAAAATCAACTAATATGTCACCTCTATTGCCTCGCTCACCAGTTCCATATGGGCCAGTTGCATTTTCGTTTGTTCTTGTTGTTCCAATTCTGGCATTAAAATCACCCATCAGGATTTTGTACCTACATTTCTCCTTGTATAAAAGCTGGGCCACATCATCATAAAATTCCTCAATTTCCTCATCTTTATGGCTTATAGTTGGTGCATAAGCTTGGACGATTTGAAGCCTAAACTTTTTATTCAGCTGAATGACGCATTGGGCTAATCGGTCGGATGTACTTTCAAATTTTACCACACTGTTCTTCAGCTTTCGATTGATGAGGAATCCAATTCCGCCACATCGGCCATTTTCCGTACCTCGAGTGTAGAGTAAGTGTCCAGTTGGTTCCAGTTTGATTAACACTTCACCATTTCTTCGTGTTTCACAGAGCCCAATAACATCCCAATGTATGTTGTCAAGTTCGATTAACAGTTCTTGCAATCGGGCCTCTGTTTTCATAGTCCGTATATTTAACGTTGCAATGTCAAAAGTCCAATGGCAGCCTGATCTAACCCGGTGATTCTTAGCACCCTCTGCCTTGGGGCAGGTCTTCCCGCTGCCATAAGTAGTTGCCCCTTGGCCTCCGGGGAATGAGGGCCGTGTTTGAGGTTGTACTGTCATATTTCAACATATTGAAATACCATGTTGAAAGTATGGACCGTAATCTACCACGCTGGTCCAATGCGGGTTGGCAGATTTTGGATTATGTTAGTCTGAGGCCTCCGCCTTGACCTGTCCGCCAGGGGCGACCCCCCAGGAGCATAGACTCCAGATGGCATAGCTCAAAGTTTCATTGCCCTACTCAAACCCCTCTACCACGTCATGGTCTGATCCACAAAGGGGGATATATATATATATATATATATATATATATATATATATATATATATATATATATATATATATATATATATATATAATCGATACGAATATATTCAAGCATTATAATCTGTAACTATGTCACTAAATGTATAGCTCCTTGGTTGAATCGTTTGAGCATTTGCATGAACCACTGCCTTCCAGCTCCATTTTCAGATAAAAATTGTGCGAAATCTATCAGCAAGACAGCTTTTTCAGGCAAATATTCATGCAATATCAAATCTAATAGTTTCATGTCAACACTTATTCATTTTCACAAATTCTTTTTTCAGGTTTTAAATGTGGACTCAACAATAGAGCATCGAAACTTGTCATTAAGTTTTGAGTGATTAAATGTCATAATTAGGTTTTTTTGGTGACTTTTGATTAATTTTGTACTACATTCGGAAATAACACACTTTTTTCTTTCTCTACATTTTTACTATTTTGTTATTTCGACATCCAATCTACCTCATTCCCCCACTATTAATTCCAATTCTATTCGGTCTTCTTGCTGCACATATAAATTATCAGCATTTATATGAATCTCCCCCATCTCTCCAATAATCACAAGTTCAGTTTTCTTTACATTTATTTTCATATTATATTTTATCAGTTCTTCCTTCCATACCATTATTTTTTTCCAAACTAATTAATAATGTCAAACAAATTATTAATAATAAATTTCTTATTACTTCAATATGTAATTCAAAGCACATTGAATTGAAAATTAAACCGATTAAAAGACAAAATTATTTTTAATTATAGATCACTTCGGCCATCGATGTTGGCCGAAGTGATCAAACGGGCAAAAACTGATCCGTTGACCGTGTGATAGCCAATAAATTCTACTGGACGCTGTCACTCGAGTTAGGAAATCTAACGATAAAATATTATAGTTATGCAAATAATAGTGTGATACCTTTTTCATCCTTTTTCATATGTTTGTTTTTTTATTATATTTGACTGACGACTAGAACACCACAAGAGCAACGACGATAAGCGTATGAAACATATATACAGCAAGAGAAAGAAAAAACCTTTAAAACCATTTGAAAATTTGTTGCGCAGTTGCAAAAGTCGCCATGTATCAAGTCCGGTTTAATTTAGAATGAGTTAGCGACAATCAAATGACTATTTATTTGTTTAAATCAGACGTTCCCAATATTTTCTGAACCACCACGCCTATTACATAAAAAAAAAATCCAACGCCCCCTGTTCCATAATATATCAAATATTAAAATATTGTCAAAATAAATATCAAAATATTATCAAATGTAGTAAAGAATTATTTAATAAAAATTTGAAAATAAAAACAAAGGCATTAAGAAACAAAAAAGTTATTAAGCTGGTTGAGGCTGGTGGAGTTTTAACATTTTCTTAATCTCGGGCCCCAATTTCGTTAACATCAGTCGCAAATCGCCACGCGCAGACATGTGCAATCTGTTCGGTTTCTTAAGCAGTAAATTATCTACTGCACTGCATCCACGTTTAGCCAAATACGATGAAAGTAATGCAATAAAACTGTCTACTATTGCTCACAATCCAGGGTAGAGACCTGGAATTGGTTTTGTTGCCAGAACTCTTGGTATGTTCTATGAGTTCTTCTAAATTTAACCATTCTGCTGTAACTGCATTTTTGAAAGGATCTAAAACAGATATCTCCAACCTTTTTAAAGGGTTCGGAGAACTATCTAAACTTATTTAATGCAATAATGGGAGCATATTTAACAAGATACCTAAATTAATATACCAAGCTACCGAAATTGTCCAGACGAGCTACCGGTAGTTCGCGATCGATGGGCTGGCAACCCCTGATCTAAAACCTAACTCTGTACATTCATGTTTAAAATATCCTAGAATTGTATCCTAGAATCCTCCGTAAAATCAACATGAAAAACCTCCAAGTGTTGGCAGTAAGTAAGTAAAAATTCCTGTTTTGCAGAGACTGCAAATGGGAAAGTGGCTACATTCACCTCTACCCAGATTTCCTTCGCACAGAAGAAGTTTTCTCACAAAAGCAGCTACGACATTTTTTGTTTTAATTAAATTCAACTCATTACCTCTCAATTGTAAATTGACTATTAAATATTTTAAAGAAGTCAGTTTCATCTGTTTTTCAGTACTCAGACAAATAGATTGAAAAAACGATTCAGACAAATACCCTGTGAGAGCCAACGAACTTCTGTGTACAGGAGCAATCGATTCTTGTCTTCATCATGTTCATAACAAAGCTGACCAAATAATCAATTCAATAAATTGCTTGTAATCTTATTGACTGATCTAATTATCCATTATATTAGCAATGTATGCAGGCGTTAATTCAGATTTTTGAAAATACATCGAGTATTGCAGCAGCATACACCGAGTAGATTTGGTACTGCTTTAAGACAAATCTTTGTCCTTTTTATCAGAATGCATTTCATTCAAAGTTTCTTGTAGCCTAGAAGCCTTCATGACTTAATTTGAAAAAACTTTTTGGCAAATTAAACACATAGGTAATAATTGGTTCATAGCAGAGTGTATAAATCCATATTTAAAATACTCGCTACTGTACTGCCGGCATTTCGTCTTAGATTCAGACATGTTAAAATATTGTGATTTGAAATATTGCGATTTCAATAAATTAATTTTTAAACAGATTTAAATAGATCAAAAAATTATGATTATACTGACTTATCGCTAACTAGTCACTCATCACTCACGGATATGGATTATTGACGAAGCACACAAAAATAATGAGAGGTAATCTAGAGGTATCCTAGAGGTATCCCATAGATTTGATTTCATGCACGCATTGACTTGTACACATTTGCTTGTTTGCTATGCGATTAATTTGCTCTGTAAACAACTCATTAGAAGATTCCATAACCATGACTTCATTTATATCATGGGATCATTGAAATTATTTGTACCTGACCTAGGAGTGGAAAATGTAGGAATTACCACAAGACCGTAGAGGGGGTATTTCCACAATATTCTAAGAACCTTTAAGGGCAGTTTTATTGTTTTGTATAGTTTAGTTTGTTTCTGTCTCGTTTATAGCACAGTCAAGTGCTTAAGTCGATTAAGTCAATTAAGATAAAATGGCAAGTTCTTGTTATCGATTTTGCAAAAATCCAGCGGATAAGTTTGTTACATGTGCGACGATTTTAAAGTCACAAACTGGATCTATGTCCGAGGAAGTGAAAAAGTCTGAATTCTATAATTTAAATGCCAAATTGGAGATCAAGATAAAATTTGGGCTTCCCATGTTTGCTGTGTGAGTTGTCACGTAAATTTAGTGCAGTGGATGCATTGCAAGAAAAATTCTATGCCATTTGCTGTTCCTATGGAATGGAGAGCACCTACTGACCATGTAAGTGATTGCTACATTAAGTGATTTATTATTAGAGATTAATTATTTTAGTGAAAACTAAAAGAAGGCATATTTATTGGACCTCAAATAAGAAAGTTTCTAGATGATTTCCGTTTTCAAGAAAAATTAAATGAAAAGGAATTGGCAGCATGGAAGTGTTTTGTAACTGTAGTGAAAGGATTTCTGGGCAACAAGAAAGACAAAAACTATAAAAACCTCATAGATAAACTCTTGAAAGCCTATGAAATACTAAGATGTCGCATGTCCTTAAAAATGCATTTTCTACACTACCATTTGGATTTTTTATTCACATAATCGTTGGTAATGTATTTGCACAAATTTAACACGTTTTACATCAATTCTTCTGTTGGAATCATTGGTGTGAAATACTAAACTTGAAGAAATTTACCACTAAACACCAAAACGCTTTTTTGAACTGCTCGACGCACGTTTCGCTAACCATGTTAGCATCATCAGGAGATGATTTAATCTAATTCTAAAGCTATCTATGTTATATTTATATGAAAACCATAACTAACGAAGCGTGTAAAAATCATGAACCGTGAAGTGTACTAAGCCTTACATTAATAATTGAAAAAGTTGACTGAAAGGAATCGGTCCTTTATCTCCGTTCATGATTTTCTTACATTTTTCTATTTGAATGCTTTCCTATGCATCCAAAGCCCTATTATTATTAACACTTTTAATTAGTCTTAAATTACTAATATCTATACTGTGGTCATGTTCGATTGCCTGTTGGCCAACACAAGATTTTTCATTTCTCCCATATCTAATGTGAGCAATGTGTTCTTTATATCTTGTCAATATGGATCTTTTTGTTTGCCCAATATACCTTCGATCACAGTCTTGACAGCTAATTTCGTAAATCCCCGACATTTCATGTAGTTCTACTTTATCCTTTGGATTACCCAGAACTTTTCTTAATTTATTATATAGTTTGTACACTACAAACGACTAACACATCCAGAAATGGTAAACTATCGTTGTTTTCGAGTTCATGTGTGAATATTATATTTTGGGATTTACTATTTAGGTTCTTAATAAAATCATCTAAATTTTCATTTATCGAATCAAAAATGGCAAAAATGTCATTCACATATCTTAACCATACCTTCGGAAAGTGAATGAATTCATCTTTTGCCTCGGTTTCAAATTTACTCATAAATAAGTTAGCTAAGAACGGTGACAGAGGATTGCCCATTGCCGTTCCTTCTTGTTGTTCATAAAACCTGTTATTAAGCTGAAAACAATTTTGCTTCATACATAATCTTGTTAAGGAGATGTACTCAGAAACAATCTTGTTATTAAAATCGTTTAACTCGAGTAACTCCCTTAGGTATTTCAAGGTATGTGGAATCGGGACACTCGGAAACAACGATGAAACGTCAAAGGAAACCAAAACCTCACCTTCCTGTAGATGTGTATTTTTGACTTTTTCTATGAATTTGGTTGAATTTATCACAGAACAGGAAGGTAGTTGGTTTGGTAGATTTTCAAATTCCTTTGTTAAGCACTTTGCCAACTTGTATGTTGGAGAATCAATGGCCGATACAATTGGTCTCATAGATTTTCCTGGTATATGAATTTTTGGTGGAGCATACAATCTTGTCATTTTTAGATTAGAAACATGTAGTTTACTTTTCAGAGAAGGAGAAATAAGACTATTACAAGATTTCAATGTATCTCTGACTTCGTTAATCATTTCTGATAATGGATTCCTAGGTAATCATTTATATGGACCGCCTTGAATTAATTTTTCAACGCGTTCAAAGTAATCAGGTTTGTCCATTACTACAACCTTATTTCTCTTATCAGCTTTTAAATAAAAACAATCCTTCCCTCGCAGACGCTTGACAATCTTAGAAATATTTGGCATTTTTTGATTTTTATTTGAAATATTTTTTGCAATTTTGCTTTTACATGACTCTCTGATGAAAGCCTTGGAAGACTCCGGTAAGTGTTTAATACCAGTTTCAATACCGGCTACCATATCCTCGAAAGCACTGCGGGATGTCGGCAAAGCAAAATTGAGGCCTCTCCAAAACGTCTGAGTTGAAACATTTTCTACTATGTTGATGCACTTTTCTGGAATATGTTCTTTCGACTGCTTAATTTTGAGTTTTTTATTTTTTTTATTTAAAGATGACATTTTTTTTAATGAATTTACTATTTACTGCTGTGAACATATTCCTTTGAAAATTGCACCAACATTCATGTTCTACATTACTTAATTTAAATGTTAATTTCTTGTAAAGGTTGTAGGCCTGAATTTCAAGCATACGCCTTTTACTGTATAAATGTTTGATTTCTAAGTCAAGCCATTTCTGTTTTGCAAAATTAGTTATTTTGTCACATATTTTGGAAGATTTTGAAATATTAACTTTAATAAAATTGGGAAATATTTTATTAGTCTGGCATGACTTAAGAAACCAAATATATGCTCCAATAAGCCAAATTTTAGTAGTGTACTTACGATAAAGATTTAGTTCCGCTGACCGTATAGCCATCGTAGATTAATTCTTCTGTTGGAACCTTTGTTGTGAAATACTAAACTTGAAGAGATTTACCACTAAACACCAAAACGCTTTTTTGAACTGATCGACGCACGTTTCGCTAACCATGTTAGCATCATCAGGACGCTTCGTTTAGGACGCTTTACACGCTTCGTTAGGTATGGTTTTCATATAAATAGAATCTCCTGATGATGCTAACATGGTTAGCGAAACGTTTTACATGTTTATATTAAATATATATTAGATTGTAAAAATATGTCGTCTCCTTTTTTCTCCCAAAAAACTGTACGTGTTACAGTAATTAGGTTATCATTTTCAGATCTAGGACTATAATATATTTCATATACACCTATTTTCATCAATGTTACCTCAAAAAAAGTTCAAATTTGTTACAGAACACACCGTTCCCGAAAAATTGTCTCCACTAGTTCCTTCACTGACCTCCTCAATTTGATCACGTCCTTGATATAATTTAGAGGAAGTTCTTCAAGTTGCATTTTAAACATGAACTCACCACTTTTGACAAACTTATCAGAAGCAAAGAGCTCCCTTGCCCACAAAGGCATGATAGATACTAAACAACATCGTAGGTGGAATCGATAGAAACTAGATACCTACCGCAGGCCTCACTTTATTAATCGAGTAAAACCCATTCCAAAATGTCCGTTTCCCATGTATCATCTTATATACACATGACCACACCAACGAATTTTGTTGAATTTTATGTTACCTGCTATACGATGCTACTATAAAATAATATATATTTAAATAAAAAATAAATTTAAATAATCGTGAATTAAATTTGCAAGCATAATTTACTTTGAGCTATTAAGCTATTATATCTATAACTCAAAGTGGCTTCCGAAGCACGAACATCAACTATCCGATCAACCACAATCACCACCCTTCTCCCCACCATCCCTTCGGGCTATCAACCCTTAGTTTGTACTTAACCCGTAGTTTCTTGAGAAGTCAATAACTAATTTGTTAGTTACAGAATGTTATAATAATAACCAAAAAGTGGAATTTCCTGCTTTTTCCATTACATAATACCACTATAATGTACACAAAAACTGGAAAATTAATCCAATAAAATATATTGTTCCTGGTGTTACATTTTTCTGTTCCTCGGTATACAAATGATGTGACCTGAAGAGAATCGTTGATGTTGCCATTTTTCCAACATGCAACAACTCTTAAGAAACCTCTTAATTTGTACAGTTTTTTTTTCTCTTAACATATGTAGGTATAGTTCACTTTTTACTCTTATAGTATATGTTTTATGTGTAGTACGTCCATCGTCATTACTCTGGAGTGGTGTTCTGGCAGCCGGTACAGAAAAGTAAAGATAAACGAAAACAAAGAAAAATATCTTAGACCATTATTTACATAACTATTAGATCTAATAGTAATATTTCAAAACCAGGAGGACAGCGTCCAGGTAAATTGGCGAATATATTTATAACAATATGCGAATTACTTTTTCTTTCTTTAAAAAACGTTGATACGAGATATATTTTTTAAAATCAGGTCCGTTTTTTAATAAGAAGAAAAATACTATAAATATGATTAAAATATATTTTTTCCATATTCTACATACTTTTATCTACTTTTTTACATAATTTCCATTTTTGTTCAAACATTTGTCATACCGCTCAACAAGTTTTTGAATTCCGACGTCAAAGAAATCTACCGCCTGTGAAAAAGACCAATCCATGGCTGCAGTTTTAACTTCTTCGTGGTCGTTAAACCACTGACCACCAAGGAACTCCTTTAAGAACCAAAACAAGTGAAAATCACTGGTTGCAAGATCTGGACTGTATGGTGGATGATCCAGTTCTTCCAATCCAAAGGACCTGATTAGACCTTGGCTTCGTGCAGAAACATGTTGCCTTGCATTATCATAAAGCAACATCATACCGGAAGAGAGTAGGCTTCGCGGCTTGTTTTGTGTGGCACGCCCGAGAATTCTCAAGGTGACACAATATGAATCAGAATTGATTATTGTGCCTCTCGGCATAAAATCCACTAACAAAATCCCTTTCCTGTCTCAAAAGACTGTTGACATGATCTTTCATGCTGAAATTATCTATTTGGCTTTCACTGTGGTTGGCGACGATGTGTGTCGCCATTCCATTGACTGTTACCTGGACTCAGGAATCATGTGACACACCTAAGTCTTATCTACTGTAACGATGTGGTCTAACAATTCATCTCCTTCTTGATTGTATCGAGTCAAAAACGATAAAGCACAGGCCAATCGCTATGTTTTGTGACCGTCAGAAAGCAGTCTTGGAATCCCCCGAGAACACAATTCTCGATAATTCAGTTTTTGAATTTTTCCGAAACAATGGTGTACAAAATTGACGTTGAAACCTGTGGAAATACAATTAGTAACACTGAAATCGTGAATGGTCGGTTCTCTCGAATTTTGTTGTCCACATCACGAACCAAATCTTCAGATATCGGAGAAGGTCGGCCAGGGCGTGGCTCAGCATGCACATTAACCCGCCCGTCCTTGAACATTCTCACCCACTTTCGAACTTTACTGTCACTCTGTCACTACTGTCACTGTTACAAATCTGATGGTGAAATTCTGCTGCAGCCAAATCAATTCAATTCAAATAAAAACTTTTTTGAAATCAACGTAAATTCTATGTTTTATTCAAGAATTACAGAAACCGCTCAAACAACTCAAGAACTATAAGAATATATGAATAGAACGGTATATTTTATTACTGAATTCTCGGATAGCTTAAAGGCCTATTCGAGAATTCAGTTCAGTAATTAATAAAAAATAATTCAATCAAAACATTTTTTTTATAGTATCTTTCTTCTGAAGCGTGTATCTTTAATTTCCTTTATCTTAATAACAGTATTGAACAAATTATAAAGATCAAGCTTTAAAGCAATACAAAACATGGACATATAAATTGATTAAAAGTCAAAACAAGTTTTAATTATAGATCGTTCGAGCGTTCGCTATTTTTCAGCGAAAAAAATACCGATCCATTGACCATCTGATAACTAATAAATTGTACTGGGAACTGTCCTCCTTCTTATGAAATCTGACCATTAAATGTAATAGTTATGCAAATAGTGATGTAAGACCCTTTTTTAATTTGTTTGTTTAGTTTTAGTTGTTCTTGACCGGCGAGGTAATAGCAGTGGAAATTGTATCTATGTTACAGATATGTTAAAAGGAAACCAAATAATTAAAAATTATCATATAAGGAGCCTCCTTAAGAGTTGTGTATTGTAAAAACTACATCATTTTAGCGCCGGTTCTGCTCGGTTTGCAAAATTCGAATATACATGGTTTCCCATTTCATGGTTCGGAAAATCCAAAATCCTAATTTGTTTAACTTAAGGTTTGCTATTTTAAAATATGGATCGTTTAACCACCGAAAAAAGCTTTTACAAAAAGGATGATTCTGCCTTAGCCACGTTTCGCGCCTTATGAGCAGAATGTAGTCGCCATAATCGTCATTCTGAGCGTATAATTTACAGCACAGTCAAAAAATCTGAAGAGACTGGATGTGTTACGAATGTAGTAAGACATGTGCATCATTATAACGCTCGGTGGATGGAGAATATCGCTGCTGTTAGTAAAAGTGTGGCCGAAGATCCAAATGTATCGATTCCTCGGTGTTCACTGTCTGTGGGCTTGTCTTACGGCACATTATGGAGTATTTTCCATTTGGACTAGCATCCTCATCCTCCATAGTTCAACTCACGTAAGAATTGAAGCCCGTCAACCATGGAATGGGCCAATTGGGTGCTTGAACATTTTCTTGATTTTTCGAATAAAATCTTCTTCAGCTATGAGGCTCATTTCTCGCTCGGCGGATCCGTAAATAAGCAAAACTGCCGTATATGGGGCTCTGAAAACCCACAAGTAATATAGTCTCGTGGTGTCATTTGCCCGTACTTCTTCGAAAATGAAGGAGAAACTGTTAACGTCAATTCTGAACGCTATAGCCGTATGATAACCGATTACACTGGGGAACAGCAATTTTGTTGATCTGTGACTTGTTTTTGACTAATTTTTCATCTCTGAATTCAAAAATATTCACAGTTTTTCTCTATCACGTCAAGTTCTTAAGCTACAGCATACCCCTTATTTTACTTTAAAACTGTACATACGAAAGAAAGAAAAAAAAATAAGTTGAGATCAGACCTAATAGATTAGAATATTTTATTCATACAGAGTTTAACATATTATTAAAACTAAACTTGAAGAGATTTACCACTAAACACCAAAACACTTTTTTGAATCTTGAATCAAAACACTTTTTAATCTTTGGTAAATCTCTTCAAGTTTAGTGCATCACACCAAAGGTTCCAATAGAAGAATTAAAAGTTAAATTGTGTTTATACAAAAAATAAATAAAAGATATTATGGTAAAAATTTCTTCTTATAGCTTTTCCTGGAGTGTTCAGTTTGTGGACATTCTCGCTTGATGCTCCAACAGTAGTCAGCCTTCTTACTGACATCACATCTACCTTGATACCGCGCTACCATAATCTTTAGATCTTGGTGGAATCGCTCGCCCCGTTCATCACTAACAGCACCAAGATTTTCTGGGAAGTTAGCAAGATGACTATGTAAGAAATGCAGTTTGATGCTCATGTTGCAACCAAGCTTTTTAAAGCTCTCCAAGAGTTGTTGAACAATTTCGATGTAATTCGGGGCTCGTGTATTTAAAAGCCAACCAAGCATTCCTTTCAGGTTCGGTCATTGTTTCAGTGAAATTTTCATCTTTAACGAGTTACCGAATCTGTGGACCATCAAACACACCAGCTTTTATTTTTTCATATGACAGACTAGGGAATGCCGAAATGATATAGTTAAAGCAGTCTCCTTCAATTGACAAAGCCTTAACAAATTGCTTCAGGAGACCTAGTTTTATATGCAAAGGCGGAAATACAATGTTTTTTCTGTGGACAAGTGACTGATTTAAAATGTTTGGATCACCAGGTCTTAGGCCAGATCTTGGCGGCCAGTTCGATTGCACCCAATGCTTCTCACGAGCTCTGCTGTCCCACATGCACAAAAAACAGGGATACTTGGTATATATTGGTTTCAACAAGACGGCACCACAAGCTACACAACGCAACCAATTTTGGCTTTATTACGCGAGAAGTTCCCAGGAGTCCCGAGTCTGAGTTTCGAGATTTGGTGATGTTAATTGGCCGCCGAGATCATGCGATTTAACGCAGTTGCACTTTTTTTTGTGATGCTACGGGAAAGATCGTTTTTACGTATGCAATGCGTAATATACACCGAGATAGCAGCCGAAGTGTGCAAAAAAGTCATAGAAAATTACCTTAAAAAGATATACGATATTTATTTATAATATATATTCAGGACAATGGATCACGTGCAGATCGTGTAGCAGGCGATAGAAAGGCACAACGAATACACCAAACCACTATGCTTAGTTTTTATTGACTGTGAAAATGCATTTGACTGAATCTCAAAGCAGGCCATAATAGATGCATTGCTTAACCAACATGTAAACAGAGCCTATGTAAACCTATTAGGCTTGTTCTTTTCTTAACCTGCCTTGAAGAAGTATTCCACAATCTCGATTGGGAACAGGATGGATAGATAAAAAATAAAGATTAATGGTGCATACTTATACTCGTTCTCCTTTCACAATACCTAAAGGAGCCACTAAGACATATACAAGAGCTGCAAATGGCTCTAGAACCATTTGGCAAAAATAATAAACCTGAAAAAAGTCTGGTTATGTTCAATAAATTTGCTGAGGGCGGAACAATATCTATTTTAGGAAGGGATTTAGAGATTGTGGACCCCTATATACACATCTTGGGCAGACAATTTCAATAGAGAGTGATAGCACCAGGAATGTGGAATAGCGTGTTAAATGTGGCTGGCTCAACATAGTGTTTAAGAACTGTCTCCCACAAAAAAGAGTCTTTGATCAGTGCGCACTGCCAGTTATAGCATACAAAGGTAAAATCTGAACACTCACATTGCAATAAAAGACGTATGCTTGGCATTACAAGATCGAACAGAAAACGCTACAGATGAATCAAAGGACAAACAGAAATATCTTACATAATTGGAAAAGTAAAGGAATTAAAATGATAGGTGAATTAAAATGATAAGTGATAGGCAGGCCATATAACGAGGCGATGTGACGACACGTGGACGACGCTTGATAGCAAACGTCCACGAAGAAGACCGAAAGCACAATATATGTATATATAGACCCAGTTGGATCACGCAAAGCATTCTGACTCATTTTCGAGTGTATTCTTTTTCTCTCCTCTGTCCACCTTGTCCCCGATCTCCCCGAAACTTCGCTATCTAATGCAACGTTCTACATATGTATTTTGTTTCTGTAAGTTCTTCTATCCTCAATCTCTGTCGGATCCATTTGTACCTTTCCCAGATCAGTTCTGACTTATGCAATCCATGGTATATATATATATATATATATATATATATATATATATATATATATATATATATATATATATATATATATATATATATATATATGTATATATTATTATTATTATTATTATTATTATTCACGTATGGGCCCTGGTGGACCACGCGAAGTACAATTAGAGGCGTTTGTTGTTGTTAGCCTTCCTTTGAGCCCATACTAATTTCATTCTTTCGCTATGAGCTTTTTTCCTTTCGTCAGACCAAGTTGTTCCAGTCTTCCTACATTTTTCTCTCTGGCCAACCTTCCAAACGTTAACCTTGTGTCTGAAACAACCTCTATCCTGAATTTCACTTTGTGTAATATTTGCTGATCTTAGGTCCTCTTTAATTGCCGCAATCCATTTAATTATTTCTACTTTAGCTCTACTCCTATTTTCATAAAATTCGACTATTTGTCTAGTTAGCCTACTCGGATTCATCCGTTTGATGTGTCCGTAAAACTTAAGTCTTCTTTTTCTCATATCGCTATGTATATCTGTGTATTGTTTGATTTCTTGGTTTTCTCGAAGTCGGTATGTTGTGCTATTTATTTGTTTGGGGCCTAGGATTTTTCTTATGATTTTTCTTTCCTTCTTTTCAATATCCTCGATGTCCCTCTTTATATTCAAAATGAGCGTTTCTGCAGCATATAGACATTCTGGCTTAATAACCGTGTTGTAATGTCTCCGTTTTGTGTTTTTAGGTAGGCATTTTTTGTTGTAAATATTTTGTGTAAGTCTCAATACCGTTTCCATTTTTTGACATCTACCCTTATTGGTCGATTTTTCCAACCCATTTTCCATGATTATTTCACCCAAATATTTGAATTGAGAGACTCGTCTGATGTTACCATATTTTGTTTTTAGAAATGGTGTTCTTAGTCTGTTGCAGGTCATGTATTGTGTCTTCTCAAAGGATATTTGGAGTCCTACCTTTTCTGCTGTTTCTTTTAGGATTTTAATCTGTTTTTGAGCCGTTAATACTTGATCGATTGAGCCGATAATATCTTGAGCTAAAATTGCTAGATCATCAGCAAATGCCAAACAATCAATTTTGATGTTGGTTCTCCCCAGTTTAATTGGCTGGTCAATATTCAGTGCCGACTTTTTTTCACGCCACTCCTGTATTACTTTTTCTAGAACACAGTTAAATAAGAGTGGCGAGAGTCCATCTCCTTATCTCACTCCAGTTTTAATTTCGAAGGATTCTGAGATGTCACCCATGAATTTAACTTTTGACCTCGTGTTAGTTAACGTTGCTTTAATAATTGCCAGCGTTTTCAGATCTAGTCCTTGTTCTTTCAAGATTCGGAATAAAGATTCGCGGTCAATAGAATCATATGCTGTTTTGAAATCCACAAATGTACAGACGAGATTTTTATTGTACAGTTTTTGATGTCTTAGAATCAACTTTAGATTCAGGATCTATTCAGGGCAGGATCTGCCCGGTCGAAAACCTGCCTGATATTCACCAATGTTCGGTTCTAACTGTCCCTGTGCTCTGTCTAGTAGACATTGAGATAGAATCTTGTAACAAACTGGGAGAAGAGATATTCCTCTATAGTTGTTTACATCCGTTATATCTCCTTTCTTATGTAGTGGATGGATTAGAGCATCTTTCCAGTCTTCCGGAATCCGTTCAGTTCGCCAAACTTCTTGTAGAATTTTGGTTATTTCCTTGATTGTACCTGGACCAGCGGATTTCAAAAGTTCAGCAGTGATTCCATCTTCACCAGAAGCTTTGTTATTTTTAAGCCGCTTGATTTGCCTAAGTATTTCCTCTTCATTCGGTGGTAATGAATCTGGGTTTGTTTGTTTCGGGTTTAGTGTTGGTAATTTGTTTAAGGGCTCAGGACAGTTTAGTATTTGTTCAAAATATTTCGCAAGTTCTTTGCAATTGTCTTGGTTATTTAGAGCTAGTTGTCCGTTTTCCTTTTGAAAGCATAGGCTCTGCGGTTGATAGCCTGTTAATTTAGTTTTAAAAGTTTTGTAAAAGTTTCGGGTGTTATTTTTTTGGAAATCTTTTTCTATTTCATTAAGTTGATTGTTTTCATATTTTCTTTTAGTTTGTCTAATTAGCTTCGATGTTTCTTTTCTTACTTCCAAAAAGATGTTATAGTTTATTGCTGTTTTTTGACTGTTCCAATCTTTGAATGCTTTACTTCGGCTTAATACTGCTTGCTCGCAAACTTCATCCCACCACGGATGTTTTCTACGTTTTTGTAAAGGGACCAACTTTAAGGCTGTTTTAATAATTTTTTGTTTTAATTCTTGCCAGTTCTGTGCAGGTTGTTTATCAAGCTCTTCTGTTAGGGCTGGTTTTATTTTCGTTGGGTCAAACTTTGGTATTAGCAGCCCCTTTTGAATAAGTTTTCGAGGTTTTAAGCTAAGTTTGATTCTAGTCAAGTAGTGATCCGTGTCTATATTTGCTCCTTTCCTGACTTGAACATTCAAAATCTCTTTATAATTGGGGTACGAAATGGCAACATGGTCAATTTGAAATTCACCCATGTACGTGTTTGGTCACCTCCAGGTCTTTTGTTTTGTTATTTTCTTCTTAAAATGGGTTGACATTATTTTTAGATTAAACTGCGAACATAGTTCAAATATATATATATATATATATATATATATATATATATATATATATATATATATATATATATATATATATATATATATATATATATATATATATACATATATGGTGTTGGTTGTTTCAAGCTTAACCTCAATAACTTAAAGTAAATCTTCACCTAGTGAGTCATTTCTTCAAGTTTCAGAAAAAATATCATGGAAATTTAGATAGAAGTCTTAGCCCGCACTAGGGCTAAACAGCCATGGTTTTTAAGAGCGTGATTTTGTGAGTCAAGAAAACTAATAGCTGCCGCACTTGCAGTTTTTTCCCACGACTGATTTTAAAACCATGAC
This sequence comes from Cosmopolites sordidus, assembly GCA_031761425.1. Classification (NCBI taxonomy): domain Eukaryota; kingdom Metazoa; phylum Arthropoda; class Insecta; order Coleoptera; family Curculionidae; genus Cosmopolites; species Cosmopolites sordidus. The sequence goes on along the minus strand of JARFXV010000100.1, from coordinate 597,403 downwards.
ATGTTAGAAAATGACTCGTGGTAAAAAGAGCATCACAATTTGTAACCAATAGAACTTTAATAGGATTAGCCCAACAATACAATATTACACAACAATAAAACAATATTAGAACAACAATACATACTGCTCGCTTGAAATCCATCTTCAAACTGTGAAAATCGCGGATAGTTTCGTGGTTTTTAATCGCAGTGTGTACATCTCGAGCGGTTTCGCGGTTATAGCGGTTAACCGCTCGGTGGAAAAAATCATAGGGCGGCCTAAGTCTAAATCTTAATTAATTTATTTCTATGTTTTATTTACTTTTTTATACTCGTTATTTCCTTCTCCATTTTTTCCTTCTTGGTTCTTATTGTACCCTTAAATCTCTTATCTTACTTATGATATTTATTCTTCTTTTTTGGCTGTTTTTTTTTAACTCCGTTTATTGGTCTACTATTGATTTAGATTTCTTCCAATCACTACACGGTCAGACATTTCAAAATAAAATCCAACGTCTTGCTTTTAACCTATATTGGTTCGTTAAAAACAACCAGATTCGTCGGGAAACTAGAGTACAACGGTTGACTAATATTTGAAAGTAACGTCTGCAAAGGTTTTCAAGAATGCTTCACTGATAGATTATGCCCTCGTTAATATCATATCAGACCTGCTGTTACATCCGCAGGGTATACATCTGGTAAATTATTGTTACTCTCTATACTACAGTGTCTCGTTCAACAAGAGTTCACCAACACTTCCCATACCCTGGTTAAGAGTCCATTCGAAAAATAAAAATAAAAGCCTAACGCCCAGTTTAAGACTCTGATTAGAGAAAATAATGCAGAACTCTTAATGTTAACGTAATGTTCGTCCTTAATTATGTAAAATGAACGAAATATAACTAAAGCAAAAGAAAGGAAAAAATTAGAAAAAGGCTCTTATTCCATTATTTGCATAACTATTACGTTTAATGTTCAGATTTCTTAAGCGGGTGGTCAGCGTCCAGTAGAATTTATTAGTTATTCCATGGTCAGCACAGCATTTTTTGTTCAGCTGAAAAACATCGATGGGTCGAACGATCTATAATTAAAACTCATTTTGACTTATAATCGGTTTAATTTTCGATATGTTTTGAATTACTATAAAGCTTAATCTCAATAATTTGTACAACATTATTATTAAAGTGCTCGAAGCCGAAGTGATATGCTTCAGAAGGAGACGCAACATAATATAAAGACTATAATAACAAAATGTTTATATTTTATAGCTTGGGATGGAATTTGATCAACTTATTTTATTAAATATAATTGAAAAATATATTGAAAGCGTCAAAATAGCCCCTAATTCTATAATATATGATTAGAAGAATCAATCAAAATGTATTACTTTAATATTCAAAAAAATATATATAAATGACACAGATTGTTTTTGATTTTTATAGATGAAAATAGATGTATATGAAATATTTTGTAGTCCTAAATCCGAAAATAATAAACTAATTGATGTAAAAAAAAAAAGTAAAGTGTTTGGGTTAGAGGCGCATCAGCAACTAGGCTATTTAGCGACTGGACCTACAGCTTAACGTGGGTTCCGAACCACGGTCATCAGCTTCCGACAAACCCAGGCCAGCACCCCCCTCGAGCTATAAACCCTTGGTTATGTGTCTACCCATAAGTCTATCAGGAAACCTACCGACTGGCGAGTGACCAACGTAGAACACTTCTCAGAAGGCATCCGGCCTTACCCAGTCTTTAACTGGCGTGACTGAGGGGTAATTCGTAGTCGGATTTTACACTCTTGCCTAGAAACAATCACAAACATTTAGGAAAGATAAACGGACAGAAGAAAGAAAAATACCATCCGAGCGCTGGAATCGAACCAGCATCGCTCCAGCGCGGATTCGGCAAAGCAGGCGCTCTTACCGCCGCACCAACGCGACCGGCCTAATTGATGTAACACGTACAGTTTTTTTTTGTTACAGAGGGTCGGGAAAAAAAAGGACGCGACATATTTATACGACCTAATATTTATTTAATATAAACATATAAAACATGTTAAATCTATAGTTTTCATTTCTCTTGTTGCCCAGAAATCCTTTCACTACACTTGCAAAACACTTCCAAGCTGCCAATTCATTTTCATGAATTTTTTTTTTTAAACGGAAATCACTTAGAAGCTTACATATTTGAGGTCCAATAAATATGCCTTCTTTTAGTTTTGCATTACTTAATTGAGAAACTATTTATTTTAGGTACTTGAAACCATTACTTTCTTTGTCCATGGCTTTGACAATGTTTTTGATTAATCTAAGTTTAATATGGAGAAATGGAAGAAGCACTTTTTTTGCCGCTGTTAAAATCTGAAACCAAGAAGTTCCGATTTTTGTTTTGACAATTTCAGGTCACGTACCAAATCATTTCATTTATTCTGAGTTATTAACTGAGGTTCACTGGTAGTTGTTAAAAATGTTGGGTCACTACTGGTGTTCTGAGGAAGTTGTACATCAGATCCTGATGAAAAATTAGAATCACCGCAAAACATGTCCAAGTTTAAAGGCGCAATTGGTACCGATAATTTCTGGCTATGAGGAACTGGTCTAAGTGCAGAAGGTACCTTTGGATACTGAATTTTGTCCCATTGTTTTTTTAAAATCCCTTCTGTTTTAGTGGTGCAAAAGATGCAATCACTTACATAGTCAGTAGGTTCTCTCCACACTTTAGGAACAGCAAACGGCATAGGATTTTTCTTGCGATGCAGTCGCTACACTAAATTTACGTAACCACTCACACAGCAAACATGAGGAGCCCGACTTTTATTTTTATCTCCAATTTGGCATTTAAAATATAAAATATTGGCTATTTTAACTTCCTCGAATATAGATCTACTTTTTGACTTTAAAATAAATCTTTCGCATATATAACAAAACTTATCCGCTGCTTTTTTGCAAAATCGACGACTAGAACCTGCCATTTTATATAAAATCGACTTCAACACTTGACTGTACAGTAAACGAGACAACAAACAAACTAAACAATAGAAAACAATACAACAATAAAAGGTTCGTAGAATACAATGGAAATACTCCCTCTACGGTCTTGACGTAACTCCTACATTGTACATTGTACATTGTTCAAAATTTCCATGAACCCATGATATAAAGAAGAAGCAGGTACTTGAAAATGGGACGTGCTGAGCCATTTCTGTAAAAAGGTCTTTTAATAGCTACCTAAATGAAACACAAAAAGAGCGTTCCCATCAATGTTAGAAAAATCATGTCGAACTGTGTTATCATCAATTATATTATCATAAAAGTCATTATCATTATTATTATATTATCATAAATCAATTATATTATCATAAAAGTCAAGAGGATATTAAAAAACTTCATCCCAGAAAGAGGCCTCGATATTATGACATTGAAAATATTCAAAAACTAATTGATGAATTGGCTGTATCCCTGTCCAATAAAAAGTTGGTCTAATTATTATTGCATTAAAATTTGACGAATCCCCTGAAAAAGATATTATTTAAGCTCTATATCTATGAAAAGTTGCTACTGAGCAGACCAACTTCTCCTTCATGAACAATTATTAATGTCAAAACATCAATTTGGGTTACGTGAAGAAGATTCAACCCCACAGCAAATCCATCGATTAATAGGGATAATTAATAAAGCCTTTAAAGAAAAAAATATACTACACAAGAGAGTCTCTTATTCAAACTTAAATATCTACTCTTCTACTGTTTCTATATATATTCACTAACAGGGTAAAAATCTGAGAACAGCCTGGGTCGACTAGAGAAACCTCATACCCGACTTATTTAAAAATAAAAGTAATGGCCAAAGGGGTCAACTGAAACTTTTCACCATTGAAATTAGGGAAAAATTGTATAGTTGTTTACTACTGAAATTATTATTCAGTAAAAAATTATTCTGTTTATTGCTTATCTTCGGTTGACTGGTTATGATTCTCCAAATATATTCCACATTCTAACAGAGCTACAAGTACTAAGAAAAAAATATATACTACGACTATGGTTATGACTGATGTGTTAAATTTCGTTACGGTTCAGTTAAAATTAAGAAGATTCAATAGCTCTGATTGTCACGCAAATATAAGGTGATGTTTTAATGCGTCCGAACTTTGCAATGCAAATAAAACCACAACCAAATTAGAAACTATTTATTTTAGGTGAAATAACATTCATTGACATTAATGTTTGAAATGAAATGAAAAGAAATGTCCGCCACGACTACTTCTGAGAAAGCGCATTCTGTTACTTCAATTTCCAACCATTTTTTCAAGCAATTGCGTATTTATGACGGAGTTATGTTGGCCTCCAAGGCGGCAATAGTTGCTGGTTTATCGGCATAGACCAAAGATTTAACATAACCCAAAAAAAACAATCTGAAGGCGTTAAAACACAAAAGTCGTGGTGACCAATTAACAGGTCCGTTCCTCGAAATAATTTTCTCATCGAATTGTTCCCTCAATAAATCGATTGTTGCGTTGAATAGATGACATGTGGAGCCGTCCTCTCTATTGGAACCCTATCTCCTCCAGATCGATACCATTCAAATTCGAAATTAAATAATCCACGTAGTCGAATAACAAAGCCCAACTTCCTATCAACGGCGAAGAATTGATAAATTAATCAACACTGCCAGCAACAGCGAGGATATTTTCTTCGAAGCGCGCAGTTTTTTGTCTTGTTTTGATTTTCGGATCGAATAACGTGATAATTCGGCAAATACATCGCTCGGTTGGGCGTTTATCTGCATCATAAATTTCATAAAGTGCTCTATAAGTTTGACGCACAGAACACTGATTTTAATAATAAATTTCGATAATTTTCAAGCATTGTTCTGATCAACAATCCATGATGATTCGCCAGACTATTGAGACACAAATTTTCATACTTGCATACACACTCACTGTTCATTTAACAGTGACCCCTATCGGAAGTTCAAACGCACTAAAAAATCACCGTTTATATTTATGCTTTCTTGCAGTTCAAGTTCCTCAAGTGCAGTTCAAACGCCTCAAAATGTATGACTTGTTTCTGCCACGAAACCTCTTTTAAAACGAATAATGAATAGAAATTATATCATCATCATCATCACTCAACTGAAGGCCCCTTCAGCATGTTTCTAACTACCATGGTCCTGAACTTTCAAAAAGATGACTAACCGATACAAGATGAAAAATCGATATGAATTTTTGTTACAGGTACAAGTACGACTAATTCGATGATAACTATTGATCGACATTTATTTGCGATGGGAAAGTGTACATATTATCCTTACTAGGATGCTTCCACTTTTTTGCACCACAAAACAAATTGTTTTAAAATAAGGATACGAAATATGGTATCGGGAACTACATAAAGGGTACGGCAACTTTTAGTTCGTTTAAAAAATGCATATTAAAAGAAAATTCAACAAATATTTTCAAATGATTTATACTTTATTTTCAAGAGTACACTTACCGATTAAGAATGGAATACAATTTCATTTAAATGACTGCCTCGGCTGGATTTGCAGTAGCCAATTCTGTCGACCCAATTTTTCAGTACAGTTTCAATCGTTTGAGCTTCTATTTCATCAAGAACCACTTTAATTGAGTCTTTTAAATCCTCGTCTCTGGATAATTGACATAACATATGTCTTTGACGGATCCCCACAAATAATAGTCAAACGGAGTCAAGTCGCAGATCCTAGACAGCTAGTTGACATCGCCATTTCGGCTGGTTATGTGATTTTCGAAGATAGGGCAAAACGTCGATTGTAGCGTTGGAGGTGTGGGCAGTGGGCACCTAACCAAATATCGGCCAAATCTTCCTCTTCAATCGTAAGGAATAAAAAGTCAGTTAGCTGTCATGATAACGGTCGTCATTGACTGTTAGTGCGGCTCCTGGCTCATTTTTAAAGAAAAATGACTCTATGATGCCTTTGGACCATATTCCACATCATACAGTCACTTGTTTTGAGTGCATTGGCTTCTCAATTATCACGTGTGGATTTTCTGTGGCCCAAATACGACAATTTTGCTTGTTCACATAACCTCCCAGGTGAAAATTAGCTTTGTCGGAAAAGATGATTTTTTGGTCTTCTTCCAACTGATAATTCGCCCATTCAGCAAAGCGAAGACACAATAGATGGTCAACCGCCTTCAATTCTTGAACCAACTGGACTTTGTAGGCCTTCATACTGAGGTCTTTGTGTAAAATTCTTCGCATAGTCATATCGCTGATATTCAATTCTTGTGAACGATGGCGAGTGGAAGTACGGAACCTGTGTATTGTCTGTTAACATGCCAGTCGAATGAGCTTTTTACACAAATTTCCTTACACCATCAGTTGGCGCTTCATTTCTACTGAATTTTGTACGCAATTTTCGGCAACTGACTCACTACGAAAATACGTTTTCAATATTTCCCGACGTTGATCAAGCATATATCGACTCATTTTGTACACCGGGGATATAATACTGAATTTCTGTAACTTGACAGATGACATAGGCTATGTGCGGCACAATAACCGCTAGTTCACAAACGAACAACAAAATTCCGCACTCTTTATATGGGAAGCAGATCACTTCTAAGCAGTCATTAAAGAAAGTTCATAGCAAAGAAGTTTTAAATGAATATTTGAAAGCTCGTCTTCAAAGACGAGAATCTCAAAATAACTGCAGTTTTTAGGAAACTGAGATAGTGACACTTGTCCGACATCGAGAAATGAAATTAATTTTATAAAGTAATTCTGATGTCGTCTTTCAAAAAATGATCAATAAAAGCAAACGAAATGACAATAAAACAATAATAAAGGCAAATGAACTCATAAAAGCCAAAATTGATTAATTGTAAAGATATTGTACTCTATTATAACAATTCGCTTAGTTAAAATATTATACCACATCCACCATATTGTCCTAATATTAATCCATCAGACAGTTAGTATAAATAATATAATATATTATAATTATAAATATAATTAATAATTATATAAAATTGATATATCAATATGTTAAGTTTCATGTTTTTATTTCAAGGTATAGCAAGTTGATTATTTGCTTTACTAAAACAAAAAAATAGTTTTTGTGAACTGTAATTTTTAGGAGTACTTATATATAATGTAATTTTTTCAAATTTTACACACATTACCAATATTCTAGTTCAATGTATTGAGATTTAGTGCACTTATTGCAAACATTTTGAAGTTCTATATTAGACATTTGATGCTTTAGGTTTCTTATGTTAGGCTGTTAAGTTTCCAAGACATAACCACGGAACTAATATCACAAATACCATTAATGCTATTTAAATAATGTAAAATTCACGATTTTAATCTTTTCGATGGTATAAAAACTGAAAGAGCTGTTGAGTTTCATAAGGATCTGTGGTTGGTTAAAACTGAAACTGATCCTAATCAAACCATCCCGAACCATCCCGAACGAAACCATCCCGAATTAGCCACAAAGCTTAAAACTTCATGGTCCACAATACAACGGTGTTTAAAATATCTGAACAAAACCCAATAAGAATGAATGTGGGTGTCATACTAACTTGCAGTTAAAAATAAAATTCAACATGCAACCACCTGCAGTGCACTTTTGTACGATTAGACCCAGATTCATTTCTTCAACAAATGGTTACTGGAAACGAAAAGTGGATATTATATAGCAATCCACATAAGAAAAAACAATGATCATCATCAGGACAACTATCTTTGCCCACTCCAAAACGAGTTCATTACCATAAAAATGTTTTACAGAAATTATTCACCTTAATGTTCTGAATCTTAATGAAACCAGAAGTGTGGAATTTTATTGAGCTCAGCTTGATACCAAACATAAACATGGTTTTGATTCAAAAAAGGACTGATTAATCAAAAAGGTGTTATATGAAGTTATGAGGTGTTAAAGGCGTTGCATGACAATGCAACATCTCATAGTGCCAGAATTACTCAAAACAAAATCAAAGAGTTAAACTGAAAATGACTTCCTCGCCCACCGCAATTTTCTAAAGCTGCACTACCAAATTATCATATTTTGAGATCTATGGAACATTTTCTTCGTGAAAAAAAAATTCCTACTGCGACAGCTATAAAGACTGCACTCGAAGAATATTTTATTTAAAAATGACCGTCATTGTACAAAAAGCGAATAAAAAGTTTATCAGAAAAATGGACGAGGATTATCAATAACACTGAAAATTATGTTATAAATAAAAACTGTAATAATTCTTAAATAAAATAAAATTATGTACAGTATCAAAAAACAGCCTTTCTTATGGTTACGCCAAATATATCTGAAAAGAAAATTAATAAATGAAAAACGTAAAACCAATAATACCAAAAATTAATCAGCTCTAACTGACCACTCTGTAAAAATGCACATTAATACTGTTGAATAATTCAAAAACAATTTAAGTATAAATAAAATAATATTCAAGAAAAAACTTGTATTTTTCTTCAATCTCAAGATAAACAGAATAGCACTGATATGTTGTATTTACATACCTGATAATATATAACTACGAACACAACATAAAAAAGCTAATGTTAAAGTTAAGTAAAATACTGACAACATTAATTAGGAAAATAAGTCGAGAGTTAAACCAGCAATATCCTAAAATAAACAGATGGAGAAAGAACATTGAACCAGGAGAACTGATGTGAATAACCCTGTATAATTCAGCAATAAGGAATTTACTTCTTCAGAGGACGAATGTGTTTTCAGAAAGTCCTACTTTAAATTCAAAATATTCTGCTACAAAATAAAAGATAAACAAATATTTTATGGGAGAATGTTTATGATAATTACGAACTGGAAGAAAAAATAATGTGGCTCGACTAGTTAGTTGTCAACAAATAAATTATCTGAAGTAAATTTTTAACATATACCATGAGAATTTGAATCAACTTTCGAAAGTGTGCAAAAACTAAGCAAACAAAGCAATAAAGCAGAAATGTGTTCTCTTAATTTTTCAACAGTACCAACTTTATAAAAAAATATACGTTTATAGATAACAAACGATTGCAGTATGCAAAAATTATTTCAATAAATGTCAATAAATAACGTTTGTGTCCAAACTTCAAGTAGGGATCGCTGTCAAACGAACTCTGAGTTTGCGCGCCCTAGTGTCAAAATTATTCAGCATAGTCTGGCAAATCATCATGGAACATTCAATATCAGAGTAACGCTTGCAAATTTTGTGCACCAAACTTAGAGAATACTTCGTGAATTTTATGGTGCACATTCGCCGAATTATCGACAAATTCCGAACGCATTTCACGCTGCTCGATATTAAGGCAAAAATAAGACAAAAAACTTTGCGTTTCGGAAAAAATATCGACGCCGTTGCTGGCAGTGTTGATGAAGATCCAATCGTCGTATCAATTCGTCGCCGTTCGCAAAAAGTTGCGCTTATTTATTCGACCTCATGGTAAATTTTGCGTAAAGATGTTGGTCTGATACCTTAGAAGATCCAGCTTGTCCAAGAACTCAAACCGCAAGACCATTGGTTGTGTCGTACGTTCGGTGCATGGTCTCAAAATCAATTGCAACTTTTTTTTTCAAAAAATTTTGTTCAACGACGAAGCTCATTTCTGGCTAAATGGTTACTTTAATAAACAAAATTGCAGCATTTGGAGTGAAAACAATCCGCTAATGATCCAACAATTACATAGTATCTAGAAAAATACACCGTTTGGTGCGAATTGTACAACAGTGGCATCATTGGGTCATATATATTTAAAATCAAGTTAAAAAACACGTTACCGTTAATGGAGATCGTTAAAGAGCTATGATCAATGATTATTTAATTCCGAATTTGAATGGTATTGATCTGGAGGAAATATGGTTAAAACAGGATGTCTCCACCTATCATTCAACCAACTCAACAATTAATTTATTGAGGAAAAATTCGGTGAGAAAATTATTTCGCGGACAGGACCTGTTAATTGACCAACAAGGTCATGTGATTTAACGCTTTTAGATTATTTTCTTTAGGGTTATGTTAAATCTTTGGTCTATACCGATAAACCTGCAACTATTGTTACCCTGGAAGCCAACATAACTCGCACAATTGCGGACATAAGACCCTAATTGCTAAAAGTGGTCGAAAATAGAATTGACAGAGTGCGCTTTGTCAGAAGTAGCTGTGGCGGGCATTTGCCCGAAACTGTTTTCAAACATTAATGCCATTGAACGTTATTTCATATAAAATTAATAATTTCAGGACATCTAATTTGGTTGTCAAGTATTGTTTGAATGATTGTGACGTGTTCGTATATTTTTTTTTTCTTTTTTTTTGGGGTTTTTCGCCACGATCTAAAACCCAAAAAAATTGTATTATTAGTAAGTCTTATTTACACTTATTGTCTGTTTTATCTGATATCAAAGGTTTTGAAAGATTCATCTATAAAATTTTTTAGCTAACTACTTTTTTATTAATTTTAATTATTCATGTAATTTGTTTCTTTTTGTAGTGTATCACAGTCGGTACAGTTTTGCGCTGTCGTATAAACTTTTAAATTCCTCCATAAAGGAGAAAGAGAAAAAACGGTAGGAGAAAACTTCACAAAACGTTAACGTTTAAATGTTCTATAAAAAATTTACAGAAAAAGAATCACTAAGAAATTTGTATCCGTTTGTTTTTTTTTTGTTTTTTACCCAATGATTCTTTATTTATATAAAAACAGATATTTTTGATATCGTTTTGAGTTTTAGATCGTTGCGAAAAACCTCAAAAAAAATATAATTTGGTTGTTGTTTTATTTGAATTTAAAGTTAACTAAAAAGATTATCCTCAATCATTGAATCTGTGATTATCAAAAATGTTTTCTTGTATCGTAATAATATCTTATTTCAGATATCACAGCAAGTTTATTTTTTTAAGGTCAAAACTATTTTGACTCCTTATATGTGACCTCTAGCTGTTCAATAATGCTACAAATAATATTTGTAAAAGATAATTGACACTTGGACAAAAAACTACCTATTTACTCCTAGCAACATCAGTACGCTATATCATAGACTGATGAGAAGTTGACTTTTTGATGTTCTCTGCTAAATTGCATTCCAATTATGGAATTATGATGCTGAAATATTGAGTTCACTCCGCTTATCTCAGCTACTTCTCTCCGTTCATCATTCCATGTTCTTCCGGGTCTTTCTTCTCGTTACTAATTATCTAGTGGCCATCTAAGTGAATGGTTCGTCACCAATTTATGATACTTCCCAATTCGAATTATCAAAATACAAAGTGTACGGAAAGCTACTTTCATAAATTGCAAAATGTAACCATTTCCCCAGAAAAACAGGCCAGAAAGCTTTTTTATGTTCTTAACAATTGGAGACGTCTCATAATCTTGTTGATTTCGTTCGACCGGAATTCAGTTTTTTGTTTTGTAGGTATCTTGATGTATGGTTTAAAAATTTATTTTAATATTTTTATAGTCATTTATTCTAAAAATGGGAAAACTTACACATTAATGTTGCTCAATGTCAAAGTTGAAATTTTAAAAGATTCACGTTATATTGAGAAACACACAATGTAAATGCACTTATAAAACCAATGCCAGCCTTACACCGTTTTTGCCTATTTTTAAAATATCTACCTTGCCATTCCTGGTGAAAGAAGCTTCGTCGGTTGATAAAATATTGAACAAAAAATTTGCATTCTTTTGTTTTTGGCTTTCGGCCAATATTTTCGCCGGTATAAAAAATCAGCTAGTACGATTGTTTTTATCCGTTTGTGCATAATAAGCGTAATTGTTATTTTAGTGTTATACGTACAATTTCCAATTTTACCCTCTTTTTACCACCAGTGTGCTTTCTGTTGAATTATTTTTTATACATTAGGGACTCAAATATGTCTTAAAATCTCACAACTTTAATTGTTTGAATTTCTGTTACTTCGTGCGGTTCTGTTACATCTGTTACTTTATGTTTTTTGTGGTGTTTAAGGTGCCCTTTTTCCTTTTTCTTCCCACTATACCCTAAACTTCAAGATTTTTTCTTCACTCTCTCATCTAACTTATTTCCCATTCTTTTAACAGAACCATAAGGGTATCTTAGTTAACAAGGTAATAGATTGTTCAGCCAGGATAGCTGCTCTTAACCATATGTAGATTTTTGCTCCCACACTTCCTTAATTTAAGTAAGTCATAGTTATAATCTACGTAGGTCAAATATAACTCATGATTGCTCATTACCGCTTTACCCATTCCTTCCTAATAAGTAACATCCTTCTGCTCATACTGTCCCTTCTGCAATTATCCTTTATTCGTCTTGCACCTTCTAACCTCCTATATGTCCATGCCCCACATTTATCTCAAGAACAGTTTCACTGTCCTCGAGAAGAAGTTTTATCCACCTTCCTTGATGTTTTCTTAAGTGATTCATGAAATTGCTTTATACAGCAAAATATAGTCTTACTTTTCCACTCTAATCGCTATCAATTCATATTCCTTGTACTTGATATTAACATTATTCATGCATGCTTCTTAATGTTTGTGCCTTTTTATGCCTTATTTAATGAGCTATGAATACAAAGTTAATGGATGTTAAAGTCCGTTATGATTACAAGCCTCTCCTATTGCAAAGTCACTACAAACGCAAGTATAATAGCGTGACTATAATAAAAACAAACTATGTGAGCAGCAGATAAATAAGTTTAGCACCTAATAATTGTTAAAATGGACGTACAAATATTTATTTTAACAAGAAACAGATTATTTTCAATATCAAATTCATGAGCGTCTCTTGGTAAGGGGTGAAGCAACTATCTTTACTTTCTTTGCAGCAGCATAACATTAGTAACGATGAATATATCGAATGATGCACAATGGGCGTTTGTTGTTAAGGCTTGTTACAGAATTAGAAAGAAAGGCAATTGTTAGGAAAATTCAGTTTTTTTTGTATCATTGTTATCTTAAGATATTATTTGAAAATCAAATGCAATATTTTTACAGCCATCTGCTCCATACATTTCAAAAATTTGTTTTTTTTACAAAAAAAAAATTAATGTCACATTAATTTCATTCAATGTCAAAGTGGAAATTAATAGCACCAATTTTTCACACTATAACAGATTAAGAAACTCGAGATTCATTGTTTTATTAAATTAGGAGGGTAGTCTCAAAAGTACCCGACCTGACGTATAGATGGCGGTTATTGTTTGAAAAGAATGGCTATGGTAGAAAATACCAACTTTATAAAGCTTAGTATGAAATTTGTCGACGCTACGTTATTTAGTATTTGTTTGGCAGCCATTAATAGTGAAGGCTCTTAGTTTGTAAACATGAAAAAAATTGGTAATCGCTATGTGATACAATAATATATGTACCAAAGCGAAGCTAAATTCTACTCTAGGAGAGTCTACTCCTTCGTTTACAAAATAAAATATTGAGCGGCAGAGTTTAACGAGGGGGTACGAGCTGCCAAGACCAACATTGCAGCGATGGACCAAATGAGGTGACCACGCCAGAAATGGTGAAGAAAATCCACAAAATCGTATTGGATAACCGACGATTGCAATGAAAAAGCTGTGCGTAATATGGGTGCCCCGATTACTTACAATGTAACAAAACCAGAATCGTGAGGATGTTTCAATCGAGGATGTGGCGAAGTTTTGCAGGAATAAAACTGAGTTTTGCATCAATTCATAACCATGGATGAAACATAAGTTCATTACTTCACACCTGATGTGAAGGAACAGTTAAAACAGTGAACTGAAAGGGGAGAATCAGCTCCAAAAAAGGCGAAGACAATTACATCTGCAGGAAGGTCTTACCGTCAGTTTTTAGGGATGCGCGTGGGATAATGTTCATTGATTATCCTCAGAAAGAAAAAAACAATCAACGGCAAGTATTAAGCGAACGAACTTATTGCAACGTTTGAGTGATGAAATCAAGAAAGAACAGCTGCATTTGGCGAAAAAGAAAATTTTGTTTCATCAAGACAATGCACCAGTTCACACATCCGTTATCGCGATGGCCAAAATCAACGAGTTAAAGTTGGAATTGCTTCCATACGCACCTTACTCCCCAGATTTAGCCCCGGTAGCCCTCGGTAGTAAAATATTTGCCAACAATGAAGAGGTGGAGTCTGCGGTTGATGGCTATTTTGAGGAGATCGACGATTCTCACTATAAACAGGGAATCGAAGCTATTGAACATCGCTGAAAAAAGTGCGAGATAAAAGGAGCCTATGTAGAGAAATAGATATTTTTCCCAAATTAATTGTGTGTCTAAGGCGACAGCCTTACGATACGGCAGTTAATGTGGAGCGGGTTCGATTCCCGTTCTAGGCAAAAAAGGTTTTTCTAAAAACAAAAAATTCTTGTGAATGTTTCTAGGTAAGAGTGTAAAATCTGACAAGGAATCACCCCTCAGTCACGCCAGTTCGAGGCTGGGTAAGGCCGGATGCCTTCTGACAGGTGTTCTACGTTGGTCACTCGCCAGTCGGTAGGCTTTTCGAGATATTTTCGGTTAAGCACAAAACCAAGGGTTGATAGCCCGAGGGGGGTGCAGACCGGGGTTTTCAGTAGCTGATGACCGTGGTTCGGAACCCACGTTAAGCTGTAGGTCCAGTCGCTAAATAGCCTTTTCAGTTGCTGATGCGCCTCTAACCCCAAAACTTTACTTTAAATTAATTGTGTTTGCTTTGTTAGGTCGAGTACTTCTGAGACTACCCTCTTAAATGTTCAAAATGTCCATCATTTGAGTCTATGCAAACCTGGCACGGTTCTAACCTACTGTTCTGAATACGTTTAAGAAGCCCTGGAACATATCTAACCTGGTAGCTACTTCTCTGTAAATAAGAAGCATATAGTTATATTCGCGTGTAGAATACAACTTTGGTTTCAAATGGAATTTAAATATACACACTAAAATATTTTTTGTCAACCAACAGGTGGGTATCTTCTCAATTAATCAACACTCCGTTACCACATTTTTAGCTGATGTATGGCTAATTTCTAATTTTAAAAAACATGTTTTAACCTTTAACTATTGACGTGCGTTCTGTGCCGAGCGTTATTCGCAATTCTTGAAATTCCCCCTTTCCCCGCACGGGGTGTACTGGGCATCTAAGTACCTTCGAGTTTGTTGCGCTCATGTCATTGAGAGGGATATTAGTGTTGACAGGATCGAATTCGGTACGCCCAATCCACTTAAAATTTCACAGCGGCAGTGTCAGTATTTACATTATTATTTCTTTATTAACTATATACCGTTATGTGTTATTTCATTTCTAGAATTGTACTAAAAAGGCGAAATGGAGACTCCGAGTACACCGAGTAAGAAACTCAAATCTAATTTAGAGGAAAAATGTCATACGGCGAAGTCAAGGAGGATAGTTGGAACTTCAAGTTGGAGCTTGAAGTACTCATTTTGAAGGTGCCATCACGTTCTGGCTGGGTTCTGAAGGTTCTATTGATTCTGAAGCCGATGATATTGGAGAAAACTATGTCCGAACGAAGTGACAATGATACCAACACTGATGAAAGAGTCTCCGATTCTAAAAATGTGCAAGAACAAAACTAGTTGTCATCAAGCGAAGAAGAGGTTCCTTTGTCCAATTTTCAGTAGTATTATAAAAAGAATAGTTTCAAAGGGCAGAAGCATCCACCAAATAGGTATGTGGGAACTCCCCAACATAATATAGTTACGGGGCAGTCTACCTCAAAATTGACAGTAAATGATGAAAAGGATGGTTACTCCATAGGGAAGCGTTTTTTTGACAATGATGTTTTAAATGAGGTATTCAAGTGGACTAACGTAAAAATATAGCAGTACAGACAGAAATTTACCAAAGAAAATAGACCAGCATTACAAGATCCTGAAAGATCTTGAAGAATAGAATTTTGACTATCTTTTTGTCACAGATGGTACAGGACGAGATATTTTTAGGTGTGTAATGTCGAAGATTAGACACATGTACATTAATCATTGCCTGCGATTTGATAACTCTTCTGACAGGGCAAAAAAAAGGAAACTGACAAATTAGCAGCTGTGTCGTACATATTCAACAAACATATTAGAAAGCTCTACTGTTGATCAAATGCTTAAAGTGATTATTTACATGGCAACTAAGCCATCTAAACCATGGTTATTTCTATAACGGTTATATTTATTCAGGAGGAGAGTCAGATGACGAAACTTTAGTAGAAGAGGAAAAGTGGAAGAGGGACCTGACTTGTGTTGGTACAGTTTGAAAAAATAAAGTGCCTAATCAATTTATTCCTTCAAAACAAAGAGTGGAAGGTACAACACTATATGGTTTTACGAGTCAAATAACACTGATTTCTCATATTCCCAAGTAATCTAAGACCGTCATTTTGGCATCTTCTATGCCTCACACTAAAGAAATTGATCAACGCACTGGTAAACCAGAAATTATAGTATGTTATAATTCCACAAAATGTGGAGTTGATGAAATGGGTAAAAAGTGTGCAATTTACACAAGACGTTGGCCTACAGCTATATTTTACTGCATGTTGAATATTAGTAGTCAATGCATACCTATTATTTCAGATTCATCCATATCCATCATATCCATCCATATCCATCATCCATAACAGCAAAGACAGGGGATCGTTTGTAAAAGAAATAGCACTCGCATTAATGTTAGAGTACATACAGAGACGAGTGCATAATATGCGATTGCCGCGAGAATTAAGAATGAGTTTGTCAAGAGTCTTGGGAACAGATATGCCTGATCAACCTCCACCACGATGAGAAAGACATGTCATTCTCCAAAACTTAATTGCAAGTCAACATTTAAGTGTTATTCCTGTAAAAAACATGTGTGCCTACAATGTGTTAAGCAAGTCTGCCCAGATTGCATCCAATTTTCAGATAACTTTATGATATACCTTCCCATCTTTTTGTAAAACCATAAAGTTTGCTATGTTATGTTTTTTTTAGTTTATTTGTTATCAAAGTGCATGAAGAAATGTCATTTTTATTTATTTTTACGATTGTTTATATGTTTTTGTCGAAATAACGATCTCTTACAACAAATGCCAGAAAAATAGTCTGATTTATATCGATAATAAAACACTAATAAATATTGAAATTTCATACATTTAGTTTTTTAATTTATTATAAAACCTACTCTAACATTTGATAATGTAATTAGCAACATTTTTCCCAATTTTTCATCACAGTTCATATTTAAACATTGCAGCCTGTGGAGCCGTGCATCAGTACTTGTATTACGGAAAATGCACGTCAATAGATAAAGATTAACAATGTTTATTAGTTTATTCGTTAAATAATAACCATTTAATACTTACCAAATAAGCTTATACCCATATTTCCTTAATTTGATAATTATTATCATAGCGTTACGATTAGCTATGTAATAAATTTGCAATTCGCAGAAACCATTAAGTTTTTGACCCTTTAAGAAATGCTGAAACGTTTTTGTTTTGAATAATGTAAAAAAACGTTGATTAAATTTACGAAAGTTATTTCCCTTAGCCTCTGTATATTGTGGAGCTGATACAACAAATAACTGGAATTCTAACTGGAACTAAGTAATGTTACGCTATAAATTGAGACTAGAAGAGTGTTTACGAGGAGACGTAGCTCATCTTTCAAACTTAATCTTTAAAAATTCGAATGTCTTTCTTCTTGTGTAACGTAGCACATTTATAATTTTTAAATAAAGTATTTTAATTAATTATTGGGTTTTGAAACTCATTCCGTTTCTCTGTCGCACCCTGTACATATATAAATTATCTTATGTTTAACATGAAATGTATAAAAACGTATTTATTGACTTGATAATATGAAACTGTAAACACAAAATTAAACTGCTGCCGTTAAAGATAAGTTAAAACTAACAAGAATAATTCCGGTAATGTAAGAAGAAAGTTTAACCAGCAATATCCTAAATTAAACAGATAGACAAGGAACATTGAACCAGGCGAAGCGATGTGAATAACCCCGTAGAATTCAGTAATAAGGAATTTACTTTTTCAGAAAACGAATCTGCTTTCAGAAAACCCTACTTTAAATTCAAAGTGTTCTTGTAGAAAACACTACAAGACAAACAGATGTATAATGGAAGAATGTTTATGGTAGCAAAGAACTGAAACCGACCGGGAATACGTAATGTGACCCGACTGCCTGGTCGGGCCTCGCCATAAAAAGTGAAATGAATTTTGACTTGTACCCGCGACGAGATGTCGTTCTGATGAAAGTAAATCTTAATCCGTATCAGTGAAAGTGTTTTTTAATCACAAAGGATTATTTAATTCAACAGTTAAATATTTCTATTTAATATTTTTCTGGATCTAAAGAGTGCCTCAATAGGTACTTCGAAATTTCCATTTTTTTTTAAATAAAACCAACAATTTTAGAAAAATAAGATTCTTGTTTATTTTTTCGCAAAGTCGAGACATGGCAGCTATGTTCTAAAAATAATATTCTCAAAATCCCTGTCGGCTGTTTCTACAGATGATCATTCTTTGTAAAAAATTGTCAATAACGATTTGGCACAACTGTAGATCAATTTCACCAATAACTTGCTTTGCTTGAGGTCATCAGTCATGTGAGGATTAATTCTTCTATTGACTAATTCTTCTATTGGAACTTTTGGTGTGAAATACTAAACTTGAAGAGATTTACCACTAAACACCAAATGACTTTTTTTGAACTGCTCGACGCACGTTTTGTTAACCATGTTAGCATTATCAGGAGATGATTTAATCTCAATTAGAGATTAAATCATCCCCCCCCCCCCCCATGAATTCTTATTAGACGGTCTTTATTTGGCCTAGATAGATTGATTTGTCAAAACATACGGGTCTCACAGACCAACTCTTTCGCCTTACGCAAACTATTTTTACTTTTCTTTTTATTGTAACAAATAATAAACAATTCAACAGAATTGTTCATTTTATTTGTACACAATGGAGAGGAAAAATCCATCAAAAAACATAAAAAAGTAAGTATTACGCACCCTGACTTTGCTAGTCGCGTCATGCAGATGTTGCAAAAACTGAACAATGAAGAAACTAGCTCAGATGAAGAAGAAGACTTTATCTATTCAGATGATATTCCGGGCTATATTTTGCCTGCTCAATTGCAAGACCACAGCGAGAAAACATAATAATAATAATAATCTTTATTTCAGAAATATGTTAGATATGCATAAAACGAAATAGTGTAAAAAATTTTACATTGATATTATGTACAGTTCTGATGATCCTATATAATCATCAACACTGTAGGGCCCTAAATGTAATAAAAACTTAAACAAGTATTTTTTCAGTTGGCCAGTAATGGGTAATTATAATTTTGGTTTCTCGTTCTGTATATGTTGTCTAAGGTTTACTGCTCGTAAATAATTATGGATTCTTCCAGAAGAACAGTATACATTCCTAATTAAAAATTGCGGAAAGAGTCAACAAACCATTGTTTTTAAATTTTCCCCTGCACGATTCCTGTGGCTTCATATTTTTCTGACATATAAAAAACTTTTCTGACATATAAAAAACTTCTGCATTTCATAGCTACTTCCAAAAAAGATCATTGCATATCTAATATGACTTTCAAAATTACCAAAATACACAGTTTTTAATGTAACAATGTCCAAGTATTTCCTCAGTTCATGAAGGCTGTAAACATATTTGCACAGCTTTTGTTGTAAATGTTCTACATGGTAAGACCAGGATATATTGCAATCTAGGATTTTACATGTTGCGTTTTTAAAGTAGTATTATTCAATATTAAATTATCAAATTCTTTAATTCAAGATTGTTTTGTCCTGAACTGTATTACATTTGTTACAATTTATTCAGTATTAATTTGTTTTTGCAAACCATTTATCAATACTATTGAATTGAACAGCATATGTCCATTGGTTCTTGTACATATGCATTTCTCACCAACATATTTGTAACATCAGCATACGTTATTATTTTACTCCAGTTTATGTTATCATTTATATTAACTATGTCGTTTATATAAAGAATGAATAATATTGGCACTAGTACGCTTCCCTGGAGTATTCCAAGATGGGAAAGCTCCGTTAGAAAATGAGATTGTGCATGAAACTCAAACTATTGATGATGATGATGGTGTTGTTCATAAAGTTGTGGGTGCTGATGAGATGGTTGTTGAACAAGAACAAAGTCGACGACGGCTTGATTATATTAATTTAGTCGGATGAGGAAATTAATCTAGACCACTCTATTTTTGGTCAACTAAAGAACCAAATAGAAATGCAGGTACTCCTAGTAGAAATATTATTCGAGGACGTACAGCAAATGGTTTGGAAAGTATTCCTGACAAAGGCAAAGTTTGGAAACTTTTGTTTACCGATGATATGCTTCAAATGATTGTTACACAAATCAAAAACTTTCCTGTGTCAGAAGCTCTTTAAGTCCCCATACCGGAAAATCAAAGTACCGAGACACAGACGTTATAGAAATGGAACCCTATGTTGGCTTATTAGTCCTGTTGCGCATTATCAAGAGTGCCCATGAAAACATGAAGTTATTGTTTTCAAAAGATGTTACAAACAGACTCTATTTCAATGCTACAATGTCTCAAAAACGTTGTGAAATGTTAACATCGGCCTTGCGGTTTGACGATTCAAGTACCCGCGAGTTGAGAAAGGCAACAGATAAGGCTGTTACCGAAATATTGACGCAAATTCTGTGAATCAACGCAATCAAACTCGCAAAAAGCATATTGCGCTACTGTAAATTTGACAATCTATGAAATGTTAGTGCCATTTCGTGGTAGGTGTGGCCTAAAAAGCCTAAGAAATATGACGTGAAAATAATGTGCTTGTGTGATGCAAAGACATCTTACCTTTATAACGCGTACATTTACACGAGGGCGGGTTCTGATGTCATAGGATTGACTCCAAATGAGCTAAACTTCAAAAACCAACTCAGTGCGTTGTACGACTTTGTAAAGTAGTTAAACATACGAACAGAAACGTGGCATCTGACAACTATTTCACTTCTATTGAGTCTGTTGATGAAGTTGCTAAAAGAGGTCTAACTTATGTTAGCACAATGCGGAAGGATAAGCTGGTTATCCCAAAGGAATTTCTTCCTAGTAACAGCAGAGTTGTAGGGTTCGCTGATCATTGTTTCAATGGACCAAACACCCTTGTTTCTTTTATTCCTAAAATAAATCAAGCAGTCGTGATGATTTCAAGTATGCAGAAACAAAACCCACAAAATAAAAACCGGAAATAATTTGCTTTTACGACGAAACCAAATGAGAGATCGATTTACTAGATATGAAATGCGCAATGCCTAGAATATGTCCGCTCGTTGTATTCTATAGAATAGTAACTATTTGTAGCGTCAATTATTTTATCCTTTACCAAAGCTACAAAGATATACCTTTGCTAAACCATTTTTCATTCCTGAGAGATTTGGCAAAAAAAAATATGATTGAACCGCACTTGAGAAGAAGACTTTCGATTCAAAATACTCCAAGGGAACTAAGAGCACTTATTGTAAAATCACTTTCAATCCAGATATCCTGTAGCAAGCAGTTAAAGAAGTTGTAACTCCCACATATAACCTCCAAAAACTGAAACTATGTAGCAAGTGTAATCAAACAAAGGAAAACATAATATAAATGTATCAGCTTTTCTAACGCTATTTGTTTAGAACATAGCAGAAATGTTTATGTAGACTGTGCGCTGATGGTTCCTACTCCAGGTGCTTCAGAATAATATAGAGAATTTTTCATTTGATTTACTTTATTTTAGGTTTACTTCTTTTAGTCAATTATATTTTAAATCAACTGTATTAATAATTAAGATTTTATTATCAATTCATTTTCTTTTTATTGTCAATAGATGTTCCTTTTTATTTAATATATTTTATTTAACTCCTGCGTCAATAAATTGAACATAGTCTCTCAGATCAGGTCTTTCACTTTACGTAACTTGAGACCGTCTTTCGATTAAAGTGTTAGACTCTATAACCCCTCCAGCCCACAATACACACCACACTGTTACTGGAAGAGAATGTAAATGTTTCTGCAGTCACTCGAGGATTATCACTTCCCCAAATCCTACAATATTGCTTCTTACCCTGTGGAGTAGAAATAAGCTTCGTCAAAAAACATAATTTTGTTGCAAAATTCTGCATTATTTCTATCTTCAGATCTGATTTGCACACATTGATTTTTTTTTCTTGCTTTTGTTTTAATGTCGAGCAGAGTGAAATGCTTTCGGAATTTGTTGATAATTGGGAGAATATATTGCTCGGTAGTGCGATTATGTGCACCATAAAATTCACAAAGTGCTCTATAAATTTAGACAATTTACAAACGTTACTGCAAACGCAAACGAAGGTCTGGCGGGTTTAGTTCTTGGACAAGTTGGATTTTGTATGCTTGTAAATCAAGATCCTTACGTCATACCTCAAACCAAGCTGCTGAGAACGATATCGAATCGATAGTTCACGGTCCTCTCGCACACTCTCAGCTACCGCCGGTACATTCTCTTCACTACGTGCTGGACGTGGTCTATTCGAATATTAATATCAATAACAAAAATTGGGTTTGCAATTTTCTGATGTTATTAGCAATATTGCGTTCGGTGGATCGAATATTCCAAACATCCATGACTCTTCCGTGCCCACGAGAGAGCAAATGCCAGATCTTGTTGGAAGAAGTGACAAATGCCATAGAGGCGATGAAGAATGGAAAGACCCCAGGAAAGGACAATGTAACGGTTGAAATGTTGAAGGCTGGTGGTCTAACTCTACGTAAAATACTGGCAAAATTGTACTCAAAATGCCTCAAAGATAAAAAAATACCCAGTCTATGGAAAAATGCTGAAGTGATTCTTCTTCAGAAGAAAGGAACAAAGGAAGATTTAAAAAACTACCACCCAATAAGCCTCCTATAAGTTATGTACAAAGATTTCACCAAGATAATATCTAAAAGAATATTAAGAACACTGAATGACGCACAACCAAGAGAGCAGGCAGGGTTCAGAAGTGGATTTAGTACAATGGACCATATCCAGGTTGTCCAACAGACCATAGAAAGGCACAATGAATACATCATGCCACTGTGCTTGGCTTTTATTGGCTATGAAAAGGCATTTGATTCAGTATCAATGCAGGCCATAATGGATGCATTGCTTAACTAAGGGATAGACAGAGCCTATGTGAACCTACTGAGATCCATGTATGAGAAAGCTACAGCTACAGTTCACATGGATGACTTGGAAGTTAAAATCAACGTAGAACTTGGTGAACGGGAGGGTGACCCAATATCGCCGGTTCCTTTCTCAGCCTGTCTTGAAGAGGTATTTCGTAATCTGGATTGGGAACAGCAGGGACTAAAAATCAATGGTGCATATCTAAGCCATCCAAAGAATTGAAATGGAAGTGGGCAGGCCATATAGCGAGACGATGCGACGACAGATGGACCAAAGCAATTCTGAAATGGACACCGCTTGATCATAAACCCCCGCGAAGAAGGCCGAAAACACGATGGACGGATGACATCATCAAGTATATTGGATCCGAATGGCAGAGGAAAGCTCGGGACCGTGCGAATTGGAAGCAGGCTGGGGAGACCTTCATCCTGCAGTGAATCGACAATGGCTGAATAATATATATATATAATTATAGAATAATATATATAGGCTGAATAATATATATATATATATATATATATATATATATATATATATATATATATATATATATATATATATATATATAGATGGTTATATATATATATAGATGGTCGTCCAGCCTGACCAAATGCCCTAGTTAACAGCCTCTCCTCACGAGAGAACCTCTACGGACAAACAGTTCATCCCACTGGGAATTTCCTCATTTGATTTTTATGGTAATATTTGATCTGGATTATCGGACTCACGTTGCTGTGTGCTCTCAAAAAGCGACAGGTGTTTCCTGTCGGGTAGCCACGATTCAAAAGCATACGTAAGCAATGACACAATCACAACTCGGTACGTGGACATCTTTCATCAATTCGTAGCGCAAATTAACCAATTTTACTACTGCAACGACAGAGGAATGGGCGAATGTATAACGTCATGGTAAAACAGAACTTTTTCCTCTGCAAATGAACGCGCCTTTTGTGATCGTCTTTTCATTGTCCAAATAGCCGATGAAGATAATGCCTTAAGAATCCCAGAAAAACTGAAACGGCTTGAAAATGTACGATCGCGTCCAACGTTGCTTTCCCATATTAAAAGTGTATATTGAATCAATAATACTGAAAACTATAAATAATCAACCTCTTGTATTTTGTCGCATCAGCCACCTTTTTCTTTGAATAAACTTTTTCTTAATACACACTTTTAAATTAATCTTAAATTAGTTCCAGCGATTATATACTTTCAGTTTTTCCTATATACCTGTCACGTATATATATATTTATAACATATACTTCAATTAAATCAAAAATGCAAAAAAGAAACCATAAGTTGTTAAACATGTTACTTGGTGAATTACCAAACAAGTCGTATGTGAGATTGAGTCCGAGTAACAACAGGTTCAGGTATAATTTCAACGACAAGATTAAGGGATTCGATTCGAGCATCCCGATCATTACCTCTATCACTTGCTCGATCTTCAATTACACGAATTATTTTTAAAAATAATTAAAAAGACTGGAAGAAGATGAAGGAGATGTCTATAGAATGAAATTAGACAAATATCATAAACTGAATGGTTAACTACCCAGTAAAATGTAACTCAACGTAAAATGAAACAATGACAATTTAATAATAATATTAAAAATAAATCAAAAGAAAAAGTAACAGATACCAAATAAAATACAAACCGTTATTAGTTTGTTGGTTTCATTAATTTTTAGTCAAAATCAACCCCTTTTGAATCAATTCAACCCTAGAAATGCCTATAAAAACTTTTGAAACACTAGTCATACATATATTTACAAACCCCTAAGTCGAGGTCAAAACTTGCTGTATACCCGAAAAAGCACTTTTTTCCATACGAGATATGTAAATATAGGAATGCGACTGGTGGCGTAGCATTCGATCTAGCCCTCTTCTTTGACGGGCCAACATCTGATGCGTGTTCAGCACAAGTTGTCATTTTTTTTAATCCTGAGAAAAACTAATTCTTGACCATTTTCATTCAGATTTCATTAATCCCCAATTCATTTGTCAAAATCTGATGAATGGTTGTGTGAGTCAAATTTAACTGTTCCACGAACATTCTCACCGTCAACAGACGATCTAAACGAACAACATTCCGGATTTGAGGATTCCGGATTTGAGAATTCCGGATTTGAGGATTGCAACCCTCTGATTATGCTTTAAATCACCTGAAAACTTGGACCCTTGACAAAACAGTGGTTCCATAGGTCCGTTGCAGTTTTGCAAAAGTTTTTGCAAAAGTTTCCGTCGAACTATTCCCAAGTCTGAAACAAAAGTTCGAGCCCACCATTACTCGAAATTGTTGTCAATCATTTTCATAATACACTAGAAAAATTCAGTTCACGAAAAGAATTTCTACGAAACGCCAAGTGACTCTAGGGAGTTAACTCGGACTGAAGGTTCGTCACATGTTGGCTTGCCTTCCCTCTAAATAAGAAGCCCACAGTGTTGCCAGATAGAGCGCATCGCCACCAGTCTATATTACCACTATTACTTTATTTACACACCCCGTATATCAGTTTTAGGCTAGGGAATAGTCAGAAGTCGCACGGAGCCAAATTGAGTAAATATGGGGGATAGTACAGCACTTTGAATATAAAACTAACATGAACGAGGCTTGTGCATCTTTATGCACATATAAATAGGGATAAGTGTCAACAACTTAGAAGTTTAATAGTAGATTTGAGCAGTTTTAGTTTGCTTTGATCAATAACAAGTGCCAAATAAGTGTACTGGAATACTTTTTTTGTATGTTCTACTGTAAATACATATTATTACTTACTTAAGCAAAGCAAGTAAGGCAAACACACAAAAATATTGTCAGTTGTGCATGTAGTGGTTGTTCCTTGACACGAAAAAATAAAATTTCGGAAGTAACATTACATAAGTAAGTGCTTTTAATACTAAATTTGTTAATTATTTAAAAATAAAAACGTATTTTGTTTAAATGAAATGTTAAAGTTATAGGCGTCATCAAATTGATATTAGGTAAAATTATAATGTTATTCAAGGTAGTGATTATCTTTTTTAGAACTTAAGTTTTTAACGTATGTTCTAAAATGTTTAGTTTTCTGAGATACTGGGCCTTAAAAATTCAGATTATTTTTTAGTTTTCGTTTGATACATATAAAACATATTACTTTACGCATCTAACGAACGTATAAAATATAACTAATAATACAGAGTGTTAACTTTTTTTTAAACTCCGATTTTTTTTCCGAAATTATTGTAGGGTAGAGCGGGGCTAGTTGATCATAGGGGCAAGTTGTGTAAGTTGTGCAAGAAACCTACAACAAAAGTGTAAATGGCAAAAAGAAGTGGTTATGGGAGGGGAATACATAGTGCGGCTGTCAATTGCTGTCCGGTACTCCGATAAAATAAGAGAACTCTTTATTTTTTTTCGGCGTAAAAAAAAATATTCGGTTATCATAATTTTTCTACTATAGTCGTATAAAAACACTTAATAAGGACCACGTAAGTATTTAAAGATTACTTAATTATTGTTCTTTCGATTATAGATGGTTATTTATTTCAAACTCCCATAATTTTTTTAACTTTTACGATTTTTTATAGCCTAATTTTTAATTTGTTGCCTCAACTGGGGTTAGTTGAGCAACGCGTGTTCAATGCTTGCTCAACTAGCCTCACTAGATGTCCATTGTAGAAAATCAAATGTTTCTTTAATAAATTAATAACCATCAATTAATTTGTGCATGTGATGATTCTACACAGTTTACTAATTAAAATTGCTTATATTGATAATTGTACTAATGATTATTGTTACATTTTAGGATACGTACATGTCAAATTTTTTAAACAAATTCAGAAGAGGACGACTACGCTTGTCTGGTTTGTTATGAGCAATTTTCTGAGAGCATACCTGGAGAAAACTGGATTCAGTATCAGATTTGCAAACCATGGTCCCATATTAAATGTGTGCCGAACGTTGGTCTAACCTATGTTTATATTAATTGTGATAGCGAAGATGATTAATAATTTGGGATTATTTATCATCTAACAATATACTTGATCTCATAATTAGTTACTACTTTAATTTAATATTCATTTGCGTTATAATTATTCTTAAATATGTAATTTTAAATATACAAAGTGTAATAATAATCCAAAGATTGAAAAGATTTAATTTTGTTTGCATTTAATTTTATTTTTCCCGAGATATAATTACAATATGAGTATGCAATAATCATAATAAATAAATATTTGCTTGTTGATTACAATTCTTTTGTATTCAGATCATTATATACAGTAATAACGTCCATTTCAGCCATTGCTCAAGTAGCCCCACTAGTGGGGCACATTGGGCAACTTGGAGCGCTCTCGCATTTTCGACAATAACTAAAACTTGTACTCGTTTTTACTCGGTAGACGTACTTAAACTCGTACTTGATCGTTTTTACACCGGTAGACGTTTTGAAGAAGAGTAAATTAAAACCTAACAGAGTAAGAATCAATGCAATCTGATGTATATTTTTAAACTTATGCGAGATCATCAAGCGAAAAGTTGCTCAAGTAGCCCCGCTCTATCCTACTAATAAATATAAATGTTACTTCCATTTTGATTTGAATTTCATGTTATTAAACTAGTTTATCTCTTTTCAAGTTTTCCCAAAAATTCAAATAGAAGAATACAGTGGAATAATTTTATTAAAAAGCCAGACTTTATTCCAAACCGCCGTAGTTTGTTTTATTCGCATCATTTTGCTGAGATATGTTTTGATCGAACACCTAAGGTAAAACTGAGACTACTACCAAATGCTGTTCCGACAATTGAAGTGAGCCATTTAAAATACGTTATTTTTTTATTTTATTATTTTGATAAACATCTTTCATGGCATTTACTCTTGAAAGTTAGCCAGTTTAGTTTATTTATTGGATTTTTTCCTGTTTTATTCATATTTTTTTTAATCGTTTAATTACAAAAAATGGTACAATTGATATATTAAGTACATAATATGTTTTTAATTTATATATTTACTTCATAAATGTAACTTTAGAAAGGATATATGTATTTTAATAATAAATAATTTAGTGTATATTACGGCTTTATTATTATTTTTTTATTTTATAATATTATTTGTTGGCAGAAATCAACACCAGCAGCTGATTATATTACTGTTCTTCTAAAACTATTTTAAATTAAATAAATAATAGCTGACATTCTCGCCCGTATCTAGTAAGTCTTCATTAATTTAATACACTAACTATAATTATACAACAATTTATTGTTTTAAACAACTGTAAACTTTTATCACTTTCTCGTATATATTCATTATACTACCCTACGCCACTGCCAAACCGAAAACAGTAGTCGGCCATATGCAGTTACCATTCTGGCCCCACTTCCAAAATCATATGTTCTTTCCTTTAGTTTTACATTCAAAGGTGCAGCACAAGAATACTTTTTTAATCAAGAAATTGCGTGCAATCTTATTTTTGTGTCTTATGTTATTACAAATGTTAGCTTAATGAAACTTTTGATGGTGAGATTTTAAATATTCCGTTATATAATGGGTGTGTTCTTTATGGATAATACAGCTGATTGCTATAAAATCTTGTGGATTTCTATTATTTCTATTTTTAGTATTTATTCACAAAAACGATATTTCAAACGATCATAGTTCATTGTCTAATATCAAAAGTATTCAAAAAGAACCTCCTTGAAAAACGCAGAAATATAAAGAGACTAGATGCATTAAAAGAAACTGAAACCAAATGGTCATTCAATAATTTTGTTCAATCAATGTTTAATAATGTTGCTACGATTCAGAACATACTCTACACCTCACACCATTGTATCAGTTTATCTCAGTATATAAGCCAGTGGATTTATAGTTCCATAAAGTTCAGTTTATATAAGTCAGTGGATTAATTTGCCAGTTTATAAAGCCAGTGGACTTTGTATTAAACTCTGACTGATCAAATAAAACTGACGTTTTATTTGATCTAATGGCACTCACTATCTATCTTCAAGGGGCATCGGCAAAATATTTTTATGTTTCATACCCTCAAGTCGTACGAGGTCATACAAGTACAAGTAAATTTAGAGAGAAATTCAGTCAATATAACATCATAATGCCCGAGGACTATTGCAAAGTTTAATTAAACCGACTCCCACAACGGTCGTCAAGGTATGTCCATTCGGAAATGCCACACATTCCATAAGAAAAGTCTTCGTATTCCAAACAATCTCACTTATTTCAATTATATTTTAGATCTGATTATCACCAAATCTTGCATAATTAACTGCAAAATATTTGATTGCTTTAGAAGATGGTTTATTACCATGTATGATTTGTTTCTTTATTTCTAATTTAAATCTTAAAAAAGGAGTATATTTATCTTTTACACCACCGCAACCCCTCTTGGAGTTAATTTTTATAAACACTCCTCCTTAGCGAACATCTTTAGCGCATGAAGAACATTTCTGCCAAATTTTAATTTTATAGGACTTAAAGTTGAAAAACGGGGATATATTTATCCTTTACACCGCCGCAATCTCTATTAGTACTTGGTTTTTATTAACCCTCCTCCTTAGTAAACATCTACGATGCATGAAAAACATGCCTGCCAAATTTCAAGTCTGTAGGACTTAAAATTAAAAATCAGGCGTATATTTATATTTTACGCCCCCGCAACTCCCCTTCTGAATTAATTTTTATAAACCTTCCTCCTTAGTGAATCTCTACGATGCATGCGGAATATTCCTACCAAATTTTAAGTTTGTAGCTCTTACAGTTTCGGAAAATTCGCGAAAAGTGATCGATGTAAACCCTCGCCGAAACTTCATAGCATTATAAAAAGTATCATATGACATAATCAAGTTCTAAGCCAAATTTCATGAGGATCCTTATATCCGTTCGAGTGTGATTGAAGAACACACATCCAAACAAACATACTTTCACATTTATAATATTAGTAAAATCTAATTCAATCTATAAATTGTTTTAAAATATAATTGTTTAAAAATATAGCGGTAAAAATATACTTGAGCCTGAAATTAAATTATGAAAATTTACACAAAGTTTCTAATTGCAAACCACATTGAACCACACAACATCAAAAGGTGATTAAATACGAGATTAATCAGAGACATTGGAAGCGAGGCATTTAGTGTTTCATGAAAAATTAATTACAAAAAATTTACTTATATTTAAGCCAGATCTTTCGATCACCTAGATCATCATCTCTATCACTTATTCGATCTCCAATTACACAGATAATTTTTAAAAAGTTATTAAAAAACAGGGGGGGATACGTACTACAAAAGAAAAACAGAGGAATCTATTAACTAGTGATCTATTCAGGAATATTAGACCATTTAATGTACGTACCGAAAGGGTAAAAAGGTCGATATCCTTAGAATACGTGTCGAATGTAGTGCTTTTATAGGGTGTGTAAGGAAACTATATGCTTATATTCTCCAGATTCCTCAAAATAAATTAAACTTTATTGTCCGATAAGATCAATCAAGGAGAGCACTTTTTTAACAACTACTTTAATATATATTTGATAATAAAATTTGTTTTTGTCTTGACATTAGAGAAACTAAAGTTAAAAACATTAGAGAATAAATTGTTCAACCTTTCTACTAAAATGGGTGTGATGTGAAAAATGTTTTTATCTTCAGCGCCGTTTCATTTTAAAATAATACATAAGCAAACAATATTACCTCGTACAGGATGAATAAAATCAAAGGGGGATTATCAAACTACTATTATGTTCTCAATAAATCACTCTTTGCATTAGTCTATGACCCGGGTCGATAACTTGCCCATAGCAAAATGAAGCTTGCAACTCAGTTATCACCAAAAATATACCAATAGGTTAACCATTTGAAAAGCCACAAGAAAACTATAAAATTATATTATCTCTTATATAAAACAAAAATGATGTCTGCTGAACTTAATTAGCCTAAAAATGTATAATTATTTAATACAATATTTATAAAAACACACATAACTATATAAAATCATATAATTCAAGCTATTTTACAGATACTAACTAATAAAAATGTATAATATGTATACAGGGTGTCCCAAGAGTGCGATATCATTCAAATTCAAAACATCATAACTCAATTTTTTTTAATGGAATGTCTAATATTTTTCATTTTACAATATTCCTAAGGCAAAATACTTCTATTCCTGTTAAACTTATCCTATTTCCAAGATTTTTACATTTTTATTTTTATTATTTCGTTTTTAATGGAATTAACCTTAGGCTTTATGTTATTACTAAACTAAAGAATGCATTCATGATAAGTCATGATATATTTAGAATTTAGGTCATCACATGTTTTAAAATTTGATTAGATTTTTGAAAAACAATTATTATAAAGTAACCAAAAGGTATTGTTATAGTAAACAAAACATCAAACAAATATTTAGTTTTCAGTAAGGCAGTTAGGTACAAATACTTCAATGTTGAATGTGTCTACCATTTTGTGCAATACAAACTCTAAGTCTATGTTCAAAAGAACTACTAAACTGTAATGAGCATTGGCGTATTGATATTCATAAACACATTTCTTATTCTAATTTGTATGTTCTCTATTGTGGTGGGTGGCATTTGATAGACTTGTTCTTTAAGAAAACGACATAAGAAAAAAATCATAAATAGTTTTATTAAATACGGGGATCTGGCTGGCCACGGTACAGCAGCTCCACTACCAATCAATTTATTTTCCCAATTCGTAAACAAATATTGTCTCACCTGCCTGCTGAAAAATGGAGGAGCGCGGTCTAGCTGTAACCACATTCGTCTCGCTACAGTTAAACGCAATTTCAGTCGACACTTCTAAATTATTTTGCAAAAAATTGAGAAAACTACCACCATTAACTCTATTTAAAAAAAAAAATATGGCCCTAACAGGCGATCCCCGATAATACAAGCTGACCGATTAAGAGACTGATGATAATCTAAGATAAGATGCTGATGATCTAAAGGGTTAATAAATCTTAGATTTTCACTGCTGAAATAGTGGAAGTTATGTCAGTTGACGTACCCATTTTTGTGGGTTGTTGCCTCATCTGTGAAAAAAATATTTCAAAAAGTTAGGTTCTTCTCTATTTTTTTTCTATTGCCCAGTTACAAAATTCAAGCCTTCGATCGAAATCATTTTGATTTAATTCTTGAACCAGAAATGTATATTTCTTAGTTATTCTGTTCGCTGTGGATTTTTTAACGTCTACCTCATTTTTAATTACATAAATAATTTTTAATTGAAGAAGTAAATATTCGTTTTCTTTACTCGCAGCTCTTTTCTGCTTTTCCAAGTATTTTTTCGTAAATTTTTCGTAATATTTTCGTTCAAATCCAGTTCTTTTAAATGGCTCTTTTAGTCGTATAAATGCTAATGCATTAGGATGACGTTCGGCATTAGGGAATCTTTGAGCATAAATTCTACTTGCTAAAAAAAAGTTTTGATCACTTGCGCCCAAATGGCAGATCATGTTTATCAATTCCTCTCTAGAAAAGTTCGTTTTCATTTTACTTTCTGTTTTAATAAACACTGTACCTCACAATTTGACAGTTCAGAAAGTCCAAATAATTGACCGTTTGGTTTATTTGTTTCTACGCCATGATTGTCTAGGGCGTCTAGGCCATCTGTGTGCTTTAAGTTGTAATTGGATATTCACATTTCATTTTGATAGTCAAAATAACAGATCACAAAAATATTTTTTCGTATTTAATTATGACAGAAATACTCTTTTTCTCCCTATCATATAAAAACTGTTTAATTGCTATACTAGAACAATATTGCAATTTTGTTAAAATAAGTTTAAATATATGTGTATATATATATATATATATATATATATATATATATATATATATATATATATATATATATATATATATATATATATATACACACTTATATAAATATAACAATAAATAAAAAGTATATACAATCAAAAATAAAAGATATTCAAAAAAATGTTTATTTACGTTAGCAATGAAGCTTTCTCCTTCCTGTGGTGAATGTCTGCAAGAGTTCGACTGCGCAAGACCGTTCCTCACCCGCCCAGGCTCTAGTAGGTAACAGATATGTATGAAAAGTTGCAAGTGGCCTTGTGGAAAATATTAAAAACTGTATCCGTGCTCCACGCAATAATAGCTCATTTTCCGAACTTCAGCTCGAGCCCAACTGATGACGGCTTAAGGCTAGAAACCGGTCTCGATAGACGCTTGCTGACGTTTGAGGGTCTATAGGACTTAATGGGTATTTTTCTAACCATAATAAAATTAGATTATTTCAAATATATCTTAATGTTCCCATGTCTCATTGTTAGCGACTTTGTGTCCTAATTGACTAACCTAAATAACATGTAAATATTTTACTCAAGTACCGAAAATATTTTCTATCGAAAACTAAACTTATTTTCATATTCCTGACTTTTCGGTATTGAAAAAAGATAACAATACAAACATTTAATAAATATCTTCTTCCAAAATCTACAACATAGTTTCTTCGGTTACAAATAGATTATAATAAGACTGTTATAAGCAAATCATCAAATTTAGAATCCTCCTAAAAGGGCTAATAATCAAACAAAATCATATTGAAAACAAATGTAAATAAAAAAAGTTATAAATTACTGAGTCTAATAAAGTCTGCAGTACACAAAGTATAATGCAGTATACACTAACAATATTCTAATAAATATGGTACACTCTGTACAGGTAAAGGCGTAAATTAGACTGTAACTTTACCACAAACTCCATGAGCCTTGAATAAGATAGGTCATAGGAGTAAAAAATAAACCGAAAAACCTTGGCCTGTTTCGTAGAGGACAATGCCCTGAAAAATTCTTATATAGGACTGGACATTTAAATCACTACTGGTCATCTACAGGGGAACCTTGAAAAGAAGTAATCGCTACGATATAACTAAATAATCAAATATCTAAATAATCAAAAAGTACTATCAATATAACGTTTCTTAAATAATCTTTATTTCATATTTGAAATAGTAATTTATAAGAAAAGCGTAACAACAAAAAAATCAATATTAATAAAAAGAAATACCATGGCCCAACAAATGTTTTCAGAAGATAAAGTGAAAATTATTTTTAAACAAACAAAATATCGTATCTTGTTTGCGTCATATTCGTCTTTACGTCCTTCTAAAATCGTTAATAGCAAATTAAATAATTTTACTAGCAGCAGATCATGATCCATCCAACAGTTCAGGAACTCGTAAAAAAAATTGCCAGTGAGTATTATCCGTCACCAATCACCTGAAGCAGAAGTAAAAAGTGCTCGACACGTAAATCCCGCGCAAGCTGAGAGAAAATCAAATAAATCGCCCTTACGAGATCTGCTCCGGGCTGCATTTACGAGATGAAAAATAGATCCTGTACGACAATCGCCGACGATCTGCATAGTTGCTCAATATGTTCGTTAAGTATTTGAAAATGTATTGAAGTACAATATATATATATATATATATATATATATATATATATATATATATATATATATATATATATATATATATATATAATCTAGTCACTTAAATATTAACTAATGTCATTTATCAACTCTTCGCATCTAGCACTGTCAGCAAATTGCCTTTATAAAACGTTCAGATTCATCAACGAAAAACCCTATGAAGTATATTTTAACAGTCCTTTTATCATCTAACAAAACTGAATCGTTCAAAAAAGTAGTCGAAACAAAATTAAGCCGCTCACTTTATTTCGATCATATACAGTATTGTTGATCATAAATTATTCTCTAATTGATGATCTGGTGGATAACCCTGGCTTTCAATCAATTGTTTGACTTCAATCGGATACCGATTAGCCACCTCATGATCTGCAGAAGCCATCTCCCCTGCAATTTTTACGTTGTGTGGCAAAACGCGCTTTTTAACATTTTCAAATATACCCTTAATGGCTTGGAAGCTTAGAGTTTCATCTGACTTTAGATTCTCGAAAAGATGCCTAGCTTTTTCTTGAATACTTCGGCTGCTAAGAGGTACTCTTCTTTTTGTTTGATCTTCGATCCAAACTACTAGCGCTCTTTCCCTCTTTTTCATAGTTAGAAGTCGCAGAAAACACCTAACTTTATTGCTGGTACTAGTACAGCCCGAATAAATTGCTGACTCGTTTTTATTGTTCTTACTATGGATTTATTCGCTTTAAACTTTTTCGCAGCACTCACATACGCTTCACCTAGAGCCAGACAGTGTAACAAGTGAATTTTTTCATCAAGAGCCATTACATTTCGCTCCGTTTTAATAAAATCTTGGCCTGTAGATGCCATTAGATTTTAAAATTAGGACATGTACGGGGTGTCCCTTATTTTTCGAAGTTTTTATTTTCTAACGCATAGGTTCTAGTTTTATTTATTTGACCCTAAAACAATAAAATATTTTTTTTACTGGATAGTTTTTATTTCGGAGCACTGCAACCCGTACCGATTTTAGCAGAAAACATGTCCATACAACCTACGCTGCAGGAATCGTGCGCTCTAGCCATTTGTCATTTACACTCTGCTTGTCGGGTAGTTAACGCGCATTATTTTATGTTTTGAAGATGTCAGTGGAACTAAGAAGCACTAAAAAAAGTATTTTCTTGGTTGGTTACGTAAATCATCAAATTATGGGTGCAAAATTACCTTCTAATCGTCAAGTTCTCGAGGTTTTATTTTTTATCATTCGCGAAGTTCAACTGACTGTAAGTGAAAGTGGAAATCTTGTCATTCGGGAGTGTATTATATTCTGAGGAAAGGCTAGAATACCTACCAAAGCTATACCTAACTGCGTGAAGAAGCTTGTGGATCTTTATCAATTTTGGCGAGAGCTACAAAAAAAAACTGCAAAAAAACATGTTTGTAAAAATGTATACATATGCCGCGAGGAGGATTTCCAAAAGGGTTTGGATAATTTATTTGATATCGCACGCGCTGATGCTCTTGATAGAATGGCGCCCAGCTTGCTTGGCGGACGTAGATAAAAAGTTAGCTGAGAAAGAAGAAAGAGCGAGGTAGAGAAAACATGACAAAGAAAAAAAGAAAACCATGCAAATGTCTTCAGAGAGCTTATTATTATCTTTGACTTTACATGACTGTATACCGTCTCAAAATGCCAGCTCTGAAGAAAATCCTCAGGAACCTTTACCTTCAACATCACGAACTGTAAGTTCTGTTTCTACTACGAAAAGAGCAAGGAAAAATTTCATCACTGCAAAGTTAGTTGCATGTTTAAATAGATGTCAACTAAGCGTCACAGATTATGTTTATATACTTCAGGCTACAGTAGAAGCACTAGGTCTTAGTTGCCACGACTACCCAATCAACAGATCTTCTAGTCAACGCGCAACACAAATGAGAAAACATAGAGCGGAATCAATAAAAGCCGATTTTAAGAATAATGTACCCGAATTAGTTACCCTTCATTGGAATGGAAAATTATTACCTGTCCAGGAAGTTCTAAAGAAGAACGTCTGCCAATCCTTATTTCATTTGAAAAGAAGGAGCAACTTCTTGCAGTACCTAAACTGGAACAGTACCTTCTGACAAAGATTAAGCCAAAACAGTTGTAAACGCACTATATGACTGGAACCTAAGTAGTACAAATAAGTGGTAAAAGGTACAAATAATGTGCTGTGATACGACAGCATTTAATACTGGGCGCTTGAATGGAGCCGACGTAATGTTACAACAAAAACTGGAACGAAAATTGTTACTTTTTGCTTATCCCCATCATGTTTATAAGTTAATTCTTAAAGTATTTTTGAATCAAAGATCCACAAAGTCACTAGGAGTCCCGATATTCCACTATTCAATAAGTTTAGAGAGTACTGGAAGAACATTAATCCTAAGGCTATCGAAACAAGCATTGCAATGCAAAAATCCATCGTACGTAACGAGTATCGGGAAATAATCGAATTATCTATTATTTTTTGAGGAGGAGATAATGAAAGAAAAATTTAAATCAGATCTCCTGGCGCAATGCATCAAGCACGATGGATGGCAAAAGCTATTTACTCTTTGCAAAATATGTTTGCTGCAGTCTCAGTTTAAAATGAGCGCAAAAGAAAAACAGTCACTGCAAGATGTTTGTTTCTTCATAGTGGCAGTTTATGCAAAGCCTTGACTTCGATTTAGTTTGAAAGTGAAGGTGCCGAAGCAAGATTTGCGTTTTTTAAAGGTGTTGAAAGAATATAAAACAATTGACAAATCGATTTCTAAAGTGGCTCTGAGCTAGCTCAATATTCAACATTTAACATTTGTGGTATTTATCAGAGGAAATATTCGGATTATCACTCTTTGATGATGAAGTTGATGAATAAACTATGGTCAATACTGTAGCCAATATACAAAGAGAAAGTACAAATGATTTTGGGAAAAGACTGAACCCTTAACCTTTTTCCTTTCTTCCATCGAAGGAAGAAGTCGTGACCCAAACGTGGTGACTCTTCACAGAATCAACGGATCGACACCCGGAATGATTTCGAAACATTATCTAACATCCGTGAAAATATTAGATGTAACATACTGATTTCATTCTTTCGGTATGACCATTTTTCCTTTCGTCAGACCAAGTTGTTCGGGTCGTCCTACATTTTTTTCTCTGGCCAACCTCCCAAACGTTAACCTTGTGTCTGAAACAGTTTCTATCCTAAATTTCACTTTGTGCAATATTTGCTGATCTTAGGTTCTCTTTAATTGCAGCAATCCATTTAATTGTTTCTATTTTAGCTCTACTCCTATTTTCATAGAATTCAACTATTTGTCTACCTACTCGAATTCCTCCGTTTTATTTATCCGTAAAACTTGAGTTTTCTTTTTCTCATATCGCTATGTATATGTGCGTATTGTTTGATTTCTTGGTTTTCGAAGTCGGTATGTTGTGCTATTTATTTATTTGGGGTCTAAGATTTTTCTTAAAAGCCTTTCTGCAACATATAGACATTCTGGTTTAATAACTGTGTAATAATGTCTCAGTTTCGTGTTTTTAGATATGTATTTTTCGTTGTAAATATTTTGTGTAAGTCCCAATGTAGTTTCCATTTTTTGACATCTACCCTTATTGGCCACTTCTTCCAACCCATTTCCATGATTATTTTACCCATATATTTAAATTGAGAAACTCGTCTGATGTTATCATATTTTGTTTTTAGAAATGGTGTTCTTAGTCTGTTGTAGATCATGTATTGTATCTTTTCAAATTAAATTTGGAACCCTACCTTTTCTGCTGTTTCTTTTAAGATTTCAATCTGTTTTTGTGCCGCTAATATATATTGAGCTAAAATTGCTAGATCATCAGCAAATACCAGACAATCTATTTTGATGTTGGTTCTCCCTAGTTTAATGGACTGGTCAATGTTCAGGGCCGATTTTTTTTCACATCACTCCTGTATTACTTTTTCTAGAACACGGTTAAATAAGAGCGTCGAGAGTCCATCCCCTTGTATCACTCCAGTTTTAATTTTGAAGGTCTCTGCGATGTCACCTATGAATTTAACATTTGACCTTGTATTAGTTAGTGTTGCTTTAATAATTGCCAGCGTTTTCAGATCTAGTCCTTGTTCTTTCAAGATTTGGAATAAAGATTAGCGGTTAATAGAATCATATGCTTTTTTAAAATCCACAAATGTACAGAGGAGATTTTTATTGTATAGTTTTTGATGTCTTAGGATTAACTTTAGATGTAGGATCTGTTCCGGGCAGGATCTGCCCTGTCGAAAACCAGCTTGATATTCGCCAATTTTAGATTCTAACTGTCCCTGTGCTCTGTCTAGTAGACATAGAGACAGAATTTTGTAACAAACTAGGAGAAGAGATCCCTCTCTAGTTGTTTACATCCGTTCTATCTCCTTTCTTATGTAGAGGATTAGGGCATATTTCCAATCTTCCGGAATCCGTTGGGTTCGACAAACTTCTGGTAGAATTTTAGTTATTTCCTTGATTGTAACTGGACCAGCGGATTTCAAAAGTCCAGTAGTGATTCAATCTTCATCAGAAGCTTTGTTATTTTTAACCTAATTATTTAATCTTCATTCGGTGGTAGTGAATCTGGGTTAGTTTGTTTAGGGTTTAATATTGGTAATATATTTAAGGGCTCAGGACAGTTTAGTAGTTGTTCAAAATATTTAACAAGTTCTTTGCAACTGTCTTGGTTATTTAGAGCTAATTGTAGGGTATCCTTTAGGAAGCAAAGAGTTTGGGGTTGATAGCCTATTAATTTAGTTTTAAATGTTTTGTAAAAATTTCGGGTGTTATTTTTTTGGAAATCTTTTTCTATTTCATTCAAGTTGAATATTTTTGTATTCTCTTTTAGTTTGTCTAATTAGCTTCGATGTTTCTTTTCTTACTTCCAATAAGATGTTATAATTTATTTTTGTTTTTTGAGTGTTCCACTCTTTGTATGCTTTATTTCGGGTTAATAATGCTTGCTCGCAAACTTCATCCCACCACGTACGTTTTCTACGTTTTTGTAAAGGGACTAACTTTAGATGTTTTAATATTTTTTGTTTCAGTTCTTGACTGTTATGTGCTACTTGTTTATCAAGCTCTTCTGTTAAGGTTGGTTTTATTTTCGGAGACTCGAACTTTGGGATTAGTAGTCTCTTTTTATATAATATAATAAGATTTCGAGGTTTTAAAACTGTTTGATTCTAGTCAAATAGTGATCCGTGTCTATGTTAGCTTCTTTCCTAACTTGAACATTCACAATCTCTTTATAGTTGGGGTACGAAATGACAACATGGTCAATTTGAAATCCACCCATGTACATGTTTGGGCATCTCCAAATCTTTTGTTTTGTTATCTTTTTCTTAAAATGGGTTGACATTATTTTTAGATTAAACTGCGAACATAGTTCAACCAATCTTCTGTTATTATGGTTGGTCCACATATAAGCGGGAAAAATGCCGACTGTTTTTCTGTACTTTCTTTCTTTCGCTAGTTGGGCGTTGAAATCACCCAATAAGATTTTTACATGGTTAGAAGGAATTTTAGAAATAATCTTTTCCAGAATTTCCCAGGACTTATTTACTTTTTCAGGATTAGATTTATTTTCTTCGTTAACTGGGAGGTGTGCATTAATTAATGTATAGCTTTGTTAGCACAGTTGAGGGATAGTGTCATAAGTCGATTATTTACTGGCTGGACATTAGTTATAGAACCAAGAATGGTTTTTGAGATAGCGAAAGTAACATCGAGATGTGGTGTATTTTTGAGTATTCTTTTGTCCGTTTTACTTTTAAAAAGTCCGTAGTTGCCGAAGTCCAAGGTGTTATCATCTGTCAACATCAAGTGATCGATAACAAAGTAAAAAATTGTTTTATTCCTTTTTTAAAAAATGAACTATCACAAAGTAACGGACAAATCAATCAATAATTTAATGTTTGTTGGTATTTTGGGCAGGTTTATTTCTTTCTGCATATCATAAGTTACCATTTCAAAGGTTGGATTCTTACTTGATCTTTCCATATCCTTTTTCATCGTTTTTCGAGCTACTTCCGTAATCAGTAGATGTTCGTTATTTAAATGAGTGTGTTGTGTTTTTATTTCATTGTCTACTGCATTTTTTTATATATATTACAGCTGTTTGTTTTCGGTGGTTTTCTTCTTAGATTAAAGTGCTGATAGAAAATTTTTTGTAACTTGAATATGACACTTTTGGTTTCGATTCATCTGAGTTTTAGTCCAAAAATAAAGTATACATTTTATGTATTACTACAGTATAATACCTATTTCCTATTTTGCCCATAATGACGCCTAGATCTAACAAACAAAACTCAACATATTCATGATTAAAGCAACGCTCATTTCACGGGCAATTCGCTTTCGATATATTTTTCACAAACCTCCATCATAATTATACATTTTCAATAAACTTTTAATTTATTTAACAAGTCAAGATAATTAAAAATAAAAACAAGAAACTTTTCACCGTAAATAATATATATTAAGCCAGATGAAATGCATATTTTAGTCTTAACCAGAAAAAGCATCGTAAGCTCTCTTAGCAGAAGAAGGTACCAAGCTTCATCAGTTAAGGCAAAATTTATTGTCAATTAAGTTATATTAATAACAAATTATAGGTGATGTTAACAGGCATACAATCACCAGCTATAATCTCATCAAAACGCAACTTGAAAATGATTGATATCAATCTAAAATAACTTGATTTTTTCATCACTTTTACTTTATGTGACGTTATTTTAGATCAATATCAACAAAACTTATTTTTTTAATATAAATATTCCTTATCGGTTATAAAACTAAATAATATCAAGTAATGTTATAAGTTCCTAATTGTGTCGTTAGAGCACAATTATAAGAATTAGTATAAATTGGGTTTTTAAATAAAAAATAAATATCGATTTTTTTACTTTATTTTAAAACTTTGTCATAAATAATATTGATAATTAATTTGAAAAACTTAAAAAATGTTTACAATTAATTATAAATGAATTAAAATTTATTAAATTAAAAAAAACACGTGCCTGCGAACGCGCCGCGATTGGCTGCCATGTTTGTGACGTCATTATGGTAAAGTATTTTCACGTCAAGAGTGTCAACGGTTTCTACCTAAATATATACTATTAAAATTATTGGTAGTTAAGTGTAAAATAATATAGTGTTGGTTACTAATTTAGTCCAGTAATATGCGACAAAAGGTTCATAAAGGCTAATTCTGATAATAAACCTGTGGTGGATATTTTTATGGTCACAGATTTATAATAATAATTTATATTTTTATTATAATAACTTGATGTTAAATTATAAAAAGAACATTAAGTAAATTTGTTTTTTAAACCTAATTAGTTGTTATTTTTTTTAAATGAATATTACTAAATTTGTGTTGATATTATAGGTGATTGTAAAATCACTAATGCTACAGCAATGATAACAATAGTATGTAAAAGGCAACATATTATGATTAATAACTGAGAAAATCAAACTCTCCTATTCTTAAAATGACGCATTCTATATGAATGCGTAGGGCAGCAATTCGTTTGCCTTCTAAAACCTTAGATTGTGATAACTTTACGCCAGAACTAACCGAAGGCAGTTTAATTAATTCTATATTTTTATCCTGAAGAAGTGAAATAATGTTTTTGAATACACTGTTAAATATACATGATAAAAGTAGATTATAATATATAAATTACATTAATAATCAATTCAGAATAAAAACAATCACTACCCAAAATTATATACATATTTGTTTTTATAATAGTTTGATTATTTTCATAGAAGTTTGCAATATTTTTAAAACAACACCGATTCTTCAAACCACCACACTAAACTCTATTAACAATGTTTTCAAAAGAAATCCACCCATACTAGGGCTACTAAGGGTTTCACTATTTTTAAAACGATGGCGATACATGTTTTACAAACCACCACATTAGACCCTTAATTTAATAATATTTGCAAATATAAATAAATCCAGCTGCTAACTATCGATAATGCATGTCCAGCTAGAAATTTCCCAAATAAAGAAGGCACCTAGCCCATTTTTTTTGAGTGGAAATATTTTAGTCACACATATTTTTGTACTTTTCAACCATCAACAAATGAGATTATCCTGGAAAAGTTTCATAAGTATAAGACTTTTCATATACTATTCCAAATTGGTAGTCGAATTTTGTTCTTGTCAATTCGCGTTTTCTTGAATATTATTATTCGTATCTGATAAAATAGACGATCCTGTATCGCTATCTCATTATTACTACCCTCGGTTGTGTTGCTACATGTAGATTCTTTGCGGACACACAGAATTATTCCTTCTTACAAATTTGACACATTGATTTGTTTTCCCTACATGAATTAAATAATACAAATAAAAGTTATTCAGTATACCTCGCCTAAGGTACTGGACGGGTCACGGGTGGTGGATAGTGAAAGTTCCATTAGATATTAATGGACAGCTGCGAATATCTCAAAATAAGCAGCCCCGAACCAAGGCAAAAAAAAAACTAAATCCACTTAGCGTCTGACTTGTATCAAGCGGTTGAGTGGTCAGCGCCTGTTCACCAGTGGTGCGGCTGATATTTACATTCTGGAACTAACCCCTCCAGTCTTAACCTCTGAACCGTCATGGTTCAAACCTTTAATTCAAAGTACAAGATAAGGCGTTCTAGTAATTACAAAATTACCCGGGGAGATAGACAATCCTCTGCCAGCTTT
Organism: Cosmopolites sordidus; assembly: GCA_031761425.1. Taxonomy (NCBI): domain Eukaryota; kingdom Metazoa; phylum Arthropoda; class Insecta; order Coleoptera; family Curculionidae; genus Cosmopolites; species Cosmopolites sordidus. The sequence goes on along the minus strand of JARFXV010000100.1, from coordinate 554,085 downwards.
GCTGGTACAACTGGACTTTCGGATTCTGGGGCGTCCGGGCTTAAACGCAAAATCTTTCAGAGGGAGTCGGAGACCTCTGGCCAACGTCTGAAACCGAAAACAAAAACTTTCTTTGAAACGGTAAATATCAATTCTCTCCTGCATCCAGGAAAACTACACGAATTGGAGCGAACATTAATTCAGCAAAAAATCCAAATTTTAGCTTTGCATGAAACCAGATTGACAGATGATAACACCTTGAAATTCGGCAACTACAGACTTTTTAAAAGTAAAACGGACAAAAGAATACTCAAAAATACACCACATCTCGGAGTTGCTTTCGCTATCTCAAGAAACATTCTTGGTTCTATAACAAATGTCCAGCTAGTAAATAATCGACTTATGACACTATCCCTCAAGTGTGCTAACAAAAACTATACATTAATCAATGCACACCTCCCAGTTAACGAAGAAAATAAATCTGATCCTGAAAAAGTAAATAAGTCCTGGGAAATTCTAGAAAAGACTATTTCTAAAATTCCCTCTAACTATGTAAAAATCCTTTTGCGTGATTTCAACACCCAACTAGGGAAAGAAAAAAAGTACAGGAAAACAGTAGGCAGCTTTCCCGCTCATAAATGGACTAACCATAATGGTAGCAAATTGGTTGAACTATGTTCGCAGTTTAATCTAAAAATAATGTCAACCCATTTTAAGAAGAAAATAACGAAACAAAAGACCTGTAGGTGTCCAAACCCGTACATGGGTGAATTTCAAATTGACCCTATTGCCATTTCGTACCCCAATTATAAAGAGATTTCGAATGTTCAAGTCAGGAAAGGAGCAAATATAGACACGGATCACTACTTGACTAGAATCAAACTTAGCTTAAAACCTCGAAAACTTATTCAAAAGAGACTGGTAATACCAAAGTTTGACCCAACGAAAATAAAACCAGCCCTAACAGAAGAGCTTGATAAACAACCAGCACAGAACTGGCAAGAATTGAAACAAAAAATTATTAAAACAGCCTTAAAGTTGGTCCCTTTACAAAAACGTAGAAAACATCCGTGGTGGGATGAAATTTGCGAGCAAGCAGTATTAAGCCGAAGTAAAGCATTCAAAGATTGGAACAGTCAAAAAACAACAATAAACTATAACATCCTTTTGGAAGTAAGAAAAGAAACATCGAAGCTAATTAGACTAACTAAAAGAAAATATGAAAAGAATCAACATAATGAAATAGAAAAAGATTTCCAAAAAAATAACACCCGAAACTTTTACAAAACATTTAAAACTAAATTAACAGGCTATCAACCGCAAAGTGTTTGCTTCCAAAAGGAAAACGGACAATTAGCTCTAAATAACCACGACAATTGCAAAGAACTTGCGAAATATTTTGAACAAATACTAAACTGGCCTGAGCCCTTAAACAAATTAGCAACACTAAACCCTAAACAAACAAACCCAGATTCATTACCACTAAATGAAGATGAAATAATTAGGCAAATCAAGCGGCTTAAAAATAACAAAGCTTCTGGTGAAGATGGAATCACTGCTGAACTTTTGAAATCCGCTGGTCCAGGTACAATCAAGGAAATAACCAAAATTCTACAAGAAGTTTGGCGAACCGAACGGATTCCGGAAGACTGGAAAGATGCTCTAATCCATCCACTACATAAGAAAGGAGATTGAACGGATGTAAACAACTATAGAGGGATATCTCTTCTCCCAGCTTGTTACAAGATTTTATCTCAATGTCTACTAGACAGTGCACAGGGACAGTTAGAACCTAACATTGGTGAATATCAAGCAGGTTTTCGACCGGGCAGATCCTGCCCGGAACAGATCCTGAATCTAAAGTTGATCCTAAGACATCTGTACAATAAAAATCTCGTCTGTGCATTTGTGGATTTCAAAAAAGCATATGATTCTATTGACCGCGAATCTTTATTCCGAATCTTGAAAGAACAAGGACTAGATCTGAAAACGCTGGCAATTATTAAAGCAACATTAACTAACACAAGGTCAAAAGTTAAATTCATGGGTGACAAGGGGATGGATTCTCGCCACTCTTATATAACTGTGTTCTAGAAAAAGTAATACAGGAGTGGCGTGAAAAAAAGTCGGCCCTAAATATTGATCAGCCAATTAAACTGGGGAGAACCAACATCAAAATTGATTGTCTGGCATTTGCTGATGATCTAGCAATTTTAGCTCAAGATGTATTAACGGCACAGAAACAGATTGAAATCCTAAAAGAAACAGCAGAAAAGGTAGGACTCCAAATTTCCTTTGAAAAGACACAATACATGACCTGCAACAGACTAAGAACACCATTTCTAAAAAGAAAATGGTAACATCAGACGAGTCTCTCAATTCAAATATTTCGCTGAAATAATCATGGAAGATGGGTTGGAAAAAGTGGCCAATAAGGGTAGATGTCAAAAAATTGAAACGGCATTGAGACTTACACAAAATATTTACAACAAGAAATGCCTATCTAAAAACACAAAACTGAGACATTACAACACAGTTATTAAGCCAGAATGTCTATATGCTGCAGAAACGCTTATTTTGAATAGAAAGAGGGACATCGAGGACATTGAAAAGAAGGAAAGAAAAATCATAAGAAAAATCTTAGGCCCCAAACAAATAAATAGTACAACATACCGACTTCGAGAAAACCAAGAAATCAAACAATACACAGATATACCTAGCGATATGAGAAAAAGAAGATTTAAGTTTTACGGACACATAAAACGGATGAATCCGAGTAGGCCAACTAGACCAATAGTCCAATTTTATGAAAATAGAAGTAGAGCTAAAGTAGAAATAATTAAATGGATTGCTGCAATTAAAGAGGACCTAAGATCAGCAAATATTACACAAAGTGAAATTCAGGATAGAGGCTGTTTCAGACACAAGGTTAACGTTTGGAAGGTTGGCCAGAGAGAAAAATGTAGGAAGACTGGAACAACTTGGTCTGACGAAAGGAAAAAAGCTCATAGCGAAAGAATGAAATTAGTAAGGGCGCAAAAGAAGGCTAACAACAACAAATGTCTCTAATTGTACTTCGCATGGTCCACCAGGGCCCATACGTGAATAATAATAATAATAATAAAAGTTATAAAAACGAATGCAAAAAACAAAAGGAACCGTAATCTAATTTCAATATTTCATTCTGAACTTACCTTTGAGCCTGCATATATTTATGTAAAGATATATGAGTATAACGTCGAAAACAGCAACGAAAGTCTAAATAACAATTAAAGACAAATATATTTTCAAATCGCTAGCAAACCAATAAATTCAGTCTAAGATATAGGTTAAACCGATAGAAAAATTACTAAGATCGAGAAATGGTTTTATTTGCCCGGGACTCCCATTCTTTTCGAACGTCTTTTCGGAAAGGCGTGAAAGAAAATTTCAGTATAACTTCCGAATTGTTCCGAGCCGACCCGATATTGGCGTTCGTGTTTACGTTTCTCACCATCGTGAGACATGGGCTCGGGTTTTTTTCGGGAACTGTCGGCACGTCATTCAATTTGCTGTAACTGGTGTATTTTCAATTTAATGATTTTTAATTATAAGGAAAAAAATACAAATAAATAAATTGTTTTGTTATAAAACTTATATATGATCTTTCCATTTATGACAAAAAAAATGTTCAAAAACACCAATTGTCTAAATAAGTTAGATTCTCCAATTAATAAACAAATAAATACACACCAGCATGTAACAAAAGTATTTGCGTTTCTGAGGGTGCGCTTGTTCATGAGAAATACTTCTACAACGCTTTGGTATAATTCCTATACCTCGTAAATAACGGTTAAGGGTAGTGTAGAATACTACTAATTCTCCTGAAAGTTTCCCGGTGCGTATTCTAGGCTCTCCAGCCGCAGCTGCTCAAAAAATTCGGCATCGAGAGACCGTGGATGATCTACTTTTTCCGCTTTTTCAAGACTCATATCACCTTCCGGGAACTTTTTGAACCAGAGCTGAGGAGTGTGGATTGATGATCAATGCTGCGATCTCACAAACAGCATCAGTCTCTTTGAAGCCTTTTTGAAATAATGTTAAAATTGCCTTAATTTCAGGGCATATTTTACTCCTTTTACTCACTCGCGACTTATTTCACTAACTTTAATACTGAAGAAGGAATGTTTATTTATCGGCGTAAAATGCTTAAATAGGATTGAACCTCTGAGGAATGCAAATATCGAACCTCGCAAATATTTTTGTTACACCCTTTTTGTTAAATACACACATATATACAAAAGTAGGTAACAGTTATAGATGATTCATGAATCCGACTAAAGAACCAACATCCTAGAGGCCAATTAGTTTATTGCACATATTCTCCATTTCGGAATAGAATAACTTGACTACAATACACCAGTTTGGATTTCGTCGCCATGACTCCACCATCACTCCACAACTACATCAGATAGAAGAAATCATAAGCAAATCATTCATACCAAAAAAAATATTGTTCAGCTATTTTCATCAATGAATTGAACAAATTTATCTTACAAAATAAGCTGGGTTAACACATTGTATAAACGATATATAATCGAAATTCATCCCTACCCGTATCCGTACCCGAACCCGTATTAAAGAATACTCATATTTTGTAGTGTCAGTAATTATACACGAAAAACAATAGATATTGTTCAAGGCAGTAAGTATTGATAATAATACGAAAAATAGAAATGAAATGAAAATTAAGCACTACTAAATTGTTTGTAGTTTATTGTAGTCAAAAGAAAATTTTTTTTTACTCTATTCATGTAAATGAATATTGGATGAAACTGAAAATAACGAACTTGTCAGAAAAAACGACCCTAACCCAGATATAACAAATGATATAACTGTTTGTAGTAGTACCAGTATATTTGTAGTGACTGTTGAACCCTTGTTATAAGTGCAAACAAAAGAATCAACTGATCAAAAAATGTTTATGATTTAAAAAGTTAAAGCCTAAAAAATCAAGTTTCAGGCTTAAAGAACTTGAACTTCGCAGCAAACGGCCTTCAACTGCAATAAGTTATGAAAATATCCACATAATCCAAGACCTTGTGCGCTCTGATTGTCGGTTGATAATCGAAATGATCGAGAAAGAGAACTGAATTTGACTTATGCAATAGTTCATCAGATTTTGACCAATGAACTAGAGATGAAGAAAATTTGCCCGAAAATAGTTCCGAAAAACCATTCGCAAGCTAAAAAAGACAACAGAAAGAAAACTGAACTTTTTGGGGAGGATTGAAAATGATCCTCATTTTCGGAAAAAAAAGCACTAGAGCTAGAAATGACAGGTGATCATCCATAAGAAATTTGTACCTCAGGGCCAAATGGTAACCAGTGTGAGACCCAACATCAAGAACACCTAGGTCATGTATCACGTTATTACGCTTTGCTACACAGCGATTTCAATTAACGAGTTTTTAGCAAGTAAAAACATCACTGTGGCTTCGCAGCCCCCTTGTTCACCAGAGTTGAGTCCTTGTGACTTTTCCTTTTCATAAATTGAAAATTCACCTCAAACGAAACTATTTTTGGTCTTTGGAGAACATTGAAAAGGCCTTAACCGATCAGCTGAAAGTAAATACAGTATCTGACTTAAATTGGATAAAAAAATTATAAAAAATCACTCTATTTTATTTACACATTTCTTAAACTACACGCAAATGACAAAAGTGACGTTTAAAACATTTTAAATATGGCATTTCAACGTCATATCTTTCCTAGTGGTAAAACCTTCAAATATACACCTACATTTCTATGATGTACGAGAGTCTTCTTATAAAGTAAACCATATTAAAACCACGATACTTTTATGTTATACAGGGTTTGATCATTAAACTGACTTTTATATGAACAAGATTAATTTATATTCATTTAGGAGCTTATCAACATAAATATTAAGTCCTAATTTAAACAAGATCTCTGTTTATGTACCATAAAAAGATTCTGATACATGTGGATTAAGTAAACGTAAAATATAAACCTGTTAACGTATGATTTTATTAAACTCACGTCATATTATTCCGTAAAATTGCGGTCTTGTAAAGTTACATGATATTTTTTGTGATATATTTCCAATCTATTTGCTTTTTATATGATATAACAAAAGTAATTTAGATATATAATATTCTATTTATATTTTAATTAGAACTACATTAAGAGCTTATTATTCTATTTTCTTCTTCAGCTTTACATATGTCAACAAACAAAAAACGGGAAGTTTTAGAACTCTCGAAAGAAAAATGTAAGAAATGTGTTTATACATATCAAGTGTGTCAATAAAATAATGAAACTGAATTTTTATGATTTTTTATTGTAATTAATATTACAATTATATTTTGTCTCCACTGTTCATAGCAGTGCTGAAACTCAGATGCTGAAATGTCATTCTACTAGTCAATATTCTTCATTGACCCAAAATGGAGTCCTTTTAGTGAGTTGAATTTTCATTCAAGGAAGAACAAAAATATTCTAAAAACTCAAGTCTGGTGAATAGGATACTATCAGGAGACAAAATTTTGTTTTTACTTACCAAAAGTCGTAAATTGAATTCGCTGTGTCGTGAGGCATCCAGCTTTTCTTGATGTTTGGTCCCACACGAATAACCTTTTTTCGAAGTTTTTCAGGAACTTCTCGGTAAAAATGCTGATTTACCGTTTGACCTTAAGACACAAATTCCTTATGGGTGATCCCCTGGCTATCAAAAAAGCAAATCACATTGCTTTTAGTCTTTAATTTGCTTATTCTGGCTTCTTTGGCCAGAAAATATAGAGTGTGCCACATACGGTAACCCAGTTGATTTATATACGATGGTGTGATACAAAACTTGATAACGCGCCGTTGTTCGAAATTGTTGTCACTAATTTTCTTAACGTACTAGAAAAATCCCATTAAGGGAAAAGGTTGTTACGTACCACCAAGTGACTCTAGGGAGTTTAAACTCGTATTGAAGATGCATAAAATGCTGATCTACCTCCGCTCCAAAGGGGAAGCCAAATCGAACGATACTCCACCAGCCTCATTATTTTATTTTCTCACCTCGTATTTTAGTCTATATTTCTTTCTAAAAACGAAGGTTGCTGTTTATATATCCGGAATTGACAACAATGGTGTTGCTCGACGCCATCTGACATTTACCAGGTCTGTAAATATGAAACTAGAATTTGCCCATAAATGGCCCTAACTGTCAATGTAGTTGCCGTCAAACCGCGTCATTGGCGCCATTTTCTTGTTGACACGTGACAAAAGATTTTCAACCTACAACAATACAAGTTTCATACAACAGCATAGTTTGTAAAGCGTTGAATATGTCGAATATTGTGCCTGGAAACTACGATTTGCGGACAACATTGATTTTCTGTTACCATTTGAAGAAAACTGCTGCAGAATCACATTAAATGCTTGTAGAAGCTTACGGTGGACATGCTCTTAGTAAATCAGATTGCTTTGAGTGGTTTGGAAAATTCAAAAGTGACGATTTTGACGTGAGAAACGAAGAACGTGGAAGAACACCGAAAAAGTTTGAAGACAACGAATTGTAAGCATTGTTGGATGAGAATGACGCTCAAACGCAACAACAACTCGTGAATCAATTAAATGTGACACAAAAACCCGTCTTTATACGTTTGAAAGCCATGGGAAAGATCCGGAAGATGGAAAAATGGGTTCCACATGAACTGAGTGAAAGATAAGCAGAAAAACCGAAAAACCACTTGTGAAATGCTACTCACCAGGTACAACAGAAAGTCATTTATCAATTGAGTTGTGACTGGCGATGAAAAGTGAGTATATTTTGAGAATCCTAAGCGTAAAATATCATGGGTAACTCCAGGCGAACCATCAACATCGACTGTAACGCCAAATCGCTATGGACGGAAGACAATGATCTGTGTTTGGTGGGATCAGAAGGCTGTGATCCATTATGAGCTGTTAAAGCCTGGCGAAACCGTTAATACTGAACGTACCGACAACAAATGATCGATTTGAATCAAGCTTTGCGTGAAAACGACCGGAAACGATTGAGGCGTCCAGTTGGGAAATACTTTCGCATGCGGTTTACTCACCAGACTTGGTTCCGTGCAATTACTACTTATTTACATCGATGGAACACACATTTGCTGAGCAGCGCTTCACTTGAAAATGTACGAAAATGGCTCGATGACTAGTTTGCCTCAAATTGTCAGACAGGTGGGAAAAATGTATAGCTGGCGGTGGGCAATAAACGTTTCATACAATAAACGTGTATTTTCTATACAAAAAGTCCGGGTTCATATTGACATACCTAGTACATCGTAAAGTCTGACATTGTTGACTCTATACGTACTTGTCATACGGACACTATTTGTGTTGTTTAGTGACTTGAAAATGTCATCTCAATCAAAAAATGGAATTAACTCGTGAGAATTTTCGTGCGATGATTTACTACGACTTTCGCCGTGGATTATCTCAATAACAATGCATCGACCAATTCACTTCGACTTTTGGCGATGAAGCTCCATCTAAAACCAATGTATATCACTGATTTAGTGAATTCAATCGTGGCCGTCGGACGAATTTAAAGAAGATCGTCCAAAATCGGTTGTTGTACCAAAAAACATCGATACTATGCGCGAACTGATAAAGCAAGATCGTAATGTGACAAACCGTGAGATTGAGGCATCCTTGAGCACTAGTATGACAAGCATACACAAGATTTTATATGAACATTTAGGCGACAGAGATTTGTGCGCCTTGGATTTCGCATAATTTGGCAATTGCTCCCAAAAAGGTCATATCGATATCGTGCAAAGAAATGTCCAAAAAATATAATCGTGGCGCGTCAAAAGCCGTGTATCACGGCTGAGGTGACCAATTTTGTAAACAGCAGTCGACTGTAAAGGTCTATCTAAATGAGCCAATCCCAACAAAAGTTGTTGGCGTAAGAAGCAATTAGAAGCAAACGGTCACCTGTATTTTTGGGATAAATAAGCATGTGGCTACAGTGCCGCTATAGAATCGGAGAACGGTCAATTCTGAGTACTACACAACCATTTGTTTGCCAGAAGTCTTTGAAGAATGATCCAACGACACAGAATCATTCTTCACAATGGCATCGCGAGCTCTCACACATCAGACCGAACAACTCAATATTTGACCGGTCAGAACATCGAATTGATGGGTCATCCGCTATATAGTCCTGATTTTGCACACAATGATTTCTTTTTGTTCCCGACCGTGAAGAATAAACTACGTGATCAACGATTTTCGATGCCAGAAGAAGGGGTTGATGGGTTCAAAATGCATGTTTTGGAGATACCTCAATCTGAATGGAAAAAGTGCTATGAAAATTAGTTTAAACGTATGCAAAAGTGTATCATCGCTGAGAATATTTTGGAAAACAATACAACCATTTTCAATGATAAATATTTGTTTTTATTTATTATTCCGGATAATTTTATTTATTATTCCGGTATTATATAGTTTTTTTATCTAAATGAGCTCTCTCCTCAGTGACATGATACTCAGAACCAGCAACATTTTAGTAGTAGTAGCTTTCCGTTATTAAATATTTTCTCGGTAAGAAAATTTCAAGATACGAAAATACTTAGCACATTTATCAGACGTAGTCTCACTAAGGGCCGGTTCTACAATGTGGGAATATACCAGATATTTTTTCTCCTTTATTTGGGTTTTTTCGCCAATGTCTAAAAGTCAAAAAATATCAAAAATACCTGTTCTTATTTAAAGAGAGAATCACTGGGTAAAAACAAAAAACTAAACAGAGACAAATTTCTCAGTGATTCTTTTTTGTAATAAATTTGCCTAACGAACAAAATTTTAAAGATATAAAAATGTTACAACAAAAATGTACAAACTTTTAACGTTAACGTTTCGGAGGGTAATCTCCCCCCGTTTTCAAAACTAAACTAAAAAATAAATTATATTAATTTGTAATATATAAAGTAACTAGTGAAAGTAAATATATTTTTTTGTATATGTCAACGATACTTGCATTGACAACAATAGGTTTTCATGACAGTGACATACTACCAAAAAATATATATGTGTGATTGATGTATTCAAATATTTAAATATTTTTAATTGTATTCTTTAGAATCGGGAACCATATTGAATTTAAATCTACAGAAGGCATAGCAATACAGTTATTTTTATTTAAATTAATTATAGCGGTTTCTTTTAATCTTATGTATTTTGTTACCTATTCTTTTAATACCCTTTTGGAATTATTCCAATTGATTTTATGACCCGATTCCCATGCATGTTGACAAATTCTAGATTTATTAAAATCGCCCTTTCTAAGAAGGGTTTTATGCTCTTTTACTCTAACATCTAACGGTCTAGATGTCTCACATATATAGAATTTGCCCCATTCGCAGTAAAAAAATAAATAAAATAATAAAACAAAAAAATAAAGGAGAAAAAATATATGAACACGCCACAATCATTCAGACATTACTTAATATACCAGATATAGGCTAAACCTTTAATATAAAAAAAATTAAATTTAAAATAAAAAAATTTATTCCAGGTATAGGTTATATCTTGTATTTTCTTGCATTGTAGAACCGGCCCTTACTACGACAACTTTTATATAGTTTTATCTATATTTACATATTTTACCATTTTCATATTTACGTTTTTTTCCATATTTTTCCACATTTGCATTTAAGGTTAAAAACAGATAGTTATATGAAGGGCCAACTGCACTCAGTTATATACATAAAGCTTAAACTATTATACACTAATAGCAATAGATTCGGCTATTCGTTGGATTTAAGTTCATTATTAATATTTAATTAATTGTCGATTGTATTTAATATTTTTCCTTAATAATTTTCCCTCCTCATTAAAAGCCCCACAAAATTGAAAAAAATAAAACCATTAAAGAAAATATATATGTATAAATCTTACTTAGGGCCGGTTCTGCAATGCGAGAATACACCAGGTATAAGCTATACTTTTATAAAAAAAAATTAAATTTAATATGAAAAAATATTAAAATTTGAAACGCCCGCCTGGCGTCATGAGATCCACAGATACTGAAACACTCGCAGCCAATATAGAGAATATTTTAGGTAGTTTATATAAAAGTCAATAAGCAAAATATAACGTTGCAAATATAATAGCAACCAATAAAATAAAAAACAACTATTCCAGCGAACTCAAAGTAATTAATAAATTACGTAACAAAATTAACCAGAACAATTTAATTCTTTACAAAGCTGACAAAGGTAATACTGTTACTATTCTAATAAAAGATCATCAACACAGAAAACTGTAGCGTACTTAAGACTAATCCTATGAACCCAAAATCTCAAGTTTTACACTGAATACCTAAACTGCATAAAGATGGCATTCCAATGAGACCACTGGTTTCTTATGTAAATGCTCCTGCATATAAACTTTGCAATTTACTATTTGTCGATTTCAACTAGCCCAAAGCAATCAAGAATACAATAGAACTAACAATAAAATTAAAAAATCTACAGATACCTCCCAATGCAAAGTTAATTTCGTTCTATATATAACAAAACCTTTTTCCTCCATTCCGGTACGAGATCTTAAAACTATCCTCAATAAGAGAATTCATGAATGTAATCTTGAAATTATACATAAAAATGTTCTCATAGAAGCTAACAATGTATGTACCGTATAAAATTATTTTTTGTTCAATTTAAAATTTTACCAACAAACGAACGGATTATCAATGGGAATGGTAAAATGGGTATCAATGGTAAAAATGTGCATGGTTAATTTTGAAAACAATTTATTTAACAACAGTAATTGTACAAGACACATACATTTTTGGGCCAGGTATGTCGGTGATATTATTTGATATTATTTGCGGGTACCAAAATACTATTGGGTCAATTTCTTGAATATTTCAATAGTATAAACACAAAAATCCAGTTCATAATACAAATAGAGACGGATAATTTATTAAACTTCTTAAATTTAAAAATAATAAGAACACCAAATAAGTTAGAATTCAAAATAATTAGAAAACCCACATATACCAATACAACTATTACGTTATAAACTACTTTCGTAGTATGACCCACAGACAGCTAACGATTCCACTTAAAGAATACAACTATGAAAAAGAACTTAATATAATAAAAAATAATACAATGGGATATCAGGCCAGCATTATAGATAAAATATATATATATATATATATATATATATATATATATATATATATATATATATATATATATATATATATATATATATATTCAACATGCAGCTAGTGCAAAAAACACTACAAGAAAACAAAGGAATAAACTAAGCCAAACATAAATAAAACGGCGCAAATGTATGCCTTAATGCGTGAGGATGGCACAGTGTGTAGGGAGCGTACGGAAATGTTAGAGGTTATCAGAAGATTTTATTCAAAGTTATATGAAAATCAGAACCAGTTAAAGACAGCAATGCCCACGGAAGAGCAAATGCCAGATATCCTATTGGAAGAAGTGACAAATGCCATAGAAGCGATGAAGAATGGAAAGACTCCAGGAAGGGACAACGGTTGAAATGTTGAAGGCTAGGGTCGAACTCTACCTAAAATACTAGCAAAATTGTATTCAAAATTCCTCAAAGACTAAAAAATACCCAGTCTATGGAAAAATGTTGAAGTGATTCTTCTTCATAAGAAACATATATACAAAGTTTTCACTAAGATAATATCTAAAAGAATATTAAGAACACTGAATGACGCACAACCAAAAACGCAGGCAGGATTTAGAAGTGGGTTCGGTACAATGGACCATATCCAGGTTGTCCAACAGACCATAGAAAGGCACAATGAATACATCATGCCACTGTGCTTGGCTTTTATTGACTATTGAAAGGCATTTGATTCAGTATCAATGCAGGCCATAATGGATGCATTCCTTAACTAAGGGATAGACAGAGCCTATGTGAACCAACTGAGATACATGTATGAGCAAGCTACACCTACAGTTCACATGGGTGACTTTGAAGTTAAAATCAACGTAGAACGTGGTGTACGGCAGGGTGACTCAATATCGCCTGTTTTTTTTCTCAGCCTGCCTTGAAGAGGTATTTCGTAATCTGAATTGGGAACAGCAGGGAATAAAAATCAATGGTGCATATCTAAGCAATCTTAGATTCGCGGATGATATCGTTCTCCTTTCACAAAACCCAGATGAGCTACAAGAACACATACGAGAGCTGCAAAGGGCGGGAGAACCATTTGGTTTGAAAATAAACCTAAAAAAGAGTCAGGTTATGTTTAACAAATTTGCTGTCAACAGAAGAATTTCTATTTTAGGAAGTGATTTAGAGGTTGTGGACCACTACATATATCTTGGGTAAAGGATTTCAATGGAGGGTGATACCGCCCGGGAGGTGGAACGGCGGGTTAAGTGTGGCTGACAGGCATTTGGCCGGATCAATATAGTATTTAAGAGCAAACTCCCGCTTTGTCTGAAGAGAAAGATTTTTAATCAGTGCATGCTGCCTGTTTGACATATGGAAATGAAACATGGACACTCACATCACAATCAAACCAAAACCTTCGGGTTCCACAGAGGGGAATGGAAAGATATATGCTTGGCATTACAAAGCGGGACAGAAAGATCTGCATATGGATCAGAGAACAAACGAAGGTATGTGACATCATTGGAAAGACGAAAGAATTGAAATGGAAGTGGGCAGATCATATAGCGAGACGATGCAACGACAGATGGACCAAACAATTCTGGAATGAATACCGCTTGATCATAGACGCCCGCGAAGAAAGTCGAAAACACGATGGACGGATGACATCAAGTATATTGGACCCGAATGGCAGAGGAAAACTCAGGACCGTGCGAATTGGAAGCATGCTGGGGAGGCTTTCATCCTGCAGTGGATCGACAATGACTGAATGATGATGATGATGATGATGATGATGATGATAATGATGATGATGATCAAAATCAAGATCGAAACAGGCCTTACACATTGAACAGTATTTGCAACATATAATATTAATATACAGAACAATATATACAGTATATATTATACAGAACATTTTACGTCTTTCTAAAGCATTTTTAGTTACTGTATGAACTAAAAATGTTTATTAATCACAAATTAACATTTATCCATCAACATAATGCCAATATTTTTTTATATTGGCCACCCTGACTGCAAACACTGCCATTTTTGAGTATTGGTACGTTTGCTATTTCAAGTGTGTAATTTTATCGTGCATTGGAGTGAAGTTAATGACAAATATTGATTAAATTATTGGGTTGAGTAAGTATTTTTTTGCTTTAATATTGTATTCTGATGTATTTCGTAATATACAAAAAAGATTTTGTATGCTTTTAAAGAAAGTTTTTAAGTTACCAGTTACCTAACCTTACTTTTGTTCTAATTTTTAGAAATTGGTAGACCTAAACATATTTCCCCAACCAAAATTGGAGTTGCTAAGGGTCTTTTGCCCTAGGACCCATGTCACAAAGAGAAATTGCCAAGAGAGCAAACATATCCAAGACATCGATGACCAATATAGCCCGCAAAACGAAAATTTGCATAACCTTGACCTAAAAATAAATGAGGCAGAAAACCATTAGTAACTCCTCGCAGGTTGCGTATTTGGCTAAGGTAATCAAAAATGATAGAACCGACACAAATGCGACCACAAAACATAAAATAGCCGAGGTTAGAATCGATGTATCCATTTGTACAGTGCGACGAAGTGCGACCAGTGAAAAAGCCAAAACTTACAGAACAGATAAAGAAAAAACGTTTAGCATTGGCTAAAAAACATCAAAGTTTTACTAAGGATGATTGGAAAAAGGTACGTGATAATATTTAGCAGGATAAAAGACTTTTTATTATTCCAAAGATTTTAATAAATTGGCTATTTTATTTCTCTCTTACAGGTTTGTTTTAGTGATGAAAACACCATTCAAATCTTACTGAACAAAACCCAATACGTTCGACGAAGACCTTCCGAATATCATTCAAACTGTATGATAAACACTGTTAAACACCCAAGATCAGTTATAATTTGGTCGGTGATTAGCAGCAAAGATCTTGCGATATTTTACATTGTTCAAGTGACCATGAGATAGCAGCGATACATTTCGGTCCTAGAAAATAGATTGATGCCTCAATTAAGAGAATGGTGCTCTAATAATGAAAATATAATTTTCGTGCAAGATGAGGCACCATGTCACACTGCGAAATCGTTAATAAATAAAATTCATTAACGAACAGAATTTTCAGTTGTTGGACTGGCCTGGAAACTCACCAGACATGAATCCAATAGAGAATGTCTGGGAGCTTTTCAAACGTAAGTTTGCCAAGGAAAATATCACAGATAAAACTCAATTAATTAAGAGAATAATTTTCCATTGGAATCATAATGAACACCTCAAACAAATGTAATGTGTCTCAATTGAATTCAAAGTATGCCTCGACGAGTACGCGCAGTCATAGGGGCTAAGGGCGGTAATACAAAATATTAAATAAAACAGATTTATTTGCCTTGAGTATTATTGTACTAAGTGATCAGTGTAACACACATTTTTTTTAAATCAAACAAAAAAAGCGAATTTACTTAATTATTTCAAGCGGTCACATTAATATGGACGCGGTCTATATAGATCAGAACCATTTTTTTAACTCCAATAATGCCAAATTAATACATAGCTGCAATAAAAGCAGGCTGTTAAATTACTTGGAAATTTCCAAAATTAAAAAAGCCATATACGACAGTAAAAACCTAACAAACACCCAGCTAGACTTCGGAAATATCCCAATTATTGAAAGTGTCATAAATTTAACGAGACAAAAAAAAAGACCTCCATTAGACAGAACTTTGAAAACTTACTTTAGTTGATACATAAATCTCTTTGAGAATGGTGGCAAGGCTGAAACGTGAGAGAATATCTTGAATATTGTGAAACAAATAGCAAGTGTTTTAATTATTATCATTGTTACTATGTTTCACCAAGAGCCAAAAGCGCAATCAACGAAACTATTGTTAAATTGTATATTATATTTTCCAGAAGAAAGACTTAGGAATTATGGAAGAAAATCAAGGCAAATTGGATGTTATTCCAAGAAGAACCAAGCCACAAGATCTAATTTTTTAAGTTATTGGCACCAAGCGACTTATTTTACGTTGTTTTAGTTATCTCAAAAAAATGCAACCGCCAGATGGAATACGGCCACCTCTGTTGACAAGGACCAAGCGACAATTCACAAAATACAGAATTCAAATTCATCGAAAATGAACAAACAGACAATTTCCTATTAGATATTTATGAACTTGTCGCTTGTTTCCTGCTGAAACTCTATTTTTCTTATGATCGCATACAATAAAGGTTACGTCTGTGTGCTTAAAACTTCACCGACTTTAAGATTCAGGTAGCGAATATAATCCGCAAGTGACAGTAATGGAAACCAACAGAGAAACAAAGAAGGGTAGAAAAATAGAATTCCCAGGTCAGACATTTAAAACACGAAAACTATTAAAAGATTCAAAGAAAAGACACTATACAGTAAAAGGTAAACTTTTAAGCCAAAAACACTCATTGATTTACACTATAATTGTCCGCTAAAATGTAATGAAAAAATTCCGGCTTCCGAACGAGAAAAACTTTTTTCTAAATTTTTGCAATTGCAATCGTACAACACTCAAACAGGATTTATCTGCGATGCAATAAAACAGCAAGGTATCAAGAGAAAGAGAAATCGGGAAAGTAATAAAATAAAAATTATTCGCACTTATCAAGTAGTATAAAAACTGTGGCACAAATTTCTATATTAAAACTTTAAATATCAACTAAAAAAATCGATACAGCTCTAAAAAAGGTTTCCATAGGAAACCTTATAAACGAGAGAGAAAAATTAGGTGCTAGAGTCAGTAAACCTCTGTCTGAAAAAATTATAAATGCAGTAAAGTATCATCTTGCAAAATTCCTCACATACCCATTACTCGAGAAGTCAAACATACCCATTTCCCATTACTCGAGAAGTCAGACTGACAAGTTTTTAGCTTCGGATTTAACACTACATAAAATGTATACTTTATTTTTGGACTAAAACTCAGATGAATCGAAACCAAAAGTGTCATATTCAAGTTACAAAAAATTTTCTACCAGCACTTTAATCTAAGAAGAAAACCACCGAAAACAAACAGCTGTAATATATATATATATATATATATATATATATATATATATATATATATATATATATATATATATATATAAAATGCAGTAGACAATGAAATAAAAACACAACACACTCTACTAAATAACGAACATCTACTGATTACGGAAGTAGCTCGAAAAAGGTTGAAAAAGGATATGGAAAGAGCAAGTAAGAATCCAACCTTTGAAATGGCAATTTATGATATGCAGAAAGAAATAAACCTGCCCAAAATACCAACAAACAATATCAGATCAGAGTATATACTTTGAATGAATATAAGCAAGTTATCATAAATTGCTCTAGAAAAAGCATTGTGTGTGAAAAGAAATTTTTTGAGTGCAGAGGACCTGGAAAAAAGCATAGTGAATCGAAAGATCCATTTAAAAGGGCGAAAAAGTTAGCTGGCTGAAGGTAAAGGTAATAAAAATCAGTAAGGATAGTCCATATTCTATATTTTTGAAATACATACATGAAGAAGAATATAAACAGATACATATAAAGAAACAATTGAGAGCAAGAAAGCCTTCAGAGTTCTGTTTTGTTGTGCGAAAACTGAAAATATTGTATCCAAGAGGCAAAGCTATATCTGACAAATAAACTTGCTGATATTAACATTTAATATCACTTGTTCCAGCAAACGTCAGAAACTTCTGTGAAAACCTTCAAGCAAGCAACTTCGAAGATGATGTGGAGGAATTTGGATAAACTGTGGACTTTGAAATAGAAGACGGCAGCGACGATGTATAAACATAATAACCTAATTATTGTTATTATTAGTAAATGCGTTTCGAGTTAAATAAACTCACTTATTGTATCTCTTAAATATATAAAGAATAATGAAAAAGACCGAAATTTCATATACAGCTAATTTCCAAATAGAGCCAAACGCTAAAATGATCAAAAATCTATTTTGGCAAAAAATATTTCATTTTGAAAAACTGGCATGAAATAAAACCGAAATTATAGCGTCTTATCCATTGTTGTTATTTTGATAATAACTAATACCTGATTTTGTAATAAAGTAGATCTTTTGACATTTACATTACTCAAAAGTGTAAAATTGTCGCTTGGTTCCTTTTGGTATAACTTTATCCAATTATCTATATGTTACAATCTAATTACCCCAATCTGCAACAAAGTCTGACTTATCGAAATCCAATTCATCAAATAATAACATGCTTAAGAGTGGTTCGCACTTTCAACAGAACATGGCTAATATTTTAATATCGAACCATAATTGAAATTTAACGTATGCTAACAAAGGAGTTATATCATCGGCAAGCCTCATAATCATAAAGCCGATGAGCGGGGCTGGTGGAAGGTCTAATTTATTTTTATAGCATGTAATGGTACTGGTATATGATCGAGATGAGTCAATGATTTGCCTCCAGTACAATGGCGGCGCTTAGTTAACTACGAGGGAAGTTTGAGAATTATTGCCCTTAACATTGCAGCATCTGACAAAAATGAAGGACAAATTAGTTATAGAGTTGTCATTTATTGACATTACTGCAGTCTAAATGTCCAGCTTTATTCAATATTTATTCATTGTAATACAAAGTGTTATCCAAGTAATAGTAATATAAAGTATCATTATAAGAGTGTCAGAACTTTAAAATGCGACATAATGATAACTACACTACAAGTAATAATTAATTTATCTTGGAGAACAAATAATGACATTATATTTTGTTCAAATGCCCCCCTCGGCTTCGTTTGGTGAAATGCATTCTGGAGATCCAATTTTTAATTACTCTTTCATACATATCACGTGATATATTTTCAACGATGGCATTAATGTTTCTCTAAAGTCAAAAATTGTTTGAGATTCTTTTAAGCAAAGATTTAGTACAGCCCCACAAAAAATAATATGCCTACGAAATAACGCAAACAAGAAACTTTTCTTGCAAATAAATCGATTATCTGGAGAGATGTGTGACAATTCTTGTTAAAATTAAACATTGTGTATATCCGCATTTATCAATTCAGGTCAAATATATTCTTTAAAACAACATGATTTCGATCATCTTCAAAAAAATAACACCATATCACTAATTCAGCCCAAACACAGTGCCAAACAGTAACTTTCTAAGGATAAAGAAAGCATTATCCCTGCATTACTTAAGGATTTTCTTCGGCCTAAATTAAGCAGTTATGTTTGTTCAAAAAACCATTAAGCCAAAAGTGCGCTTCGTCGGAAAAGACGAAGTGACGAAGTCTCCGAAGTGGAGCTCGCTGCTCTAGAGCCAGTAGCCCATTCGCGAATGTTCCATGGTGAATTGACATAATATATTGAACACAGCAGTCTATGAGCGACATTTGTATTTGCGGCAACAGTGTTGCCGCTATTACGTTTCAAAGTTCATATATTGTAAATCGAAGAGATTTACCGCTAAACACTAGGGTTTCTGTTTTATCGACTTTTTTTTTCTCGAGACGGGAATTCTCGAATTTTCTAAAACTTTAAAAAATCATAAAATTGTTAAATACAAAATAAAATTACGCTTATTAATAATCATCAATTTAATGTCTATTGCAAGAAGTGCCCAAAACAGATAAGTCGGGCTTTCGCCTCCGAATTTAACCATGACATTGAAACCATCACTTGTCGTAGCTACGATGTGTTATGTCTGAATGATTGTGGAGCGTTCATATATTTTTTTAAAAACAAAAAATACTCTTAGATCTCTATTAACAAAGACTAAACCAAACAATATATAACAAAATACCAAAAATATGGTTTATAAAATTCCCTGCGAATGTGGCAAATTCTATATAGGTGAGACCGGTAGACCGTTAGATGTTGACCGTTAGATGAGTAAAAGAGCATAAAAAACCTTCTTAGAAAGGGCGATTTTAATAAATCTAGAATTTGTCAACACGCATGAGAATCGGGTCATAAAATCAATTGGAATAATTCCAAAACGGTATTAAAAGAATCGGTAACAAAATATAGAAGATTAAAAGAAACCGCTATAATTAATTTAAATAAAAATAACTGCTATGCCTTCAGTAGATTTAAATTGAATATGGTTCCCGATTCTAAAGAATACAATTAAACACATTTAAATATTTAAAGTAAAGTTTTGGGGTTAGAGGCACATCAGCAACTGAGAAGGCTATTTAGTGACTGGACCTACAGCTTAACGTGGGATCCGAACCACGGTCATCAGCTACCGAAAACCCCGGTCAGCACCCCCCTTGTTTTTGTGCTTAACTGAAAGTAGAAAACCTCTCAGAAGGCATCCGGCCTTACCCAGCCTCGAACTGGCGTGACTGAGTGGTGATTCCTTGTCAGATTTTACACTCTTACCTACCTACATTCTCTTATTACCTACATTCACAAGAATTTTAGAAAAACTTTTTTGTCTAGTATGGGATTCGAACACGCTTCACATTAACTGCGGTAACGTAAGGCTGACGCCTTAGATACCACAGCTAGTGTGCTTCCTTATTTAAATATTTGAATACACAATCAGTACAATAAATAATCACACAGTAAACATTACCTATATATATTTTTTGGTAGTATGTCACTGTCATGAAAATCTATTGTTGTCAATGTAAGTATCGTTGACATATACAAAAAAAAATATATTTACTTTCATTCGTTAATTCGTTACAAATTAATATAATTTATTTTTTAGTTTAGTTTTGTAAACGGTGGGAGAGTACCCTCCGAAACGTTAACGTTAAAAGTTTGTAAAATTTTTTATAACATTTTTATATCTTTAAAATTTTGTTCGTTAGGCAAATTGATTACAAAAAAAGAATCACTGACAAATTTGTCTCCGTTTGGTTTTTTTGTTTTTACCCAGTGATTCTTTCGTTAAATAAGAACAAGTATTTTTGATATTTTTTGAGTTTTAGATAGTGGCGAAAAACCCAAATAAAGGAAAAAAATATACGATGTGTTAATCAAAACACAAACCAAATTCTCCCAAGCGATTTTCTAGGATCACCCTAGACTCTGTAGCTCTGCATTGACCCGGGATATAAACAAGCCCCAAATTATAAACCGTGGCATCTGTGTGGTGGATACAAATATTGAAATACCTCCGATTTCTTAAACTTGGTCATTCATATTTGGTTTATAGTAAATGACGTAGAAATGAATGATTTTTTTTTAGTAACAACTTTTATTAATTCAACGAATTCAATATTGTATGGTTAGGCTAAAAGGTGTCTATTTTAAGGTAAATATAATTTTCATTTAGCAGTGTATGGAACAATGGATAACCGATGACGTATTTAATTACCCTTGAGAACTGTTAATCTCCATTTATGAATTTCAAATTTCTTTCAGTTTTTATATGAAATTAATATGTATTTAACTGAAAGAGAATCAAGTGAAATACTTACAATTGTTGGATACGGTGGCAGATAACACACTTATGCTGAAGTTTGTCGAGTATTTATTGAAGTACATCCCAATAAAAATATCAATAAGTCAACAGTTTCAAAAACGGTAAAAAAATTCAATGGCACAGGTGATTCAAAGATACTAAAAATTCCACTGCTGCTTGAGGATTACATGTTTCAAGACAAGGTGCCTTACTATCAGTTGGTTTAAGTATATAAAGTTAGGAAGACAGTGGAGAGGGACTCCCTATTCTTGAGGAGAGAGCATATGTCGGTACCCTGATGAGTCTAACCACCAACAGACGAAACATATGTCCCCCAATGTAAGAGATGGGTGTGGCTTGCTCATTTTGGCGGAGATGCAGGTTGTTGAGCGTTCCACTTGAGATTGTAGAACCCAACGGTCGGGGGTGTATAACTCCTGACTACTGTTGTCTCATTTGACGCAATCCAAAGAAATCAAAAAACTGGCATTATAAGTCATCCGACGAGAAGTCGGCGAAAATGTGGGTTGTTTGATTGTGGAGAGGGACTCCCTATTCTTGACGAGAAAGTATATGTCGGTATCCTGATGAGTCTAGCCACCAACAGATGAAACGTGTCCTCCAATGTGAAGGAGGGGTGGGGCTTCCTCCCAGTCAAACAACTAACGAATGTTCATTTTGGCGGAGACGCAAGTTATTGAGCGTTCCACATGAGATTGCGGAACCCAACGATCGGGGGTGTATATCTCCCGACTACTGTTGTCTCATTGAACGCAATCCAAAGAAATGAAAAAACTGCTTATATATATATATATATATATATATATATATATATATATATATATATATATATATATATATATATATATATATATATATATATATATATATATATATATATATATATATATATATATATATATATATATATATATATATATACAGATACATATACATATACATATATATACTGTTACTACTGCTCTTTGTAAGAGGTCGTA
Organism: Cosmopolites sordidus; assembly: GCA_031761425.1. Lineage (NCBI taxonomy): Eukaryota > Metazoa > Arthropoda > Insecta > Coleoptera > Curculionidae > Cosmopolites > Cosmopolites sordidus. The sequence goes on along the minus strand of JARFXV010000100.1, from coordinate 531,548 downwards.
TGGCTGTTGAAAGTATACGAATAGAGCATCAAATGATGTTGTTTCCTCCATTATTGGGCGGACTATGAACAACTTGTTAAACGTCCCCTTCAAAATATTTCTCTGGTGACTAACTTCAATTTTAGAGAGACCGTACACAACCCTAATTTGTCATTTTCGATTTTGAAAGTATGTATACTGAAATGATTAAGAATAAAGGTTGGTTATATTCTCTTTATAAAAAAAAATTATTGAGCTCACTTAACAAGAGATCCCTTCTTTTTTCATATAAACCCAATTTACCTACAAATGTCAATTAATAATTAAACTACTAATAAGCTAATTAAATCTTAATTTTAGTCATCTTGAACATAAATATAAATCTGCTTTCTTGATGAGTCCAACATAAATCGCATAATATTTAAAGCGAAAACAAAGTCTCAATGAATACATGTAAATTATTGCATTAAAACAACTGACTATTTTAAAAAATTATCTAAAATTTTCCAATAAATGATATTAGCAAGTTTATGCGTAATGAATAAAATATACATAATTTAAATTAAAAATTAGTAATAAGCTGAGTTCAATTAGTAATCATACGTTCAATGCTGAATAATTATGAAAACGTAAACTAGTTAAGCTTTAGGAATAGAGACGAGAATTTTAAACTTACTGGTAAATCTCCAAAATTATGACTGTGCGCTTTTTATTTTTTAAGGTGTACAAGCAGAATTTCAAACCCTCATGTCCACAATATAAAAGATTTAACAGATTACACTGATAAACACAATATTCCTTACTGCTATTTTTGAAGATTTAAGGGTAAAATTTAATATGCTCAAAACAAAATAAAAAAAAATTCTACCACTCCTAGATTTTTCCAACACGTAAATTTATGTTTTGCAATATGCAGGATTTTGACCCTTTACAAGAAAAAAAATTCCAAAGCCCTCTCTTTCATAATAATTAATTAAACCAAATATTAAAATAGTGTTGCACATTATCTATACCTCTTTAATTTGTCTATCTATCTATTAAAAATCACAAAGTATAAATTAATTAAAAATACCATCAAAACTTAACTCTTGAGAGAGTCGTTCTTGGTTATTTGGTAGACTTGATTCATCGTGTTGAATAGAAAATGTGCAAGTCTTCAAGAAATTTCATCTATTCCTTTTTGCACTGTATTATTTCTTAGAGGAATTTTCCTGATGATATCTGACGGTAAGAAGAAAAAGAGTTTTTATTACTATTTATATTACTAATTGTGTATGGTTTTCCCGTTTTTGTGATTAATAATGAAGTATATTAAACTCGTAGTCCATTTTCTTGTTTAGACGCGGAAAGATTTAATATAGTTGGATATTTTAAATATTTCTTGTCCAGTTCTTGAAAATTGAATAAATCTTTGTCCTTTTTATCAAAATGCATTTTATTCAAATGCTCTTGTAGCCTAATCACTTATCACTTATCACGTACAAATATGGCTTAGTCACGAAGACTATCCTAGAGCTATACCTGCCTTTTATAGATGATTTCGTGCACGCATCAACTTGTATGCCTTTGCTTGTTTGCTATGCAGGTGCACTTGCTCTGCAAACAAGTCGTTACAAGGTCCCATATTTATGTCGAATCACGTCTTTTCTTACCAACTTGCAAAGACTTGTCACCAACAATGCTAAACCTAATTAGGTGTACGTATACCTAAAATTAATTTATTATTTTTATGCTTATTTACGCGATGACAATAAGATACAAATTTTAGATAGCTAGATAAAATATTTATTCAAAAAAACAGTCGGTATATTCAAAGTATTTTATTATAATAATTTTCTTAATAGGTAGGTACGTCACAACTGCCCACTTGACTGTCTTATCGCCCCCCATTTGCCTCTGGGCCTACTACCACCCCATGGAAGGCTTCAACGCCCACTGAGAGGCGACAACGCCCCCTTTGGGAACCTAGGTTATTTTGGAACCTTCGGTGTGAAACACTAAACTCGAAGAGATTTTTACCACTAAACAACAAATCACTGTATTTAACTTGTTGATGCATGTTTCACTAACCATGTTAGCATCATCTCAATCAATGATCCATCAGGAGATGATCGATGATCGATTCGAAAACGAAACGCCAGAATCAGGAATGCCACACTTTAACATCACCACGGCAGAAAAGCTAGAATGAGCAAATCAAATCATGTTGATTTACTTTTTTTATAGCAAGGAGATCGGGCAAAAGAAATTTGGGCCTCATCGCCAGACAATAAACCAGCATTTTTACCGCTTTAAGCTTCTTGAAAGATTTCGACAAAAGATTACGATGATGCGCTCTACCAATCAGCGATTTCAGTTAAATAGTTTATAGCAAGTAAAAGTATCACTGTAGCTCCACAGCCGCTTTACTCACCAATATTATTCGTTTTCCTCAAAGGACACGATTTTGGTGCATTGGACCTTTGAAAAGTCTAAAAAGTCAAATAAACCGAAGGTGAAGGTGACAGAAGGTGATTCCAGTATGTGAGTGAGTTCCAGGCCTACTATGAAAAGTGGACAAACCATCTTCAGGGCTGTGTGGTTTCCCAAGGCAACTACCCTGAAGAAGACAGTGTAAGACTATACTTTCAATAAAATATAATAAATAAAAAAATTTCAAACTTTAGCCTCATGTATGTTTATAAATCTCCAAAATAGGCTTCCATAACAAACTATGTCCATTAATAGACTACCGACTTTTGAATGTGTAGTATTTTATGTAGTGAGTAGTAAGTTTTTCAAGTTCCACGTGATTACGTTTTTTTTTCTGCTTTACTTTGATTCGAGTAATTTTAATATAATGCCTAGGCAATGTGTAAATAATGCAAACAGTTTTATTATGTGCGGAGAAGAGGTCACCTTTAAATCGCAAAAACGATATTTCTCCGCACCTGTGCGAACGGTTCATTAATTTAACTTGGGAACTAAAATTGAAGACCAAGCCAAAGTATGGGTCAATCATTGATGTTATAAAACTTTTCTAACATTGTTAACAGGTAAACTGCAAAGTGTAAATCGTAAATTGCGATTTAATATGCCAATGATTTAGAGAGGACCGAAAGATCATATCACAAATTGCTTTTTTGCCTCACTAATAGAATAGGTATCAGACCAAAATCTAAACATACACTCAAATATCCTAATTTACCATCAGCTTTATCACCTATTGAACATGGTGATGAACTTCCGATTCCAAAACTATCACATTCTTACACTATCGATGATGAAGAACCTGATTTCGCCGATTCTTGAAATCATCATACAGAATATCTAAAGGAAATCGAAAATGGTTCTTCGGCTACATCTGCTTTGACATCCTAAACTTAATAATTTAGTTCGAGATTTAAAACTATCAAAATTCCAGGCAGAACAGAACCTTTAGTATCTAGATTAAGACGGTGGAATATCATTCAAAGTACCTTAACATTACTTTCACAAAGATATTTATCTACTGGAAAGGGGATATTTAGATAATATAAGATATATATATATATATATATATATATATATATATATATATATATATATATATATATATATATATATATATATATATATATATATATATATATATATATATATATTAAAATATTAACTCCAGTATACCTCGCCTAAGGTACTGGACGGGTCACGGGTGGTGGATAGTGAAAGTTCCATTAGATATTAATGGACAGCTGCGAATATCCCAAAATAAGCAGCCCCGAACCAAGGCAAAAAGAAAGCTAAATCCACTTAGCGTCTGACTTGTAACTAACCCCTCCAGTCTTAACCTCTGAACCGTCATGGTTCAAACCTTTAATTCAAAGTACAAGATGAAGCGTTCTAGGAATTACAAAATTACCCCAGGAGGTAGGCAATCCTCTGCCAGCTTTGCTGGTACAACCGAACTTTCGGATTCTGGGGCGTCCGGGCTTAAACGCAAAATATTTCAGAGGGAGTCGGATACCTCTGGCCAACGTCTGAAACCGAAAATAAAAACTTTCTTTGGAACGGTAAATATCAATTCTCTCCTGCGTCCAGGAAAACTACACGAATTGGGGCGAACATTAAATCAGCAAAAAATCCAAATTTTAGCTTTGCAAGAAACCAGATTGATAGATGATAACACCTTGGAATTCGGCAACTACAGACTTTTTAAAAGTAAAACGGACAAAAGAATACTCAAAAATACACCACATCCCGGTGTTGCTTTCGCTGTCTCAAGAAACATTCTTAGTTCTATAACAAATGTCCAGCCAGTAAATAATCGACTTATGACACTATCCCTCAAGTGTGCTAACAAAAACTATACATCAATCAATGCACACCTCCCAGTTAACGAAGAAAATAAATCTAATCCTGAAAAAGTAAATAAGTCCTGGGAAATTCTGGAAAATACTATCTCTAAAATTCCCTCTAACCATGTAAAAATCCTATTGGGTGATTTCAACGCCCAACTAGGGAAAGAAAAAAAGTATCGGAAAACAGTCGACAGTTTTCCCGCTCATAAATGGACTAACCATAATGGTAGAAGATTGGTTGAACTATGTTCGCAGTTTAATCTAAAAAAATGTCAACCCATTTTAAGAAGAAAATAACAAAACAAAAGACCTGGAGGTGCCCAAACACGTACATTGGTGAATTTCAAATTGACCATGTTGCCATTTCGTACCCCAATTATAAAGAGATTTTGAATGTTCAAGTCAGGAAAGGAGCAAATATAGACACGGATCACTACTTGACTAGAATCAAACTTAGCTTAAAACCTCGAAAACTTATTCAAAAGGGGCTGCTAATACCAAAGTTTGACCCAACGAAAATAAAAGCAGCCCTAACAGAAGAGCTTGATAAACAACCTGCACAGAACTGGCAAGAATTAAAACAAAAAATTATTAAAACAGCCTTAAAGTTGGTCCCTTTACAAAAACGTAGAAAACATCCGTGATGGGATGAAGTTTGCGAGCAAGCAGTATTAAGCCGAAGTAAAGCATTCAAAGATTGGAACAGTCAAAAAACAGCAATAAAATATAACATCTTTTTGGAAGTAAGAAAAGAAACATCGAAGCTAATTAGACAAACTAAAAGAAAATATGAAAACAATCAACTTAATGAAATAGAAAAAGATTTCCAAAAAAATAACACCCGAAACTTTTACAAAACATTTAAAACTAAATTAACAGGCTACAACCGCAGAGCCTATGCTTTCAAAAGGAAAACGGACAACTAGCTCTAAATAACCAAGACAATTGCAAAGAACTTGCGAAATATTTTGAACAAATACTAAACTGTCCTGAGCCCTTAAACAAATTACCAACACTAAACCATAAACAAACAAACCCAGATTCATTACCACCGAATGAAGAGGAAATACTTAGGCAAATCAAGCGGCTTAAAAATAACAAAGCTTCTGGTGAAGATGGAATCACTGCTGAACTTTTAAAATCCGCTGGTCTAGGTACAATCAAGAAAATAACCAAGATTCTACAAGAAGTTTGGCGAACCGAACGGATTCCGGAAGACTGGAAAGATGCTCTAATCCATCCACTACATAAGAAAGGAGATAGAACGGATGTAAACAACTATAGAGGAATATCTCTTCTCCCAGTTTGTTACAAGATTCTATCTCAATGTCTACTAGACAGAGCACAGGGACAGTTAGAACCGAACATTGGTGAATATCAGGCAGGTTTTCGACCGGGCAGATCCTGCCCTGAACAGATCCTGAATCTAAAGTTGATTCTAAGACATCAAAAACTGTGCAATAAAAATCTCGTCTGTAAATTTGTGGATTTCAAAAAAGCATATGATTCTATTGACCGCGAATCTTTATTCCGAATCTTGAAAGAGCAAGGACTAGATCTGAAAACGCTGGCAATTATTAAAGCAACGTTAACTAACACGTGGTCAAAAGTTAAATTCATGGGTGACATCTCAGAACCCTTCGAAATTAAAACTGGTGTGAGACAAGGGGATGGACTCTCGCCACTCTTATTTAACTGTGTTCTAGAAAAAGTAATACAGGAGTGGCGTGAAAAAAAGTCGGCACTGAATATTGACCAGCCCATTAAACTGGGGAGAACCAACATCAAAATTGATTGTCTGGCATTTGCTGATGATCTAGCAATTTTAGCTCAAGATGTATTAACGACTCAAAAACAGATTGAAATCCTAAAAGAAACAGCAGAAAAGGTAGGACTCCAAATATCCTTTGAAAAGACACAATACATGACCTGCAAAAGACTAAGAACACCATTTCTAAAAACAAAATATGGTAACATCAGACGAGTCTCTCAATTCAAATATGTGGGTGAAATAATCATGGAAAATGGGTTGGAAAAGGCGGCCAATAAGGGTAGATGTCAAAAAATGGAAACGGCATTGAGACTTACACAAAATATTTACAACAAAAAATGCCTATCTAAAAACACAAAACTGAGACATTACAACACGGTTATTAAGCCAGAATGTATATATGCTGCAGAAACGCTCATTTTGAATAGAAAGAGGGACATCGAGGACATTGAAAAGAAGGAAAGAAAAATCATAAGAAAAATCCTAGGCCCCAAACAAATAAATAGCACAACATACCGACTTCGAGAAAACCAAGAAATCAAACAATACACAGATATACATAGCGATATGAGAAAAACAAGACTTAAGTTTTACGGACACAGCAAACGGATGAATCCGAGTAGGCTAACTAGACAAATAGTCGAATTTTATGAAAATAGGAGTAGAGCTAAAGTAGAAATAATTAAATGGATTGCGGCAATTAAAGAGGACCTAAGATCAGCAAATAATACACAAAGTGAAATTCAGGATAGAGGTTGTTTCAGACACAAGGTTAACGTTTGGAAGGTTGGCCAGAGAGAAAAATGTAGGAAGACTGGGACAACTTGGTCTGACGAAAGGAAAAAAGCTCATAGCGAAAGAATGGAATTAGTATGGGCTCAAAGGAAGGCTAACAACAACAAACGCCTCTAAGTGTACTTCGCGTGGTCCACCAGGGCCCATACGTGAATAATAATAATAATAATAAAATATTAACATATACAACTGTATATTATATTACAACATAAATCTATTTGTTATTGTTGGTGGGATTCATGCAGTTGTGGGTTGTATCCTTCTTCATCTGCAACAGTTTGAAGTCTTCTAGGTCTCTCTCTGGGCAGATGGTATCGAAGGCGTCATGGTTTTTTTTCAACTGTTAGCCGATGTCGCTCAGATCTTGTGTTCTAGTAGTAAGTATTTAAGCTTCTTTTTAAAATTTTTTAGTTTTAATTTTATTGTCTTTCGGTATCTTGTTGAATTTTGCTACGGTTTCAGTTGTGAGTTTTTGTGTGAGTCTTACTTGTGTATTTTTATGAACTCTAACGTCTGATTTTCTTCTGGTTTCGTATGTATGTATTTGTTTGTTTGTCGTGAATGTGATAGTTGTCTTTATTAATTTATTTTGAATTTTGTATAGCAGCAGTATATTGTGATATTGTATTAGTTGTCTGATGTTTAGTTCTTTTGTTTTTTTGTATATTTCTTCGGTTGGCGTTAGTCTGTTGAGATTATATAATATTTTCAATGTCTTATTTTGTTGTCTTTTTAGTATGTTTAAGTTTTTTTTCTGTAGTATTGCTCCATGTATTAATCATATAAGCATTTTTAGATGAGAATAGTGCATGGTACAGTGGTTTCTTCATTTTTGTTGGTATGATGTGCTTCATTTTTAAGAGCAAAGTAATTGTTTTGGCATTTTCTTTTTTTATTTTATTTATATGCTTATCCCATTTTAAGATAGTGTATATTTTAATTCCTAGGTAGTTAATTTCGGAAGCTTCCTTTAATTTTTGATTTCTTATCGTTATGTTTAGGTCTCTTGCTTGTTCCTTCTTGTTAAATATTATGTATTCTGTTTTTGTTTCGTTTATCGTGAGTGAGTTGTTAAAAAACCATAGTTCGTACTTTTTCATATCGTTATATATATTATGTTGTAATCTGTTGTAATCATTGTCAGAATACAACATGCACAAGTCATCAGCGTAAGCATACATTTTTCCAGTGAAGTTTTCTTCGAATAAATCGTTTGTATAGAGTATATATAGCAATGGTGGCAGGTTACCTCCTTGCGGCAAGCCGTACGCAGCTGTATTAGTGTTGCTTTCTGTCTCTCCTACTTTAGTCTTTTGGGGTCTGTTCATCAAGTAGCTTTCAATTATTCTTATGTAATTATCAAATCCATATGCAATGAGTTTTTCTAATAATTTTTCTTTATTGATTGTGTCGAATGCTTTTTTCATGTCGAAAGATATTACTACGACCGTGTGTTTCTTTTCTATACATTTTTTAATATTTTCTATCAAATCATAAACAGCTGAAGTCGTGCTCGATTTCTTTTGGAAGGCATATTGTGCTATATTTATGATGTTGTTTTGTGATATATGCTCTATCATTCTGTTGTGTAAGATTTTTTCTGTTATTTTATTCAGTGCTGATACTAAAGTAATTGGTCTGTAATTTTGTGTTTCATTCTTTTTTCGTTTTTTGTATATGGGGACTATTATGGATTGTTTTAGGTATTGTGGATATATTCTTGTGTCTAATAGTGTTTATTAGCTTTGTAAAAATTGGTATTAAGGTTTTCTTATTATTCTTGATCACGTCATTTGTTATTTTGTCAAATCCTGGTGCTTTATGTCGATGCAAGTCTTGTATTATTCTTTCTATTTCTTCTTGTTCTACATTTTTAACATCAGATTTATTATATATTTTATTTGTTATAGTTGTTGTGGTGGTTTTGTTTTTTCCCTGTATTTGTTTATCAGCTAGTTTTTGACCTATTGTGGCAAAATAATTATTTAGTTCGTTTGCTATAGTTTTTGTATCGGTGCTACTAGTTCCGTCTTCCTTGATAATTTCTATAATGTTATCATTTTTCTTGGAGTGTATTTGTCTATTAATAAATTCCCATGTTTTTCTATTGTCTTCTCTATATTCATTGAATTTTCTTGTAAAATATTGCGTTTTAGTTGTTTTTAATGTAAGTGTTGTATATTGTTTTTGTTCTATATATCTTACTTTTAGAAGTTCATTGTGTGGATGTTTTCGATATTTTTTGTAAAGTTTATTCCTTTTTCTTATTTCTTTTATTATATTGCTATTTATCCAATGGCAGTCGTTTCTTCGTTTTATTTTCGTAATGCACATATTTTTTTCTATAATACTCTGTAGCGTTTTTGAAAGATCTTCATATGATTTAATTTGGTCATAGTTTAATTCCGAAATCATTTTATTTGTTTTTCCATTGTTTCTTTTAATTGCATTGCAGTGTACATAGGTAGGTCTTTTTTTTGTTGGTGGTTCTATTGTTACTTTAATTGTATTGTGGTCTGATATATCGGAAGAAATTATGCTCGTGTTAACGAGCTTATTTTCAATATTTGTAATTGCATGGTCAAGTATAGTATTGTTAGAATTTTCATTGTATCTAGTGTATGCACTCGTCTTTCTTTTATTCAAAATTTTATAGTTTCGTTCTTTATACATGTTATAGTAACTGTCAATCAAACTATTTTTCCCCAAAATATTTACATTAAAATCACCGATAATGATATGACTTTTGGTTCTGTTTATTATATTATGTTTTAAAGTATATTCCAACGAGTCAAAATTGACATCGGGAGGTTTATATATAAGGCTTATTGATATATTTTCTGAAGTTAATTCTACATTTATTATTTCTATTTGGTTTATGATACTTTTTCTTTATATTCTATACCATTTCTTATATACAATATACCTCCTCCTCTGGTTTGGCGTGATCTAAATATTGCATTGTCGCCGTTAATATTATAGAAATCCTCCTCATCTGGTGATAACCATGTTTCTATAAGGGCAATTAGGTCTGGATGGTTTTGTGTTTTTGGGATGATCTCAATTTCTTCAAATTTGTTTCTGATGCTTCTTATATTTTGCATTATTATGTTAATCATCTTGATATTCGTTATTATGTAGTTGCATGTAATTATTATTGTTTTGCTAGTTGTATTTATTGTTCTAGTTTTTCGACATCGGACAGTTGTTTAATTTTTATCTTATCACTTGTTTCAGTTTTTCTGGCATATACATCACCATCTCGAATCCATGTATATTTAATTTTTCTTTCCTTTTTTAGTTGTCTAGTAGGATAGAAAATTTCCCCGGTTAAGTTTGTTATATGTTCGTTTACATAAATGTCTTTATTTCGCCCTTTGATGTGACATTCTCGGGTTTGTAATGTTCCAACTTCCTTACGTGCTTTTATTTTGTCAATTTTTGTTTGTTTGTTATTTAGTGTAACTATGATTGGGTAATTTTCGTTATTGATATTTTTTCTACAACAGTTTTGTATATTTTCAATGGTGTTTATATCACAACACATTTGTTTAAGTATTTTTATTACGATCTCCTTTGTGTTCTCATTTTGCTCGGTTTTGTCTACTCCGCTTATAATAATATCACTTTTTATTTTTTCTCTTTCGCTTTTTTCTATAATTCTTTCTAGCTTTACCATTCTGTCCTTCAGCAATTTATCAAGCTAATCAAGCACTATCAAGGTAAATAGAAACTCAATTTATTTGAACGTTAAAAAAACAACGCTCAGAAACAAAATGCTATCGTAAAACAGCAACAGCAACATTATGTGAGATAATAATACACCCACAGCTATAATTTGTTAAAATGCAACAATACTTTATAGAACAAAAAGAATGGGTGAAGATATGAAGTATTTTATGATATTAGTCGTCAATCTCAGCCATACACAACCTGACTACCGACGTGATTCAAGAGTAACTCTTTGTCGAAGTGTGTTCTCTTTCATCGAGAATGCGAGAGTTGAACCTTTACTGCTGCAGTTATCGTTCCATTCTCCAAACCCTTTAAACACCGGGACGCAGTTACTATCGCAGTTGACATAGCATTAATGGACTTACACAGATCTACAAGATAAAAAAAATGGGTGCCGCAGAGACTTAAAAGTAATTTTAAAGTATGGTATCTGGCAACACTCTCGGTAAAATTAAATTATCAAATGTACGTATAGGTATTACTGTACTTACATTTTAAATATTTTCTTATCAGTAGACATTAACTTGTTTATCTTTGCAGTTTGTTCAATTAAAAAAGTTATATAAATTAAACCTGGTATTGGTCTATTGCATTGGCAAACTCAAGTACTATCTTCATAAGTGAGTTATATGTGTTGATTTAAAAGTGGTAAAATTTTATTTGGGTCAACGAAATGTCCATGTTTTCTCTGTTTGTGGAAAAGCGGAGCTAAAAGCGAGCATTGAATCAAAACAAACTGGCCTGAAAGAAAAGATTTGACAGCTGGGAAACAAAATATCATAAATGCAGCATTAGTGACTAGAGAGAAAATAATTTTGCCCCCATTGCACATAAAATTGAGACTAATGAAACAGTATGTTAAAGCATTGAATAAAAATGGTTCCAGTTTTAATTATATATGGCAGAAATTTTCTGGTTTGAGCAAAGAGAAAATTAAGACTGGCATTTTCGATGAACCGTGAATTAAGCTTTTATGAAAGATAACAATTTCGTGCATTCAATGAATGATATAGAATCATTAGCCTGGTTTTCTTTCGTCAAATGTCCAAAATGCATGTAAAAAAAATCCTAAGGAACTGTAAGTCCAAAATTTATTGCGAATTGGTGCAAAACATGCTGCAAATTTTCAGAAAGCTTACTGAGAAGTTAACTACCTCCACAATCATTTGGACAACTTTCCGGACAACCTTGGCTCTTACAGTGACGATCAAGGAGATCGATCGAACTTACAGTGACGAACAAAAAGAAGCTTTCTCCATGTTCCATGGTGTAACAAAATGAAAATAATATGAAAAAATTGTATTTTTTCTGCGCCTATCATATCTCGAAAACTAAACATACATTTCAAAACCTGTATGTATTGTTAGAACCAGCATAACGAGCATATTCAAAAACAGTTTTAGCCTTTCCAGCACTAAATCCACTGTAGACCTGTATATTTTAATGTACGTGTTTAAAATTACAAATCTCAATTCAACTATTAAAAATTTAATAAACAAAATATTATCACACATACAAATTGTAACTCTACTTTTTTTATATTTGGTGATTTCATCATAAATATAAAACAACTTTTTAAGTAAAATCCTATAAATAAAGTAACATATACATGTAAATGACATTAAAAGAGGATAATTTTCAGACATTACTTATTTTTTCTCATATATGACATTGAAATTATCATGCATAATGCATAAAATATACATAATTTTAATATCAAATCAATATTAAGCAGGACTCGATTGGTAATAGTAATATTTTCGTCGCTCAAGTACTATAAAAGGTACACCATTTAATCCAAAAAAACGAAACAAAATTTTACGACTTACCAAGAAAGTTCTCAGGTAATGCTAATTAGTATTAAATTCACTCAACAGCAAATCTCACAGCAATTCAATTTTATATGGGAAGCTATTTTGTGAAAAATGGCTAGACTTTCTACACCCAGCAAATAACTTTTTTGCAATCTCTCGATGGATTTTTCGCTATCCATGCTAACGAAATCAGCAGGCTATTAAATCTGCAGACTTTATCACCAAGACAATTCAAAAAGAAATGTGATACTGAAAAGCTGTGTAAGTGGATTAATAAATAACTTAAATAGAGAAAACACTTTAGAAACTTCAGGTATGTCTACAAAGAGTTATTTTATGTTAGAATAAACAAAATTATACGATATTATATTACAGACTCAGCTATCTCGCTATATAGCCTACCCACCTCCATTCAATTCATTCACCCTTCCAATAATTTCACAAGCTTTGGTTTGTTCTCTGATCCATGTGCTTTATGGCCCGCTTTGTAATACTAAGCATATACCTTCCCATACATCTCTGTGCTATCCGAACTGATTGTGATGTGAGTGTCCATGTTTCACTTCAGTATATCAAAACAGGTAGCACGCACTGACTAAAAACATAACCTGACTCTTGTTCCGGTTTATTTTCAAGCCAAATGGTTCTCCCGCCCTTTGAAGCTCTTGTATGTGTTTTTACAGCTCATCTGAATCTTGTGACAGGAGGACGATATCATCTGCAAATCTAAGATGGCTTAAGTATGCACCATTGATTTTTATTCAATCCTGTTCCCAATCCAGATTACGAAATACGTCTTCAAGGCAGGCTGAGAGAGCAACAGGCGATATTGAGCCACATCCCATTTGACTTTGATTTTAACTTCAAGATCATCCATGTGAACTTTCGCTGTAGCTTCATCATACATGGATCCCAGTAACTTCACATACTCTGACTATCCCTTGGTTAAGCAATGCATCCATTATGGCTTGTTTTGATATTGAGTCAAATCTTTTTTCATAGTCAATAAAAGCTAAGCACAGTGGGATAGTGTATTCATTGTGCCTTTATTTGGCACTGTTGGATAAACTGGATATAATCCTTGTACTGAATCCACTTCTGAATCCTGCTTGTTCTCTTGGTTCTGCGTCATTCAATAGGTGGCTTACTGGACGGTTGTTTTTTAAATTTCCCTGTGCTCTTTTTATGAAGAAGAATCTTCTTCATCCCCCAGCCCTTTATCTCGATTACTGGACATAGGCCACCCCTACGTCTCCCTAGTCGCTCATATGGTCACTCCTATTCCACCTCCATCATCCTGAGTGCTAGTAGCCAGTAATTTTATATAATTTTAAGGTCGTTGGGCCATCATATTGGTAAGTATTCTTTACTGCGTGCATCAGCCCTTTGACTCCTTTTCAGCAATTTACATGTTTATTCTGTGTCTCGAGGTCTGACGATCTCTCCTGCACATTTCCATTTTAAAGCAGCTGTAGTAGAGTAACCACATCCATTATACTGGTACGTTGTCTCAGGCGTATATCTTCACTGCGTATTCGATCTCTGAGGATTTTGCCCAGTATTAACCTTTCCATGCGTCTTTGTGCAACCTTCAATTTTTATGATGATGTTGAGATTAGAGTGCAGATCTCCATTTCATAAGTGAAAACGGTGAACACACAATGACTAAATTTCTTTCTTTTCAGACTGATGAAAATGTCACTTTTAAATAAATCTCTTAAGGTTCGGTATGCTGCCCAGGCGAGACTTATCCTTCGTCTAATTTCAGATGTTAAATCGCCTCCGTTGTTCCTTATTTTGCCGTGTTTCCTTATTGTTGTTTCTTGTGGCCCAGTAATACTGATTGGATAATTTGATGGAAGTTTTATCACGAATTAACTTTTTTTAAAGTTTCTTTTCTTACGTGCTTCTCTCACGTGCCACAGTTTTTCCAGCATGACTTTCATTTCCAATATCCATCCTCTGCAAAACCCAGCTGGCTGGATTTAATGTCCTAATTTAACACTTTCAAGTCATATTCAACAGTTATAAAAAGTTTTGGATACAAAGTATATCTCTGTCGGATTGAACGTTTAACCGTCAAGGGAAGTACTGGATACGGAATACCCAGAGGTGAATTAAAGTGCTTTTCCCTTATAAATGGTCATGTTGAGGGGATGACTTTGAGTCGGGGGAAAACTTTTACTATCCCCACCACAGATCGCCGGAATAGCCACCTTAAGATGTGAATATTAACGAAAATACAAGTAACCGTAATCAATCTATGGGTATACGCCACCCAGTGATGTTGTTGTGTCAGTGTTTTGTCAATTTGTTTAAATAACCTTTTTGCACAAATAGTGTTTTTTTTGTCCTTGACACAGTTTGTGGTAAGTAATTCATAAATAATATTTATTTTTATTTTTTTTAAACATTTATTTATCGGTCTCTGTCATTTGTTATTTAGCTCAAAATGAACACGCGTCCTTGTACTCGCTCTGCGTCTGAAGTAGAAACGTTATATGAGGCAGCTGATATTTTCGACGACAAAGAGAGTGAAAGCGAGACTGAATCGATTTTTGAAGAGCATCATAACGAGACTGATTTATTATTATTATTTTAAATTATTTTTATTTACGATTGATTATTATTTTAAAACCAGTGAACTTTACCTAACTAAATAAATATATTTTTTTAAATAATGCTAAATTATGTAATAAGTATCTTAAAGTACATTAAGTCCCATTTTAAATACCGTTGGAAGAAAGTTTTTATCCATTAATTTCGCCTAGATATGATAGTTTGAATAGAACACGTAATTTTTTTTTATTTTTGCTGATTTTTTCGATGATATTAGGAATACTATTATTTTTTGGAACATTCTATAAATATAGTATTTTTCTATACTGATTGAGGTATAGATTTAAAAATTATTTTATATTATTAAAAATATATTAAATTGGATAATTTAATCAAAAGATATTAATGATCAAAAACATACGTGCTCCTGAATCGGGAAGCCGCAAAGTGCTTCTCTTGATGGTTAAGACTTATCTGGTTTATTGGTTTATGTATTTGACTCTGTCACTCACAAGTTCAAAATAGGACTGGTGTATCGATAGTCCATGAGGTTGAAATGAGTGATTTTTTGATGGATACGCAAAAACATGATTTAAAAAGACAAAGAAGAAATGGTTGTGTCTCCATAACAATTACGTCGCACATTTAAATACAATCGATTTATCTTTCACATATTTCCGAAGCTTAGACATTCCTAATTGAAAAGAGATATTCCGAAGATAACTTTTTCGGTATCTTCGTATCTTTCAGCAAAGGGAAAGAATTTAAAACAAATTAAAAAAAGGAATAAAAAATGTAGTTACAAGTTGTTTAGTGCTGATTAAAATTCAGATATGAAAGCGCCATCTGTGCTACACATTTCTCGTCATGGCAACGGGTGCAAAAGCAAACTCCCTCTTAGTGAATAGATGCTCGAAAGAAAAGTAAAAGCGGGCACAAATTCCCGAGATTCCTCGGAAATTTCCATGCAATTAGGCTTATTTATTTCTGAAAAGGCAAGGCGTCTGCGCGAACAATTTCTTACGGCAATGGATGTAATGATCACTGCCCAGTTAATGTAAGATTGATCACAAGATAAACATAGGTATACTCATATATTCTATAGTACATAATAATATTGTTGACACTGCCTCATAATAAACGTTTAACAAAAGGAATATTGAAACATCCACCAAATTCCTTTACGTTTGTTCTCTATATATTTATTTTCTCTTCAAAAAAACAAGTAAACTCTCATTCAATATTTAACTGAGAAATCTAATGAATTTATGATTTTATTGAAAAGCTTTTAATTTAAAAGTATGGCCAACGGCATTTTTTTATTAAAACTTGATTAAACTAAAACTTAATAAATTTTATCATGAAAAAATTGTGAAATTTTATCGACATAGAAGACCAGTAATAAAAATATAATCGTAATCAGTATCCTAGAAGCACAACATTATTTGAAAAGACAAAGAAGAAATGATTGTTTCTCCATAACAATTATGTCACACATTTAAATGCAATCGCAGTTTATGTTTCACCTGTTTCCGAAGCCAGACATTTCTAGTTGAAAAGAGATATTCCGAAATTAACTTTTTCTCTATCTTCCAACATAAAACACGTTTACAGCATAAGTAAAGAAATAATGTCAAAAAAATGTAGTTGCAACTGGTTTACTGCGGATAAAAATTCATATATGGAAGCGCCATCTGTGCGACAAATTTCTCGTCTCGGCACCGGGTGCAAAGTGCGAACGCCCTCTTAATGAAGAGATGCTCGAAAGAAAAGTAAAAGTGGACGCAAATTCCCGACATTCTTCGGAAATCTGCATGCAATTACCTCGATATGGACAAAAACCATTTAATTGAAAGCCAGCACGTCTCCGTGCTAGCATAAATTACAAAATTATGAGAAGTTATAGCATTTCACGTCATTAGCCGATGTTATCTGCCGTATTTTTGATGCGCGGTAAACGATTATTATTTTTTTCTTTCATATTGAACGTGTGGATAATGCCGCAAAGAACAACATGAGAACATCGATCCAATTGATTTTTTTCCATTCGCCTTCCATCGTTTTGTTTTTTTTTTTTGTTACATTACTTGATTAGGTACTGTTTTCGTTCACTTTTTATGCGAAGAAGGTTACTTAAATTGCTCCTTTTGTTTCGCAACCAGAAATAACATATTTCTCCTTGATCAGCCTTCACATTTTTTAGTATAAACTAATTCTATGCGCCTATATTATTAATAAATATTCCTCTTGACAAATCTGATATTAAAATCAAGGTGTCGCATAACAAAAATGAAGGAAAAAACCATTTCTATGGTGAATCAATTCTTCATTAAAAAAATGATACACTACCCATAAAATTATCATTTTTCATTTCGATGATATTATTATTTAATAACCTCTTGTAGATTATGAAATATCAGTAAATGTTACATAGTAAAACAACTATCTTCAATAAACATGTCATCAATTCGCTAATAAAGGGATTAATTCTTCTATAGAAACCTTTGCTGTAAAACACTAAACTTGAAGAGATTTGCCACTAAAAACCAAATCACTTTTTTTGAACTTCTCGACGTACAGTTCGCTAATCATGTTAGCATCATCAGAAGATGATTTAATCTAATTCTAAAACTAAACTATGTTCTATTTATATAAAAACCCTACCTAATGAAGCGTGTAAAAATCATGAACCGCGAAGTTTACTAAGCCTTCCATTAATAATTGAAAAAGTTGACTGAACGGAATAGCTCCTTTATCTCGGTTCATCATATGCCTCCAAAGCCCTATTGTTATTAACACTTTTAATTAGTCTTAGATTACTAATATCTATACTGTGGTCATGTTCGATTGCATGCTGAGCAACACAATATTTTCAATTTCTCCCATATCTAATGTCGGTAATGTGTTCTTTAAATCTCGTTAATATGGATCTTTTTGTTTGCCCAATATATCTCAAATCACAGTCTTGACAACTAATTTTGTAAATCCCCAACTTTTCATGTTGATCTACTTTATCCTTTGGATTACCCAGGACTTCTCTTAATTTATTATATGGTTTGTACACAACCTTAATGTCCACTTTTTTCAAAATTTTGTCTAGCCCTCTTGTTAATTGGGCATCAAATGGTATTACCATGAATTTATTTGTTCTAATCCTTTTGAAAAGTAATTTAATTAATTAAATTACTTTTCAAAAGGATTAATTAATTAATTGTAATTATTTGTTATAATTATCTTTATTTAAAGGAAAATTAATTAATCTATTTAACATAAAATTTGAACTAGCTATCTTATTTTGGAAGCTATGATTTAAATTGTTAAAAATGTATCTCGAAGTGGGAATGTTTTTTCTAAAAATATCAAAATCTAACCTATTTTTATTGTTTCTACTGGCTAAAACATCCAGAAATAGTAAACTATCGTTGTTTTCGAGTTCATGCGTGAATATTATATTTTTGGAGTTACTATTTAAGTTCTTAATAAAATCATCCAAGTTTTCATTTTTCAAATCAAAAATGGCAAAAACGTCATCCACATATCTTAACCATACCTTCGGAAAGTAACTGAATTCATCTTTTATCTCGGTTTCAAATTTAATCATGAATAAGTTGGCTAAGAACGGTGACAGAAGATTGCCCATTACCGTTCCTTCTTGTTGTTCGTCAAACCTGTTAAGCTGAAAATAATTTTGCTTCATACATAATCTTATTAAGGAGATGTACTCAGAAACAATCTTGTTATTAAAACCGTTTAACTCGAATAACACCGTCAGGTATATCAAGGTATGTGGAATCGGAACACTCGGAAACAACGGTGAAACGTCAAAGGAAACCAAAACCTCACCTTCCTGCAGATGTGTGTTTTGACTTTTTCTATGAATGTTGTTGAATTTATCACAGAACAGGAAGGTAGTTGGTTTGGTAGATTTTCAAATTCCTTTGTTAAGCACTTTGCCAACTTGTATGTTGGAGAATCAATGGCTGATACAATTGGTCTCATAGATTTTCCTGGTATATGAATTTTTGGTAGAGCATACAACCTTGGCTTTTTTAGATTAGAAACGAGAGAAGGAGAGATAAGACTGTTACAAGATTAATGTATCTCTGATTTCGTTAATCATTTTTGACAATGGATTCCTAGGTAATCATTTATATGGACCGCCTTGAATTAATTTTTCAACGCGTTCAAATAATCAGGTTTGTCCATTACTATAACCTTATTTCCCTTATCAGCTTTTAAATAAAAACAATCCTTCTCTCTCAGAAGCTTAACAACCTTAGAAAGATTTGTCATTTTTTACTTTTATTTGAAATATTTCTTGCAATTTTGCTTTTACATGACCCTCTGACGAAAGCTTTGGAAGACTCCGGTAAGTGTTTAATACCAGTTTCAATACCGGCTACCATATCCTCCAAAGCACTGCGGGATGCCGGCAAAGCAAAATTGAGGCCTTTATTTAAAAGATCTAGTTCTGGATTGTCGAACGTCTGAGTTGAAAGATTTTCTGCTATGTGGATGCTCTTTTCTGGAATATGTTCTTTCGACTGCTCAATTTTGAGTTTTTTAATATTTTTATTTAAAGATGATTTTTTAAGTAAATTTACTATTTACTGCTGTGAACATATTCCTTTGAAAATTACACCAACATTCATGTTCTACATTAGTTAATTTAGAAGTTAATTTCTTGTAAAGATTGTACCGCTGAATTTCAAGCATACTCCTTTTACTTTACAAATGTTTGATTTCTAAGTCAAGCCATTTCTGTTTTGCAAAATTAGTTATTTTGTCACATAGTTTAGATTTTGAAATATTAGCTTTAATAAAATTGGGAAAGATTTCATTAGTCTGGCATGACTTAAGAAACCTAATATCTGCCCCAATAAACAAGAGGACTAGACAACATGTTGAAATGTGGACATTAAGGTTGTGTACAAACCATATCATAAATTAAGAGAAGTTGTGAGTAATCCAAAGGATAAAGTAGATCAACATGAAAAGTCGGGGATTTACGAATTTAGTTGTTAGTTGTATATTGGACAAGCAAAAAGATCCATATTGACAAAATACAAAGAATATATTGCCCACATCAGATATGGAAGAAATGAAAAATCTTGTGTTGCCCAACATGCAATCGAACATGACCACAGTATAAATATTAGTAATTTAAAACTATTTAAAAGTGTTAATCACAATAGGGCTTTGGATGCATATGAAAGCATTCAAATAGAAAAATGTAAGAAAATGATGAACCGAGATAAATGACGTATTCCGTTCAGTCAACTTTTTCAATTATTAATGTAAGGCTTAGTACACTTCACGGTTCATGATTTTTACGCGCTTCATTAGGTAGGGTTTTCATATAAATAGAACATAGTTTAGTTTTAGAATTAGACTAAATCATCTCCTGGTGATGCTAATATGTTTAGCAAAACGTGCGTCGAGAAGTTCAAAAAAAGTGATTTGGTGTTTAGTGGTAAATCTCTTCAAGTTTAGTAATAAAGGGATGTCCAATAATCGCGTCAAAACCTTAAAATTAAGCAGAATGATAACTACTGGTAATAATCCTGTAATTTGTATTTTATCTTAAAGAACAAATAACGGCATTACGTTTTAAAAATGATGTCGTTCAAATGCCCCCCTCGGCTTCGTCTAGTGCTATGCATTCCGGAGACTCAATTCTCAATTTACTATTTTACACATAGCGCGTGGAATATTTTCAATGCTGACCTGAATGTTTAAGGTCGCAAATTATTTGAGGTTTATTTTAGTAAATCAGCCGATCGAGTGATTCATGAGTTACCTCTTCATCCTCATTAAGTCACTGTTCGGTGTGGTGTTTAGACTAAAAGACCTTAAATTTCTTGAAGATAAGATTGAAAATCCTGACACTGTTAGTTGTGATCTGAACAGTTAAATGTGGATCAGACCGGGCCAAAAAAATCGACAATTTTTTTTTTGAAAGGGATACCGAGAATATTATTTGTGATGACAAAAAAAAATATTGTGAAAGTTAGAGCCCTTAACACTTATATTAAGAAGTGTATCATTAGGACTTTCGGTGTTTTAATAGCCATCGCATCTTTTATCCAAAACTCCTAACCCATCATTTTGAAAAATTTGAGCAATACATATTCTTGAAGGGAATTGAATTATCTACAAAAAAAGTCTCATTATAAATTTATGTCAAACAAGTCGTTTCCGTGTAGTCGTACCTTGAACATTGATCTGTTTTTACAATTTTACTTTTCAAATTTGAAATTTTGTAACTAATGAACCAATCAATATTCGAAAAAATACAATACATATCCTTAAAGGAAATTGAATTTCCATTAAATCCAATTAAAAAGATATCTTCACATTTTTTTGTTTAATTCACACCTCCCAAAGTTATAAAATTGATATTATATATTTTTATATGTATATAAATTTCGAATTATGAATTCGAAATGAATAGTATTAATGGAGCATACAGAAAAATCATTACGTGTTTATTTATAATTCATATTTCACAAAAGAAAAGACCATAAATCTAAATTGCTAACTAACTAATTAGGGGTTTGGGAGAGAAGCTTGAAAATGCGAGTTCATATATAAAAGCATATAATATCAAAAAAATACTTTATAAATAAAAATCCGCATATTTTCTACACTTAATTAAATACAGTAAAATAAATGTTCGTAGATAAACAACTCTTTAAGCAAAATCAAATTTAAATAAATTTTGAATTTTGAAAAAATTTAGTGATTGTACTAAAAAAAGTCTTTTCAATACTAAGCTTTAAATTCTTTAATCATATAAAAAAAATGACTCAAAAAAGCGATTAATTACTTTTAAATTCAACTTTAACCTTGAATAACTTTGGGAGGAATTAATTTAACGAAAATTGTTAAGACACCTTTTTTGTAGCGCATTCAATTTTCTTTAAGATATTATATGTATTGTATTTTTTCAAATATTGATTCGTTCATTAGTTACAAAATTTGAAATGTGAAAAGTAAAATTATAAAAACAGATCAGTGTTCAAGGCACGATTACATGGAAACGGCTTGTTTCACGTAAATTTAGAGTGAAACTTTTTGTAGAGAATTCAATTCCCTTCGAGAATATGTATTGCTTAAATTTTTCAAATTGATGGTTTATGAATTTTGGACGAAAGATGCGAATGCTATTAAATATTATTTGTCATCTAGAAATGCTAGAAAATATTATTTGTCATCACAAATAATATTTTCAGTATCCCTTTAAAAAAAAAGCCGTTTTTTTTGGCCAAGTCTAATGTGGATATAAATAATGTTTTCCTGTAACAATTCGGTGCGACTTATCCCATATCTCACCAGAAAATCGATTTATTGCAAGAAAAGTTGCATGCGATCTCACGCTCTTGGATTATTTTTTGTGGGATAATGTTAAATCTCTGGTTTACAAAAATAAACTCGGAACAATTCTTGGCTTTAAATGAGACATTCAGGCTACCATTGAAATTATACAACACGATATGTCTAAACAGAGAAATCGACAATTGGGTTTCCAGAATGCATTCCACCAGACGAATCCGAGAGGGACATTTGAACGACATTATTTTCAAAACAGTACGCCATTTGTTTTTCGAGATAAAATAAAAATTACCACATTATCACTTGCAATTATTGTGTGCCATTTTAAAGTTCTGACGCTCTTATTGGATACCTACGATTTGAAAAATATTTATTTATATAGTTCATGTTCGTATTCGCGGGGGTTGACTTTCTAAAATGGGCCGAACATACCGAATATGAAACTATTGACTAGTGATTTGTATCAAACTCTATATGATACGTACAAAAAATTAATGAAGAAACACGATTTTGAAAAACAAAGAAATTAAAACTTCTTACGTGTTTTTACTTTCTTTCAATACGTGTCCACTAAAAATATTTCCATATCCTAATTGGTAAACAAAAAAACTTGGCAAACCACTATATGAGTCCTCTTCATATAAAGGGTCTACCATTAGGGATGATGGAACTTTGACAGTTCATGGCGGCCATATTTGTTTAATGATTTTTGACATGTTTCCGTTGACAATTTTTTGCGTCTTGTCAGTTGCTTTCCGAATGGTTTACAATTAAATCATGGTTCGTTTTACTTTAGAACGTTTGAAAATTGTACAGCTTTATTACGCAAATTCGCCCTCGTGCAACTCAACGAGCAATTCAGACCCATCGTGGTATTCGTCATGGTGGTCCTTCTGAACAGGCTATTGATCGTGCTATTAGAAAATTTGAAAGTGAGTTTACTCTCCAAGAGAGTATGACAACGAAAATGACAACGTCTCGATTGCTCATCGTTCGAGTCAAGCCTCTCGCCAATGATAACCTGGCGAATTGTGAGGTTGGACTTAGGCTTACATCCGTATAATATGGTAATCCAGAATTTGCCGGTTGGGCCCTGAAAATGATAGAAACCGACAACGAATTTCGTGGTAAAATCATCTTCTCCGATTAGGCTCATTTCTGGCTTAATGACTTCATCAAAAAACAAAATTGTCGGTATTGATGCGAATTTAATCCACACGTGATACATGAGAGTTTTTTTGCATCCGCAAATGATTACAGTTTTGTGTGGATTTGGGCATGGAAGAGTCCCTATTTCTTTAAAAATAAGGAAGGAGCCACCATTACCAACAATACCGAGCACTACAAGGCAATGCTGGAAGATTTTTGTTCCCGAAATTTGATGAAATCGATGTGGATGACCATAAATCAACAGGATGGCGCACCACCGCATATTACCCGAGTAAACATGGGTTTATTGAGAGCCAAGTTCGGCAACTCATTAATTTCACGAAATGGGCCCATCGCTTGGCCGCCGAAATCATGCGATTTAACTCCTTTAGATTATTTTCTCTGGACACATGTGAAAACACAGCTTTGTAGCAATAAACCCGTGACAATTGGAGACTTGGAAACTAGCATTCGTCAAGCCATAGTCATCAAAAATTAGCGCGAGCGGATCCGTGTCTGCAAAAAGAGCCGTGCTGGCCATTTGACTAAAATTTTATTCAAATCATAAATTGCATGTCTGAATCTCTTAAATAAAGCAATCGGAACCAACTTTGAGCAAAAATGAGTGTTTTATTTAATTTTGAAGTTCCATCATTCTTATTGATAGACCCTTTAGATTTATTAGTCTTCTTTCCTTATTATCAAAATTTAGGGAAAATATAATTAAAAAAAAAATGTTATAATGGAAAAAAGCCTGGCCTCAAAGCCTGATATCTGGCCACCATTGTGGTTTTAGAAAAGAACATTCTTCCATACGGCAAGTATACAGACTAGTGCATACTATAGGTAAAATGTTAAAAGATAAAACTTATTGGGTATTGGATTTCCTAGATGTAAGTCAAGCTTTGGACAAAGTCTGACATCCAGCATTATTATGTAAGCTCAAACAGAATTATCCTATATCACTTCTCACTCTTCTAAAATCGTATCTGATACAGATATTTTGGTGTGAAATTTGAAGCAAACCAGTTTTTTTTTATAAGTATCTCTTAAAGTATACGGATTTAAGAAAAAGGGATCTCCTTCCCGGTAAAGCAACCAACAAAAGTGTTCACTTAGGCGGAGACGCAGGTTGTTGTGTGTTCCACATGAGATTGTGGAACCCAACGATTGGGTGTGTGATGACACTCAGCTACTGCTGTCTCATTGCACGCAGTCCTAGAAAATCTGAGAGTATATATATATATATATATATATATATATATATATATATATATATATATATATATATATATATATATATATATATATATATATATATATATATATATATATATATTATATATATATATATCCCGCGGGAGTTTGCTAGTCTCCTACCGGGCGCCTCCACAGGTGGCGGATAGTGGAATGCTCACCAGATATGGTGGGTACTGGGGAAATAAAATACCCAGGGCGGACCAAAACTAGCACCAAAGGGTACGACGGTTCCACATGTTAGTGGCGGTACCCAACAGCGTCTGTTTCACATGTTAGTGGCGGCTGAATAAATATCCTCTATGGTTAACAACCGTAGTTGTAACTTGGAGCTTGCTCCACTTAAGGTTGATAACCTTCGACAGTCAGATATGGAAAGGTCTTTTAGGAAAAAATTTCCACCGTCCAACCCCTCGAGGAAGGAGAAGACTACATCGGATTCGGTGGGTAGTCACCTAGAAGGCAAGAATGAATCGGAGCATTCGAAGTCACATGTATTCAGAATCAAACATAAACATATTAACTACATCGCAACACATAACATAAATTCTCTACTGAAAACCGGAAAACTCAAGAACTTCACAGATGAATTAGACAGGCAAAACATTTTACTAGCAGGGCTCCAAGAAATGAGAAATTCAACAGAAGATCCGTTTGAATCACAAGGATATAGAATTTACAATGGGAGGCCAGGACAAAGAGTCATGAAGCAATGCCCCAATTTGGTACAGGATTTATAGTAAATTTGAAAATCATAGATTCCATAATTGAGTTTAAAGCCATTTCACCGAGAATTGCAACTATAACTTTACAAACCACAAACAAATTTTACACCATCATAAATGCCCATGCCTCCACTAATGAAAAAAACTTCCTAACAAAAACTATGCAAGAAGTAGATAATTTCTGGGATCTCCTTGATCAGACAATGAATAAAGTAAATATGAATCATGTCAAGATCCTTATAGGGGACTTTAACGCTCAATTGGGAAAAGAAAGGAAGTATCGAGATGTAGTTGGAAAGTGGGCTCCTCATAGATATACTAATAGAAATGGCCAAAGAATCATCGAAATTTGTAGAACGCATGGACTCATCTCCAAGTCTACATATTTTAAAAGAAAACCAAATAAACTCAAAACTTGGAAACATCCTGACTGGACAAAAGGGGAATGGCAGCTGGACCACGTATGCATGGACAAGTTCTTTCACAAGGAAATCCACAATGTCAAAGTTCTAAGAGGAACGGACACCGGCTCAGATCATTACTTAATAAAAATCAAGATTAAATTTACCCCTTTAAGAAGGAAGAGACAAAACACAGAGGGAGAGAAAAGGACATACGACCCTCATCAGTTAATCCAGAATGACCAATACCAGAAAAGAACAGGAGCCACAAGACTAACAGACAATTTAGAAGAACTAATACCAATTCTTAAACAGAATGCAAAAGATCTAGCCCCATTAAATCCGCGGAAGAGACATGCCTGGTGGAACTCTGATTGTGACAAAATGCATGAGGAGAGACATCAAGCTTGGTTGAAATTTCAAACTCACAAAACAGAAGAAAACGCCACTAACCTCAAGAATGTCAGAAAAGAATTCACCAAAATCATTAAAAAAATTAAGCGACAGTATCAAAAAGATTTAATAAACTCAATAGAGGAAAATTATTATAAAACAAATTCGAGAGATTATTACAAAGCCTTTGATAAACAATTGCAAAAATACAACCCCCCTACATTATTGTTGAAAAATATGGATGGAAAAACAGCACATAATAATAAGGAAAATGCAGAGATCATGGCAGAAGCATTTAACAAGCTCTTGAACTGTGATAAACCTGAGGAACTTTTATCTATTGATACACAGACCCC
Organism: Cosmopolites sordidus; assembly: GCA_031761425.1. NCBI lineage: Eukaryota > Metazoa > Arthropoda > Insecta > Coleoptera > Curculionidae > Cosmopolites > Cosmopolites sordidus. Next base: position 504,960 of record JARFXV010000100.1, on the reverse strand, counting down.
TATAAAAACTAAACCGGAAAATATAAACCCACCTACAGCAAAAGAAGTTGAAACAGCACTTAAGGAAATGAAAAACTACAAAGCATGTGGTGAAGACCAGGTTTTTGCAGAGATGTGGAAATACGCCGGAAGTACAACCCAGACCTCCCTCCATATGATATTAAATAAGGTTTGGATATCAGAAAAGTTCCCGGAACAATGGACAACAGCTATAATCAACCCAATTCATAAGAAAGGTGATAGAAGTAATCCAGACAACTACAGAGGTATTTCCTTACTAGACGGCACATATAAGATTTTCTCTAAGATACTATATAATCGGATTAAACAACAACTAGATCAAGAGCTAGGTGAATACCAAGGAGGCTTCAGACCCTGGAGAAGCTGCACAGAACAAATAATTACTTTGAAGCTAGTCATGGCATATTATAGAAAACGAAACAACCCCCTTTGGATAACGTTTATAGATTTCAGGAAAGCATACGACTCCATCCACAGACCATCATTATTAAAAATTTTAAGACATTTTGGACTTCACCCAAAACTGATCAAATTGATAGAACTTACTCTAACTAATACAATTTCTAAAATTAAGTTCAGGGGAGAACTTTCTGAACCATTCTTGGTAAAAACTGGTTTGAGACAGGGTGACGGATTATCACCTCTTCTTTTTAACTGTGCACTGGAGTATATAATGAGAGAATGGTACAAGAACAACCCAAAAAATATAAAAATTGGAACCAAAAAGGACAACATACATTTGAATTGTCTAGGGTTTGCTGATGACCTAGCTCTTCTGGCCAATAACATTCAGGAAACAAAACAACAAATAAAATCTTTACAGGAAATAGCTCAGAATATTGGTTTGAAAATTTCATTTGAAAAAACAGAAATCATGTCAACTCAACTTCCATTAGTAAACAAAATTGAACTGGGTAGCCAAGAGATAAAAGTTGTGGAAAGATTTAAATATTTAGGTGAAATAATCACATACAATTTGAATGAAAAACCAGCATGGCAAAGTAGAATAGATAGACTGGTTAGAGCACAGCATGTGACCAAGAACACATACAACAAAAGATGTCTCTCAATAGCAACCAAATTAAAACACTACAAAACCGTCACTCAACCTCAAATTACATATGCATGTGAAACAATATTCAAAACAACAAACACCGTTGCAATAGATGGAATACTAAAGACAGAGAGGAGAATAGTGAGAACTTGTTTGAATAAAAATTATCAAGTAAATGGAGTCTGGAGACTGGCTTCCAATGAAACCGTCTATAAGGAAATAGAACCAGTGACGAGCACTGTGAGAAAGAAGCGAATATCTTTCTTGGGGCATCTAGTAAGGACACCGGAAAGTAGAATCAGTAGGAGAATAATAGAGAAATTTTGGAATAGTAAGAGCAATATTAGATGGATCACAGAACTTAAGGAAGACATGAGAGAGTTGCACATCACAATGGAAGATTTAAAGTGCAAGTCAGATGCACTTAAGATATTGCAGGACAAACACACAGCACTACAGGCAAGGATCAACAGACAGAGGACAGGAAGAGTGATTCCGGAGGAGGAAAGGAAATTACGATCAGAGTGGATGAAGAAGTATTGGGCTGAGAAGAGAAAAAAGGACCTGAACCATAACTTGACTAGAGTGGTCCTATGCAGACCATAAAGTTAAAATAAATAAATATATATATATATATATATATATATATATATATATATATATATATATATATATATATATATATATATATATATATATATATATATATATGTTACCAACTTCACGCTGCTGTAGTTGCCGAACAGCTGATCACAGTGCTCTCAAAATTTGACAGACTTTAGTTTATAATATTATTTACAAGTGTAGGAAAACATATATAAACATAATAGTGTGATTGCTTTGTATTTGGCAGGAATATCGCAACCTGCTATTGAGCTACAGCATTTACGTAATAAAATGTTTGTGTATCGAACCATTAACGTTACAATGATACTGGTAGCATCGCAAAACAGCACCAGAAATGGTTCAAAAGGTAAGGGCACGAACTGAAAGAAATCCACGTTAGAGTGCAGCAAAATTGGCTAAAAAGCTGAATGTGTCCGATGCAAGCGTACGTCGCATAATGAAATATGAACTTACATTGAAGCTTTACAAGATACAAAAAGGGCAAGATTTAAAACCGGCCCAAAAGACAAGACTTCAATGATCAAAAGCCATTGAAAAGCATGCACCCAGGTAGCGAACTCGAAAAGTTGGTGTTTTCTGATGAGAAAATTTTCACTGTGCAGAAATGCGTAAACAAACAAAACGATGGTGTGTAGTTGAAGGGCAAGTCCAATGACAATTTGGACGACCGAGTTGCTATGCGTAAACAAGCGCCTGCTTCTGTGATGGTTTGGGCTGCTGTAACTGCAAATGGCCGCTCTCCGCTCGTTTTCATCGATCAGGGCGTTAACGTGAACTAGCAAGTGTACCAACAAAAGGTGTTAAACGATGCGTTGATACCTTGGACACACAAACAATTTGGATCCAACTGTTGAACATTTCTACAGGGACTCGGCACCACAGTTCCACAGTTCGTTTCTTCGCAACAATAGCCTCCATACTACCCAAACTTGAATCCAATAAACTTCTTGATATAGTCGATTTTGAAGGCTAAGACGTCATCAAAAATATATGAGAGTTTCATTACATTAAAGTCGGGGCTTCGTCCGGAATAGCAACGAATTCGTGCAGCGTGCGATGCATTCATAGAAAGACTTGCCATCATCCGCACCAAAGGTGACCATATTGAACAGTAAGACTTTTTCACGAAATTTAATATATCTTCAACATTGCCAAAAATATTAATTAAAAATATTCATAATTGACAAAACTACAACATTTTTAATTGGTAACACTTCGAGTGACTAATATTCATTACATTAGATAATTAAGACCCAATAATCTTATTTTCATTAACAAAACATACAGGGATCCACAACTTGCCCTCTAGTCAATTTAAAAAATAGCCCATCAACCTCATTAAACATAAATAAAACCTAATAAATTTGAAAATTATTCAAATATTACATTTTTCCACCTTGCGTGAATTTCAATAACGCAGCAGAAATTAATCCGCATCGAACGATTTCTTAGAAAGCATTGATCAATTTTTGGGAATCCACCGAGCGTTACGTCGAAATATTTTCTCGTAACCATCGGGCTAATCATAAGTCGAAGGGTAATCGAAGGTCAAGCTACAAATGTCAACGATAATGATGAAAAGAAAAAAATATTCTGTCTTGTTAATTAAAGTATCGCAGATCGTGTCTACACGCTTTGCTATTTGTTTTGCAGTGACTCCCCCAAGTGCAATTCTGATTTGGCTGGTTAAATGTCAGGTCGAATTGCAACCGTGAAATTTATAAAGAACGCAAACGATTTTGCCTCAAGTTCCTACTAGAAAATTCAGTTAGTAATTAATCATGAATCAAGACGTGTTGGTTTGTAGGACGTTTCAAGTATGATTAGGTAGGTGAAGTAGCATATACTGGAGAAGAAAATAAGCACAACGCACAGTATACAGTGGCTTACAAAAGTATTGACCCTATATATATTTCCCTATATATATATATATATATATATATATATATATATATATATATATATATATATATATATATATATATATATATATATATATATATATATATAAATCTTGACCTTTAAGTTTGTAAACTGGTGACAGGCAATATCCTTGTCCAAGTTCGACTTTTCAAAATATTGAATGATTATCAAAATACCCTTACATCTTCAAAAAGTTACTTTTTGGTGTGAGCAATTAAGAGATTATTTTATTCAAAAACATTATCAAAATATTTAACTTATTGTTTGGTAATGTATTTTAGGTTTTAATAAATATTAAAAATATTGTTGGAAACCAAAAAAGTTTCAGATCGCAACAATTGAAACGAAAGAGAAAAGTAAACTTGAAAATTATGGGTCAAAAAATATTGTCACTGTTGTGATTTATTTACAAGCAGAGAGATTTAAAAACAACAATAATCGAGGAACGTTTAATCTACTTTTTTCAAAGTACGAACGGGAGTTGCTATTTATGTATCCGGAATAATTAATAAAACAAATATTTATCATTAAAAATGGTTTTATTGTTTTTCAAAATATTCTCCATGACGATCGATACACTTTTGCGTACGTTTGAACCAATTTTCATAGCACTTTTTCCATTCGGATTGACATATCTCCAAAACATGAATTTTGAACGAATCAACCACTTCTTCTGGCATCGAAAATCGTTGATCACGTAGTATACTGTTCACGGACGGGAACAAAAAGAAGTCAGTGCATGCTAAATCAGGACTATACGGCGGATGACCCATCAATTCAATGTTTTAACCGGTCAAATATCGTCGGTTATTTTTTCTTATTTCTTCAAAGATTTCTAGCAAATAAATGGTTTGGTTGGCCATTCTACGATTCTCTAGAGGCACTGTAGCTACACGTCCATTTATCCAAAAAAACAGGCGACCGTTTACTTCTAAGTGCTTCTTGCACGAACAACTATTATTAGGTTTAGCTCATTTTGAAAGACCCATATGCCTGCTAATTACTTTCGGACTCATAGGCATAGATCCAAGATTCGTCACCTGCGTAGATGTTATACACTGCTTTTAATACACCACGATTGTATTTTTTGAGCATTTGTTAGCACCAATCAACACGACCCTTTTTTGAGCGATTGTCAATTTATGCGGAATCCAATGGGCACAAATTTTTTCCATGGCTAAATGTTCCTGTAAAATATTTTGTATGCTTGTCATACTAATGCCAAGGGATGCCTCAGTCTCAGGGTATGTCACATAACGATCTTGCTTTATCAATTCGCGTACAGCATCGATGTTTTCTGGCACAACAACCGATTTTGGAGGACCTTCTATACATTCCTCCATGAGCGAACAACAACCACGATTGAATTCACTAAACTATTGACATACAGTAAAAGTTTTACTGTATATCAATAGTGCTTCTTCACCAAAAGTCGAAGTGAGTTGATCGATGCACTGTTGTGGCGCATTTAATAGATATATTTGATAAATGGTTGATACGAGGGTAGCTATTTATGTATCCGGAATAATAAAAAAAAACCTTTTCGGCTTCCAGGGCGGATTTCTCGGTTTTTAGTTGGTAATTTTTCATGAACTTTCTTTTCACAAATATAACATCTATTGTAATATCTACGAGCCCCTGTCTTCGTTTATTAATTTTTCTATTACTCATGCCATTATGTAAGTCACTTCCAAGTGAATAAAATGAAAAAATAAACCTTTATAAACCTTTTGATTCGCAAAAAAAATATTCTTTTCAGTTTAATAAAATAATTTTTTATAGTTACCATGTGAAGTTTTTAAAAGGTGTCCGAATTCAAGTAAAATTGCAGCAATATTTTCATATTAAAGAAAAAAATTATATAATTTTTAAATTGAATAAAACAATTCTTTTTTACTTTGTTTTCTATCACGCATTTTATTTCTAACTTTGTGACTACACTTTCGTAAACAATGTTACATTATCAAACATCAACTTAAAGTCGTGTTGTTAAACATTGTTTTTCAAAACTATACTCATAAAGTAAAAATTACGAGGATCGTTCAATGAGTCGTTAGAAAATCTATGAGATGGCGCTTGTAGCATCGAAAATGTTTTTTTAGTAAGCATCATTATTCAGCAGATAGCTGTCAAAGTCTCAGTTACATTCATCACATGGTTTAATTTTTATTGTCGATTGAAGCAAGAAACTTTGTTTATTTAGAAAAATTCAAAAAGTGAGTTTCGAGTGGTGATTAAACAGTTATATTTAAAAGGCGTAAAACACCGAAGAGATCAAAGCTGTGTTGGATGAAGTTCGTGCTTCTGTGTTTGTAACTGTTTATAATTGGGTAAATGAGTTTAAACGTGGCCGTACATGTACAAAAGATGAACATCGATCGGGACGTCCAGTGGAAATGACTACTCCCGAAATGATTGACAAAATCCACGACATGCTTTTAAGAGATCGACGAATTAAAGTGCACAAAATAGTTGAGGCTACAGGCTTATCGTAAGGTACAGTGTTTTCAATTTTGTACGAAAAATTGAGTGTGAAAACAAATTTCGACAAGGTGGTTGCCGCGTTTGCTCTCAGTGGAGAATAAACGCAATCGTGTGGTCGATTCTGAGGCTGTTTTGACACTTTTTCGTCACAATCGTGATGAGTTTCTGCGTTGATACACAACTATGGACGAAACTTGGATACACTACTACACTTCAGAGACAAAGGCACAATCAAAACAATCGGATTTTGAACGCGAACGAGGTCCGAAAACGGTGAAATCAGCCGGTAAGGTTATGGCCAAAATTTTTTCGGATACACGCGGAATTATCTACACCGATTACTTGAAAAAAGGAAAAACAATAACAGGAGAGTATTATACGTCATTATTACACTGGTTGAGCTAAGAAATCAAGAAAAATCGTCCTCATTTAAAAAAGAAAAAGATCGTTTTCCATCAAGACAATGTTCTTGCTAGGCTGCACACCTATATAGTTTCAATGGCCAAAATCATGGAATTGAAGTTCGATTTATTACAACATCCACAGTATTTACCGGATTTGGGTCCCAGTGACTTTTTTTATTTCCGAACTTAAAAAAATGGCTCAGCGGACAACAATTCTCAACGAACAAAGAGTTCATCGCCCAAACAGATACCTATTTTGACCTTCCGAAATGTTACTAATAAGACCTTCCGAAATGTTACTTTTTAGACGGCTTAAAAAAGTTTGAGAAACGCTTGGAGAAGTGTATAAAGCTAAAAGCAGGTTATGTTAAAAAATAAAAAAAATTACTTAAAATAATTTGTTTTACTATCTTTTTCTAAGGACTTATTGAACGACCCTCGTAAAATAACTGCCAGATAACAAAGTAAAAAAAATGTTTTATCCAATTTAAAAATGAACTATTACAAACTAACGAACAAATCAATCAAATATATAATTTTTACCTGTATTAATCATGAGACAATATAAGACATGTTTTGCATTTAGTACACATTAAATGATATGATTGATATTACGCTTGAAAAAACAATATGATTAGAGCTAATTTTGTATTTCGGGTAAGTGCTGTTTTGGGTTTGATTTAGTGCAGTTTTAATTAAATGGTACTTAAACAGCGAAATAACTTAAATTTCAACCTGCTAAGATTACCTATTTAAAAAATTGTATTGGATGTTGTAAACACGCGAGAATGTTCCACAAAAACGCTAGTTATTTTAGTGTCAAGCTGGGTCCACACCAACAAAATTTTGCGTGCGTGTTGAATTTACTGGAACAATTTGTTCGAATTATCTGATAGAAAACAGATGGTTCCTGTGCGTGCTGTACGGCGAGAATATTTTTGCGTGACTTTGTATGTCAGAGCGTTTACATTGCCGCGTAGACACACCACATACAATACAAACACATACAAATTTTTGCACAACGCAAATTTGTATTGATGTGGACCTAGCTTTAGAGGGTTATTATTGACACGTAATCTCTTGTAGATATTGTTGAGACTGAAAAATAAATATAGTATGGATTTTTTTATATTTTCATAGCACATGTTTTTTTTGTTTAGATACTGAATTATTCATTTACTGTGTCTGAACTTCCAATATAAGTCGCTGTCAAATCATCAAGGCAAATATCATCATGGCACATCAAATGTCTGGCAAATCATCATGAAACGTTTAACATGAAAGTAACACTTATAATTAAGTAATTGTTGCAATTTATTAAAGAAAAAACAGTGTTCTGTGTGCCAAACTTATAGAGCGCAATATACTCGCCAAATTATCGACAAATTCCGAACGCATTTCAAGCAGCTCGATATTAATACAAAAAAATATATAAAAAAAACTGTGTGTTCCGAAGAAAACATCGTCGATGGTTGCTGGTAGTGTGGATGAAGATCCAAATTTATTAATTCGTTAATGGGGATCGTTACAGAGCGATGATCAATGAATATTTAATTCCTAATCTGAATAGTATTGATCTGGAGAAAATGTGGTTCCAATAATCGATTTATTGAAGGAAGAACACAGTGAGAAAATGATTTCCGAGAACATACCTGTTAATTGACCACTAGGGTCATATAATATAACGCCTTTAGATTATTTTCTCTGGGGTTATGTTAAATATGTGGTCTTTGTCAATAAACCAGAAACTATTGATGCGTTGGAAGCAAAGATAACTCGGACCACTGCGGACATAAGAGCGTTTACAAATTATCGGCCGCTACTGATAAGATCATTTCGGGCGAATTGTATTTGAAAGCGCCCCTGTATCATTCAGAACAAGGCTAAGACATTCTAACTTCAAATCTCGAGGTGAACGACCGACTTCAAGCCTTACCTTTCCGGCAGAGAGGGTTTTATGACCCGGTGATTAGAGAATCCGGTCAATCAGGGGGACCAGGGTGTTGTAGAACTAATTATTTCGGAGCCCAACCATTACCGAAACCAGACTCTTTTTATTTGGGGCCACTTTGTACAGTACCGGCATCGCTCTGGCTATCCTTCAAGCACGGATGTCGAGGAAATACAGTCCATAACACCGTTTTGACCATCTGAAAAAATAAGTACTTCTGCCGATACGATGTATACATCCCTCACGAACATAATTAGCAAAATCAGCAGGGCCGAAACTCCTCATGTGATACTTTGCTGAAAACAAAACCTGAAGCTCCGTTTCTGAAGCGAATGGCAACTAGTGATGAAAAGTGGATTGCGTACAGCAACGTGTAACTTTGTAGTTATGACTTAGTTGGGTAGTATCAGTTTTCTCTTGACTGTTATATCAACTTTTTCGATAACACTTTAATACCCAAATTGTTATTAGGATGTTTTTGAAAAATCTTCTTCTTCTTCTTCCTATGGTGCTACATACAGCCCGCCAATGAGCCTTCATCCTCGTCAACCACCGCCTCCAACCGGATCAATCTCCAGAAGCCTCTTGTCAGTGTGCCAGGGTGTAGTAGTTCTTCAGTAATTTTCAGTTTTCTTCTTACTTTATCCTACCATCGTAACTTTTGTCCACCTTTTTTTCTGTTTCCCCCTATTCGTCCTTCCATGATTTTCCTTATTATTTGGTTTTCCGGTATTCTCGCCGCGTGTCCCTCCCATCTGAGTTGCTCAACCATCAGATAGTTTACAATATCCATATATATGTACAATTAGGTTTTTGAATATATAATAATTATCAATGTTTTTACTTTATTTTAAAACTTTATCAGAAATAATATTAATAATCGATGAGAAAAACTTTTAAAAAAATTGTTACAATTAATTTTTTTTTAATCGCGTGACTACGGACGCGCCGTGATTGGCTGCTATGTTTGTGACGTCAGGATATTAAAATGTTTTCACGTCAGTACTATCACCGGCTTCTATTCGTATATATACTGTCAAAATTATTGTTAGTTAAGTGCAAAATAAAATTTGGCTTACTTTATACTTTTATTACTACTTTAGTTCAGTAATGTGTGAAATTCATAGTGCTAAAGCATCGATGTAAGTTTTTTAAAAAATAATAATATAAATAAGGAACAAAATATTTCTATTAAATATAATTAAACTATTTGTAGGGTTTCACGAGAAAGTGACGGTGACAAGGCTACAGGTTTTGTTCAACTTCGTAAAAGGACGTGTATGTCCAGAACATAAAGTTCGGAGTAAGGCTTATACAGTTGCCTTGATTATTAATGAAAAATCAAGAAAAGTTCAAGACACTCAATGTCACGATTATGCAGCTTCAGCAGATAATAAATACTCAAACAAAAAAATTAAATAATGTTTGTAATATTGATTTTCAAAAATAATGAAAAATGTTAAATAGTGAATAACCAAAAGATATTTTCTAGTTTTGTAATTATTTTTTAAGCGAAAAAACAATATAAATCATAATTAGAAAAACAAAACACTGTGACCTATTATTTTCTCTTTTGAAACAAAATAAAAAATATATAGATCACAGCGACGGCAGCTGTTCGCCGGAAGCACCGGGAAGAAGGTCCAGGACAGAATGAAGCCACGACAAAAGTTGAGCGCCACCCGGTTACTTCATATATCGGAAAAGACCCTGGAACCGGGAAGGGGTCTATCTTAAATAAAACGGTTTACTAGAATTTTATACATATATATTATAAAAGCACACTCAAAAAAGAAAGACACAAAGCACACAATAAAAAGGAATAACTAAAACTATCAAACAAAAGACACGGGAAGGTTTAGGGAAGGTGGTTCTCCAAACCTTACCGTGAAAGAAATCAAAAATCAAATACACAGCTCTGAATTACACCAGCTGGTCTCTATGTCCCTATACTTACAAATTAGAGGTTATTTCCTCTATTCTGACAATAGTAAAAAGATAAATATATAACGCTAGGGTAACCAAGAATGGTCAGACGGCAAATAGATACAAAATATAAGATGATAACGTGATCATTAGCAGTATAAGAAATTATGGTAATAATGTATTTGTGAAAAATAACTGGTAATTGCAATCCTTAACGGTACATGAAAATATAATAAGAAAGTGTTTATCTGGCCTTATTTCCTGATGTTGTCTATCCTTGCCTATCAAGGTACTGGGTGTTCAAAAAGACTGAGTACGACTGCGGGCAGTCCGGTATCCCTATGCGGGGGTCCTGAAATAATCTCGATCTGACCAACCGGTTACTCTGCCACGTGGCCCCAAAAAGGTGTAAGGTTTCCACGATGGTCGGGCTCTGTAATAGGTGGTCGTTCAATGGCCTGATGTCTCTTCATCGGATTCTCTGCTGCCGCGTCATAAAACCCTCTATAAGAATATCAGAAAAATCAACCCAAGCGTGACTTGGCCAGCAAACCTACGTACCTCGGTCGGAAGGGTAAGGCGCGAAAACGTCCGCTCACCTGGAGATTTGGAGTTAGACTGTCTTGCCTTGTCCAAAACGATACCGAAGCTCTTTCAGTTAAGAATCTGTCCGAAATAAACCTACCAGTGGTGATCAACAATTTACGAATGCTACCTGTAGCGATCAAGAATTTGTGAACGCTACAACACATACATACTGTTTAAATCGCTAATTTTGTTTCAATAAAAAATACACTGTTAAATATACATACGAAAACTTCCCCCAACTAGAATAACATATTACAGCAGATTATAATATGTAAACTACATTAATAATCAATTCAGAATGAAAACAATCACTATCCAGAATTATATACATATTTGTTTGATTGCTTTGATTGTAGTTTGCAATACTTTTAAAACCAGACCGATTCTTCAAAACACCACACTAAACTCTCTTAACAATATTTTCAAAAAAAATCCACCCATACGACAATACTGCTTTAAGGTTTTCAGTAATTTTAAAACGATGGCGCCTTACATTAGTCTCTTAATAATATTTGTAAATATAAATAAATCTGGCTGACAACTAACTCTAATGCATGACTAGCCAGAGATTTCCCAAATAAGAGAAGGCACCTAAATAATTTTCTTTTTTTGAGTGGAAAACTTTTATAGTCGAAGTGTGGGACTCTCCTGTTAAAGCCTACCCACTAGAAAACCACTATGTACCACAACATATCCTAGAACCACTGTCAGTCTACTATCAGTCTTCAATGCATATAATAAATTTCTAACCTATGTTTAAACATACCTTATCAAATATATATGAAACACTAAATATTTTAACTCTTTTGTTTTATTTAGAATAGAAATATACCATTTTTTTACTTTTTGTTTGGATGGTAGGTTTGCTTTTCTACTTTTCTTTTTTTTGCATACTCCTTCAAATGTTTGTTTTGATTCCATGGAAAACTGCTTTGTCAGTCCTTAATTTAACTAGTTGATGTTGAGTGAACACACAAATAGCTGTACTCTTCGACCATCTACAAATTAGATTAACCTGTAAAACTTTCATAAGTATAAGACTTATCATATATGATTACGTTCCAAATTGGTAGCCGAATTTTATTCTTGTCTATTCTTCTCTAATTATTGAATATTATTATTATTCACGTATGGGCCCTAGTGGACCACGCGAAGTACAATTAGAGGCGTTTGCTGTTGTTAGCCTTCCTTTGCGCCCATACTAATTTCATTCTTTCGCTATGAGCTTTTTTCCTTTCGTCGGACCAAGTTGTTCCAGTCTTCCTACATTTTTCTCTCTGGCCAACCTTCCAAACGTTAACCTTGTGTGTGAAACAGCCTCTATCCTGAATTTCACTTTGTGTAATATTTGCTGATCTTAGGTCCTCTTTAATTGCAGCAATACATTTAATTATTTCTACTTTAGCTCTACACCTATTTTCAGAAAATTCGACTATTTGTCTAGTTAGCCTACTCGGATTCATCCGTTTGATGTGTCCGTAAAACTTAAATCTTCTTTTTCTCATATCGCTATGTATATCTGTGTATTGTTTGATTTCTTGGTTTTCTCGAAGTCGGTATGTTGTGTTATTTATTTGTTTGGGGCCTAGGATTTTCCTTATGATTTTTCTTTCCTTCTTTTCAATGTCCTCGATGTCCCTCTTTCTATTCAAAATGAGCGTTTCTGCAGCATATAGACATTCTGGCTTAATAACTGTGTTGTAATGTCTCAGTTTTGTGTTTTTAGATAGGCATTTTTTGTTGTAAATATTTTGTGTAAGTCTCAATGCCGTTTCCATTTTTTGACATCTACCCTTATTGGCCGCTTTTTCCAACCCATTTTCCATGATTATTTCACCCAAATATTTGAATTGAGAGACTCATCTGATGTTACCATATTTTGTTTTTAGAAATGGTGTTCTTAGTATTATGCGGGCGAAGATGGTACACACCATCGAAACGGTACAGCGATAATAACGCATAACCGAATAGCAAATACACTGCTAGGATATTTACCCATCTCAGACAGAGTGGCAATAATGAAGATCAGAGCCGTACCATACAATCTGAACATAATAGCCGCATACGCACCAACAACTCAAAGTACAGAGGAAGAAAATGAGCTTTTCTATGAACACCTCAAGAAGGCACTCCAGAATACAAAAAATAAAAAGACATAACTGGGCCTTATATCACTCGAGAAGAAGTGATCACAGCCATAAAGCGACTAAAGAATGGAAAGTCCCCTGGCCCGGATAACACCTATATAGAAGTTATAAAACTTATAGACGAAGAATATCTAGACACAATAATACAATTGTTTAACCAAATATATGATTCTGGATCAATCCCAGAGGAATGGTTAACCTCGACGTTTATACCTATTCCTAAGAGTACACGGGCAAAAAAATGTGACGAACATCGCTTAATCAGTATAATGAGCCATTTCCTAAAGATCTTTCTGAAAATAATACATGAAAGGGTATATAGGAAAGTTGAGGAACACATAGGAAACACTCAATTCGGCTTCAGGAGCGGTTTTGGTACAAGAGAAGCCTTGTTCAGTATACAGGTACTCATACAAAGAGCAAGAGATGTGAACACGGACGTATACGCATGTTTTATTGACTTTTCGAAAGCATTCGATAAGGTCAAACACGATAAACTGTTAAGTATCCTAAAAAGAATCGGAATAGATGGACCTGAAAGGCGTATAATAGCCAACTTGTACTGGCGCCAAAATGCAACGATCAGAACAGGAAACCTAACTTCGTCTCAAATAAACATCAAAAAGGAGTTAGACAGGGGTGCATTCTGTCACCCATGCTGTTTAACATATATTCAGAGGAACTGTTCAAGGAGGCACTCGAGGGAACAGACGAGGGACTAATTGTTAACGGAGTAAACATCAATAACATCCGCTACGCCGATGATTCTACACTACTAGCAAAGACTGCAGAAGAACTGCAAATACTAATCAATAGAATAGCAGAAAAGAGCAAAGAATACGGTCTAAGTCTCAATATAGAGAAAACAAATGTTATGATTATCAGCAAACAGAACATAATCGCTGATTTCTACTTGCATGACAGGAAACTAGTTCAGGTACAAAACATTACATATCTGGGATGCAACCTGAACGCAGATTGGGACCACGCTAGAGAAATAAAAATCAGAATTGAAAAAGCACGAAATGTATTTAACAGAATGAGAGGTGTATTATGCAATCTAAAACTAAACATCAGACTACGAATTAGGACTCTCCGATGCTATGTTTTCTCAATATTATACTATGGGGTGGAGGCATGGACCTTGACAGAGAACACTGTAAAACGACTTGAAGCATTTGAATTCTGGTGCTACCGCCGTATACTTCGAATCTCCTGGACACACCACGTTACCAATGAAAAGGTTCTGGAGCGGGTGAACAAGAGAAGAGAAGTAATTGTCACCGTAAAGAAACGAAAAGCATCTTATTTTGGACATGTCATGAGAGGAGGAAAATACTCTTTACTACAAGTTATACTACAAGGAAAAGTAGAGGGAATGAGAGGACCTGGTCGAAGAAGGATATCATGGCTGAAGAACTTGAGGCAATGGACAGGAATGACATCAACCGAACTATTTAGATCAGCGGCCAACAGGATTAGATGGGCCATGGTAATTGCCAACGTCCAATGAGGATATGGTACCCCCAAGAAGAAGAAGTTCTTAGTCTGTTGCAGGTCATGTATTGTATATTTTCAAAGGAAATTTGGAGTCCTACCTTTTCTGCTGTTTCTTTTAAGATTTCAATTTGTTTCTGTGCCGTTAATTCATCTTGAGCTAAAATTGCTAGATCATCAGCAAATGCCAGACAATCAATTTTGATGTTGGTTCTCCTCAGTTTAACGGGCTGGTCAATATTCAGTGCCGACTTTTTTTCACGCCACTCCTGTATTACTTTTTCTAGAACACAGTTAAATAAGAGTGGCGAGAGTCCATCCCCTTGTCTTACACCAGTTTTAATTTCGAAGGGCTCTGAGATGTCACCCATGAATTTAACTTTTAACCTTGTGTTAGTTAACGTTGCTTTAATAATTGCCAGCGTTTTCAGATCTAGTCTTTGTTCTTTCAAGATTCGGAATAAAGATTCGCGGTCAATAAAATCATATGCTTTTTTGAAATCCACAAATGTACAGACGAGATTTTTATTGTACAGTTTTTGATGTCTTAGAATCAACTTTAGATTGAGGATCTGTTCAGGGCAGGATCTGCCCGGTCGAAATCTCGTTTCTTATGTAGTCTTTCTTAGTAGGTCGATCTCCTTTCTTATGTAGTGGATGGATTAGAGCATTTTTCCAGTCTTCCGGAATCCGTTCGCTTCGCCAAACCTCTTGTAGAATTTTGGTTATTTCCTTGATTGTACCTGGACCAGCTGATTTCAAAAGTTCAGCAGTGATTCCATCTTCACCAGAAGCTTTGTTATTTTTAAGCCGCTTGATTTGCCTAATTATTTCATCTTCATTCGGTGGTAATGAATCTGGGTTTGTTTGTTTAGGGTTTAGTGTTGCTAATTTGTTTAAGGGCTCAGGACAGTTTAGTATTTGTTCAAAATATTTCGCAAGTTCTTTGCAATTGTCTTGGTTATTTAGAGCTAATTGTCCGTTTTCCTTTTGAAAGCATAGACTCTGCGGTTGATAGCCTGTTAATTTAGTTTTAAATGTTTTGTAAAAGTTTCGGGTGTTATTTTTTTGGAAATCTTTTTCTATTTCATTATGTTGATTGTTTTCAGATTTTCTTTTAGTTTGTCTAATTAGCTTCGATGTTTCTTTTCTTACTTCCAAAAAGATGTTATAGTTTATTGCTATTTTTTGACTGTTCTAATCTTTGAATGCTTTACTTCGGCTTAATACTGCTTGCTCGCAAACTTCATCCCATCACGGATGTTTTCTACGTTTTGTTTGTCTTTTGTTTTGTTATTTTCTTCTTAAAATGGGTTGACATTATTTTTAGATTAAACTGCGAACATAGTTCAACCAATCTTCTACCATTATGGTTAGTCCATTTATGAGCGGGAAAACTGCCGACTGTTTTCCTGTACTTTTTTTCTTTCCCTAGTTGTGCGTTGTCACCCAATAGGATTTTTACCTATATTACCCAATAGAATTTTTACATGGTTAGAGGGAATTTTAGAGATAGTCTTTTCCAGCATTTCCCAGGACTTATTTACTTTTTCAGGATTAGATTTATTTTCTTCGTTAACTGGGAGGTGTGCATTGATTAATGTATAGTTTTTGTTAGCACACTTGAGGGATAGTGTCATAAGTTATTATAGAACCAAGAATGTTTCTTGAGACAGCGAAAGCAACACCGAGATGTGGTGTATTTTTGAGTATTCTTTTGTCCGTTTTACTTTTAAAAAGTCTGTAGTTGCCGAATTCCAAGGTGTTCTCATCTGTCAATCTGGTTTCTTGCAAAGCTAAAATTTGAATTTTTTGCTGATTTAATATTCGCCCCAATTCGTGTAGTTTTCCTGGATGCAGGAGAGAATTGATATTTACCGTTCCAAAGAAAGTTTTTGTTTTCGGTTTCAGACGTTGGCCAGAGGTCTCCGACTCCCTCTGAAAGATTTTGCGTTTAAGCCCGGACGCCCCAGAATCCGAAAGTCCGGTTGTACCAGCAAAGCTGGCAGAGGATTGTCTACCTCCTTGGATAATTTTGTAATTACTAGAACGCTTCATCTTGTACTTTGAATTAGAGGTTTGAACCATGACGGTCCAGAGGTTAAGACTGGAGGGGTTAGTTCCAGAATTTAAATATCAGCCGCACCACTGATGAACAGACGCTGACCACTCAGCCGCTTGATACAAGTCAGACGCTAAGTAGATTTAGTTTTTTTTTGCCTTGGTTCGGGGCTGCTTATTTTGGGATATTCGCAGCTGTCCATTAATATCTAATGGAACTTTCACTATCCACCACCCGTGACCCGTCCAGTACCTTAGGCGAGGTATACTTGAAATTATTGAATATTATTATTCGTATCCTACAAAATAGACGACCCTGTAGGACTTTCTCAATGTTACTACCCTCGGTTGTATTACTACATGTAGATTCTTTGCGGACATACAGAAATATTCTTTCTTATAAATTTGGCACGTTAATTTGTTTTCCCTACATGAATTAATTAATATAAATAAAAGTTATAATAACGAATGTAAAAAAACAAAAGAAACCCTAATCTGATTTCATTCTGAACTTACCTTTGAGCCTCCATATTTTATATGAAGATATATGAGTATAATGTCGAAAACAGCACCGAAAGCCTAAATAACAATTAAAAGCAAGTATATTTTCAAATCCATAGCAAACAAACAAATACAATCAAATATATAAGTTAAACCGATAGAACAATGACTAAGTGCCGGTTCTACAATGCAAGATTATACCAAGTATAAGATATACTTAGCTTTAGCCCATAAACGCCGGGCGTGCGTTTACGGGCGTTTCAAATTTAATATAGTACAGCTTTTACCTGTTATATTCTTACATTGTAAAACAGGCTCTAAGATCGATAAATTGTTTTATTTACCCGAGACTCCGATTCTTTCCGAATGTCTTTTCAGAAAGAGCGCGAAAAAAAAAATTCGAATTGCTCCGGGCCGAACCGATATTGGCTTTCGGTACAATTGTGAGGTGACAATGGTTCCGGTTTTTTTCGGGAATTGGCGTCGTGTCATCGGCACTAGCTTTAAAAATGTATTTTCAATTTGATATAACTTTTTATTTAACTAACTTGATTTACTTTCCATTTATGACAAAAAAAAATGTGTTCAAAAGCTCAATTGCTTGACTTTCAATTCTTGAAGTCATACCTGACTCTCCAAATTCCATTGTCATTCACACCCCCTAAAAATTCTTCAGACTACTCTTCTTTCAAATACTGCAAACATCTCTTCTGTTTGCCTTGTGAGGATCCACGTCTCGCAGCCATAAATGACTTCTAGCCGAATAAATATTTTGAGTATGAAAAATTCATGAATAAAATTGTTGATGCTTCCAAACAGTTGATATTTCAGCTTGTTAAGGTTGCATATTGAAAAAATTGCATTCGTGTTCGAAACGCGTAAGTATATTCAATAAAAACCATAGTTATTTAGGTGTTAGCGAACTTTTATATACACGTTACATCTTCTGGATATCGCCGGGACTTAAAAAAGAAATTAGCATGTGTGAGTATTTTTATTTTCACGGTTGCAAATAGTTATTTAGAAACGTAGTTAACTAGAACTGGCCCAAGAATCAGTAAAGATATAAAATAATTTCAGATAATAACCAACTTATTATTTTAATGTTACCTGTTTGTAAAAAAGGGAAGACCTGCTCTAATTATAGTAAGGTCTTCAGTTTCGAAGCTTTAAATGGAATCACTGGCAGCGTCTTTATACGTACGTACATCTATAAAGAATACTTTACACGGTGAAATTTCTTACCTTACACAGGTCAACAAATTTAAACTTTTTTGAGATAACAGTGATGAAAATAAGTGTATATGAAGTATTTTGTAGTCCTAAATCCAAAAATGATAAGCTAATTACTCTAACACGTACAGATTTTTTTGTTACAGGGGATCGGTGGTGGGAAAAAAAAGAAGACGACATAATTTTACAATCTAAAATGTATTTAATATAAACATGTAAAACGTGTTAAATATATACAAAGACATTACTGAAGATTATGTAAATAAAAAATATGTTACATGAGATGTCACTCAGCGACAAAAACGTTCACTTTTTCATCTTGTGTTCTGAAACATCATCTCTTTTTAAGAACCACCGGTAGTCGCCTAACATAGATGGGTTCCAGCGCTTATAGCCTTGTTTTCATTGTCCTGATGTACTGGTGAAACCTCTATCCTTGGCATTTATTGCACCCAAATTTTCTGGAAAAAATACAAATCAGAGTGTAAACATGCATTTTTAAGGACATGCGACACCCTAGTATTTCATAGGCTTTCAAGAGTTCATCTCTGAGGTTTTCATCTTTCTTGTTGCACAGAAATCCTTTCACCACACTTACAATACAATTCCAAGCTGCCAATTCCTTTTAATTTAATTTTTCTTGAAAACGGAAATCACCTAGAAGCTTCTTTATTTGAGGTCCAATAAATATACCTTCTTTTAGTTCTGCATTACTTAATTGAGGAAATATTTCTTTTAGGTGCTTGAAACAATTACCCTCTTTGTTCATGGCTTTGACAAAGTTTTCCATTAATCCACGCTTAATATGGAGAGGCGAAAGAAATACCTTTTTGGGTTAACCAGGGGGGCATATTTTATATTTGAAGTATCAGGTTCAAAATGAGGCCAATCTTTCTTACTATAATGTTCTTTTGTTGCCCTACTGTCCCATAGACACATAAAAACAGCAATAATTTGTGAAGCCCCCTTGAAGTCCTAGCAATATAACTTTCACTTTTAAATCCCCACAAATATCCCACTGATACTGTCCATATTTAACGCGGTTATTAGTATGGTTGCTAAGTTGTCATAGGTTTTATTTCATTGTCACTGTGAATGGACTAAAGGAATAGATGGGTTTTTGTTTCCATTATGAAGCTATTCTCCATTCCTTTTGCTTTTAGGTTGTATTTCGACGAATCTATGAAAATACCCCACTCGGAAGGTACAAGTTCCATATTAACCTCATTCATTAAACCATCAATTTCACAACAGACACATAGCGATCCTTCCATTTTATAAAAACATGAAAATGTTAAATTCCGTTTTCGGTAAAGTGAAATACTTGCATTTTTATCTAACCGATTCCACTGTTGAAGTCTGGAACAAAGAAGTTCTGATGTTTGTTTTGACAAGTGAGGTACACTGGTAGTTCTTAAAAATGTTGGGTCACAAGTGATGTTCTCAAGAAATTCTCAATAAAGAATTAGAATCACCGAGAAACATGTTGTCGAAGTTTAAAGGTGCAATTGGTACCGATAGTTCCTGGTTATGAGGAACTGTTCTCATAACCTCATGTGTTTTGTTCCTTGCTTTCTTCGATAACTTGCATTTACACCACATTATGCTTTTTTATTTCAAAAAGGGCAAGAACGCTGCCCAAACAGAAAACAAGATTTTGTGCCTTTAACGGAGAGGCTTCTGTTGAGGAAACTAAGTTACTAAAATGGTCTGGTCCGATCAAGCACTAATGTCGGGGACATAAAGGTCATAATAGTGTGCGTTCCGAAAAAAATATCGCCGCTGTTGCTGGCGATGTAATGGCGGGTTGCTGGAACTTACCAATTTGTCGCCGCTGGCAGGAAATTGAGCTTTGTTATTCGACTATATGAAAAATGTGATCTGGAAATTTGGTTCCAACAGAATGGCTCCACATGTCATACAGCCAACGCAATAATCGATTTATTGAGGGAACAATGCGGTGAGAAAATTATTTATATGTTAAATGTTTCTTATGTTAAATCTTTGGTCTATAGCTATAAACCAACAACCTTTGATGCCTTGGAGGTCAACATAACTCGGGCAATTGCTGACATAAGACCCTAATTGCTTGAAAACGTGGTCGGAAATTAGATTGAAGGAAGGCGCTTTGTTAAACGTAGCCACGGCGAACATTTGTCCGAAATTGTTTTAAAACATTAATGCCACTGAATGTTGTTTCACATAAAATAAATAGATTTAATGCATGTAATTAGGTTGTTTTTATTTGAAGTTAAAGTTCGAACGCACTAAAAAAATCACCCTATAAAAGAGAAATAAGAAAATATTTGACAACAAATAAAAAGACGATTATGAAAGATGTCAAGAAAAATAAAAAGAAGTAAAGATTGTTTTAAAGAAAGCTAAAGAAAACTCTTTTGAAATATATGGAGAAAATATGACGGAACATTATTGAGAAAGCTAAAAGATTTTTTATGAAACATTAAAGCAAATAAGAATGAAAAAATAGTACAGCCTAATGTATATCAAAAACAAGGATAGAAAAATATTGTCTGGGGAAGATCAAATAAAGGAGGTCCGTCTGAGAATGCATTTCACTAGACGAAGCTAAAGGAAATAGTTCAACGACATCAAAATATATTGCCATTATTTTTTCTAAGAAATAAAATAAAAATTACCGGATTATCAGTTGTATGTTCATCATTTTAAAGTTCTGACACTCTTATTGGACAAACCTTTTATATGAAAACGCTACCAGTAACACTGATAAACACTGTTTTTGTCACATGAAATTTGTAATAATATTTGATAGTATTAACTATTCTCATTGCAAAAACAATGACGTTTTCTTCCAGTCACCCTAAGTTTTTTTGTGACAGCTACAAATTCAATTTCACCTCGTATACGTATTTATGTTTGAATAATGTCATTTCTGGAATTAGATAGCTATCATGATCAACAAATTTAAATTTATTGATATTCGTTAAGGCTGCAGATATGCCATAAAAGTGTTTAAATCACCTGGATAGTTTTTGTTATGTATATGGAAAATTAACTTTTTCATCATCGAAATTTCACAGTCAGTTTTATTTGAGTAACTTTAGTTTTCGTGTGTGCCATCAAGGTAAATTCTGACTCGCACAAATCTACAGTGTAATATGTCTTGAAACTTCTGCTGGGTTTGGCTAGGGGATCTAGACATATGCCCTTTGCCCATGATTTGGACGAAACCAACAGATCATGTAAGTGATTGTTATTTTTGTTTAACTGCTATAAAGGATATCACAACTAAGTCGAAACACACCATAAAGTACCCAGACCTGCCTTCTGTAAAGAGACCAATCCCACATAGTGCCCAATTGCCTGTGCCAACACCTCCAAATCCATTAGTAACTCAAAAAGCTACTGCTAGTCAAGACGATCGCTTAGAGACAGAGTGCGACCCAACTTATGAACCAAGTACTTCAAAAGAACCACACTATTGACACAAGGTGACTTAAATGATTTGGTACTGAATAATCTTGAAAAACCCGCCTGAAAATGTTTTGTTAATGTTGTAAAAAAACTTTTTGAATAACCACAGGGCAGAAAATTACAAAGATTTAATTAATGTGCAATATGTCCTTGAGGATACATATCCTGGATCCACCTTTGGATTATTTCCCTAAAAAGCTGGATGCTGTGCTGTCAGTAACGAACCCGGCGAGAGATTCCACCAGGACATTTAAAGGTACTCGTGAAAATTATAAATATTGTGTTTAAGTTGATAATTGTATAAGTGTGTTTTCGTTTCGTTTATAAAAAATGTATATGTGAATATCACAAAAAAACCAGACGTGTGTTATGCAAACAATTTTTCCTTATCAACCAGAAGAATGCAAACTATGACATACCAAATAGTTCTTTCATCAATATTAAGAATCTGAGGAATCAACATCGGTTGCTTGTATCAGATACAGAAAGTGCATAAATACAAGGAAAAAGGAAAAGGAAAGGATTTGCGGTTAGAGGGGCATCAGTATCTAAGGCTATTTAGCGACTGAACCTAGAGCTTAGCGTAGTTTCCGAACCACGGTCATCAACTACCGACAAACCCAGGCCGGCACACCCCTCAGGCTATCCACCCTTGGTATTGTGCTTACCCATAAGTCCAAGAAGCCTACCGACTGGCGAGTGACCAACGTAGAACACTTCTCAGGAGGCATCCGGCCTTACCCAGCCTTTAACTGGCGTGACTGAGAGGTAATTCGTTGTCGGATTTTACACTCTTGCCTAGAAACAATCACATACATTTAGGTGTAGAAATGTGTGGGCGTGTGTGTGTATGTGAGTGCATATAATTGTGTGTGTAGGGTAGGAAGTAAGACGGACAGAAGAATTAAAGAAAAACACCCATCCGAGCGCTGGAATCAAACCAGCTACCTTTGGATTGCCAGGCAGGCGACTAACCCACCAGACCACCGCGGCTGGCTAAATACAATTAAGATTTCCAAGATCTAAATACTTTTAAGATTTAAATTTAGTACAGAAGTATTATTGTATTAGTTATTATCTAAGACTCCGTTTTTGTAACTATTCGTTCAATTGCTTTATTTAGTTCTTATATAGAAAATATAATTGTTAATTTGATTTAAAAATAGTTTTTAACAAGAGCGTTAAACTCTCATTTTTAATTCGTGTTATTTAGCTTCAAAGCTAAAAATATTACCCTAATTAAAGCGAATCTACCATTTTTACTTACAAGTATCATCAAAACTATAAGTTAGTTATTATACGACGTTATTTCCTATTTTTACTGATTCTGGAGGCAGTCCTCATTAACTAAGTCTTTAAATGAATATGTCCAGCTACAAAAATAAAGGACTGCAGATACTACAGATTACGTGTCGATAAAAGTCTACTAATATATAAATAAAAACGGTTTCTATGGAATGTCATCCGTGTTTACAACACAGAATGCAAAATGTTCCTCAGGCAATTTTAATACGTTAAAATATGAGCTACAATTATATCAAAAATAAATTCAAACCTGTGAAGAGTTTTCAAAGACATATGCATTCTGATAATTTTGATTTTAGATCATTCCGTTTTAAGTAAAAACTGTATAATGAGTTTACCACTGCCACCAAATCATAGGAAAATTCCTCAACGCACGTTTTTCTAGCCAAGTTAGTATCATCAGGATATGGTTTAAACTGATGCTTAACCTATTTTGTTTTCAATTTATTTTATTTTCAATTTACCCCTAATTGGTGAGAGCGATGAAGAGTATAATATTTGCTGAAGTGTATAAAAATACCAATCTGTGATCAAAATAAACAAGGGACTGACTAGGATTGGCCTTTTACCCGTATTTAGACTATTTTTACATTTAGTAATTTCAATACTTTCGTAGGCATCTAATAATGTCATACCTTTATCACCTCTAAATAATTCTTAGTTGCTTAAATCTACATTGTGGTTAAATTCCTAAATATGTTGGATAACCATAGATCTATCTAGTCTATTATATCTTAATTGAACCATATGTTTACGAGGGATGTTATTTATGTATCCGGAATTGGCAACATTGGTGTAGTTTCGTGCACTGATTTACGACTTTCGATGTGGATTATCTCAACAACTGTCAACTGTCTTCAACTTATGGCGATGAAGCACCATCTAAAACCACTATATATTACTGGTTTAGTGGAATTTAAAGAAGGTCGTCCAAAATCGGTTGTTCTGCCAGAAAACATTGATACTATGCGCGAAGTGATAAAGCAAGATCCTCAAGTGACATACCGTGAGATTGACGCATCCCTAGATATTCGTATGACAAACATAAACAAGATTTACATGAACATTTAGCCGTGAAAAAGATTTGCGCGCGTTGAATTCCGTATAATTTGACAATCCCTGAAAGAAGGACTCGTGTCTATTGGTGCGAAGAAATGCTCAAAAAATGTTATCGTGGTGTGTTAAAAGTCGTGTATAACATCTACATAGGTCAATTTTTCTATTGGAACCTTCGGTGTGAAACATTAAACTCAAAGAGATTTACCACTAAACACCAAATCACTTTTTTTCATTCTGGATGCACGTTTCGCTAACCATGTTAACAATATCAATTTAATTCTGAAACTAAACTATGTTCTATTTATATAAGAACACTAATTGCTAAGCTACTACCTAGTAAGCGTACTATGTACCTAATAAAGCTTGGAAAAAAGGATACAAGAAGAAATGGGGGAAAAGAAAACAATAGAAAGAAAAAAATGAACCGTAAACATTAATAACTGAAAATGTTGACTGAACGGAATAGGTCCTTTCTCCCGGATTATGATTTTCTTGCATTTTTCTATTTGAATGCTTTCATATGCATCCAAAGCCCTATTATTATTTACACTTTTAATCAGTCTTAAATTACTAATGTCGATATTGTGGTCATGTTCGATTGCATGCTGGATAACACAAGATTTTTAATTTCTCCCATATCTAATGTAGTCAATGTGTTCTTTATATATCGTGAATATGGATCTTTTTGTTTACCCAATATACCTTCAATCACAATCTTGACAACTAGTTTCGTTAGGTGTCTAACACTTCGAATACCTTCCTAATTAATTTTAAATATTTGTTATAATTATCTTTATTTAAAGGAAAATTGATTAATCTATTTACGAAAAAATTTAAATTAGCCATCTTATTTTGGAAGCTATGATCGAATGGTTAGGAATGTATCTCGAAGTGTTGATGTTTTTTCTAAAAATATAAAAATCTAACCTATTTTTATTGTTTCCACGGACTAAAACATCCAGAAATGGTAAATTATCGTTGTTTTCGAGTTCATGCATGAATACTATGTTTTGGAATTTACCATTTAAATTCTTAATAAAGTCATCTAAGTTTTCATTTTTTTCAAATCAGTTTCAGTTTCAAATTTACTCATAAATAAGCTGGCTAAGAACGGTGACAGAGGATTACCCATTGTCGTTCCTTCTTGTTATTCGTAAAACCTGTTATTAAGTTGATAACAATTTTGCTTCATACATAATCTTGTTAAGGAGATATACTCAGAAACAATCTTGTTATTAAAACCATTTTACTCGAGTAAATATGTCATGGTATGTGGAATCGGGACACTCGGAAACAACGACGATACGTCAAAGGAAACCAAGACCTCACCTTCCTAAAGATGTGTGTTTGTGACTTTTTCTATTAATTTTGTTCAGTTTATCACAGAACAGGAAGGTAGTTGATTTGGTAGATTTTCAAATTCTCTCATTGATTTCTAAGTCTCATTGATTTTCCTGGTTTATGAATTTTTAGTAGCGCATACAATCTTGACACTTTTGGATTAGAAATATGAAGTTTATTTTTTACAGAAGGAGAAACACGGCTGTTACAAGATTTCAATTTATCTTTGACTTCGTTGGCTATTCGTTTTTGACAATGGATTGCTTGGTAATCGTGTATATGGACCGTCTTGAATTAATTTTTCAACGCGTTCAAAGTAATCAGATTTGTCCATTAATACAACCTTATTTCCCTTATCAGCTTTTAAATAAAAACAATCCTCTCGCAGACGCTTGAGAATCGTAGAAATGTTTACCATATTTTGACTTCTATTTGAAATATTTTTTGCAATTTTGGCTTTACATGCCTATCTGACGAACACCTAGGAAGAATCCGGTAAGTGTTTAATACAAGGTAAGTTTCAATACCGGCTACCATATCCTCCAAAGAACTACAGGATTGCAAAATTGAGGCCTTTATTTAAGAGACCTAGTTCTGGATTGTCGAACGTTTGTGTTAAAAGATTTTCTACTATGCGGGTGCTCTTTTTTGGAATATGTTCTTTCGGCTACCCAATTTTAAATTTTTCTTATTGTTTTATTTAAAGATTACATATTTTTAATAAATTTATTATATACTGCTGTGAACATATTCCTTTGGAAAGTGCAACTTAGATGATTTTATTAAGAACTTAAATAGTAAATCCCAAAACATAGTATTCACGCATTAACTTGAAAACAACGATAGTTTATCATTTCTGGATGTTTTAGTCAGTAGAAACAATAAAAATAAGTTAGATTTTAATATTTTTTTAAAAAACACCAACACTTCGAGATACATTCCTAACGATTCGAATCCTAGCTTCCAAAATAAGAGGGCTAGTTTAAATTTAATGGTAGATTAATCAAATTTCCTTTAAACAAAGATAATTATGACAAAGAATTAACATTAATTAGGGAGGTATTCGAAGTGAACGATTATAATAAGAACATTGTAGATAAATTAATTAGAAAACATAAGTTTAGAAAATTGTTGTAAATTATTAATATTAAGAATCTCCGACTTTTTGAAAGGATCAGAACAAAAATAAATTCATGGTAATATCGTTTGATGTTCAATTAATACGAGGGCTAGACAATATTTTGAAAAAAGTGAACATTAAGATTGTGTACAAACCATATAATAAATTTAGAGAGGTCCTGGGTAATCCAAAGGATAAAATAGATCAACATGAATAACCGGGGATTTACGAAATTGACTGTCAAGATTGTGATCGAAAATATATTGGGCAAACAAATATATCCATATTAAAGGGATATAAAGAATATATTGCCCACATTAGATATGGGAGAAATGAAAAATCCTGTGTTGCCCCGCATGCAATCAAACATGATCACAATATAGACATTGGTAATTTAAGACTGGTTAAAAGTGTAAATAACAATAGGTCTTTGGATGCATATGAAAGCATTCAAATAGAAAAATGCAAGGAAATCGTGAACCGGGATAAAAGACCTATTCGGTTCAGTCAACTTTTTCAATTATTAATGTAAAGGTCAGTAAACTTCATGGTTCATTTTTTTCTTTCTTTTGTTCGCTTTTTCCCCCTTTTTTATTTTCTCTTGTATCATTTTTTTACACGCTTCATTATGTACGTAGTACGCTTCCTAGGTAGCAGGTTAGCAATTAGGGTTCTCATATAAATAGAACATAGTTTAGTTTCAGAATTAGATTAAATCATGTCCTGATGATGCTAACATGGTTAGCGAAACGTGCATCGATAAATTTAAAAAAGTGTGTATTGATGGGTCATCCGCCGTACAGTCCTGATTTGGCATCCAATGATTTATTTTTGTTCCCATACGTAAAGGATAAACTACGTGGTCAATGATTTTCGACGCCAGAAGAAGTGCTATGAAAATTGGTTCAAACGTATACGAGTGTATCTATCATAGCAGGAAATATTTTGAAAAACAATAAAACCATTTTCAGTGATAAATATTTGTTTTTATTTATTATTCCGGATATATCAATAGTAACCTTCGTAATCTTTATGTTGGTCTTTCGATTGAACATAAATCCCCGACCTTTCATTCTTTGATATATTATCTGCAATGTTACACAATAACTGCTGTAATTAATTATTGGATTTATATACTAATTTTATAATATTTTTATATATATTTTATAAGCCCACGTGAAAAATTGGGGTTCATACATTATTGATGCAAATGTTTATGTTTTCTAGAGTCAAAAGATGGAATCTTGAATCAAATAAATAACTTTTGTTTTTAAACCATTATTCGAATAGTACATTGTTAAACATAAATAAGTTCATTTATAATTTAATTTTGAACTTTCCATGAGAAAACACAATGAAACGTCAGACACTTTTCCGATAGACAACGGTACGGTCGCAAAGATGAATGCATTTCAGAAAAATGGCGTCCTTTCTAGTAAATAAGTTCGATATGTTTGCTATCATAGAAAAGTTAATTTCATGTGTCGGTTAAAAACTAGTTCTTGCTTGTTAATTAAGTACAGATTAAATTTATTAATTAAGTAATTAAGTAATAAGTTTAGATTATGATGACAATGAAAGATTGTTTAACTCATATTAATAAAGAACTTTTAACTCATATTCATGACAATATTAAATTATTAATATTGTCATGAATATATTTTCTATGCACAGCATTCACCTTAGTATTTAATATTCGCAATAACCAATATGAATTTGCTTTGAATAATGCAAAAAATTGTTTAAAAATGAAAAGAATGGCATAAAAGAAAAAAGAGATCCAACATTTTTTACGGATATAAATAATATTAGACATGGGCGCCAAAGAAGTACAATATTTATAAAAGAGAAAAATGAAAATATACTGATAAATGATAATAACAAAAGCATTTTTTGCACATAATACAGGTTTTTGGATGTTTGTCCATTCCGTTGATACTGGTATTCCGTTGATACACATTATTTCTGTTCTTTTTCAATTTTCAGTCAATCCGTTTAAAGATGCCTAGAAACATGAGATCTCATATAACATTATCAAGAGTAATTGCTTTGTTACAACAGAGCTTTAATCTAAGTAATATCGTGGAAATTATAGGTGTTTCCCAAAGTGCTGTATCGAAAATTCATAAAAAAATTCCAAGAGACAAATGACGTAAAGGATCGCCCCAAACGTGGTAGAAAATGATGTAAATAGCTGCACAAGACCATCAGATATCAATTATAGCTCTAAGAAATCATCTGGAATCTATAAGTGGTATATCAAGGTAGTTTGTTAGGCTTAAAGGTATAAATATTTCACGACAAACGATTACTCACAGACTGAAAGCAATAAATTTGCATCGGAGAAGACCTTTACGTGTTCCCAAACTAACCATTCAACAAAAAAATGTAAGATTGCAATGGGCTAGAGAAATGGTGGATCATAGACCTAACTGGAATAACGTGATGTTCTCCGATAAGACGAGAATTGGCTTGCTTTCTGATTAAAGAACATTAGTTTAGATAGCTATAGGTCGACAAGACCGACTAGAAACAGCTCAACCACGTATCCCATTTGAAGGTGGAAGCGTGATGTTTTGTTTGGAGTGGTATTATGAGGGATACACCGATACTTCTATTGGTCCTGGAGAGACGAGTCACTGGTGCTGTGTACATTGAGGAAGTTTTAAACCCTATTGTACATATGTTTCGATGCTCAGTGGGCAACAGATTTGTTTTCATGGATGACAACGCACCTTCTCATCGAGCAGCAGCAATACAAAATTTTCTTGAAAAGGAGGGAATAACCAAGTTAGGGTGACCACCAAATTGCCCTGACATGAATGTCATTGAACATGTTTGGAGCATTCTGGTAACACGCATCAAGAAACGAAACAATCCTCCTCTTACCCTGCGAGAACTAAAAGATGCTGCTCGTGAAGAATGGGAAAAAATTTAACAAGCCCAAATTGAACATTTAATCGACAGCATGCTAAATCGCGTACAGGCATACATGCAGACCCATGGAGGAACTACTGCTTATTAGTTTTAGTGAAAGTTGTTCTTTTTATATTTAAATTACATAGTAATTTTTTGACTAAATCAATTTACACACATTGGTCATTTGGTATCGAGTTTCATTTGGTACCCCAAGAGTAACGTAAGAGTAAATCAAAACCTTAATATCAATAAAAAAGTTAAATGTTTCAATATTCCAAAGTTTTGGACATATGTGTATATATATATATATATATATATATATATATATATATATATATATATATATATATATATATATACTACATTAAAGAGTGAGGTCCTTCTGTTTTAAAAATTCGCCGCATTTACATATGAATAAAACTAAAACCAACATCTTAAAATTATTGTTTTTGAAGTTGATATGACTGGCTGGTATATCCGACAGAAATTTCATATAATTTCACTTCTTAAGTTAGAAATTATAGGGTCTTTTGTAATTGTTAAAAAGTTTTTCAGCGATTCTTTAAATCATCGAGAAAAGAGTTCCTCGAGAGAGGAAACTCGTTCTGGAAGACTTTCCACGTCAATTAATATTGTCTATCAATTGATCTCTCAGTAATCAACAATTAAGTATCAGTGACATTGTAGATATTACTAGAGTATCATCTGGATCAACCCAATCAATTTTGAAGAACAATTTAAGCTTGTCTCGTATTCTTTTTGTTTTATTAAAAAAATACTGATTTTTCAGCGTCATGTTGAAATTACCGAAGAGATACTTTCTTAATAAATAGTTATTCTTATTAAAAAAAATACTTTTTGGTCATAGTAGTATTATGCAATCAAGAAAGTAATGATAAATGGAAAGAACGTTTCGAGTAATTATTACATGCCGGAGCAAGAAAAATGAAAGAAGACGACCAAAAGAAAGGTGACATTGTAGTTGAAAATGTAAAATTTAGTGGAGAAATTGTATAAAGTCCGCGAACTTGTTGAAGAAATATAACAGAACTGAGTGCACCACTTATAAAAGAATATACAAGGTGCGTCTCACGGAAAACAGGATTTTTTAAAAATTATTTCTAGTGGCGCCATCTTTTGACATTGGACAGATGCACCCTTCGCTGACGTTCTGACAAGATTTCATGACATTCGGATCATTAGCAGCCAAGTTATCGCGCTTAAAGTGTCAGTGTGTTTATACCATCGGTCGAAAAATGAACATCGAACTTGGTAAAACATTCATCGAAACGTTTCAATTAATGAAACAAGTGTATGGTGAGGATTGTTTATCTCGTAGCAGAGTCGACAAGTGATTTAAAAGATTCAAAAACGATCCTGAGGACATTAATGATGACGAATATCCTGGTCTGAAATATTCCATACTCAAAGTAACATTGAAATTGTGCGTGAGTTTATAAAAAATCAGCCAAAATCAACGTTGTGCTACATAGAAATAGAACTGAACATATCCAACGATTCGATTCATCGCATTTTGACCGATCATTTGTGACTTCGGAAGGTTTGTGCACGCTTTGTTCCACACAAATAGACCAAAAATTGCTCCGAATCCAACATTGCAAGGATTAAAGAATCGAAAAGCTCGCCATTGAAGCCACTGAAAAGAAGTTAACCGCCATATCTTTGGCCGAGCTCAAAAATGTATTCGCCAACCTAACTGACAGTGCAAAACGTTATATTGACGCGCAAGGAGAATATTTTGAATATAAATAATGATTTTTGCCAACATAAAATTGATTTTTTAAGTCCTGTTTTCCGTGAGACGCGCCTTGCTTACGGTATGCAAAACCTTGGCAGTTTTAAAGTTCGAAGCACTCTCTTTCATTCTTCCTCTAATCCTGTTAGAATAGAGTAAAAACACGGTGAGCCGATGGATCACATTCTGTGATTTCGCTATCATGACAACATTTAGGTTTGTGGTTCTGAACAGTGTTGACATTGTTGCCGGCCTAACACAACTTTCTTCGTCGAATCTGTCATTTTCATGTTCTGATCGTTTTTGAGTTGTGCCCTCAAACATTTTGAATTATTTTTGCTATATTCTTTGCTGTTTTAACTATTTTCTGGTTTAGTTTCTGTTTTTGTGAGTTCTGTAGTAAAAAATCTGCGATTATAATTGCAAAAAAAAATGCGAAAACCGTTAACCAGTCAGTATAAGCAACTTGTCTCGTCACTTATCAGTTATTTTGAACAGGAACGAGA
Source organism: Cosmopolites sordidus (assembly GCA_031761425.1). NCBI lineage: Eukaryota > Metazoa > Arthropoda > Insecta > Coleoptera > Curculionidae > Cosmopolites > Cosmopolites sordidus. Next base: position 473,084 of record JARFXV010000100.1, on the reverse strand, counting down.
TAATGGGGCTCCTCTTTTACCATTAAACGCTGTGAGAGAGGTATGTATTAATAACTTATTAGAAGGTACAGTTAGTACAATTTTAAAAAAGTTGAAAAATAACAAAATCTTAAAATCACCGAAGAAAAAGCGTCTACATCAAAAACGAGTAATTAATATACATCATCTTGATGTGGGGCTCAATTCGCAATCAAACCTATGAACTATATGAAAAAAGTTAGTAGATTTACATGACAATATTGTATTTTTATGAAATTTTATTGAACTATTTTAGAACAAACGGTTAATCTTGAAAGTATTCATGTAAAACTATATACCTGCAGTAACTAAATAACATGCAGCTCTTTGATGGATATAAAACTTCGCTTGGTACACTCCTAAAAGAAATTGGTTTCAAATGAAGTAAGGATAATCCACGTAGGGGCCTAATAGAACTATCAGATATTGATTTTTAACGAATCCAATTTTTGAAGATGTATCAAAAAATCAAAGACGAATCTCTGATGTGGCAACATTGTTTCCCTGAGTGAGCTATATGTATACAATGGAATAGGTCCACAACACACCTAATATTGATGCTGTTATGGTAAAAATATGATTCGATAATGATTACATGAACGCGTTGATTTCCTTGTTCTAACTGGAGATAAAAACAGAAACAGTTCTTGAACTGTCTTGCATACATCTCTAGTTTTACTGCAATTCTGGTGTTCTTCAATTTCACAGCAAATATTAATTTTATTTATTAATTTATGTTATGTCTAACTTGTTAACACTATATTTGAATCTATAAATTGGAATAATCAATGTGTAATAAAATCAATTGGACCTTATATTATAAATTAAATAAATTTTATATATTTCTTTATACTATAAAACACCGAACAATATATTGACATAATTACCAAAAAAAAGCATCATCCATATACTCTCAAATGAGACATTTAACAATTACATTACCGAAGTCGATTTTGATTTTAAATCAGTATTTCCCAGAAAAATACAGATCCCCATCGAAGAAGAACTTCTTCGCAATGGACCGTGACCCGATTCCGAAATGGGCTTAGAGTCGGCGTCCAGGCCCAAATTTGGATCGTAGACGTCGGTCCCGATGTTCTTCTGGCACCAAAAACAAGACAAAAAGAACTAAATAAAGAGCGACCGTTCGAGATTGAGGCCGTTGCCGCCGTTCGAAATAATGGCCGAGTTTTATGGCCAACGCTGCGCAATAAAAAAACGGGCATAAACGTTAATTTTTGGTTGCGGAAATTTAATTTATCGTCCGTAAGGGAAAAAGAACGTCGTCGTCGTTGTTTCGGTCGAAAAATGGTTTACGATCTTGATCGAGATTAAAAAACATTGTTATTATTTGCTGGAATGCGGCGTTCTTTGGTGGGAAGACGAGATAACCGCACCGGATTCTGCGAATCTTGTGATATGAAGATTTGCCATGCAGTATTTTAATAATCATCAAATAGCTAAATGAATATTTTATCATTGCGCTTTCTTATCGACTTATCACACTTGCACATATACTGAATATGAGTTTAAAAAAAAGTTATATCACTTATCACTATGTTTATATCGTTTATACTTATCACTGTTTATATCGAGCCTGAGAAAAACATTGTCCTTGTTAACACGCTTTTATTAGCTTCACCTGTATCTATCTATGTAACGGAATCTTTGAGCGTCCTTTTCACCCACTTCAAAACGTCAGATCAAATTAAAACTTTGCACACTTATCAAGGACCGATGACAATACAATAATTTAATAAGTTCGTCCCCTTATCCTGAACAGGATCGTCAAGATCAAGAATTTGCTTTCAGAGAAGGAGCCTGAGATACGGTTACAACGCCCAAGGAAGGCAATTCGAACAGAAAATTTTCGAAGTAAATAATAGTTTAAAAAACTAAAAAAAAATTGCTTTTATAGAAGATCGAACTAAAAAATGAAAAATAAATTATAGTTAAAAAAAAACTAAAGAAAACGCTTTAATGGTAAACCGGACTAAAAAGTAAAAAATAATTTTTAGTATAATAATAAAAGTGATGAACGAGAAAATTAATGTGTAATTGTAAAAGGAGCGTGGGGTGCTTCGTACCATATTTTCATTCTAACTCTACTTATAGAAACGGTACTGATAGAATATTTATAACAGCTGACATCGAGCACCCCATGGTTTTTTCACAATGTTCACAATTTTCTTTTTTTCACAATTTTCTCATTCGTCACTTTATTCTTATACCAAAAATTATTCTTTACTTTTTAATTCGGTTTAGCATTAAAGCGTGTTCTTTAGTTTTTTAAACTATAATTTATTTTTATGAATATACTAGCTGGTACCCGCCCGCTTCGCTGGACGTAAATTAAACTTTAGTAATTATGGATTTTTTATAATTAAAATTACATTTAGAATTCCATAGCCTTTAGCTGCTATTTGACAATTATATTTCTATTTTTCTAAATTAATTTGACGAAGACAAAATCGCGACATATTCACAATGATACAATCCCAAATTTCAAATTTCGGAGTATATTGATCTTTAAGCCCCCGCAACCCCCCTTAGGAATTGATTTTTATGAACCCTCCTCCTTAGCATACATCTATGACGCATGAAGAACATTCGTGGCAAATTTCAAGTCTGCGAAACTTAAATTTCAACAATAGGCGTATATTTATTTTTTACGCCCCCACAACTCCCCTTAGGGTTGATTTTTATCCTGACTCTTGATTCCTGCCAAATTTTAAGTTTGTAGGTCTTATAGTTTCTATATATACATATTTATATATATATATATATATATATATATATATATATATATATATATATATATATATATATATATATATAAATCTTTTCGGGTTTTCGGTTTCTAAATCATTCCGGATGTCGATCCGTTCGTTCTCTGAAGAGAGTCACGACGTTTCGCCAAAATCTCATTTGGCATTTTCAAGTGTTGGCCGCTTCAAGTGAAAAGTCCAACTGACCGCAATTGGACGATGGATAGAACGTGGTGGACCAGTGCATTGGCCACCACGTTGCCCAGATTTAAATCCTCTCCATTACTTTCTGTGGGTATACTTGAAGGCATTGCTATATGCTGTCCCGATTGGCACTCTAGAGGAATTACACCAACGCGTATTTACTGCTGGTAATTATATCAAAAATAAGACTGATATTTTCGATAGAGTAATATCTTCAATGCAGAATTAGAGGGCGCATTGAGATGAATGGAGGTGATTTTCAACAGCTGTTGCGAATAAATGCTAAATCCTTAATAGTAATTAGTCTTGTTATTGTTGGCTACTAAACAAATATTTTCGTACAAGGGTGCCAACTTAGTTATTAAAATGTATTTCGATATCCATGTAATCGTGCATCGATTTAGAAAAAGTCAGTTTTCTGAAAAGTCTATCCTAATGAGATGAAATAAGATGACCTCTCTTAACCAATAATTTGATTTAAAAAATTAAAAAATATGACAAACAAAAAAGTTATGGCAGCATTTGCAAAGAGGACGCTCCTGACTAAAATATTCAATTATTTACACAAAAAAAAGTTTTTCCATTCAAACTTATTGAAGTATACCGAGTTTCATGACTTTAGCATAAACCATTTCGAAAATATTGCGAAAAAACCATCTTCAGAGTTCCCCCTTTAAGAGGCTCTAGCCCCTTTAAGAAGCAATTTTTGGAGTATGTCTATAGGAACTTTTTTGTGTTCAACTCACCCTGTATATATATATATATATATATATATATATATATATATATATATATATATATATATATATATACCGTTTAATATTACTTTTTTGTTTTTTCTTGAGGTTTCGATCGGTTCGCTGTAATAATAATTATTTTAATTTCTTAACATTTCGTCTTTTTTATTAAACCAACATTAAAACAGCTATAATTTTATAATATAAAGAGTGCGGCAACTTTTAGTTCGTTTTAAAAATGCATATTAAATAAAAACGGAACAAATATTTTCAAATGATTTCTACTTTTATTTTCGAGAGTAGATTTACCGATTAACAATGGAATACAATTTCATTTAAATGACTGCTTCGGCTGAATTTGCAGTAGCCCATTCTGTCCACCCAATTTTTCACCACACCTTCAATCGTTTGAGCCTCTATTTCACCAAGGACCATTTTAATTACGTCTTCTAAAGCTTCAATCTCTCTCTGGATGATTGACATAACATCGGTCCTTGACGGATTCATACACAAATGAGCTTTGTCGGGAAAGATGATTTTTTGGTAAAAATGCATATCTTGAAGACGATGGCGGACCATCGAAAAGAAAGAGGGATTTTTTTGTTCAATTCTTGAACCAATTGGACTTTGTAGGCCTTTATAGCGAAGTCTTTGTGTAAAATTCTTCGCACAGTCCAATCGCTGATGTTCAATTCTTGTGAACGATGGCAGGTGGATATGCTCGGATTTTGACGCACACTTTTAGCTACAGCAACAATATTTTCCATCGAACGGCGATTCGGAACCTGTGTATTGTCTGTTAACATGCCAGTCGAACAAACTTTTTTCACAAATTTCCTTACACCGTTCTCGGTTAATGCTTCATTTCTACCGTATTTTGTACGCAATTTTGGGCAAGTTTGAGCAACCGATTCACTACTTTGAAAATAAATGTTCGATATTTCCCAACGTTCATCAAGCTTATATCGACTCATTTTGTAATGTCTGTTTTTGAATTTCTGTCACTTGGCAGATAACAGATAACAGCTAGTTCAAAAACGAACTACAAGATGCCGCACCCTTTATATTATTCCTATACATAATATAAATTTATATTTTAACCCATATTTTTTAGAATATCTAAATATACTATATATACATTATAGTATTAATTATAAATTAGTAGTTGAGATTTTTTAAAATATGTTATGTTTTGTTTAATTTTTAACGGATATATTTTTTTACTTTGACAGATTTTATACATTTTTTTACCATTTTTTAAGCTAACAGTTTTGGTTTTTCACTTTTAATTTTTTTATAGCGTTATAAAATATATCATATGTCCTATTCCACGGCATAATCGATTTCTATGCCAAATTTCATTAGAATGCTTCCATCCGTTTGAGCGTGATTAAAAGACAAACATCGAAACAAGCATACTTCAGATTTATAACATTAGTAAGATTTAATATATTCCACAAGCCCACTGTGGTATTTTCATTCATGGAAATTCATCCAAGTGTTTAATAACAGACTTTTCTTATCAATTTCCACCGTATATGATTTAAATTTATTGCAGATTTTTACAGCGTTTTACTAACTTTGTAGCTTAGTCGAAATAATGTTAACAAATAAAATATAAATAAATAATAAAGTAATATTAAATAATCTGTAATAAATTTAATAAAGTGGTTATTAGACAAGAATAGTCTTTCATTAAACAGTATCAGATTATCTTTGGTGTCAATTAAGGTTACCCCATGACCACTGAGCACTATATTGCATCTATTACCATGCCTTAGGATGTTCCAGAACTCTATTTCTCTTAACGTTAGATTTTTTAGAGTTCTTCAAATTGTGCCTTTCAACTTAACCACTTAAATCTCCAGAGCTTTCACCAACTAAGCACGTGTGGAATGTAGGCAACCACTGAATTTACCTAATAGCCATCAAATACTGAAAACCCTAAACCATCAGCTACAAGTAGCCTGAAATGAGATCAAATGGATCGAAGTGGACCAACAATTTACTATACCCCTATCACTAACCTTTGCCATCTACAGATACTTCGTTTAATCCCGAAACGCACGTGGCCTATAAATGAGGACAACCAATATGACAAATTAGTAATGATTAACAAGATATCACTAACTTTCTTAAACTACGATATACGTGTATTAGTTTTTTTTCAGTTTTTATAAATAATCTTTGGAGGGAATATTTGGAATATTTATAAATAATGGAAGAAATTGAAAGCAACTATAATCAAAAGCAAATAAGGAATTTTTACCGATGTATTAGGAACGAAAAGAAAGGGCATCAACCAAGATACATATTCTGCAAGAACGACGACGGAAAACTATAAACGAAAAGGAAAATATAGAAAGTTGGAGAGGTTATTTTGAACGTATATTGAACAAGCCAGGAAGCACTGATAGAGAGGAAGAATATAGAATGGACAGAGATATTGAGAGGGAACTGAAGGAAGGAGCGGAAAGGCAGAACGCAACATTGAAGAAATTAAAGAAATTATAGGATACATGAAAAATTATAGAAGCCCGGGCGAGAGCCAGATTAGTATAGAGCTGATAAAGTATGGCTGCCCAAAGCTACTACAGGAAATTACGGAGATAATAGGCTGGAAGAAGAAAAAATGCCTAGGAAATTGGAACGAGCGGTATTGTGCCCAATTTACAAGAAGGGGGAAATAAAATTATACAACAACTACAGAGACATAGCGTTGCTGGAAGTGGTGTAGAAAATACTAGCGACAACAATCAATAACAGGATAAGGAATATCTCGGAAAATCTAGTGGAGGAGTACCAATGTGGTTTTAGAAGTTACAGATCAATAGTAGACCAGATAATGTTACTAAAGCAACTGCAGGAAACAGCTCTTTATAGATTTCTAACAGTCCTATGACTCCACTGATAGAAAGGAACTAGTAAAAGCAATGGGAGAACTGTAGGTTAATAGAAAACTAATAGCTCTAACAAAAATGACAATAAAATACAGTCAGCTTAGTTAAAATAAATGACCAACATTCAAAACCCTTCAAAGTAAGATCAGGCCTTAGACAAGGCGACTCATTGTCTGCCTGCTTGTTTAATCTAGTGTTGGAAGCTGTACTGAGGAGAAATCAGATACATCGAATAGGACTAATATATGACAAAAAACACCAACGGCTAGCCTTCGCCGACGATGTAAGAATACCAGTACTACACACAACAACACTAACAATAACACGAGAATTGGGAGAAATGAAAAATGTAACTCAAAGATTAATGAGAGAAGCAGGAAGGAGAAGGGGGAGAGGCGAGGGAAGAATGAAGAGGGGAAGAGCGAGGAGAAAGTGGCTAAGGGAGGTGGAGGAGGATTTGGCTGGAATGGGTGTGACACAGTGGGAAAGAAAGGCAAGGAATAGAGTAGTTTGGCGGCCGATTGTAAACCAAGCCAAAGGCCTTAAAGGCCTGTGTTTATATATATATATATATATATATATATATATATATATATATATATATATATATATATATATATATATATATATATATATATATATATATATATATATATATATATAAATATATATAATATAAATATATATAATATATATAATATATATAAATATATAATATATATATATATATATATATATATATATATATATATATATATATATATATATATATATATATATATAATATAAATATATATAATATATATAATATATATAAATATATAATATATATATATATATATATATATATATATATATATATATATATATATATATATATATATATATATATATATAAATATATATAAATAATCTTTTCATTTAATTTACATACACAGTTTAACACTAATAACGAAAATAAACATAACATTTTACCAATCCTACATTATTTTGAACATAAAGGAAAAAAAAAATAAATAACTCCGATGCCATGGAAGAAAAAAAGAAGACAATCGCATGTCTTAGATCTTTTAAGAAAAATATTCTTGATAAAACACAAACAACGAAAAGTATTTGTTTTAAATAATCAAATGTGTTTAAGCGGTGCTTTTAAGATATATTTTGTTGCTCAGGAAGCATAGAAAGTAATAAAAATCTTACACGAAGACAGGACACTAAAAATTTATATATTTAATATTTTTGGTGACAAATTATACCACATTTAAAAAATTTAACATAAAAAAAAGTTCCTAAGTTTAAATAAATCACTAATCACTTGGCTTACAGATTAAAAAAAGGTTCTGTACAAAACCTAATAGAGCTCTAAAAGAATAAAATACAGATATCGCAGAACGACCAGATGGCCACCAGTGAGTCGACGACCAAGAAGGAGAAATATTTTTATTAAACAACTTATTATAATATTTTTTTCTGTTGCGAGGCAGCCAGTTGGCCATTTAGGGCAGTTCGAGTTAGTCAAAAATGAGAACACGAAAAGAATAAAAAAAAGTTGATCGAGATTCACCGAGCAATATTAAGTTTTCTTCGGATATTGAGGACTTATCGTATAAAATGTTTGTGTTTCAATGCTGGCTTTTAAAGGTTTTTTTTAGAATGATCGGGATTGCCTCACGCTTGTGGACCGATTTCGCATTATTATGGGTGAGTGAGATGAAAATCTAATATCACATGATGGTAGTTATCAAATATGAAGGTATAATATCAGAGATATGTACCATAAATAAGTTACGCTCGAACGAAGATTGCAAACAATTAACTAAAATCGTATCACAAAGTTATTAACTTTGTAATACGGTTCTTGTACGTGTGTAAACTTCACATTTCTATTTAACTAGCTTTTTATAATTGTATGAGAGTCTAAAGAAATTCGTAAAAATATATTACATTACTGTAAGAACTGATAATTATTTAGAAAATCATCATATAATATATACAGGGTGTTTGGTGCATCGTTTGCCAAATTAAAATGGCTGATAGGAGGGGTCTTTTGCTATCCCCTCAGCAGCCATGAAGCATTATTTGGATTTTTTTATGTTCATTTTTAAATCTTTTTTTGAAAAATTCCAAGTCAGCATTGAAACTTGAATTTTAAAAAAGTTATAGATATATCATTCAAATTATTTTGTTATTTTAATGTGTATTGTTGTAGAGTTCTACGAAAATCAAAATCTCATGCAAGCGATATCTAATTTTTTTTATGGACTGGCAAAGGTTTTGGAAGAAGTAAAAATAAATTTAAAACTTTAAATTGCATTGCAAAAAAAAATAAAAAGTATCATGTTCTTGGAATTCTTTAAAAAAATCTCTGGTTTATCCTCTTTCTAACGATATGCATTCATGCCATAAAAACGTTTTACTAAATTGCTAACATTAATTTGCTAACTTTGCGTATCGAGGCGCATTAGGCTGACATTCGATATGCAGGCTAAAAATTTGTTTTTGAGTAAACAACACGCGCTAAACAAGTAAAAACTGTTATCTCCCTCATACACAGTAGAACTGCATCATCTGTCTCTCTCTTTCATTAGGTAAACGGAAAATCAGCTCAAAAAACGCGCGTCGTGGTTTCAGTTTTTTTAGTCGAGATTTGACTGTCTTTGCTGATTAACGCATTTGTTGTTCCAACACTCGTCGCTAAGCTTTTAATTCTGTTATTTTTGTTATTTGTTTTTGTTGAGTTATGTTAGGTTTTGTTTAGTTTTGTTAGTGTTTTGGTGACATGATGATGATGATGTTTTGTTGATTTGATAATTGCTGCATTCTCTAATGAAGAATAGGCGGACATTTTGATGACATATGGATGCGCCAATGGTATTGCACAAGAAGCGTAAATTATCTATCAAGAATGTCTTCCTAACAGACGCTTTCCCAAAACACTTACAGACGCTTACGCGAAACTGGGAATTTGAACATTAATGAACCAAGAAGGAACCGCTGTTCGAGGAAGAACCTACTAGAAGCATCAGAAATGTAGCTTTATTACTTGTAATTTCTATCTGGAAGGTGTGGAAAGTACTTAATATCCAAAATAAGAAACATGTTTTTCATTACACTCCGGTACAAGGTAGGTAGTACTTTTTGAACAGACTTATAACCCATACACGCTAAAGATGAGTTCCCACGGCGAGTGTTATCACTAGCCGTAGGTACTTAACATTTCACATTAAATAAAAAATATTGACAGTAAGTAAAGCATTCTTACATGTATTTTATTGGTTGCAGGTCTTGGAAAAAAAAAACTTTGATAAGCGTGTCCGATTTTGTCGTTTTTGCTGCATACAGATGTGGAAGATCTTTACTTTTTAATAAGTATTCTGTGGACGGATGAGTCCAAATTTAATAAAGAAGGAATTCTTAATTTACACATCCTTCACCACTGATCGCCGAGAGATGAGAACCCACGAGTGAAAAGCAGAAGTCATTTCAGAGAAAATTCGGTATCAATGTTTGGGCATGAGTAATTAGAAACCATGTAATTGGACCACATTACTTACCAGATCGTCTCAACGGGGATAATTACATTGCGTTCCTGCAAAACGTCTTACCTGAACTGTTAGCTAAGGTGCCAATATTTAATGAAGGCAGGAGTATTGCGTTCCAAATGGACGGTTGTCCTGCACACTGAAGCTTAACAAGCACTAAGCGTCTTGAAGCATTACAAGACGAGACAGAAAGTCCTGCGCATGGATCAGAGAACAAACAAAAGTATGTGACATCAATGGAAGAGTAAAACAATTGAAATGGAGATGGGCAGGCCATATAGCGAGGCGATGGGACGACAGATGGACCTAGGCAATCCTGGAGTGGATACCGCTTGATCGCAAACGTCCGCGAAGAAGACCGAAAGCACAATGGATTGATGACATCGTTAAGTATATTGGACCCGAGTGGCAGAGGAAAGCCCAGGACCGTGAGGGTTGGAAGCATGCTGAAGGGGCCTTCATCCTGCAGTGGATCGATACGGGCTGATGATGATATTATATATATATATATATATATATATATATATATATATATATATATATATATATATATATATATATATATATATATATATATATATCTATATATATATATATATATATATATATATATATATATATATATATATATATATATATATATATATATATATATATATATATATTATTATTATTATTATTCACGTATGGGCCCTGGTGGACCACGCGAAGTACAATTAGAGGCGTTTTGTTGTTGTTAGCCTTCCTTTGAGCCCATACTAATTTCATTCTTTCGCTATGAGCTTTTTTCCTTTCGTCAGACCAAGTTGTTCCAGTCTTCCTACATTTTTCTCCCTGGCCAACCTTCCAAACGTTAACCTTGTGTCTGAAACAGCCTCTATTCTGAATTTCACTTTGTGTAATATCTGCTGATCTTAGGTCCTCTTTAATTGCCGCAATCCATTTAATTATTTCTACTTTAGCTCTACTCCTATTTTCATAAAATTCGACTATTTGTCTAGTTAGCCTACTCGGATTCATCCGGTTTGATGTGTCCGTAAAACTTAAGTCTTCTTTTTCTCATATCGCTATGTATATCTGTGTATTGTTTGATTTCTTGCTTTTCTCGAAGTCGGTATGTTGTGCTATTTATTTGTTTGGGGCCTAGGATTTTTCTTATGATTTTTCTTTCCTTTTTTTCAATATCCTCGATGTCCCTATTTCTATTCAAAATGAGCGTTTCTGCAGCATATAGACATTCTGGCTTAATAACCGTGTTGTAATGTCTCAGTTTTGTGTATTTAGATAAGCATTTTTTATTGTAAATATTTTGTGTAAGTCTCAATGCCGTTTCCATTTTTTGACATCTACCCTTATTGGCCGCTTTTTCCAACCCATTTTCCATGATTATTTCACCCAAATATTTGAATTGAGAGACTCGTCTGATGTTACCATATTTTGTTTTTAGAAATGGTGTTCTTAGTCTGTTGCAGGTCATGTATTGTGTCTTTTCAAAGGAAATTTGGAGTCCTACCTTTTCTGCTGTTTCTTTAAGATTTCAATCTGTTTCTGTGCCGTTAATACATCTTGAGCTAAAATTGCTAGATCATCAGGAAATGCCAGACAATCAATTTTGATGTTGGTTCTCCCAGTTTAATGGGCTAGTCAATATTCAGTACCGACTTTTTTTTCACGCCACTCCTGTATTACTTTTTCTAGAACACAGTTAAATAAGAGTGGCAAGAGTCCATCCCTTTGTCTCACACCAGTTTTAATTTCGAAGGGCTCTGAGATGTCACCCATGAATTTAACTTTTGACCTCGTATTAGTTAACGTTGCTTTAATAATTGCCAGCGTTATATATATATATATATATATATATATATATATATATATATATATATATATATATATAATATATATATATATATATATATATATGTAATGTAATGTAATGTAATGTTAGATTTCTTTGGACAGCGTCCAATGAATATGAATATACACACTATACTAGTATACATTTATTGTATACACATATACTAGTAATACATTTATTGATTGATTTGTCCATTACTTTGTGATAATTCATTAAAAAAAAAATAAATAAAACATTTTTTTACTTTGTTATCTTTGTTATCTTTGTATCACTTTTTTTAATAATACATTTATTTCGCCCATAACAACTTGATAAATTAACTTGATACAAATACATTTTTGCAACTAAAATTCTCCTTATAGCACAATTTTACTCTTATGAATACAACTCTCATAAAGTAAACCTGTATTGAAAGTTGGAGTAAAATATTTTTACTCCAACTTACAGTTACAGTTCAGAGTGATTACACTATATTACAATATGATCGTATTAAAATATACAAACTTCCTGATGCAAAACACATTTGCATTACAATTGTAAACATAGATATAAAACCAAAAAATATATACTTTTCTAAATATATGTTGGGCTATCAACTATATGGGACTCCAGTAATAGCATTCCTGATGATTTTTTTAAATGAATGATAATTTTGAAATTAAACCTAGACGTAATAGCAAATTTTAAGAAAATAATATTTGAGTGCCTCGAATATAAATCATATTTAATTTTAGGTCGGATTTATTAGTACAATTAGACCTTGAGGGACTCCGTAATTTACATTTACTAGCTCACTATAAATATTATCGATTTTAACTTTTTGAGACCTGTTATTGATGTATGATGAAATTAAACTTAAAGTAGATTAGAGTTATTCCATAGTTTTCAAGTTTAGTACACAATAATTTATAAGTTATGGAATCAAATGCTTTCTGAATGTCAAGAAATAATCCAATTACATATTTACTCTAGTCAAAGTTCTCACAAATATATTTTGACACATCAAAGAGTGCATGAGATGTGGATATGCCCTTTTGAAAACCGTACTGTCTCCTAGACAATACTTTATGTTTGTCTGGGAAGGAAACAAATTGCACCTTAATGTAATTCTCAAGCATTTTAGACAGCGTTAGGGTTAGTGAAATGGGTCTGTAGTTTTCCAAAACTATTCTATCACCACCCTTATGAAGAAAAATAGCTATAGCTTTCTAAAATCCGATGGAAATTTGCCTTGAGTAAAATAGAGATTGAAAATATGCGTTATTGGCTCAACAATATAATATTTTATTTCAAACTTTTTTCAGTTTTTTCACGAAAGACATAATTTCATTATTAACTGGAGTTAAAAATATAGATTTATACACTGTTAATCCTTTATTAATTACAAACTCATTTCCACAATCCTCTTTCTTCGTTTTATTAATTTTTAATTTTTTTTCTTTGATTATGTTACCAACATTAGAGAAGTGAAAGTTAAATTTATTTGAAATATCATTCTAATCAAAAATATCAGTTCCATTTTCATCGGTAATAGAATATATGTTATTTTCAACATAATTGTAATTAGAAGTTTTATTAATTACAGTCCAAACTTTCTTAGGATTAGATTGACAATCATTTATCTCATTTTTAATATGAATTGTTTTAACAAGCTTAATTACAGAATTAAGTATGATTCTATATTTAGTATGTTTCAGCCGAAGGGCTTATTATCAGGATATTTATTTGCTCTATTAAACAAAGTTTGTAGCTTTCTTGAAGAAACTATTACCATTACTAGTTTTTTGAATTTACTATTTACTCTTCTTATTATTGTTGAATTAGTGATAGCCATAGAAAAGTTCTTCAAAGCAATATCAACTTCAAGCTCATTAATCACAGAGATCCAAAATTTTTCCATCTTTTCACAACATCATTATATTTCTTAATATCATTCTCTTTTTGGTCGGTCAGATATGAAATTGAAGCCAATGAAGGAAAGGAAAATGATCAGTAATGTCATATGAAATCACATAACATTGACAATCAAAGTAGGATATATCTTTCACAAAAATATGATCAATACAAGAACACGAACCCGTACTAACCTTGGTAGGAGAATTTATGATAAGATGAAAACCACCTTGGGAACGTTAGGAATTACTTTTGAAAGCAGTTGGTACATTGTAATTTTTTGACTCCAAAATAATAAATCAATTTGACATACATTGGTCATTTGGTGTCGAATTTTATTTGGTACCAGTAAGAGTTGTAATAAAACGATTATTACGTAAACAAGTAAACGTCAACGAGAAAAACTTAATATAAAAAAAAGTGAAATGTTTGAATATTCCAAACTTTTGGACATCCATCCATAGATGGATTCCTCCATCTATCCAGAGTCTTCCTATTCTTGACGAGAGACAATATGTCGGTACCCTGAAGAGTCTGAACATGAGACGAAACATATGCCCTCCAACTGAAGGGATGGGTGGGACTCGTCTCCAGTGAAGCACCTAACAATATGTTCATTTAGGCGGATACGTAGATTGTGTGTTCCATATGATTGTGGAACCCAGCAGTTGGGTGTATGTGACACTCAGCTACTGTTATCTCATTGGATGTTGTCCAAGGAAATCTAACACTCCATTTTATATATATATATATATATATATATATATATATATATATATATATATATATATATATATATATATATATATATATATATATATATAAGCAATTATTCAACTTTTAAAATAAAATTTTAAACAATGAAATTAAATAGATTCAACATTTAAATAAACTTATATGGAATGTATATATATATATATATATATATATATATATATATATATATATATATATATATATATATATATATATATATATATATATATATACATATATATATATATATATACATATATAAATATATAGAAATATATATATATATATATATATATATATATATATATATATATATATATATACATATATATAAATATATAGAAATATATATATATATATATATATATATATATATATATATATATATATATATATATATATATATATATATATATATAACATATATATAAATATATAGAAATATATATATATATATATATATATATATATATATATATATATATATATATATATATATATATATAAGCAATTATTCAACTTTTAAAATAAAATTTTAAACAATGAAATTAAATAGATTCAACATTTAAATAAACTTATATGGAATAAAGAAAGCCCTAGGGAAATGATTAAGCCACTATTATATACTCAAAAGAATACTGATTGTATGGTTAAATTATGTTGAAAGACCATATATGTTATTCTGAGTTTCTATATATTAAATAAATTGACAAGCAATCTAAATAATATATTCATATACATAAGGTGGAAGGAAACTGCATATGACCAAATTACATACCAGATATTCGTAAATTAATTGCGATCTAAACTATGTCGAGGTAAATTGCCATAAATATGCTGTGGACACTTATAAATATTAATTGAGAGGAAAAATGGTCTTTAATTCTTGTGGAGTCGTGTCTATTGCAGAGTAATTAGCGTCAACTGCATTAAAATATCTTCAAAATCATTGCCGGTTTGTCGCCGTAATTTAACTTTTGGGTTTTGTTCAATTTCAATTTATAATGATAATAATTATCTTATAATAATAATAATAATAAAGTTAGTGAAGTTCTCGTTACAGTTCTAAGAAAAGGTCTAAGTCTTTACATTGTTTCTGTTTGTTATTTATTGTTGGTTTGCACTATTATTTGTTATAGTTGTTTTTTCTAGTTAGCACTTTTGCAATTATGAACACAGGACTGTCACAATTTCTTTGCAGACTTATCGATTTAGCAATTACTTACTTCCTGCTTGTTAATACTGATAGTACCACACCATTATGTCAAGAAATAACGTTGGTATTTTTCTTCCCACGATTTCTATAATGCAGTTTCTCTGTTAGAGCAAAATACATTCATTAGGGTGATAGTCTATTTTAAGGTAAAAAGGCTCATTATCGGAACTTTAATATCATTGACAATGACTACGCTGTATGTCAGCACAAGAATTACATTATTAGTACTTCGCCTACTGTTTTTTTCTTAATATAACGGATCTATCAACACGGAGCTTTTAATACCTGATTTAGCACATTTTGGCAGTTGCAGATTTTTTGTTCAGCTTGACATTTAAGAAACTATTTAGTTGCTATTTTTAAAAGTACTAAGGTGCCGATATACATACAGGGTTAGTCCAATAAATATCGGGACTGAAGTTATATCGGAGGTGGCTAGTTCAGTTGCCTATGAAACTTTCTTGGTTCAGCTAGGAAGTCTGGTTTAGTTGTCTCTGAAACTTTCAAAAGCGTAGATGGTGCAAGAAGTGAACATGTGTTAAGTTTCCGTCGCGAGTCAATATGCAAGAAAATATCAAGCAGCAATATGCCCTCAAACTTTACGTGAAATTGCACAAATTCGCTACGGAGACTTTTCACATGATCCCTGAGGCTGACAATGACGAAACCATGCCCAGAACATGCGTTTTGATTGGCATAAAAGATTCAAAAGAGGTCGGGAAAACGTTGAAGACAAACAACGCGCTGGACTTCCTATATCGGCCTAAACCAATGAAAATGTAACTAAAGTGCGAGAATTCCTAAACCCTGATCATGAAGTGTTGGTGAAGTGTTGAATTTACAGAAGTCAACTGTGTATTTAATAGTAAACCGATGATTTGCAAATGCGAAAGGTGTTGTCGAAGTTGGTGCCGAAGATTTTGTCAGACGAGCAGAAGGACACTATTGACACGTTTAGAGACCGATCCAAATGTTCTGAACAGAGTGATAACCGGTGATGAAACTTGGATCTTCGAGTATGATTTGGAGACCAAAAGGCAAAGTTCAGAGTGGCATACAAACGCATCTCCTCGACCAAAAAAAGCTCGCATGAGCACGTCAAGAGTGAAATCAATGCTCATTGTCTTTTTTGATGCAAAAGGTGTGGTCCACAAGAAGTTTGTGCCCGCTGACCAAACAGTAAATGGCTTATTTTACCCAGAAGTGCTCGAACGCTTGAGGATGAGGGTCCGCCGCGTCCGAAGAGAGCTGATTCCTGGATGATCCATCATTACAACGCGCCCAGTCACACGTCGCTAATTGTGAGGGAGACACTGGCCAAACACAACGTGGCAGCGCTGCCCCAATCACATTATAGTCCAGATATGGCTCCTTTAGACTTTTTTTTGTTCCCTCAGATTAAAAGAAGCCTGAAAGGACATAATTTCGGGACGATGGAAGCAATCCAAAAGGCTTCGATGGAGTTCTTGAATAGCCTTGCAGTTACGAACTTCCAGAGAGCGTGTGAAGACTGAAAAAACCACTGACAGCGGTGTATTGATGCAAGAGGGTCATATTTTGAAAAAGAAAAATATATAAATATATAGCCAAACCCTATATCTTCATATAAATAAAAATCAAATGTTCGTTGCTAAGCGCATCACTTAACAACGGCTGGACCGATTTGGTTAATTTTTTTTTTTAAGTTTATAAGAGTCCGAAAAAGGTTTTTATAGAAAGAAAAATTGAAAAAGTTGCCCGTAAAATTGGAAAAGTCGGCAACAACTTAAAGTACTTTTTCAATGAGATTTTTGTATGAACTCAAGGATGGATATGCGTAATTCTTTTTTATTTTGTTCGTTATGGTCTTGGAAAAAAGTTTAGGAAAAAAAGCGAGAAAATTACAAGGAAAGTCGGAAAATTAGAGCAAACTGCAAAAATCATCATTTTTGTATGCACTCTCAATCATAACTGACGATGGGAACGACATATTTGGTTGATTCTTTTTTTATTTTATTCGTTATGCTCCCAGGATGGAAACAACTCAATTGAATTTTTTTCATTTGAAATAAAAAATCTGGAACATTTGGAGAAAGATTTGGAGAAACGCATTCCAGCCTCAATAAAATTACTTTTGTGTTGTTTCGCAATCTGTCCAACAAATGTCGTTATTTTATTTCTATTCCAATTTATTTCGCTTCATGCGCAAATGTCGTTTGACAGCTGATTGTCAAATTGTTAATCAAGCCCATCGGTTACATAGTGACGAAAAATTGATTCAATTGTTTATTTTCAGTTGAATTGTGATTCTGTTAAGTAAGTTCATCGCAATCGTTTCATGAAATGAATTAAGTTTCGTCGTTTTATCTCAAGCACATTTACAGAGTTACCTACGAAATACGGTGAGTTTTGAAGTGATAAACGGTCATACAGTAACAACAAAGTGAATCAATTGTCCATTTTTAATTGAATTCTGATTCTTCGTATCACACATTGTGTCACAATCAACACAACTGAATTGAATTGACACAATTTAATCTCATTACAAGGCCGCCAATAAAATTTAGGTCGCAGAACTCGCAATGCTACAAACCAAACGAATTTTCGACCTAATCGAACTGCAGAGCAACGCGAAGAACGAAATGAAATTGAACGGAATCGATTATCACAAACACGTTCAACACGCACACAGGAAGAGAGAGAAAATGCAAACGAAGATGATATGCATCGAATGAGACATCATCGGTCAGTAGAAACCAACGCGACAATGAATTTGAATAATCGTGCAAGAAGACAAACAAATGTCGCGTTGATTACTCATCCAACTGCATTCCGTTACATGACAATTGATTACAGTGCAGACCAATCCGTTGCTATTCGATCCGTTGCTACTAGATCGATGAGCGTTGAGTGCCCACATTGTAACGCATTGAAATACAGAAATAAAACCATTGGATTATGTTGTCAAGTCAAATTGGCACTATTGGTCCCGCCACCAGAGCCATTGCGCTCATTGATTTCTGGAACAGGAAGAGATTCCACACATTTCCTGACACAAATCCAGAAATACAATAATTGTTTTCAAATCAGTTCATTTGGGGCAACAAATGTGGTTCGGGACAATTTGGTTGGATATTCAGTGTGATTTTAAATTTAATGGAAGAAAATAAATCATTTAGTTGACATGAAATTCTGACTTAATTCAATTATGACTTAAATTTTGGAACAAAACCGCATGATCCCAAGTCAATCACATTCTAGGACATGTAAAATTTCCCATTGGCGTTCTTCTGAATGTACTCCTCCTCAAATTGAATATCCATGGCCACAAACGTTAATACATGCAATGATCACTCACAAATACGTTTTTTTTTTAAATTTTTCCTTTGTTTACACATTTCCAATAGCTTTTCATAAATTCACAAAACGATCACAAACAAATTTATTGAAATTTGGAGAGGACAACGTCTGTTGGGTCAGCTAGTAAAAAATTAAGTTTTCACGATATTTAGACGAAACCGGACTCGTCATTTTCAAGTGTTCGTGCTGCAGGCTCAAAAGATGTAGGTTTTCATTTTATTCCTTAGCGACATTTCTCAATGAAGTTAGGTCATTTGATTGATATTGTGTTTCATGTGGACAACATTTTCGAGTAAAATAAATATATTTCCAAAAAGTTTATTTTATTCAAGTCAAGTTCGTACCAGAAGTGGGACAACCCTTTATCAAAGTAGAATCGAAAATCAATCCAAAATTCCCAAAGAATATTTTTTGTTCATATCTAGTCATTTAGGAAAATTAATTTTACAGAACAATTTCGGAATGCTAATTCCTTTCGGCCATCTTGAGTGCCACCAGAATAGTCGAAAATTTGTGTTCGAATAATCATTATTTCAAAGTTTCAAAAATTTCTATGTTATTCTGCGGTCAGTTTTCTTGCCACAATAAAAAACTAAAACATAACGAACTAATCGTACGACTTAATAAATCAATCGATATTAACCGAGTGTAAAATACTTCAATTCAAAGTAGAAATACTTAACAAATTGGATAATATATAAATGAAAGCATCGAACTAGTACTTAACATTTGTACCATCATATACTGGGCAATATATTAAGTTAATTAATTCCTACAATATTAATACATGAAAATATATCAAAAGGAAATTAATAAATTCTCAAATTACTTTAAAATTATCCATATTTATATTTCAGGATTAACTTCATTCCTGCAATTGTAAATAGGTTGCATTATAAAAATAATTCTTCACATTTGTTCAATTTCCTTAAAATAATACTGACATCCCATCATTTGAAAAATAGGTGATTTAAATTAGAAGTTTCAGGGACAAAAATAAAATACAGGCAACCACAGTAATATGGCACTTCGACCAAAAAATTGTCCCCTAAAACAATTCAGAAATTAAGGTAAATTTAATTTAGGTACTACTGCCAGTTTTAGAATTATAAGATAATGATACAATTAAATTTTTGAAGGTCTACAGAGAACCAGTAAAAAAATAGTGACCCTAGAAATTTCATGATTTTAACATTGAGCCTTATGAGAAATCACAGGTCATCATATTTTACAAAAAGTACCGATCAGATTTCAATAAAAGAAGAAAAAAATATAAAAATACTATATAAAACATTTAAAACACTTAGGACTACAGCTTTAGAGCACGGGATAGTAGTAATTAGCGAATAAATATAAAAAATATACTTTTTTTTAGTTTTTCCAAGATCTCTGATATTTTACAGATTGCTGCGAAATACAAGCAGTATGAATTTTCAGTGTAGGTTAAACCGACACAATTTCTGAAGAAGCTAGTAAAATGAATGGTTTACGGTTGGTTAATAGTACGCTTGACTTCATCGCAAACCTATTACAACTTTTACTGTATCAAAAGAATTAGCAGCGTATATGAATTTTTACTTTTTGTTTGTTCAAAGGAAAATGCATTTTAACTGCTCATAATTGCTCATTCGACTATCCTCGATTGATAAGTGCAAAAAAAAGATTTCTTAAAGGAACATTTTCATGGAATACTTCTTGGATATTCTGATTCACTTGTTATAATAAAAAAAAACAAGTTGGAAAATGTTACTAAGAAATACATAATTTATGATAAAGCTTATGACGCTCTTCATGACATAGTCATGAAAATGTTATGAAAGAATTAAATTGATTAAAAAACTGTGTATCAACAGGTATTAGAAAAAAAATGGTCACTGCAAACGTGACTTACGAAATGGTTGTAGAAGCGTATGAAAAAAATTAATATAATGGTTTAATAAATATTTTAGGCAAAGAAGAGAATGGTGTTGTTAAGTTACCAAAGCCAAAAAAATATTACAGGGAATGATAAAATTAATTACTTACAAAATGAAATATTATTGTGTTAATGTTATGGTTGTGTTAATAAAATATCGTTCATGTTATTTTTAATAAAGAACTTTTATGAAACCTACATTCTCATATTCTATACATTTTTAAATTTCGCGCGCATTGTAACCTCATTTACGACGTTACCACATCTAATAAACTATGATATAAAAAGTACATTTTTGAAACGTATTCGCTAATTACTACTCTCACATGTTCTAAAGCTGTACTTTTAAGTGTCTTAAATGTTTTATATATTGTTTTTTCTCATTTTTTTTCCTTTTTTATTAAAATCTGAACTGAATCTGTGAATCTATAGCTCTTCAAAAATTTAATTGGATCATTATTTTACCATAATCTACTAATATGCCAAATTTCATTAATTAATAACGGTAATTCTAAAACCGACAGTACTGCCTTAAAAAATTGACCACATTTTTGCACTGGTGCAGCTGAGGGAGAAAAATGGAGACGTTTTTCTTTTGTTTATTTATGGATATAACTAAGACATGCAATACAGTTCATATCCAAAAAGTATGGCAAGAATCGGAAATCCTGGAAAATATTTTTTTAAGAGAAAGAGAAACGGAAATGATTTATTTAAACATTTATTTAGTCTTTTACGTAATTATAATTAATATTTATCAATATAGTGGTAGGTCCATAATGCATTTTTGTCGAACATTAGCATCTTTATTGGTAAAAAATGTCAGTTTGTTTTTCACCTCTTCTTCCGTTTTAAAATATTCCTTATTTAAACAATTTTACATGGAGCGGGGCAGATTGTAGTCCAAGGATGCAATGTCCGGTAAGTAAGGTGGATGGAGCAAAACATCTCAATTGAAGCTCAACATTCTTGTAAGATCCTGATTGAAACGTGTGGTCGTGCATTGTCACTACGCCTTTCATATTCATTGATTCTGGTCGGTTTTCTTCAATCACTGACTTCAGCCAATCTAATTGAATAGTAGAGCACCAAATGCAAAACATACATTTTGTTCTTTCGCCGTACTTAAAACCATTGCCCCCTGGCTACCCCCATGATTGTTTTTGTTGCACATTGTTATAACAATCCACTTTTCATCACCAGCCCGGCACAGCTAAATTCGCTCACTAAGTTCATGAGGGATTCACATATCGCAAATATTCAGCATATTTTTAACTTATCGTATTTTTAACGTATTATATTTATCTTATACGATCCGTGAGATATCAGTCACGGATCGTAGTGTGTGAATTTTCGGCTATTATGATCTTTAATTCCGCGATATCAGTACTTGAAGGACGACCAGAGAGATGCCGGTCTTCCAGATCTAAATCTCCGCTCTTGAACTGACCAAAGCACTTTTGCACCATGGCCTCCCCAACAGAATCCTCTCCTTAAACGACGCAAATCTTGTTTTTGTTTGGACAGTGTTCTTGGCCTTTTTAATATAAATTAATATTTTAATAACATAAATAAATTGGGCACTTAATAAAAATATATAATGTGGCGTAAGTGCAAAAAGACCGGGACGTCCTATCGATTAATAAGTATTGTAACTAAGGTTCAATTTTAAAACAATCTATAGTTTTTATAGCAGAAAGCCAAAGAACTTCAAGTATTAACTGTTGTAAAAAAATCTGAATCAAACAAAAGTGTTAAATAAATGCAATCTAAAGTTTAATAAAATAAACTATCTAAAGGATTTTATTTAATCAAATATCAAAATAATATTTCTACTGTGAAATGCAACTAGTAACTTTAATTGTTAAAGCAGGAAACTAAATTGACCTTAAAAATTCATTAGAACAGAGAATCATTCGCGTAGATTTTAAATTAAGTTGGCATTGAGGTTATGGCGGCATGGAAATGCATTACAATTATACAGGGTAATTCAGAAAGAAATGTCAATTTTTCGATTCTTTCAGGGACCGAAAATAATAATTTCTATAAACATGGGTTCTACTCTCAACTGTTACAGAAATACAAGAGGAAACAAAAATTAAAATATTTAAGATTTTTTAATATTACTTTTATAATAAATAGTTAGGCTACGTTTTGTAATTTTCAAAAATACCACCATTTACTTACAAACACTTATCAGCCCTCTTATGAACAGATCGGCCCTTATAACTGTTTGCTGCATTTAGTATCCGGCCGAGTATTGCATCTTTGGTGTCTACTTTAGTAGCATATACCAAAGATTTAACCCACCCCAAAGACAAAGAGAACCAGAGGATTAAGACCTGGTGATCTAGCTGGCCAATTGTGCGGACCACCTCGTCCAATCCACCGGTTTGAGAATTTGTTGTTTAAGAGATTTCTCACTAGTAAGCTGTAGTGTGCAGGGGCTCCATCATGTTCAATGTAGATGTTTTGCCGTACATTAAGTGGAACATTTTCTAACAGGTTTTGCAAATGATTCAGTAGAAAATTGAGGTAAACTTGTCCTATGCGATGACCGTCAAATGTGAATGTACCGATTAATTCATTTTTTAGCGTACCATACCGCACATTAATGCTATATCGATGGTGAAAATTATGTTCAGCCGTAACGTGAGGGTTTTCATCGGATCAACGATGGTCATTATGAAGATTATATATGCTATCACGAGTAAACTGCGCTTCATCAGTGAACAGAACATACTTGTATAATCTCAGATTTGAATTTATCCAATAACAAAACTACATCCTTAACGCAAAATCACCATCCTGCAAATGTTGCACCGGTTCTAAATGAAATGGATATAAACAATGTATCTGAAGAATCCTCCAAGCAAACGATTGTGTCATTTAGCAAATATCTGCAATCCGCCTTGTACTTACGTTTAGATAATTTTCAAGGATGTCAAAGATTGCCTCTTCTTGTTCAGGATCAAGTTTCAATTACCATTCAGATGCAATTCTCGCACTTGGACATACCAGATTCTCCAGCGGTGATAAAAATGTGTTCAAAAACCCTTCAATCTGGTAGTCTCCGATTCGGGAAACGACGCTGATATTCGAGACTGCGCGATTTGAACTTCCATTACAAAAACCCTACACAAATAATATATTTATTTTTTTTATCAGCATATTCGCGATGGGAGAACAACGAAGGCATAATGAAATCAATGAAATAAATTTAAAACAATTTGCTAATGACATACTAATAATTAACTAGTATAAGCAAAGCAAAACTAAAAATACGTTTTATCACTCTATTTATCTACTCACAAAATTACATTTGCCATCCATAAATATGTTTACTCCTGTATCTCTGCAACAGTTCAGAATAGGATCTATGTTTATAGAAACTATTATATTCATTTTCGGTCCCTGATTATGTAGCTGAAATATTGACATTTCCTCCTGAATCACCCTATATATTATGTTTATCTTATATATTTCGTTTTATATCGCAGAAAGACATTAAGGGCAATCAGAAGTTCAAAGTGAACTGAAGAAATACAAAATAACTCGTAAAAGAAGATGAAATGGTGGAAATGTTTTAGAATTTAGTGGAACTGCTATCTAAAGTAAACTAAATAAGTTCAAAGGATCATTGTACAGGAGAAAGTAGTCAAATTAAACATTACCGAAAAAATTCTATCAGTGAAAAAGGTACTAAAAAATTTGTTCTAGGGTATAACAGAAGTATTTACATTTTTGAGATACTTGGTTATTCAATATTTAATAAATGTATACCTGGTGGTTATTCCTCAAAATATAGGCCGATGTTCGGCCCGATGAGCCTTTGGAAGCGAAAAACTCGATATAGTCTCTCAAGTTGAGCTGAGTAGAGTTTTGAATTTAACGCCCTACCATCAGGAAATACCTCAAAGTGAATTGTTCCTTCTAAATTCCCCCAAAGACACACCATGACATTTTTAATAAATCTTTCTTGCTTTGGTACCGGAAGAGCTAGTTGCCCGAATATAACCTACTGCTTTAAGTCATCAAGATTGTTGAAATACACAATTTTCATCGCAAGCAAGAGTTTGAGAAATCAAAAATCAGTACTTCAACCTGACACATGGCTTACTGTGACGAAAAATGATGATGAGGGATGCTTCTACAACTCTTTGGCATCATTCCCATGCCTCGCAAATGCCTGTTAAAGGTAAGATCTCTAGGATCTGCAGCCCACAGGTGCTCTTAAAACGTCGCCATCAAGACACCATGGACGATACCGATCTTTTAATCTTCCTGATCTTACCCTATCTTCAAAAGTCACGTCACCCTTCTGGGACTTTTTGAATCAGAGCTGAGCGGTGGGCATTAATACATCTCGTTTCCTTTCTACTTCTTCCCTTCTTCTATCTCACGGGCCCCGTCAATAGAATTGAAACATTTTTTTAAAACAAATGTCTTAAATTGCCTTAATTTTTTCTTAAAAACCGACAACTAAATATTTCGTAAGGGAATTATTTTAATACTGAAGGAATGTTTATTTGTCGGAGCAAAAAATTGAAATGGGATTAAACCTCTGATGGATGAAGCATAATCATAATAGCATAATTCTTTTGCTACACCCTAGTACCTGCTAAATATGGTCCATGATACAAAATTTATAAAAATCTCCTATCAAAAAGCAAACAATTAAGAAAAAAAGCTTTTTGGCAAAAAAGTGAAGCATACAATTCAAAACGCAGCTGAAAAAAAAAGAGAAAATAAAGATATTTTATTAAAAGAAATACCACCATTTAGTGATAATTATCACTAATTATAATTAATTAGAAGTAGTGACGGAGAAAGCCCTACCCATATGGCCAAAATTACTGCACGTAGTAATACTTTTATTTTCTTTTCGATTTCATAAAACTCAATAACGTTTATATTTGGAGATTTTGTTAGCCATCACAGTCTTGTTATACCCTCTTCTTCACAGAATTAACGAATACCCACTGTACGATGGGGAAGTGCATTGTCGTCTGCGAACCAGGTATGTAAATATGAAACTGAAATTTTTGTATAGAAAATACACGTTTATTGTATGAAAACGATAAAAAATATTTTATTCGAAGTATTGCCCATCGTTAGCTATACATTTTTCCCACCTGTGGATACCACGCCAAAAAAACTGTTGCTCTAGAGCAATTTTCGTAAGAAGCGCTGCCCAGCAATAAGTAATAATCAGACGGAGCCAAGTGAGGTGAGTAAGCTGCAGCCCGCATGCTGATCAAGGAAAATTACTGTTTCCTTTAGAGTATCGTTTCCGAAACACTTTTTCAACATTTTCAAGGTCCTCACACCATTGAATTCATTTTTAACGGAAAATTTAATATAAAATCGTTGTTGCAAATGCAAAATTTAATCAAATGTTCCATTTTTAAAATTGTAAAAATGTAAAACACGCACAGAGGCAGATGTACTCAAGACGGCGTAACTTTTACAAATGTCAGGCTATGACGCTGGAATTTGATGGGAATGTCAATGGCAGATGTGGCAACCTAGCAAAAAAACAGGATCTAGGATTTTTTAACAAGGTGGTATCATGAAGCAAAATCACTTTGTGTTGCCTTTTTTGATATTCTGGTCGTTTTTCACGCAAAGCTTGATTGAAATCAGTCACTTGTTGTCGGTGGCGTTCAGTATTAACGGTTTCGCCAGGTTTTAGTAGCTCATAATAACTAACACCCTTCTGGTCCCACCAAACCCAGACCACTGTTTTCCGCCCATAGCGATTTGGCCTTACAGTCGATGTCGATAGTTTGTCTGGAGTTACCCATGATCTTTTACACTTAAGATTCTCAAAATATATCCACTTTTCAACGCCAGTATCAGTTCGATGGAGAAATTACTTTCTTTTGTACCTGGCAAGCACAATTTGGAAAGTGATTTTTTGGTTTTCCTGTTGTCTTTCATACAGTTCATGTAGAACCCATTTTCCTATCTTGTGATTCTTTTCCATGATAACCGCTTAGTTTACAGAGTTGTACAAATCACATGATCCCAATGGAACGAGGTTTGTTATTTTTATATGGAATTGGCAACAATGATATTGCTAGGCGCTATCTGGCATATACATCGTAAAGTTTGGTTTGACACTGTTAACTCTATACGTACTCAGAACATTTTATCATACGGACGCTATTTGTATTGTTGAGTGCTCGAAAATTTCATCTCAGTCAAAAAATGAAATGGAATGGAAAACGGACCTCGTGAGAATTTTCGTGGATTGATTTACTACGACTTTCTACGTGAATTATCTCAACATCAGTGCATCGATCAACTTACTTCGACTTTTGACCATGAAGCACCATCTAAAACCACTGTATCACTCGTTTAGTGAATTCAATCGCGGCCGTCGTTCGCTCACGGACAAATTTAAAGTAAGTCGTCCAAAATCTGTTGTTGTGCCAGGAAACATCGATACTGTGTTCGAACTGATAAAGTCAGATCGTCATGTGACATACCGTGAGATTAAGGCATCCCTGGGCATTAGTACGATAAGCATACACAAGATTTTACATAAACATTTAGCCGTGAAAAAGATTTGTTCGCGTTGAGATTAGATTAGTTTATTATTTTTAGTTCGAAACTAACAGATTTTTTTTATATATTTTCAAAATATATACTTGTACAAATTCATTAGTTGCTTATTGAATAATAAATAGTCTCATATGTATATTAGTATTGGATTGAAGATAAAATAGGAGAAATATATAATAGTAAGAATTTGTCCTGTGAAGATATAAGGGCGGGCTCGATTCAAGTAAGAGGAAGGATTGTGCTTAAAAGGGATCAAAAAAGAAGTATTGGGTAAAATTGATGTCTTGAAAATTTTCTATTACATGAGAGAGGGAGTAAATACATAATACTGATGGAAAAAACTAGTGCTAGCACGCCTCCTAATTTATTAAGGATGGATGGAGACAAGGATGGAATGGCATATGCAAATAAAAAGTATCACTCTGGTTGAATATGATTGGGGGTTACTAGAGGATTCCGCATAATTTGACAAAAGGTCAAAAAAAGGCTCGTGTTGATTGGTGCAAAGAACTGCTCAAAAAATACAATCGTGGTGCGTCAAGAGACGCCCCCCCCCCCAACTCTGCGTATGAACCCAAAAGTAAACAACAGTCGACTGTATGGGTCTTTCAAAATAAGCCAAACCCAACAAAAGTTGTTCGCGCAAGAAGCACTTCGAAGCAAATGGTCGCCTGTTTTTTGTGATAAATAGACATGTGGCTACAGTACTACTAGAAAATCGTAGAACGGTCAATTCTGAATAATATTCAACCATTTGTTTGCCAGAAGTCTTTGAAGAAATAAGAAAAAACAACCATCGGCGCAGGATCATTTTTCACCATGACAGCGGGAGCACTCACACATCGGACCAAATAACTCAATATTTGACCGGTCAAAACATCGAATTGATGGTACAATCCTGATTTGGCTGTACAGTCCTGATTTGGCACTCAATTTTTATTTTTATTCCCGTCTGTAAAGAATAAACTTCGTGGTCAACGATTTTCGACGCCAAAAGAAGCGGTTGATGCCTTCAAAATGCATGTTTTCCTAATCAGAATGGATAAAGTGCTATGAAAATTGATTCAAACGTATGCAAAAGTATATTGATCATTACAAAGAATAGCAGCCCTTGTATTAAAAAATTTGAAAGTCATTAGTTCAAATGTATTGAATTGAAAGATGGCTAAATTGAAAAAAAAAACTCAAAAATCGCGTAGTTTTTTCATACCGAAAACTTTTCAAACCGCCTTCGTTGTAGTAGGTAATTATTGTTCAAAATAGATTTCTTAAGAAAGGAAAAAAGGATTTACGGGTAGAGGCGCATCAGCATCTAAAGACTATTTAGCGATAGCCTATGAGGAAGCCTACCGACTGGCGAGTGACCAACGTAGAACATTTCTCAGAAGGCATCCAGCCTTACCCAGTCTTTAACTGACGTAACTGAGCGATATTTCGTTGTCGGATTTTACACTCTTGCCTACAAACAATCACAGACATTTAGGTGTGGATATGTGTGGACGTGTGTGTGTGTGTGTGTGTGTGTGAGTGCATGTGAGTGTATATAAGTGTGTGTATAGGGTAGGAAGTAAGACGGACAGAAGAATTAAAGAAAAACACCCATCCGAGCGCTGGAATCGAACCAGCTACCTTTGGATTGCCAGGCAGGCAACTAACACACCAGACCACCGCGGCCGGCTAAAATTTCTTAACAGAGACAAAATTATTACATCTGAGATATATTATATTAACAGCAATGAATCGAAAGATAGTTCTTACGGAATTATAGAACTCATTCTGTGAGAGAAAAAACCTGCCCGGAAAAGATAATTCTTTATTCATCTTCTTCCTATATTGTTCACCTATTATCACCTTTTAAGCACTATTTCAAATATTAAAAAAAAATTTAAACCATTTGAAAAGTTTTTCGTTACCAATACACATATTTGCCCTTTTTAATTTTTAATATTCAAATGTTTTGTTTGTCCAAATCTAAACAGATATTTCAAATACCACATATATAATTATCAAATGATTCACCCTGTATATTCGGCTCAATTAATTTTAAATATGCAACTCATCAAGACCAAACATGTTTTTGCCCGGTGGACCGTCTTGTTAGTCGACCACGATAAAAATGCGAAATAGCACGTGGACGATCTAAGGCAAAAAACTCAGACCGAATTTAGTTCGCTCCATGTTTTATTCATGGTCGCTTTGCCAAATCTCTGTGTATATGGGCACGTGCTAAACTTTTTTCACCACGTCGCGACATGAGTAAGTGTTTCGATTCCCTTTTTGGTCAGTTGCGGTTTCGCTTGGAAAAATCTGCGACCCGTCCTACCAAAATAAAATGGAATCGTTAATATTAATAAGGTGCCATTTAAACTGCAAATATTTTTGTTTAAATATATGATATCGTCCTATTATAGATAGATGCAGCTTTCTTCTGTCTTATGTGTGATTTTGTGTAACCTCTGATAACTATCTCATGTGTAGTTGTGTAGTTGTGTAGCAGAAGATAGGTACCGAACGAAGAGTCCAACAAGATACCTTGTCACCAAAACTATTCAGAACTGTTCTAGACAACGGTTTCAAAAGTATCAACATATATAAAGCAAAACTCAACAATCTTCACTTCGCGGACGACATAGTGTTAATAACAACCTAGGAGAGGAAGGAGACGAAGAAAATGCCACAAGAACTGCAGAACGCGATGTATATGGTCGGCTTAAATATTAATTGCAGCAAGATTAAAGCAATGACGAACTTAGTCCCTGAAAATCTCTTAGTCCCTGAAAAAGTCTAAAATCTAGTGGAAATCTAAAAGTAGAAGGCAGACGAATTGAATTTGTAGAAAGGGTTAGTATTAGGTTGTAGGTTAGAATTAGCAGGGGCAGTGAAACATGTGAACTCCTAAGGTTTATCTACTACTATCCCTTTGGATTAGGCAGTATATGGTAAACCCAGACATTCTATAAAGATAATAATATTCCTATTAATCTGTCGTGAAAAACTTTTCATACATGTGTCATGTTCGTTCTGACTTATGGAGCAGAGACCTTAACTCTCATAAAAATATCAGAGAAAAAACTATGCTAAGTCGATGCTTGTCGAGTGGCAACAGATGGACGAAAAGGGTTATCGAATGGAGACCGTAATAAGACAAGAGAAGTCGAGGAAGACCACCTAGCCGATGGACGAATGATCTACAACAAATCAAAACAAACTGGGGTGCAATTGCACGAAATAGAGATACGTGGAAACATTCATTTGTACTGCTGTAAACAGATGGTAAGAAGAAGAAGAAGAAGAAAGAGGGGAAATCCCACCATATCCCTCTCCACCGTCAATTCCTGAAGGGAAAGGACGGTGCCCCTCTTGATGATATCTTTTTTAATTAATAAATTAAATTTAAAGTTTCAAAGGAAACGAAAAACAAACAAAACTGATCATCCTGAACGAGGTAGTTTACCCTCCATCTTATTTTGTATCGTTACAACTTTATTTAAAAGAGCTTAACAATTATAAATGAGGCTAACAAAAAGTAAATTTCATGAATCAGTTATGCAGTTTTCGCAAGAGCTGTACAATTAAACTTAGAGAGAATGGGCCCCACAAAAATGGGCAAAGCCCGGGAGGTACCTGATACCCTCCCTGACGAGCAATTCTTGCAAAGAGCCAATAATAAATGAGCCAAAATAAAGAGCTTTGCGAGTGCGAAATCAGCAAAACAGATTAAAAATAACTTAAAATAAACTGCTAGAAGCGCCAATCTGACTGGTTGAGAACCATCCAACGATCCTCGCAGAATTGTCCAATCGGTACCCCAGCGGCAGCAAAGATCCGTCCAACTGTCCCCAACTTGACTGAATGATCCTGTGTAATGAACTGAATCGCTAACGTCCTCTCCAAACGCAAGAAGACTGAACCGTAAATTAATCTAGCTTGAAGTGGCGAGCCAATCCGAACGCTCACTCAAGAGACCTGAAGTAAAAATAGAGG
Source organism: Cosmopolites sordidus (assembly GCA_031761425.1). Lineage (NCBI taxonomy): Eukaryota > Metazoa > Arthropoda > Insecta > Coleoptera > Curculionidae > Cosmopolites > Cosmopolites sordidus. The sequence continues at coordinate 441,387 of JARFXV010000100.1, read as the reverse complement.
CTTCCATACGGAAAATTAAGAAAAACTCTATAACGGCTGGGGTGTCTCCAGCTCGTCCTCGACGAAGCTGTCCAAGCGATCAACACAATTTAAGGAGATCAGCCTCTCCAACAAGTTCTCCGACGCTATCGGCCAGTCGGGACTGCTGACCAATTGAAATATAATTTCTACTTGTCATTGTTGTCCCCGAAATCAATACTAGCCACAAACGCTTCCATACGTCTTTTGTAAATGGTGCATCTGGAATCCCTAGGTCTATGTTTAACGTCAGTAATCTTGGCCTGCAAACAGAGAGTGCACTTGTGTTCCTCTGGTTTATTTTTCATAGGGCATGTTCTAGAGTCGTGCTTCTGCGCACAATAACCGCAAGCAGAGTCACCATTACATTTGCCAGAAGTGTGGCCGAATCCCTGACACTTGTAGCAGGTCGTCAGCTGAACCCTGTCTTCGATGTTACAGGAATGCCATCCCAGATAAATAGTTTTCCTATCCAGGAGTTTCCTCCTAGCAGCAGCATTCACCTCCACAACCCAATGCACATAATGCTTATCGCGTGGACCAAATTTGAATACAGGACTGATATGCAAGTCCGCGTCTGCCCAATCGTCCATGAAATTCTGCTCGAGGATTTCTTGTTCAAGTTCCTCCTTCCCGATGCTAGCCGGAACGTTGAAGACCGTAAGTCTGGGCTTCAACTTGCCAACACGCACTACGGAGAGGTTTAATTTCTTAACTTCCTCGGAATTTACAACCTTGTCAAAATCATTGGACGCAGACTCAATGATGACCTTATTGTTCTTGGTAGAATATATTCTGGTTGGCTTAATGCCAATCTTGCTAGGAGAAATCTTCTGCATGGTCCACCTCTTAAGCTCGTCACCCGGAACCTCTTTGCCGTCCACGGACCTAGACAGAGCAATTTTGAAAGTTTTAGCAACCGGAAGTGGCTTTTTAATGCCACTTACCTTGACCGCGCTCGCAGCTACGCTAGCATAAGAGTGCTCCGGTCTAGCCGTCAACGATTCCTCGAATTTCTTGCTCTGTTCTGACACCATACTATTCTGGCAACCGATCATACGTTTGATTTCCAGTATATCAGCCTTCAGGCTGTATTGCTTAGAGTCTATGACATCGTTGACTTGGATATTGACCTCCTCTAATTTGCTCAAGATGGTCTTTGCATATTTCGAGAGCTTCTTCTTCTTATTCTTGTCCTCGATGGACTCGATACCCAATTCGAGCTTCCTGATGTTGTCCAGAATGATATTCATCCTTTCAGCAAACAACGTCTTTTCATCTCTAGATGCAGATGAATTGTCTCTGACCTTCTTACCAACATACGAGGTAGGTGTCTCATCACCGGAGTCATCCTCAGGGGATGGAACCCTCGGTCGCTTCTGCTTAACGTAGCTGACCTCCATTACTATGTGTTGACGCTTTTTCAACACCGAAATTCAAACTGGCCCAGCCGGAGCTTCGGCAGAGCCCACCGGCCCGCCCTTTTGAAGGAGGTTCCCCAACCTCCTTCTATACACCTCTTAGCCGAAGATTGGAGCTTATGGCGCACAGCAGGTCACACTGTACGACTAATGGCCGATCTAACGTTGCCCGCTAGGAGCCCTCGCGGAGGGGGGTGCCGCTTTAACCAATAAGTGAATCACACGAGAAAACACTTTAGCGTCTCCCAGCAATAATCGCACCTCGGATAAACCTCATCGGTTACGATAATGCCACTGCGCAAAGCTAAACAGATGGTAAAACAATTATACGGAAAAAATCTTGATTTTCACCTTATCGTTGGTAGCTTAGTCGGCTTAAAACTAACAGTTTTAGATCACTGACGGCAAGTGGTAAATCAACATAACTTGAAATAATATTATAAGGAAATTGCTAAGAGCATTACTGAAAATAAGATACAATAGACTCTACTGTTAACAGACATTAACGTTAAGTTGGGAAGACAATTATTCATCAGTAAGACAGCTTGTGGTATATACAGAAACTTTTCCAATAACAGTGTCGGAATTTAAAAAAAAAAATACAGCAACACTATTTAAAATGTAAATGTTACTCCTGTACTGATGCATTCAGTACACTATGGAAACTTTATTCAACGCTATTCAACAGCGTGTAGAAATTGGAAGTTGGAAAGTGACTCCCATTTTTTGGTTAAAAAATAATGTTTTCCGACGAAGCTCACTTCTGGCTTGATGGGTTTGTGAACAGACATAACTGCAGGATTTGAGCTGACGAAATACCAATGATTCAGGAGTTACATTATCATAGGCAGAAAGTCACTGTTTGGTGCTGTTTTTTGTTGAAGGAGTGGCAGGACCATATATTTTTTAAGACAATGATGGAAATCGTATTACTAATGATAATAAACGCTATAAGAATATTCTAACAAAATATCTTTGACCTGAACTGATAAATGTGGATATAAGCAATGTTTTCTTTCAACAAGACGATGCGACTTATCATATATCTCGCCAGAAAATCGATTTGTGATTAACACCGAATCATTATTGGGCTTAAACGAAACATTCAGACCACCACTGAAAATATAACACTCGATATGTGTGGAAAGAGTAATCGAAAATTGGGTCTCCAGAATGCATTCCACCACAGCCAACAAAAATTCAACAAAATTCACAAATAGCCAACAAAAATGGCTGGTGGCAAGAAACGAAATGAGACAATAAGTGAGATATACAGAAACTCAATAACGATAGAATATCAGAAAGTTAACATTAAACAAATGAAATAAAAATATAGTTATAATACAGGCAGCAGATGGATCCAAGATAAGCAAAATATCCAAAATTCGTCCGACGTAAAACACTTTTACAAGGCCACAAAAGGAAAATAATGGAAACACAAAATCGGTCAAAGATACAACAGAAGGAAATTATTAACCCTGGCTCAGAAGACATTCCGGATGTGACAGTTTATGAAATACAATATGTCTTGAGGCAGATGAGAAATGATAAACATCCTAAGGATAATGGTACGAAAGCAAAAGATTAATGAGAGAACTGGTACCGCTCATGAATTGGTTACCAAACTCTTAGACTCATAAGCTTGATATCTAACATGTATAAATTAAAAAGGAAACAGGTAATAAATGTAGAAAACAAACATTCATGGAACTACCTGCCATACTGGAAGCAATGAACGAATGGGAAATAGACGCCCGGTATATCAGATTGGCAGAATATATCTATAGTAGATCCACATCTGAAGCTGAATTAAATGAAATGAAGTTAAACTAAATGAAAACTGCATGCCACCTTAATTATTCAATATTGTAGAAGAAACAGGTCTTCGAAAACCTAAATTGACCGGAAATGAGGATCATTGTGAATGGTAAACATGTAAACCACCAGAAATATGCAAATTATATAGTAATTATCGCTACAAATGAACAAGAATTGCAAATGATGCTCTCTCAACTGAACATAGAGTCCCAAAGAATAGTCGAAAAATGAATAGCAACAAGACAAAAATAGTCACCACACAAAATATTGATTCCATAAAAATAAACGATGCAAACAAAAAGAAACAATAGATTTCATTTACCTATGACATAATATATAACTAAGTTTCGAAAATCGAGAAGTACAAATCTCTCGAAGACTCAAATTAGGATGTTAAAAAAATTAAAAACATCTAAAACCAAAAATATAAAATATGTGCCTTTTCCCGACGATCAGTTCTAGAATGGAATCAACCACTTTTTCACAAAAAATAATAACAAAAATAAGACGATCGTAAAAACAACACATGCAAAGAAAAATATTGCTAGGTGAAAAAAAACTAAAAGTTGAACTGGGAATATATAGTGAGCACAACAGATAAGAGATTGATTTGACTGAAGAGGGTAATTGAGCACAGACCAAGAGACGGAAAAAAAACAAATGCTATGTTCTGCATGTATGTTATTTGTTTCTATTATTTTTTTAGCCCAGTTCTACCAATCTTATAAATGTAGCTCATCTATTATTTTTCTAAACTGGTTTCTAACAAAATTCCAAAGAAAAAATTATGTGATATTATCTCCTTGAGCTATTCTATTTGCAAAAAAGATTGTCATATCTTATTGTGCAAACAAATGTCAAATCGTTTTGATCTGCCAAGTTCTTTAGTTTCCATATTCACGAAAATAGTGAGTGAATACTTACGATATTATAGATGGCAACAAAACAGGCAACAAGGAGGCTAATCTGTCATTCCCAATACAAGAGACCATCTAAATATGAGCATATTGTAGCAGATTCCGAGGTATCAGGTCTTCGTTCAGGGGTGATTCAGAAAATGGGTTCTGTTATTACTTATTACTGAAATTCAAAATAAATAGATTTCCCCTTCAACTAATTACTGCAACCAGGTAGGACTGTACAGAAAGAGAGATGAGCCAAAAAATCAATTGGGGTAGTAAATGACAAATTTGAATATCTAAATATTTCTAAATAGGTCTTTATTTTTTCATAAACCTCCTCCGATATGAAATGTTTGACGACCTATTTTAAAATCAGTTTATCACGGACAATTTAATCATCCATGTATAATGTAAAACAATATCTATTGGTCAATGGACTTATATAAGAATAAAAATCTTAATTAGATTTTTTAAACTTTGGATTTCTTGTTCATATTTAAAAGTTGGTACTAGGTACGAGTAGTTTCCTATATAAATCTCACCGAAATATTTGGACTGTTCAAACCTAGATGGATACAGTAGTGTCCTTTGAACTAAATTTGTTTATATAGTGCTAAACATACGTAATTCAAAAAATGTATTTATTATCATATTTATTGTTTTTCATCACATCCACATTTTTGAATTCGTAATAAAGTTTTACAAATAAATTCAAAATTTTATTTTCGATAATTATCTGCAGCCCATCCCTAATATAGATGACAGTGACAGATATCTGTGTTTATGTCAAAATCATTATTGTATATGTCAGAATTCAGTGATATTTTTTAAAAAACAATATAAAAATGATGCATATAAAATTATGTTTAAGCCTTATTTTAGGTTTAGAAAATCCTCGAACATACAGCTCCCTTTGGAATATCTAAAATATTATGATCTAGTTCAAGGTAGTTATTGTTTAATTAAATGGAATTTTGTCCTATTTATGATAGTCCCTGTATTTTTTAGATGATTATTATGGAAGATAACAGATCTATGACTTTCCATTGTTCGGAGTTATCATCAACTATGTTCCATAAATTATATGAGCAAAAGAAAACAAACAGATTTTGTGATGTGACCCTATATGTAAATAACAAGATTCTAAAGGCCCATCGCAATGTCTTGGCCTGCAGTTCACCATATTTTGATTCTGTATTAAAGCATCATAAAGTAGTTAAAGAGCAGCTTACTGTAAATTGTTTAGATAGTGAAATATTTAACAACATCCTTAATTTTATGTATACTGGAGAGATAACTATAAAGCACTCCAATGTAGAGGAACTTTTGAAACTCGCAGATCATTTTATATTAACCAAAGTTATTGAATACTGTATAGAATTCTTAGGCACTAAATTAAATCTAGATAATTGTTTGTTCACCTATTTTTTAACGCAAAGATTTAAGTTGAAACATTTAGGCAATATAGTTGAAAACTGGATTGCTAGCCATATTGATAATATTTGTGATGGTGAAGAAATTGGAAGATTAAGTTCAAAAGAATTACAAGACTTTTTCAGAAATAAGGTAAGCCAGCCTAACACAATTCTGCATGTAATTGGTTTTTTGTTGGGTACTAACCTAATTATTTCTAGAATTTCATACTAACCACACAAAAAGCCCTCAGCCTTCTATCAAAGTGGGTGCTGCTTGATATAGACAAAAGGGAAAAATATTTTGACAAACTTGTTAGGTGCTTCTATACTAATAATTTAGAACCCAGCGAAGTTTTTAAACATCTCGATACCTGTATTTTGTATACTAAAAGTGAATTGTGTTTATTTAGATTTCTGGACTACTTAGCTCAGAATAACTGGACACTGTCCAGTTTTAAGACACGTTATGAAGTTTTACAAGCTAAATATGGCCAGGTTAGTAATATTAAGTCTTAATGCTAAAAGTGAATATTTTATTTATATAATTATAACAATTCTTCTATTGGAACCTTTGTTATGAAATACTAAACTCAAAAAGATTTACCACTAAACACAAATTCAATTTTTCAATCTTGGATTGTATCATCCCCTGATGATTCTGACTTGGTTAGCGAAACACGCGTTGAGAAGTTATAAAAAAGTAACTTGGTGTTTAGTGGTAAATCTCTTTGAGCTTAATCATCATAAGGAGATGATTCAATCTCAGATTGCATAGTTTCTTTATGATGCTAGCATAGTTGGGGAAACGCGCGTCGAAAAATTAAAAACAGGTGATTTAGTGTTTAGTGGTAAACCTCTTTCATCTAATTCTAGATAACAGTTGGTGATTCAAAAAACCAGGACCAAGAAAGCATTAGGCAAGAAAAAATAGTTGTTACAGAGAAAACAGAAAACAATTCAACCCAGAATGTGTTAAATTCTGTTCGTGTTCGCGCCAGCCTAAAAAACAAAAAAAGACTTATATTGAAGAAACTCATGTTACTTGGATTGAAACCAAGCCTCAGGATGGCAGCGTTAAAAATGCTGACGTGTAGAAAGCAACGAATATCACTCAGCGAAAATGAGAAAGAAGAGACTGAGGGTAAGTTATGAAATATGTGAAGGAAAATTTAAAAAATTAAATAGAAAATTTTTGTTTTAGCTAGTGAAGATAGCGACGAAAAAGTTGGCATAAAATGTCCCATTTGTTTCGCGACAATTAACGATAGTTTATTGTTAGAACAACATCTTGCACTAAGTCACGCAAAAGATGTTACTTATAAATGCAGTATATGTTCTTTTGTGTGTCAGTATCATGGCGATTACCTAAATCATATGAAAACTCACTTCAGTGGACCTCCTTTCAAATGCGATTATTGTAAGATTTCTTTTTGCTATTGGAATCTTTTTAAATAATTGAATATCTAAATTGAATCATTTCCTGATGATGCTAACATGGTTAGCAAAACTCAGATTGAGGAACTAAAAACAAACGTTTTGGTGTTCAGTGGCAAATCTCTTTGAATTTTTATCTGCTCCAATATTTTGAAAAGCCTCTTAATGTTAGTTAATCTAGATCGAATCATCTCCTGATGATGCTCACATGGTTAACGAAATGCGCGTCGAGATACTTAAAACAAGTATTTTGATGATTAGTGGCAAACATTTTTAAGTTTATGTATGTTCCGGCCTTTTGAAGAGCTTCTTGATATTAGTTAATCTAGGTTGAATCATCTGTTCATGCTCACTTGGATAAAAAAGTCGAGTGGAGAAGTTAAAAAACAAGTGATTTGATGTTTTTTTCTTTGAGTATATGGTATATATGGTCCACTAATTGAGAGAGGTTCTTAATGTTAATTTAAATTGAGTCATCTGATGATGCTAACATAATTAGTGAAACGCGCGTCGAGAAATTAGTAGCAAATCTCTTTGAGTTTATATCTGGCCAATCTTTTGAAGAACTTCTTGATGTTAATTGCCCTTAATTAACATCTTTTCACATCCTGTACCTCTAACCTTTACAAATTGAAGGACAGCAGAAAAGCTAGCTCAAATTTCCTTTTGTTTTTCAACATTTTAAATAAATCAATTCTTCTATTAGAACTGTTGGTGTGCAACACTAAACTCAAAGAAATCTTCCATTAAACACCAAGTCACTTGTTTCTTGTCTCAACGTGCGTTTCGTTAACCATATTAGCATCATCAGGAGATGATTCAAAATAAATCATCTTCTGATAATGCTGCGTCGATGAATTAAAAGCAAGTAAATTAATGTTTGCTGGTAAATCTCGAAATTATTTCCACCCACAAATTTTAAGCTTTTTCTACTTTATCACGCACTGAACCTTTTGCAAATTGACGCCCAACTAGCCCAAATTTCCTCTTTTATTTCAACACTTCACACAGATCAATTCATATATTGCAACATTTGGTATCAAACATTAAACAAGATATATTTAACCACTAAACACCAAAACACTTATTTTTGATATCTCGCATTAGGATTGAAATTGAATCACTATGATGCTAATCTAGTTAGCGAAACGCGCGTTTAGCGAAACGTAGGTTTAAAACAAGTGATTTGGTATTTTGGATTTGGTTTTTTTTGTGATATCTTTGTCTTTAATCCCTGGTGATTAAAGTAGCCATTCAAGTGGATTTAAAAAAAAAAATTAACAGATTTTTTTAGAAAATGGCAGCAAGCCATATCTGCAAAGGAATTCTAAAGCATAAATTAAAGTTGAAACAAGGGTATTGAACGGACTTGATTTATTCAGTAGTAGTTCAAATGTAATATAGATTTGTTTGGATAATTCTCCAATCTGCCTTTGTAAATTAGTATTTTTATACAAAATGTGCATGATAGATTACTTACAGGTGAATACAATACAGACCAAATATCAAAACTGATCACCCATAGAGCACAGCATTTAGATGAATCAATTTACCAATGTACCTTTTGTTCTTTTAAGGTAATTAAGTACGATTTTTCAATTAAAATGTTCATCGTAATGAGTTTAAAATTATTTTTCCAGTGTCGACAGAAACAAAACTATATTTCCCATATGAAAATCCATACACCGGAAAAAAATTATAAATGCGAACATTGTTCCAAGGCGTTTAGGTTTAAGCAGAATTTAGAGGCGCACGTTTTAACTCATTCGAACGACAAAAGTTTAACTTGTGATTCTTGCGGGTTTCACACGAAATACTTGAGTCATATGGTGGCCCACAAGAGAATTCATAGTGGTAAGTTAGGAAACTTCTGCATATTATGGTATACATAACAATATTAAATAATTCACTAAGAAATAAATAATAATCGATAAAAATATAATTAAGCCCATCAAATCATTTCAACAGGTTTCTTAAAAGGAAGTTCTATCAATTGTCAAAGGCTGATCGTGGTAGATAACTTCGTGAATAGAGAGATATGTAATAGGTTAAGATCTGGGTGTGTTTAAAAAATAATAAAAATAATTAAAAAATATCAATAGAAACTAGTAATCTAATCCAAATAATCAGAATGTTTGTGGGGACTCTTCTTACTGGATCATAAAAAATTTAGTTCTGAATTTATATTTATACATACCAAATCTATAATGTGATGTTAAATAACCAGTGAGTAAAAATAAGTCCTGAGGATATGAAACATTGTTGATAAATTAAATTTTATAATGACAAGACAAATGTATTCCTAAAAACATATAGCATAACAGTGAATTTGAACGTGAATTTTTCAGTAATGATGAGATATGTTAACTCATATACAGTGCAGGCCAATAAAATAAGATTAATTAATAAAATTATTAATATACTTTATTTAAACTGTTTTTTACTTACTACTTTATTTTTTACTTTAGTACTACTTACTTTTATTTTAGTACTACTTTAGTACTACTACTTACTACTTTAGAGTAATTTTTATTGAAAATCGTAAAAAAATTGTAAATCTCTAAAAGGGTTTGGTCTATATAATTACTGAAGCTTTGTACTTTGTAGCATGGTCCTTATTCTTAATAACTTATTGACATCTTCTTGGCATGGAGTCGATTACATGTCTGCATGCTTCAACAGATATATAGAAAACCGAGCTGTCTGAATTTATTGCCACAAAGTCTTCTTGTTTGCTATTTTTTTTACCAACATGACGTCGTTTTAACTCCCTCCAAAGGTTCTCAATTGGATTTAGATCCAGGACTGTGAAAGCCACTCTAAGACTTTAATATGTTTCCTATGCTTGAAGATATAGTTTTTGTAATTACAGTAAATATTGTTTTTTTTTTTTATTGGAAGCTCGTTATTTGAGAAAATGGATGACACCAATAATTTGTATTTTGCTAGTTCATAGGTACAAAACGGTCGCTTGAACTGCTAGCCACAGTAACGATCATAACTATAACTTGAAATTCAAACGCCACTCGTAGCTAATATATAATAGCTATAAATATATATAATAATATATATATATATATATATATATATATATATATATATATATATATATATATATATATATATATATATATATATATATATATATCGTGTTCGTGTCGATCACCGTGTCGATCCACTGCAGGATGAAGGTCTCTTCAGCATACTTCCAACTTTCAAGGTCCTGGGCTTTCCGCTGCCACTCGGGTCCAATATACTTAACGATGTCATCAGTCCATCATTCTTTCGGTCGTCTTCGCGGACGTTTGCGATCAAGCAGTATCCATTCCCGGATTATATTGGTTCATATGTCGTCCCATCGCCTCGCTATATGGCCTGGTCATCTCCATTGCAATTGCTTTACTCTTCCAATGATGTCACAGACTTTCGTTTGTTCACTGATCCATGTGCAGGGCTTTCTGTCACGTCTTGTAATACCAAGCATACATTTTTCCATTTCCCTCTGTGCTACCCAAAGTTTTAGAATTGATTGTGATGTGAGAGTCCAGGTTTCACTTCCGTATGTCATAACGGGTAGGATGCACTGATCGAAGACTTTTCTTTTTGGGCAAAGTGGGAGTCTGCTCTTAAACACTATATTGAGCCTGCCAAATGCATGCCAGCCAGATTTTACACGTCTTCCACCTTCCGGGCGGTATCCCCCTCCGTTGAAATCCTCTGCCAAAGATATATATAGTGGTTCTCGATCTCCAAATCCCTCCCTAAAACTGAAATTCTTCTGTCCTGATCGAAGTTATTGAACATAACCTGACTCTTTTTTCAGGTTTATTTTCAAGCCAAATGGTTCACCAGCCCTTTGCAGTTCTTGTATGCGTCTTTACAGCTCCTCTGGGTCTTGTGAAAGGAGAACGATATCATCTGCAAATCTGAGATGGTTTAATTTTGCACCATTGATCTTTACGTCGTGTTCATCATGTTCCCAATCCAGTTTACGGAATAGTTCTTCAAGGGCAGCCGAGAAAATAATAGGCGATATTGCGTCACCCTGCCATCCACCTCATTCTACATTAATTCCCACTTCAAGATCATCTAGGTGAATTCTCGCTGTAGCTCCATCATATATCGATCCTAATAGATTTACATATGCTTTATCTACCCCCTAGCTAAGCAGTGCATCCATTAGGGCATGCTTTGAGATGGAGTCTCAAAAGTTTTTCGTAGTCTATAAAAGCTAAGCACCGTGGCATGGTGTATTTGTTGTGCCTTTCTATGGCCTGCTGTACAACCTGGATGTGATCCATTGTACTGAATCCACTTTTGAATCCTACTTCTCTTGGTTGTTCGTCATTCAGTTTTTTTTTATATATTTTTAGATATTATCTTAGTGATATTTTTTTAGATATTATCTTAGTGAAAACTTTTTTACATTATTGATAACAGGCCTCTACTATTTGCGTACGTGCCCTGTACACTGTGCCATCCTCACGTATTAAGGCACAAATTTGCGTAATTTTTTTTTCAGCTTCTGCTTGGCCTTATTCATTTCTTTGTTTTCTTCCAGGGTTTTTTGCACTAGCTGCATGTTAAACCGGCGCGTGACCTCTCTGATACGTTTTCTTATAGTTTTGCAGAGCTCAGTATACTCGATCTGCCAAGAAGACTCCCTGTATTTCTCATTGTCCGTCGTTTCTTCCTTAAATCAATGGTCTCACTGGAGATTTTTGTCTGTTTGAGACCTTTTTTTTCTGGTGCTACTGAAGCAGCCGTTTGAAGCACATTGTTGGTGATTTCTTCGTATTGAACTGATATTTCCATCTCGTCCAGATCTTGTAACTGCAAAGCGGTTCAACAAAGCAATCTCAAAATCGCCCTCTCCAGCGATATCCCAGATTCCACTTTGGCTTTCTTTGACCTTACCATTCTGACGCGTTCTCTTCGACAGTTTATCCTAACTTTTCTCATACCATTCGGTGGTCACTTCCAACATTATACATATAACATGAAAATTTTTCAAATAAATGATTATTTTTTGATATAACTATCTTTTTAAATTTTTCTTTATACATGTCAGGAAATATGGTCGTAGAGAAAATGTTATTAAAAGGAAAAATGAATACAAATATATTTTTCGAGAATAAATTATATGTTTTTATTTTTTAATACTCAAACTGACACTCGTACACTACGATATATTTATATTACGAAATATATACATTACGAAATCACTACCATATTTTACAGTCGCTCAAAAATTCTTAGATTTTAGTCCTTCATTTTGTTTTTTCTACACCCAATATTCCGGTAATTTTCTATTTCCCGGTAAGATTTTTGTAATTGTTTGGCCCCCCTGACGCCCCATAACATTAAAGATGCTAAAATTTAAAACTTACAAGTTTACTAAAACTGCACTATACTGTAATAAATTGAATTCGAACTAAGTCAATATTTTTTATTGCAATAAAATGACGGTTTACTAGTTTCTATTTATCTATTAAAAATATTAAAACCAATTTTTTTCCAACAACTTGGTATAATAATTCTGATAAAAAAGCTTTCATCTGTAGCCTCGCCTAAATGAAAAAATTACTTATTTGATAAATTCTAAAGTGTAATAATTTCAGTTTGATATACCAATGCCGTACTCAAATTCAATGTCTTCTAGAAACGTTTAAAATGATGATGATTCAGTCCCGCCATTCTGATATATATATATATATATATATATATATATATATATATATATATATATATATATATATATATATATATATATAATTTGTGAGAGAAAGTAAATAATAATTAATGTAGTTTTTCATCGCAGCTTTCATTTTAAGACTTAATTTTGAAACAATAAATCTGTTCCTTCATTATTTAACCTAGACATTCATACCACCCTTATATTACATCCTCATCTAAATCGTTCCAGCTTATTACTATATTATGAGAAAGTCTTACCAGTGGACTGGAAATATTCATCAAATAACGCTATTCAATTTTCTAAATTGTCACATTAAATATTAAATCACAAAATACTTAAGACTGTTGTAACCATCACTACACGCGCCGAAACGATATAATAAAATACTTGAAGTACTCAAATCGTCGATAGTGAATAAAAAACTAATTTTTTTGCAGGGATTTTCGACGACAAAGCCATAAATTAACAAAATATTTGATTTTTTGTGTTTCTTGGCTTTTTTAAATCTACCAGGAAAATAAATGTTGTTATATTTTGATATATCCGTTCCAAATAATATTTTTACATGTATAGGGTGAGCCAATATTTTCAACTTTTTAAAATTCGATTTAAATAAAATTACTATATAAAAATAAATGTTTATTTAAAGCAAAACATTTGAAATCTTGTTTTTTATTAGGATGTTGTATAATTTCGTTCGTATATTTCAGGTTATATTAAAACCACTAGAGCTTTATAAGAACTTTTTTTTATTTCGATTATAAAAACGACTATACGTATAGGGAGAGCCAACATTTTTCAACTTTATAAAATTCGATTTAAAAAAATACTGACAGAAAATAAATGGTTATTAGCAAGGAAAAAAGACAGAAGTTGTTTTATTCTTAGGTTGCATAATTTCTTTCATATTTTCCGGGTTGTATTTTAACTACTAGAACTTTCTAAAAAAACTTCTTTAACTGTATATTGTTATCGATAGCTTGCTTCCATCGATCTATTGTGTAGTTTTTCAATACCTGATGCAAAAAACCTACCATCTTTCTAGCAAAACAGTTATACTTTACAACACTTACGTCTGCTTCGTTTTCACAAATTTTCCTACTTAAAAAAAAGTTAATGAGAGCAAAAAACAAATGATAATCCTCGGGAGAGCGTAATTCATATCGTAATTGAGACAGTTTTTGTTTTATCTTCGGACATTGCCGTATTGAACCTCCAACCAGATCAATCTCCAGCAGCCCCTTGTCAGTTTTTGATTCGTAGTAGTGCTTCAGCATCTTTTCTGACTTTTTCCTGTCATCGTCTCTTTTTGATCCTCCAAATTCCATTATCATTCACAGCATCAAACGTTTTTCTGAATACCCGATTGTTGTTTCAAATACTACAAGCATCTTTTCTGTTTTCTTTGTGAGAGTCCACGTCTCGTGGACTCAAGTGACTACTGGCCGAATGAATGTTTTATTGAATCTAACTTTCGTGTTCCTTTGAACAAATTTAGATCTTAGGACGGAAATCAGAAAATAATTAACTTTGTTACCGTTAATAATTCGATTTCCGATATCTCCGGTGATGTTGCTTCAATATTCTTATCCCCGATTATCCGGTTCTGTTCTCTTCTTGGATTGCCTCTTTTTATACGGCCTTTGTTTTGCCTGTATTGATTTTTAGATCGCCTATTTAGCTTTCACCTTAATTTCATGATATGTCCCTATAAATAATTTCATCATTTGCCTCTCCGAATAATGTTTTCGATCGTGTTAATAAGTTTGGGTCATCGGCATATTCTATTATCTATTTTTCTTTATTTATCATTGTTCCATTTACTTCTATGTCTGTTTGACTAATAAATTTGTTCAATACTATATTAAACAACTGGTGCCAATCCATCCCCATGTCGCAAACCTTCTTCGATCTTAATTTTTTTCCTGGTATGTTGTTGGATTTTTACTACTGCTTTGGAATTAAGCATTGCCATGCGTGTTACTCTAATAAGCTTAACTGGTATTGTCATCTTCTCCATGGCCTCGTATACTGCTGCTTGTACATGGTCATACCCCTGTCTAAAATTTATAAACATCTGGAATAAAGGAGTGTCAAATTCGAATGTTTTCTCCATCATTTAATGGAGTATAAACAATTGATCTATTGATCATCTACATGATTTAATCGACAGATTAAATGATTTCGTGATGATGCTAACATGGTTAGCGCAACGCGTTTCGTGAGAGTTAAAAAAGTGATTTGGTGTTTAGAAAAAAATCTCCAATAGAACAACTGAATTGATCTATTGTTGAGCGTCCTCTTCTAAACCTTGCCTGATCTCCACCCATTCCTTCTTCGATATATGGTACCATCCTCTGTCTTACTACGTGTGTTAAAACTTTCTAAGTTATGCAAAGCAGTGATACGCCACAATAGTTCTGGCATTTCATTTAATCTTCTTTCTTATGAATCGGGCATATTACCACCTGCTGTCACTGCATAAGCAGAAACAGCTCCACCAATCAATCGATAAGAAATGGCTTATATTAGCCAACAGATAGGGCGTCGTGTTTCATGAAGATAATGTTAGGCCACACGCGTCTCTCGCCATCCGACGCAAACTTTTACAACTTGAACTTGGATATTTTAATTTATCCACCATACTCTAACGACCTTACCCCATCCGAGTACTATTTATTTAGAGCTCAGATGGTATAAACTTTACTTCCTTGGACGATCAATTCTTCTGTTGCAACATTTAGTGTAAAACACTAAACTTAAAGAAATTTACCACTAAACACAAAATTACTTTTTTGGATTGAATTGAATTGAACTTTGAATATTAATTAATCTCCTGATGATGGTAATATGGTTAGCGAAACGTGTAACGAAAAAAATGTTTAAAAAGATGGTGTTTAGTGATTAATTTCTTTGAGTTTAATTCCTTGGAAGACTTGAAAATCGCATGGATCAATTCTTTAGCCAGAAACCTAAGAACCTCAATGTGTGCGGTATCATACAGCTACAGTAACCAGAGAAATTGAGAAAATTCATCGAATAGAACGGCACATATATTGATTAAATGAGATTTTTAGTAAACAAAACCTTTGTTCAATTTGTTCAAAAAAATAGGACTAACTTTTGTATCAACTCATTATATAGACAGGTGTTAAAAAAGTGTATGAGCAAAAGTTGAGATGAGAAAAAATTGTCAGGAATGAAGTAGTAAAAATTTTGTAGAAATGTACTAACTCGTTTTATACATTCTGAAGAGTGTATCAATCTTGTTATGATCCATAGGTGAAGTATATCGATGTTCCTATCCCCATTGTAAATACTCCACCTCAAAAAAGAGCCAGTTAGCGCTTCATTCGAAAACACACAATAGCGGCAGCAATCCTGGCGGTGCCAGACCCCACGCCTGTTCAGTTTGTGGTCGGGGATTCATGGAGAAGTCCCACTTGGTTAGACACGAACGAATCCATCTCGAGGAGAAGCCTTTTAAATGTTCAAGCTGTGATTACGCTAGTTCGAGAAGAGATAAATTAAAAGAACATTTTACGAGACATCATGGAGAAAATGCGTCAGCAAAGGTATGCGAAAAATATCTCATATTAATATAATTGAGTGTCGATACAAGTTTTGTTTCAAACAAGTGTTCCGAAAAAAAAGTTGCATTTTTTTTTAAATAATCCCAGCTCTTAAGCGTCACAATACACCATCTGTTATAAAAGTGGTGGTTTGCCCTTTGGATTACCCTGTTCAACGCAAAAGGTGGCTGATTGCAGCCTCGCATGATCAATGTTATGCACAATTTTCACATGATCAATTTTACAACCACTTCCAGATTGTATCAACTCATAGGAGTTTAATTTGGATTATTTACCTCAAACAAAAAATCTTCGGAAGGCACCATTAGGGAAAGGTCAACAAAAAGGTTTTTAAAAATTTTATTGTCCGGAAATTTTGTAGTAATTTTCTATTCTGTTCTTTTTGCTTGCAAATAAAAATGTGGATTGGATTGGAAATATTTATTTATTTAAGTTATTAATTTCTGTTGTATTTGCAATGTCTGCTTTTAGATTCGCTTTAATGTACCTTCAGTTAGTCAAATTGTGAGTGAAGAGTCCAATGAACAGTTCAGTTGGACTTTTCACTCGAAGCGGACAACATTTGAAAATGCCAAATTAGATTTTGGCAAAACGTCGTGTCTTCACAGAACGAAAGGATCGGCACCCTGAATGATTTAGGAATATGATCTACCATCCGTTAAAATATTAGATGTAACATATATATATTATTTTGAGATTTTCGGTCAATAATTAATAAAATATAATTTTTTTCTTATTTTGTTAACGTTTCGGTTTATTTATAAATCATCATGTAAAAAAAATTAGGAAATTAATTTTTCATTAAAATATAGTTGGTAGATTTTTGAATATGAATTTGTATTGTTTGTTAGAATGATATATATTGTAGAATTGATCTGAAGATGGTTTATAAATAAACCGAAACGTTAACAAAATCATTAAAAAAAAAATTATTAATTATTGGCCAAAAATTCCAACTGGCAGCTCATCCCTTGACTGGGAACGAGCCCCACCCATCTCTTCAACTGGATGACATATGTTTCGTCTTTCAATGTTCAGACTCTTTAGTTCCACATGAGATTGTGGAACCCAACGGTTGAGTATGTGATGACACTTAGCTACTGTTGTCTCATTGAACGCAGTCCAAGAAAATTTAACACTATATATACGCCATCCGATGGGAAGTCGGCGAAAACATGGGTTGTTGGCTATGGATAGGGTCTCCCTATTCTTGATGGTATGGTATATGTCAGCGCCCTGAAGAGTCTGAACATCGAGAGACGAAACATATGTCATCCAGTTGAAGGGATGGGTGGAGCTCGTTTCCAGTCAAGCAACCAACAAAATGTTCATTTAAGCGGAGATCATTCAGCCATTGTCCATCCACTGCAGGATGAAGGCCTCCCCAGCATGCTTCCAATTGGCACGGTCCTGAGCTTTCCTCTACCATTCAGGTCCAATATACTTGATGTCATCCATCCATCGTGTTTTCGGTCTTCTTCGCGGGCGTTTATAATCAAGCGGTATCCATTCCAGAATTGCTTTGGTCCATCTGTCGTCGCATCGTCTCGTTATATGACCTGCCCACTTCCATTTCAATCTTCAGCTCATCTGGGTCTTGTGAAAGGAGAACGATATCATCCGCGAATCTAAGATGGCTTAGATATGCACCATTGATTTTTACTCCCTGCTGTTCCCAATCCAGATTACGAAATACCTGCAAGCACCTACTCTTGAAGAGAAAAGAAAAGGTGATATTGAGTCACCCTGCCGTACACCACGTTCTACGTTGTAGGTTCACATGGCTTTATCTATCCCTTGGTTAAGCAATGCATCCATTATGGCATGCGTTGATACTAAATCAAATGCCTTTTCATAGTCAATAAAAGCCAAGCACAGTGGCATGATGTATTCATTGTGCCTTTCTATGGTCTGTTGGACAACCTGGATATGGTCCATTGTACTAAATCCACTTCTGAATCCTGCCTGCTCTCTTGGTTGTGCGTCATTCAGTGTTCTTAATATTCTTTTAGATATTATGTTGGTGAAACTTTGTACATAACTGATAGGAGGCTTATTGGGTGGTAGTTTTTTAAATCTTCCTGTGCTCCTTTCTTATAAAGAAGAATCACTTCAGCATTTTTCCATAGAGTGGGTGTTTTTTGATCTTTGAGGCATTTTGAGTACAATTTTGCCAGTATTTTATGTAGAGTTCGACCACCAGCCTTCAACCGACCACCAACATTTCAACCGTTACATTGTCCTTTCTTGGAGTCTTTCCACTCTTCATCACTTCTATGGCATTTGTCACTTCTTCCAACAGGATATCTGGCATTTGCTCTTCCGTGGGCATTGCTGTCTTTAACTGGTTCTGATTTTCATATAACTTTAAATAAAATCTTCTGATAACCTCTAACATTTCTGTACGCTCCCTACACACTGTGCCATCCTCACGCATTAAGACAAAAATTTGTCAGCTTATGTCCTTTTATTTATCAGCTTATGTTTGGCTTTGTTTATTCCTTTGTTTTCTCTTAGTGTTTTTTGCACTAGCTGCATGTTGAACGGACGCGTTTAATCACGAATACGTTTTCTTATAGTTTTGCAAAGCTCAACGTACTCGACCCTGTCAAAATGACTGTCTGCATTCTTCATTGTCCTCCGTTTCTTCATTAAATCGATGGTCTCAATGGAGATTTTTGACTGTTTGAAACTCTTTCCTGCTGGTGCTATTCAGCGGCCGTTTCAACCCCATTTTCGATTATTTTTTCATACTGATCTGTTATTTTCATCTCTTCTGGGTCTTGCAACACAGCAAAGCGGTTCCCCTCTGCAGCAGCTTCTCAGAATTCACTTTGCCCTTCTTCAATCTTACCATTCGTGTACGTTCTCTTCGACAGTTTATCTTAATCTTTGCTCGTACTATTCTATGGTCACTTCCAACATTAAAACGGTTAAGGACAGTACAATTACAAAATATTGTTCTATCATTTGACATGATGTGGTCAATTTCACTTGTGAGACCAGATGGAATTTTCCATGTCCATTTTCTGCTGATTTTTTTCTTATAGAACGAGTTCATAATGTACAATTCTTGTTCTTCAGCAAAATCAACCAATCTGTCACCTCTATTGTCCCGCTCGCCATTTCCATATGGGCCAATTGCAGTTTCACTAGTTTTCACTTTTCCAATTCTAGTATTAAAATCACCCATCAGTATTTTGTATCTGCATTTCTCGCTGTCTAGAAGCTTGGCCATATCATCATAAAATACCTCAATTTCCTCATCGCCATGACTTATAGTTGGTGCATAAGCTTGGACGATTTGAAGTTTAAACTTTTTTTTCAACTGAATGACGCATTGGGCTAGTCGGTTAGATATACTTTCAAATTTTACGACATTATCCTTCAACTTTTGGTTAATGAGGTATCCAATTCCACCACATCGCCCATTCTCCGTACACCGAGTGTAGAACACGTGACCAGTTGTTTTCAGTTTGATTAGCTCTTCGCCTTTTCTGCGTGTTTCACAAAGCCCTACAACATCCCAATGTATGTTGTCAAGCTCGATCAGCAGTTCTTGCAGTCGTTCATCCACTTTCATTGAGAGTTGCAATGTCCAAAGTCCAATGGCAGCCTGATCTAACCCGGTGATTCTTAGCACCCTCTGCCTTGGGGCAGGTCTTCCCACTGCCGTAGGTAGTTGCCCCTAGGCCTCCGGGGAATGGGGGGGGGGGGGTGTTGGAGCTTAATCTGCCACGCTGGCCCAATGCGGGTTAGCAGATTTTTAGATCAAGTTAGTCTGAAGTCTCTGCTTTGACCTGTCCCCCATGGGTTAGCCTTTCAGGAGCATACGCCCCAGACGGCATAGCTCAAAGCTTCATTGACTTACGGAATCCCCTTTACCACGCCAAGGTCTGATCCACAAAAAGGATATATATATATATATATATATATATATATATATATATATATATATATATGTACTGTTAGATTTTCTTGGACTGCGTCCAATGAGACAGACAGCAGTAGCTGAATATCATCACACACCCAGCCGTTGGGTTACACAGTCTTATGTGGAACACACAACAACCTGCGTCTCCGCCTAAATGAACACTTTTATTGGTTATTTGACCGGGAAGGAGCCCGACCTATCCCTTCAACTGGATGACATATGTTTCGTCTCTCGAGGTTCAGACTCTTCAGGGCGCCATCATATACCATACCATCAAGAATAGGGAGACCCTATCCACAGCTAACAACCCATGTTTTCGCCGACCTCCAGGCGGATGGCGTATATATGTACTGTTTGATTTAACAGCTGAGACAGCGGTAGCTGAGTGTCATCACACACATCACGCCATTCGACGGGAGGTCGGCGAAAATATGGGTTGTTGGCTGTGGATAGGGTCTCCCTATTCTTAATGGTATGTTA
The DNA here is from genome assembly GCA_031761425.1 of Cosmopolites sordidus. Lineage (NCBI taxonomy): Eukaryota > Metazoa > Arthropoda > Insecta > Coleoptera > Curculionidae > Cosmopolites > Cosmopolites sordidus. Next base: position 420,674 of record JARFXV010000100.1, on the reverse strand, counting down.
TATGTCGGCACCCTGAAGAGTCTGAACCTCGAGAGACGAAACATATGTCATCCAGTTGAAGGGATAAGTGGGGCTCCTTCCCGCTCAAGCAACCAACAAAAGTGTTCATTTAGGCGGAGACGCAGGTTGTTGAGTGTTCCACATGAGATTGTGGAACCCAACGGTTGGGTGTGCGATGACACTCAGCTACTGCTGTCTCATTGGACGCAGTTCAAAAAAATTTAACAGTACATATATACGCCATCCGACGGGAGGTCGGCGAAAACATGGGTTGTTGGCTGTAGATAGGGTCTCTCTATTCTTGATGGTATGGTATATGTTGGTTCCCTGAAGAGTCTGAATTTCGAGAGACGAAACATATGTCATCCAGTTGAAGGGATAGGTGGGCCTCCTTCCCGGCCAAGCAGTCAACAAAAGTGTTCATTGCCCTACTCAAACCCCTTTACCACGTCAAGGTCTGATCCACAAAGGAGTATATATATATATATATATATATATATATATATATATATATATATATATATATATATATATATATATATATATATATATATATATATATATATATATATATATATATATATATATATATATATATATATATATATATATATATATATATATATATATATACCACACCTTGTATATGCAGAAATAATTAACTGCCTGGATACATGATAATATTTTTAAGGTTCCATACAAAGCGAGACCTTTGAGGAATGGTTCTGGTTCATCTTCGTCATCAAGGCCCAAATCACAGGTAAACTATTTTCCTTTATATTGTTCGAGTTACGCAAGGTATCTTTTGAAAGCAATGTATGAATAAAAACTCTGTTTATAAGAGATTTGACTAACTGAACTTTACATGTGTATCGCAAAATTATCGTATGATAATAATAATTAATGTGTGTAGTTAAAACACCTACATGAATACATTACGTGTAAATCAATTGCGAGGCTTTAATGGATTATAACATTGTTAAATTAGTTAATTTTCCAGTCGGGTCCAGAGGGTGGATCAACAACGACATCGAGCTCCAGTACCGCCAACAATAACCCCGTAAATTTTTCCCAATCCAATTCTGGAACCACGACGACATCTAGCAACGTGAACCAACCAATGGGCGGTCCAGAGATACAAGAATTGATCATGCACCATCAGAATCATCCTACACCAGCAGGTATTTTCTTTATTGATTATGTTACAAGAATAGTATGAGCTGCAAGTTTACAGCATCAATACTTATCCATTTGCATCTATATGTAGAGTCTTATTTTATCCAACTTTGAATGTAGGTTTCTCCTTTTAATTTCTACTCTTCTCTTGCAATATTCATCTACCTAAATCCAGCAGCTCTCTTCAGTAGTGCGCCGATCTCTTGTATTATCATAGTCTCCAGTCTACTATAAACATATTCTATCTTTCAACACACTGCGCCTTTTGTTTTTGTTATACATCTGTCTTTTATCGATTATCTAGTATCTATCTCCATCGATCGTTCAGGCATTTTTTCAGGCATATTTGCCTTTATATCTTAATTTTTTCGATGTATTTTATAGCCTTTTTTATAATGAATTATTGTTGTTGATTTATTATTCTTTAAGTATTTGGTGTACACAATGTTTACACCCAGTTTTCCACACATTTTTAACCATTCTATAGTTAATTTGTGGTTTTACCAGGTGCCTTATTATTACTCACTTCTTTCATTACCCTTTTAATGTGATCTACAAATATCTTATCTCTGTCAGAGATAGGATCTCTGTAGTTCTATAGTAACATCCTTGTTGTTTGTAGTTATGTTGGTTTCTTCAGAAGAATTATTCTTTGATTAATATAGTGCTATGTATTATACGAGGAGTGTAGATAAAGTAATGAGATTGGTGAAGTGACGTTCGATGTGGAAACACTATTGGCTTCTTCTTGGTAGAATTTTGGAAACACTGTTTCCCCATTGAAACAGTGTTCTGTCAAAGGTTTTCAGGTGGTTTAAGACATTTTGTACCCAAGTCTGAAACAAAACTTGAGACCTCACCATTGCACGAAATTGTTGTCGCTCATTTTCAGAACACAGTATAAAAAATCAATTCATCAAAAGAATTGCTACGGACTATTAAATGAGTCTAGGGAGTTCATCTCGTACTGAAGTTGCATCAGATGTTGGCCTGTATCTCCTTCAAAGGGGAAGCCAACAGTGTTGCCAGATAGAACAAATTAATGCACATTAATAAAAATATTCATTAAATCTTTTATATTTTATTCAATGTGAATTTAGTGGCAGTTATTTGGAGACCCGATATAAATGTTTCAAAGTTGTTATTAGATATGTAACTTTTCATATAGTTCCGTATAATCTCGTATATCTGCAAATATTTGATATTGTTTTCCGTTATAGTTATAGATTCTTTTTCAGCTATTAATGCAGCCGCTTACCCTCATCACTTTGCGGAGCACGCAGCTGATTTTCATCACGCTCACACCCACGCCCATAACATCCACAATCAGTTGCTGGCTTCCTCGGCGGCGGCAGCAGCCGCCACCCATACACCAAGAGCGGCAGCTACAGGAGGCGGTCACAATAACAGTCACGTGATGCTCGCAAGATCGAATCACTCCACCGCCACATCAACAGCTGCAGCAGTGGCAGCGGCTATGATGTTGGATCCACGCTTTCACCATAATACTGCTGTAAGCGATTTTTTTTTCCCGCCATTTTCAGTATACATATATTGATCACACTTAAATAGTTCTAACTGAAAGGAAAACAGTGTGTTATTTTAACAGATGTTTTATATTTTTCTTAATCCTTGTTATATTTTTAAAATTATGTTCATTCATGTTTAATTTACATTTATTTCGTTCTCTTTTTCTTATTCTTATTTTTTCTTTCTTTCTTTCTCTCTTTTTTTCCTTTCTTTTTTCTTGCTCTCTTTCTTTTTTTCGTTCTTCTTCATCCTTCCATTTCTTCCATTTTTTTTCTGTTTAATGTCGAGTGTCCTCATCTCCAAAGTTGTATCTCGTCTCCCTCATCTACTAACTATTGTATCCATATTTTCCTTAGTCTACCTCTCCGCATTTTCTTTTACCTTTTTACTTTTCGCCATACGTAGGTTGATCATATATAGGTTGTACTATTCACTGAAAGGAAAACAGTGTGCTATTTTTTCATCAATCAATCATTTATGTTAAACATATATTTCTTTCTGTCTTTCTTTCTTTTTCTTTCTTTCTTCCTCTCCTTTTTTTCTTTCTTTCTTTCTTGCACTCTTTCTTTTTTTTCTTTCTTTTTCCTCCACACATTTCTTCCATTTCTTTTCTATATAATGTCATTGTCCTCAACTGTTGTATCCATATTTACCTTGTGCGTTACCTGTTCTGTTTTTCTCATGTCTTAATTTGATTATGTGTTATATTTTTCTCACTTAATTTATTTTGGATCTTCTTATGTTTTATAATTGCAATTTTTCCTCCTCTTGTTTAATATTTTCTTTGTGTTTCTCGAATGTTTTATTGAATGTACTTTTATAAAAGTCCTTCCACAACCGTGTAATATTTTTATGTTTGTTTTTAGAATATTTTCCCTGTCTTTTATTTCCATTATTCCATTTCCTTTATTTCATTGCATTGTTCTTAGTCTATATACGAAGAAAGTCTATTATACATTATATACAAAATTAAATTTCTTTAGACACCGTACCACCCGTCAACAACCCCTGTTTCTATGGCAATGGCGGCTGTGCAATCATCGCAACAAATACAGGCATCCGGTCCTTCAGCAGAGTATCCTCCCACTTTACAAAATTGCATGACGTTGTTTTAATTTTGTGCATAAATGAACTGTGTTTATACCATATTTACATGTCTCTGTAAACTCCTATAATGCAGTACCTTAAAATGTCTAATTGGTAAAATATTTTTAAACAATTGTAAAATTGAAATTTGTGAAAGCTATTCTGTAGCAAATATACAGGAACATATTTGATAGTAAATCGGTGGTTTCATTTAATATTGAATTAAGCACTTAATAGCAGAGAGATGATTTTAATAAACAGCAGGTATATACCAGGGTCATTCGAAAAATGATTAACCTGACATAGTTAGATGTCGTGCGTCAAAATTTCAAGCCCGTGTATTTACTAGGCATGTAAATATGAATCCGGATTTTTTTTATAGAAAATACACGTTTATTTTATGAAAATGATAAAAAATATTTTATTCGAAGTATTGCCCATCGCTAGCTATATATTTTTCTCACCGGCCTGACAATTTGTGGATTCTACGCCAAAAAAACTGAAGTGCTGCTTAGCAAATGCGTGTGCATGGATGCAAATAAGTAGTAATCGAACGGAGCCAAGTGTGATAAGTAAGCCGCATGCGTATTTTCCAACTAAACGCCTCAATCGTTTCCTTAACCAGTTTTGCTATGTAATGGTAAATTATCATATAGCAAAATCACTTTGCGTTGCCTTTTTTGATATTCTGGTCGTTTCATATGTTATCGGTAGCGTTCAGTATTAACGGTTTCGCCAAGTATTAGCAACTGATAATAGATCACACCCTTCTCATCCCACCAAACACAGAGCATTCACCGTCCATAGCGATTTGGCCTTGCAGTCGATGTAGATGGTTCACCTGGAGTTACCCATGATCTTTTACGCTTAGGATTCTCAAAATATATCCACTTCTCATTGCCAGTCACAGTTCGATGGAGAAATATGTTTCTTTTATACGTGGCGAGGAGCATTTCGCAAGCGGTTTTTCGGTCTTCCTGTTGTCTTTCATTCAAGTTCATGTGGAACCTATTTTCCCACGTTCGGGATTTTTCCCATGGCTTTCAAACCTATAGAGACGGCTTCTTCTGTCACATTTAATTGACCCGCGAGTTGTTGCGTTTGAGCTTCATTCTCATCCAACAATGTTTGCATTGTGCTATCTTCAAACTTTTTTGTGGTTTTCCACGTTCTTCATTTCTCACGTCAAAATCGCCATTTTTCGAGTTTTTTTAAACCACTCAAAGCTGTGATTTACTAAGAGCATGCTTGCCGTAAGTAAGCTTCGATAAGGATTCGATGCGATTCTGCAGCAATTTTCTTCAAATGGTAACTGAAAATCAATGCTGTCCGCAAATTGTAGTTTCCAGGCACAAAATTCGATATGTTCAACGCTATTAAAAATTCTGCTGTTGTGTGAAACTGGTATTGTTGTCAGTTGAAAATCTTTGTCAGATGTCAACAAGGAAATGGTACTAATGACGCGATTTGACTGTAACTACATTACAACTAGAGCCATCTATGGGCAAATTCCGGTTTCATATTTACAAACCTGGTAATTGCAATGTAGTAAACCAAAATTGTTTTGATATTTTCTCAAAAATGGTTAAAATTCAAATTTAAGTTAAATTATTGAGGGGTGTATCACCGACGGAAATGCAAAAAGAGATAGTTCTAGTTTAAAGCAAAATCAACTTTACGCGACAAAATCGTTTCAAAACTCTACAATTATTCACATATTAACATATGTCGGTACCCTGACGAGTCTGAACACCAAGAGACGAAACATGTGCCCTCCAATGGAAGAGATGGGAGGGGCTTGCCCCCAGTCAAGCAGCTGACAAAAAATGCTGGTTTTGGCGGAGACAAGTTCTTTTGCTCTACATGACATTGTGGAACTCAACGGTAGTGTGTATAACATCCGGCTACTGTTATATCATTGGATGCAGGCCAAAGAAATATAACACTGTATGTATATGCCGTCCGCCGGGAAGTCGGTGAAACTATAGGTTGTTGAATGTCGGTAGAGTCTCCCTATTCTCGACGGTAGGGCATATGTCGGTACCCTGACGAGTATGAACACCAAGAGACGAAATATGTGACCTCCGCTGGAAGAAATGGTTAGGGCTCACCCCCAGTCTAACAAAAATGCTCATTTTGGCGGGGACACAGGTTGTTCGAAGTTCTACACGAGATTGTAGAACCCAACGGTTTAAGTGTATAACCCGGCTATTGTTGTCTTATTCGACGCTGTTCAAAGAAATCTAACACTGCATATTTATTTATTGTTATTCACGTATGGGCCCTGGTGGACCACGCGAAGTACAATTAGAGGCATTTGTTGTTGTTAGCCTTCCTTTGAGCCCATACTAATTTCATTCTTTCGCTATGAGCTTTTCTCCTTTCGTCAGACCAAGCTGTTCCAGTCTTCCTACATTTTTCTCTCTGGCCAACCTTCCAAACGTTAACCTTGTGTCCTTGTGTCCTTGTGTGTTGAACTGTTAACCTTGTGACTGCATATTTACATATATATATATATATATATATATATATATATATATATATATATATATATATATATATATATATATATATATATATATATATATATATATATATATATATATAGAAAATTTTACTAAATTAATAATGTCGATTCCCAGACAGTATCGAACTTACAAAGAACGATCGATAAAATATCTCCTTATCAAGTGGCAGGCATTATCAGCTGATTTAACCTAAAAATTTTTGGATAAAATAGTTTTAATATTGTTATGAAAAGAATAATGCCATTTTACTATTAATTTTTAACGTAGTAATGTCTTTAACTTCAAAAATAACTCTTGCAAGTGGATGCACATTTACAATAGGTATTATTAGTTATGTTCACTATAGACAGTATAAAGATAGGTAAGTTAAAATATGTATTTTTTAACTTATAACTTTACTATTTCTTTCATTAATTGTATATTTTATTAAAATTATTTATATAGTTGTTAGTTTCATTAAATATATTTTTATAGAGAAGAGCTTCATAGCGGTGTGTTAAAAGACATTGAAAGGAGGCAAAAAAGGAAAACGGAAAATCTTTATAATTTACAGACACAAATTGAGCTTTCTAAGGAACTGAAAAAAGGTGAAAGCAATACATCAAATATTACATAACATGTATTTATTTTTGTTTTTATAATTTTTTATAATAGAATTACAAGGTATAGTCATAATAAATAGTATTTATATAGAAACTACATAATGTTGTCTCCATTGTCAGCCCAGTGAACCCTTCGATTTTCAAGGTTGCTAAATCCGATACCGAAATTTTTATGCAGTTCTTCCATTGATGCCCTAGTATATTCTTGTTCATAGTGTTTCTTATATCTTCTTACCAAAACAATGCAGCATGCAATGAAAATAATTTGTACAATTATCCAGGTTATGATTAAACCAAGAACTAAGGAATAATCCATACACACCTCATTGGTTCTATAATCTGAAACACATCAAACAAATAAATCAGAATTATTAAAAAAGAGAATTATTATTAAGATCAGAATTTGAAAAAAATCATCACTCAACTGCAGTCTACATTTGCAAGCTGAAAAATGTGGAGAGAATGGTAATGTTTTGGATTGTCTGTCATATGTAAAAATCAGACTGAAGAACCAGAAATGTCGATTTCAAGAAGATCGCAGCAACGATGTCCGTCACACTGTGAACTTTTCACAGATCATCATATAATCCAGTTCGCAAAAGAACTAAAGCCCACGGGCCTCAGGCAGCGACACCAAATCGACGATTGGATCTTGGAAGAGTAGGCAATCAGTGATGGTTTTTGGAGGAATATCATCTTCAAAGGTGAGGCATATTTCTATCTCAATGGATATATTAATAAGCAAGACTGCTTCATTTGCTATGAGGAATATACACAAATTATTCAATAGAGGCCGTTATGAACTGCGAATCGGCTTGTACTTTTTCAACAATGATAAAGAACGACCGTTTCAGTCAACGGTGTCGTCTTTAGATAAACGATAACCGATTTCTTATGACCGGGGTTGAGATAGAGCCGAAAATATGGGAAATAATTATCAACAATTGATATAAGCAGATTGTGAGCTGCAAATTGATCAAAAGATTTCAATGAAGTGTTTTATATATATTTACAAGGACTGCATTATTGATATTAACCATAAAGTTAACGATATGTGAGTTTTATTTAAAAAAAATCAAGTTCGCATCAGAAGTTGAATAGCACGTAGTTTGTATGTTTATCTAGTTTCTAAACCTAATTTTGTATATATGCACAAGGTATTGAAACACAATTCAGCAAAAATAGTTAAATCCTTTCTTATTCTATGGCGATTCATAACACAACTTTTCTTTATTCTTAAACAATTTAGTAGTTGGCAAATGAAATTGTTAAAATGTTAACTGACAAGTAACCGAATTACCACGAAATTGATACAATAAATTATTGCTACAGTTATTCGTTTTGGAAAGACTGGCCCCAAAAAGGGGCAAGTAACATCATTGAAGTAGCTTTTACCCACCAAAGAGAGCTGCAGATCGGTAAGGTAGGATACTGAAGTTACTTGCCTTTAAGCATTGTAAGGTGGGCGGAAACTGTTTTTGGTAGAGCTAGCTCAGATAATAATAATGCTCTTCCATATATTACTATTCATTTCCTTGGGTACATTTTCTACAGCCCAGCATAATAAAGAAACAGAATTAATTTTGCTTGTGGGCATACGAGGTATGTAAATAAAGTAATGGGGCTGGTGGCGTGCCTTTTGATCTATCAACACTGTTGGACAGGAGGCAGGATAATATCTGATGTGTATGCAGTGCGAGTTTGAACTCCCTAGAGTCACTTGGTGATCCGTAGCATTTCTTTTCTTAAACCGGATTTCTCTAGAGCATTCTCCAAATGAGCGACAACAATTTCGAGCAACGGTGCGAAATCAAATTTTGTTTCAAATTTGGACACAATATACGAAAACTTCAAGAGACCTATGGAAACAGTGTGGAAAAAGTGGCTCTTTGTTTCCGGGTCGTATTCAAATATCCATGACTCGTCACCAGTAAAGGCACGTTCCACACTATGAGGGTAATTTTCAATCCGCTCCAAAAAATCAAAACATGTTTCCCTTTTGTTGTCCTTTTCATAATATATGAAAGATTTTTCAGAACCATTTTCCCATAGATTTTCTTTATACCCAATTCATTGGTAAAAATCTAATGAACGTTTGTGTGAATCAATTTCAACTGTTTCCCGATCATTCTGACCATAATCATATAGGCTACGTTTAATTTATGAATATATAGATTTACGGGGTGATGCGTTTTTTCTCTCACATAGTATATGCTCTTATAAGGTATTAAATTTTCTGGTATAATTAATTTTGAATTCAATATGCCTATTCGACTCTTTGGTGCAATAATTGCTTCGTTCATATTGTAGTTAAGAAAGCTCGCTTAGGTTAGCAGTTGTATATGTTTATACGAGTTTCTAGGGGAAACATATTTTTTTCTTTTCATTTAAAAATGGAATGAAAAATTCATTGACTCGAATTTTCAATGACATCATGCTGATTTTTTTGGTCAAAGTCGAAAAATGACTGTTATAACAGTCCTGGGGTTTTGATGCAGAAAAACTGTAATAAAATTGCGTTTTGATGGCTTCATTATTTTCAAAAGATTTTCCATTCAGATAATGTTGAAGCGATTGGGCTATTCAACCAAAGTTGGCAGTGTTCATTGGAATTTATTGTTGTATTCTGTGGCAGAATACAGTGTGTGTGGATATAAGTATAATACTACTATAATTAATATATATAATATTTACACATTGTGTAAATCATCGGATCGTTTAAAAAAGAATATCAAACACATTTGATATTTCCAGAGCAGAACCAATTATCTCCTTTGCAGTAGAAATCGATCAATTACAGACTTAATTTCACTATATTCAATAAGTATTTACCAACAATTAAGTTTTGAGCATTAGAAGCATAATATTTTATCAAGATTAATATTCAATCTAGATTATCAATCCTTCAGAACTATAATCAAGATTAATCAATTATCTTACAAGCTCACTCACATCAGGTAATCTCCAGGATTTTCAATCGTTCATAATAGAAATTTCGTTAACGATACACAAATTTGAAACAAACTCTTTGTTTAATATTTTTATCAATTTTAAAAATTGCAAAGCACCTTAAAGGTTGACTAACCTAACCAACGACTGTAAACAAAATGGGCGACAGATGGCGCCAAAACTCTAAGTGACAATTAAGTACATCGGGACCAACTTACAGCAAACAGATGTTGTTCATACCTTTTACGCAGACTTTAAAAATCAATTCCTGGTATTTATTTGATAAAATTTATTGGGTTGATGCAAAAGTTCATCCCATTCTTTTGAAACAAATTTTGTTTCCTAAAAATTATATTAAAACATATCAAATTATATCAAAATACAGGGTCCGGTAGAGAGGTATGGTGTTTTTGAAAAAATTGACACCCTCTAATTTTTGCATTGCTTTTATACATTAGTGGTATATTGCCATTAAAGTATACATAACACAGCCAGGTGCGAAAAATCACATCAGTTAGGTGGTGGCAATTTTTGTCGAGGCATTCTTGTAGACGGGTAGCAAAATCGTCCATACTCCTTTCGAGCATGGCACGAGGAATCCTTCTAATTTCGCGCGTTGTGGTTTCGGAAAAAGCTTCAAGAGTTCGCGGTTTGTCTATGTATGCTTTGGATTTTAAATAGCCCCATAAAAACTAGGCACAAGCTGAAAAGTCTGGTGACCGAAGTGGCCATTTCACATTCCCACGCAACGGAATAAGGCGCCCACGGAAATGTTCCCTTAAAAAGACCATTGTTGCTCTTGACGTATGACAAAGCTTACATAAACAAACCGCGAATTCTTGAAGCTCTTCCTGAAACCCTAACGCGTGAAATTGAAAGGATTCCTCGGCCCATACTCGAAACTGATATAATTTTTCACACCTAACTGTGTTATGTATGCTTTAATAGCAATATACCGCTAATATATAAAATAATTTATTAGTGGTATATAAAATATATTAGTAATATATAAAATAATATATTATTTAATATATAAAAGCAATACATTTTGATATTCGTTTAAAAATAAGAGTTTGTCAATTTTTTCAAAAACACCACACTTCCCTACCGGATCCTGTATTATGTGCCGTTCTGTTCGATGGCCTTTCTCTATCTATCCGGTAGTTGCTCAGTTAAGCTGAAGGTTCCTGGATAAAGAACTCATCTAGATGATTTTCTCAAACGTTCCAAACTAGTAAAATTTTTACCATCTAAGTTGTTTTAAAGCGATCTAAATAAATGGTTGTCGGAGGGCTTAAGGTCAGCGCATGGACCAAAACATCGCAGTCAAGTTATACAAGTTTGTGTCAAGTGGCCAGGACACGTGTGGTCTAGCATTGTCTCGATGGAACTCAATGCCATTTTTGTTGGCTAATTCAAGCTGCTTCTGGCCGATTGCTCGTTTTAATCAATGCGGAACTCCGCATTGACACCACGATCTCTTACATTTAACATAATTATGCACACAATTATATATACATCGATTTCCTTGCGCCCCAGTAGAAAAACGCATACAGAAAAATCTCCTTTAATTCATATGGCACCAATACATTAGTCTTTCTAGTCATTCCAAGTAACCTTAACACTGTTGACTGGTTGATTCCAAGAATTTCTCCGATCTCTCGAGTTGTTCTATGTCGATCACTTTCAATTAGCGCCAATATTTCGTTACTCTTAGCCTTGGCCGGTCGTCCAGAATGTAGTGCATCACTAAAATTAAAATTATTTTTACGAAACGTGCTGAACTACATACGACACGTGGAATCGTCAACGATACCTTCATCATATACAGTACATATCCCTTGTGCTGTGAAGCATTCTTACTTTTTCGGAAAGGAAGCGTAATATGTCAAAAATGCATCACCATTTTTGTTGCTTAACAAGATTTAAAATTAAAAAAAAAAAAATTTTTTTACAAGTACTTACTGAAATTCCTTCTGTTAAACAACATCGAAACTTTGTGTGCAATGCATAACACTTCAGTTTTGAGATGCAATGCCATCTAACGTCAAAAACGGAACAAACTTTTACACCAATCCAATACATTTGCTTTAGAGAGTCAGATTAAGGAAACTACTTGTCCAGATGACACCCTTTGAATCAATTTACAAGTATCCTTATATGTCTTTATTGCATTACATTCTTGATCGATATTAAAACATTTTTAAACTGACCTCGTATATGTTTAATACTTACTATATCCAGCAACTAGAATTTTACCATCTTTATCTCCGAATATAAGCCTGTCAGAATACGAATGCGGATTTCTCACTACCATAATATATTCTAAGGGCATCTGATTAATAACAGAAGGTTTACTCTCTTCAATAGTTCTGTTCTTAGGAACCTTAGACTGCACCGTCGTGTTTCCATTGATGGTTTGAAGTATGTGTGATGATACTTCTCTCTTTCTTCGACGACCATAGGATTCAATATTATTACCACAATCAATCTGAAAAAAGAAATAAACTTATAAAAAGTTTTTTTTAAGAGCAGTATTTATTTACTGGTGGACACTGATCAGTACAAAATTGGATTATTACACTAAATCTGACAACAGGCGATGAAGCAAATTTAAAAGCTTCAAAGGTGGCAACTAATCGCCTGGTATCATTTACAGTTAGCTTGTTAAGTGCTGGAAATATATTCAAATTCGACGGACAACCACGATCGTCCAAAAGGAATATCGATTCATCCCCATTTTCTGTCATAGCGATTAGGTGACTGGCCCAAAGATCATACGAATCTACAATTTTTAAAATTGGATATAATGTTGTTAAGGAATTGAAATTATGTTGATATTACGAGTTTTTTCTTTAAGCTCAATTACTAGTTGTAGGTCTTGTCCGATTTGTGTGTCAGTGGTCTCTTCTTTAGTTTTGAGATCAACTACTTTCATTTCAACCACTGGTGCTACAGTTTCATTGGATATCGTATTCAGAAGAGTACTGCCTTTGTTGGGAAGAGATCTAAAATAGTGTAGGTTAATAAAAATATGTTATTTATTTACTTACTTGCGATGTTATCTTGACTCCGGTTCCTATTAAAACTTTACTCTCGTTGCCAAATATACATCCTACTTTAATTATTCGATCAGATCTGGTTTGGATTAGAGCATTGTATTGAATAACTAAAGTACCCGCTAACAGCGTTCTGAAATTTAATAATAACTTATTATAATTAAAGCAAAAACAAAATTGTGGTAAAAATGGCATTGATCAGTATTTGTTGACACAATGATCTGGATAATTTTGGAACCTCATCACCTCAAATAAAATTCAAATCATCGGATATGAATGGTGAGATTGGGATTATCAATTGTAAGTGTATTGTGTGTATTGAAGAATTCAGTTTTTGAAAGGAGATTCGTAGGCCGACTTTCTCTGCACGTTCCTTGAGGACTTCGATCTGTTTCGTTGCCCCTTTTTCATTGTCTGCAAGTATGGCTAGGTCGTCTGCGAAGGCCAGGCATGATATTTCTATGTTGTTTTTGGGTCGTCCGAGTCATATTGGTTTCGAGTGTCCTTGATTTTTCAGTTCTTTTTCCGATTCCCTTATGACTTTGTCCAGGGCTAGGTTGAAGAGGAGTGGGGATAACCCATCTCCTTGGCGTACTCCAGTTTTAATCAGGAAGGGTTCGGAAATTTCTCCCATAAATTCAAACTTTAGAGGTTGTGTCAGTCAGTGTCTGATTGATCAATTGTAGTGTTTTGGGGTCGAGTTCTTGTTTTTCTAGGATGTTGAACGGAGATTTTCGGTCGATGCAGTCGTATGGTTTCTTGAAGTCCACGAACGTGCAGATGATTGGGACGTTCCTAATAGCTTTCCTGATAGCTTCGGTATTGTTTTTAAGTTAAATATTTGTTCAATGCATGAGCGACCAGGGCAAAAGCCTGCCTGGTACTTGCCAATTTTGTGTTCTAATTGTTCTTGTGTTCTCTGGAGAAGGCATGCTGAGAGAATTTTGTAAGTGACTTGTGGTAAGGAGATTCCTCTGTAGTTCACATCTGTTCTGTCGCCCTTCTTGTGCAGCGGGTGGATAAGAGCACATTTCCATTCATCTGGTAATTTTTCTGTTTGCCAAATGTTCAAATATATATTATATCAAATATTCTCACGGGTGGTAGATTCACAGACTGAATTCCGGATCGACACCCAGAATGATTTAGAAACATATATATTTACAACATTTAAGACACCCCCATATTTGAAGACACATGAAGACCCCCCATATTTTCGGTATTTGAAGGAATACAGATTTAATTTTTTACACAATTATACAGATTGATGAGTTATATTTTGTATGATACTCAACTGAAATTTGAACTTTAAACTCAGCCTACTAAGAGGCATCGAAAAAAATAATTAGAAAAAGTTGTTCAGAATAATATTTTAACCGCACATACCAAGTTTCATGACAAAAATAGCATTTTTAATTTTTTTATTATTTTGGTCTATGCATAAAATTTTAAATTTTAAATTTACTAATACTTTTTAATTTGATAATTCGTGTGCGATGAAAAGTAAAAACTTGCCACATTATCAATTTAATAGTGTCATTTATACAAATAGTTCAGTAAAATAAATAGCACTTACAAAGGAATTATTATTTTATTCTTATGGTCATTTTTTAAAATGAAATATGACATTCTTAATAATGTCAATAAAATAATAATAATAATTTTAATAAAATTAAAACCACAAACACCCAAAATGGAACAAACAAATTTAATTTACAACTAAATATTTAAAAAACTGAATACATGAACATAAAAAAAAGCATTAGAAACATAGAACCAAATGTAACTGCCCTTTCAAAACATGCCTTAGATAATGACCGCACTTTAATTTTAATAACATAAATATTTTAGATTTTCAAAAACAAAAGAAAATGAATTTTAGATTTTGAAAAAAATAAATATAAAAGAAATTATTTATATAAAAAAAACAAATAATAACATTAATTTCAGAAACGATACTGATAATTTAAGTTGTGTATATAATGACATTATTAATTAATAATTTAATAATTTTGTAATATTTTTTTACATCTAATACTATTACAAGTGAAAAATTAAAAATTGTTATGTTAGAAGGTAGAATTGTTCTGAAGATGGTTTGTAAATAAACCGAAACGTTAACAAAATAATAAAAAATAATATATATATATATATATATATATATATATATATATATATATATATATATATATATATATATATATCAGAAGTGGATTCAGTACAATGGATCACATCCAGGTTGTACCACAGGTCATAGAAAGGCACAACGAATACACCATGCCACTGTGCTTGGCTTTTATCGACTACGAAAAGGCATTTGACTCCATCTCAAAGCATCCGATAATGGATGCACTGCTTAACCAAGGGGTAAATAAAGCATATGTAATCGATAGGATCAGATATATGGATATATGGCAGGATCGATATATGATGGAGCTACAGCCACAATTCACCTTGATGATTTTGAAGTGGGAATTAATGTAGAACGGCAGGGTGACGGAATATCGCCTATTATTTTCTGGGCTGGCCTTGAAGAAGTATTCCGTAAACTGAATTGGAAACCAGATGATGTAAAGATCAACGGTGCAAACTTAAACCATCTTAGATTTGCAGATGATATCGTTCTCATTTCACAAGACCCAGAGGAGCTGCAAAGACGCATACAAGAGCTGCAAAGGGCTGGCGAACCATTTGGCTTGAAAATAAACCTGAAAAAGAGTCAGGTTATGTTCAATAACTTCGCTCAGGACAGAAGAATATCAGTTTTAGGAAGGGATTTGGAGATTGTGGACAACTTTATATATCTTGGGCAGAGGATTTCAATGGAGGAGAATACCGCCCGGGAGGTGGAACGGCGTGTTAAATATGGCTGGCAGGCATTTGGCAGGCTCAACATTGTGTTTAAGTGAAGACTCCCACTTTGCCTAAAAACAAAAGTCTTCGTTCAGTGCGTTCTACCCGTTATGACATACGAATGTGAAACCTGGACACTCACATCGCAATCAATGCAGAAACTTCGGGTAGGCCAGAGGAGAATGGAAAGATATTTCTTGTATGCTCGGCATTACAAGACGAGACAAAAAGTCCTGTGCATGTATCAGGGAACAAACGAAAGTCTGTGACATCATTGGAAGAGTAAAGCAATTGAAATGGAGATGGGAAGGCCATGTAGCGAGGCGATGGGATGACAGATGGACCAAGGCAATCCTGGAGTGGATAACGCTTGATCGCAAACGTCCGCGAAGAAGACCGAAAGCACGATGGATTGATGACATCGTTAAGTATATTGTACCAAAGTCGCAGAGGAAAGCTCAGGACCGTGAAAGTTGAAAACAGAGGCCTTCATCCTGCAGTGAAGAAGAGGCCTTCATCCTGCAGTGGATCGACACAGGCTGATGATGCACAGGATTTCCTGATGATACAGGAAAATTCTGTAACCCGTACTTATCTGCAAGCTTACCTAAAATCTCATCTTTCGTTAAGATATACCCAGATGTCATATAATTTGTCAACCCGTACAATTATTAGAAGAGCCTGCGATAGCAACTCTTGATTAACCAACAAGTTAACAAGCTTTCCACATTTATCACCAATAGGATATATATGGAATAGCATTGAACATAACCTTCAACCATTACCCCAGCTGCCAGTAAAGAATTTATTTTTAGGATGTATTACTCTCTACCATAGAGAACTACCTCCACTATATAGAATACTACCTCCACCATATAGAACTCACACAGCACTATGAAACATTAATATATTTCTTTCAATCCAAAACTCATTGGTACATGAAACTTACGCATGCATTTAAATTGCAATTGAAAGGCAAAAGATAAAATAAACAAAATAGTAATTATTTTGCTAAATAATACAATATATTATAGGGAAAAACTGAAATCATCAAACAACAAATTCAAATTCTTTATTTTCTATAAAATAATTAGATAATGTTGTAAAAATACAATATTACAGCACTTCCCAATGAAATAATAGGGGTACCACCTAATAATTCGTCACCATATAGATAACACACAAATTTTTCATCCTTGGCACAGAAAAGTTTTACCGCAATAAAAGAAAAGACAATTACTTAAACTTACCGATTGGTTGGACTGTCAGCTTTAATAATACCGCATTGGCTTGTGAGCAACGGCAATTTCAACTTAACATTTTTAAATCTGCCTTGACCCCAAGCGAAACACGCAGGATTTTCAGAATACCCCTGCATATAAAGTTTTCCGTGAAAATCTAGTTCAGGCTGATAGCTTATCGTCATGAAAGTTTCACTGCATGACACACTAACTGAAATATAAACAAGTTAATATATGGAGTTATTTGTCTGGGTTAATGTTAGTCACTGTTCAAGCATCTCGCTTTTTCGTAATATGCAGCATTTTGAATAGGTTTCAATAATTTTGGACCGTGCAGTTTAGTGTCTTCACTATGAAGCAAACACACGTTAGGATTCCGTCTGATAATACTGAACCCTCTACAATTGAAATTGTCAGTTGATTCGCATAATGCTTGACATTCTTCTTTGATTTTTTGTTGGAACATCATATCGACATGACTCAGTATTACGTTTTCGTATTCTTCATAAGCACAAAATTCTTTGTTTTGGTAATCTGGAATGTAACATGTCTGATAACATATTCAAAATATAGAGTTAGTAAATAAGTTCACTTCTGTTAGCTCTTATGATTCTCGATGCTATTACAGAACTCGATTATAAAGAGTTTTCCAATAAGAGTGGACCCAAGTGACAACTAATGTTTATCATTTTATTGTGAATCATGAATTCATTTTATTTTCTTATTTTGTATTTTATAGTCAGTTTTAATGTGTATTTCTACCGTGATTTTTGAAAAAATAAAATGACTTACATGTATGAGAATAGCGAAGTAGCTGTTGTTAATTTATAGAGAGTGCCTTCAAAATGCCAATGCTGCATCTCAATTACGTTGAACGTTTTCCGTTTCGGATTTACTCATTGCCGA
The DNA here is from genome assembly GCA_031761425.1 of Cosmopolites sordidus. Lineage (NCBI taxonomy): Eukaryota > Metazoa > Arthropoda > Insecta > Coleoptera > Curculionidae > Cosmopolites > Cosmopolites sordidus. The sequence goes on along the minus strand of JARFXV010000100.1, from coordinate 402,744 downwards.
AATCAGTTATTCGGGTTGTGCATAGAACCAGAGACACCGATGATTTGATGGAACCCCCGTGGAGGGCACTCAGGAAGGTATTCGAAGAACGGTATTCTTGTTGGGCCTGTCATCTTGCCGGACCGTTTAACGTTTAAGGATTACAAGAAAAGAAATCTTTAAAAAGAAGATCAAACAAGTAAAACGATTAAACTGGAAGAGATATACCACTAAACACTTTTTTTGAACTGCTCGACGCACTTTTCGCTAACCATGTTAGCATCATCAGGAGATGATTTAATCTTTAAAATGATGATTTAATAGATTAAATCATCTCCGGATGATGCTAACATGGCTAGCGAAACGTGCATCGAGCAGTTTATAAAAATGATTTGGTGTTTAGTGGTAAATCTTTTCAAGTTTAGTGTTTTACACCAAAGATTCCAATAGAAGAATAGAAGTAAAAGGATGTTACGACAACATGTTACTGGTGGTATGCAAGCGAAAATCATAAAATTGCATAGAAATTAATCCACAGGAAATATGTATTAAAAAATCTCAAAACAAAAAAAAATCCAAACCCTTGGACGTATACCCTCACAAAGAAACTAGAAGCGATGCTTGCAGTATTTAATAGGAAATTACTTACCAGAATTTTTATTGTTGTGAATAATACTAGAAATTAGAGGAATAGGCCAACCACTTAAAACCCAACCCGCGTAAAACGCAAATTTCACACTAAAAATGCCACGAGGGAGTTGGAGGTCGAATGGAGGGGTGATCGACTCCATCATTGCACAACACCAAAATACCTGCGAGTCACACTAGATCGCACCCTGACCTACAAGCAGCACTGCATAAACACCAAGGCCAAGGTTAGCAATCCAAATGACGAAATCAGAAAACTGACAAACAGACCCTGGGGCGCAAACTCGCACACATTGAGGATCACGGCCATGACTTTATGCTTTTACGCTACAGAATATGCGGCTATCATAACGGGATGCCTAAGACCGACCTCAATAGGAAACCTATATCCGTTAGCCGGCATAGCCCCGTCCAATATACGCAGGCAGCTCGCTGCAGACGAAAACACGACCCAAGACAAATTTACAGAAATGGGGACTGCTACCGGATGGTGTGGATGTCCTGTGTAAATATAAACATCTTCTAATTTGTGTGAATCGGTATCAACCCTGCATAATGAATGACATTAGGTTAGCGAATGACAAAGCTGTATCGGCTGTAATTCACTGGAAATGTATTGTTTGACCGGACACAGAAAGTAAGTAAGAGAATTAGGTATAAATTAGAAATCAAAAAGAGAAGTACCAGGTCTGTAAATATGAAACTGGAATTTGCCCATAGATGGCCCTAGCTGTCAATGTAGTTACCCTGAAACCGTGTTATTGGCGTCATTTCCTTGTTGACATCTGACAAAGATTTTGAACTAACAACAATACAAGTTTCATACAACAGTATTGGTTGTAATAGCGTTTATCATGTCGAATTTTGTGCCTGGAAACTACGATTTGCGGACATCATTGATTTTCTGTTACCATTTGAAGAAAACTGCTACAAACTCGCATGGAATACTTGTCGAAGCTTACGATGAACATGCTCTTGGTAAATCACATTGATTTGAGTGGTTTACAAATTCAAAAGTGGCAATTTTGACGTAAGAAACGGAGAACGTGGAAGACCGCCGAAAAACTTTAAAGACAGCAAATTGCAAGCATTGTTGGATGAGAATGACGCTCAAACGCAACAACACCTCGCGGATCAATTAAATGTGACACGAAAAGCCGTCTCACTATGTTTGAAAACCATGGGAAAAATCCAGAAGATGGAAAAATGGGTTCCACATGAAGTGAATGACAGACACCAGGAAAACCGAAAAACCACTTGCAAGATGCTGCTCGCCAGATACAAAAGAAAGTCATTCCTCCATCGAATTATAACTGGCTTTATTGTAAGTGGATATATTTTGAAAATCCAAAGCGTAAAAGATCATGGGTAACTCCAGGCGAACCATCGACATCGACTACAAGGTCAAATATCAGCGACCAGAATATCAAAAAAGGCAACACAAAGTGAATTTGTTTCATGATCATGCACCATTAGTTACAGCAAAACTGGTCAAGATGTATGTGGCTACTCACCAGACTTGACTCCGTACGATTACTACTAATTTGCATCGCTGACACGCACTTGCTGAGCAGCGGTTCACTTCTTACGAAAATGGCTCGATGACCGGTTTGCTTCAAAAGAGCAACAGTTTTTTTGGCGTGGCATCGACAAATAGTCAGATAGGTGGGCAAAATGCTAACGATGGGCAATACTTTGAATAAAATATGTTTTATCATTTTTCTACAATAAACGTGTATTTTTTCACAAAAAAACACGTTGACAGGATAATGTAAGAACAGATGCTGAAGAATAACTGCACATTAAATTTGACGAACTTTAGTGCCACCGAAAGAAGAATTCTCTGAATAAGAAAATGTTCACTTATAAAAGTATTACAATGCGTAGGTAGATCTAGGCCTAGATCGATTTTTCTTCAATAAACTCTAGACATTTTACGAGAGCGACATAGTGAAAAAGGTTAAAAATGGCAAGTTGCAACATTGTCAATACATATTTTAAAATTAAAAAATCCGCATGTGTGTACTTATGTACGCATGTAAGAAGTTGTACTTCTTTGGCGTAGTTAAAAAAACAAGTCTTGATAAATGGCGAAGGTGTTATAATTTTAAAAAGAAAATATAAATTATGTGTTACATAGTTGGCGCGCAACTTCGTCCCACGCTAAAAATACACACTGATATGTTTCCCCAACGCACCACAAGAAGTATAACTTCAAAAATATTTCGTATATTGATTTAAAAACATTCAAATAACAGGGGATTTTTTTTCCGTGCTCCACGTAAAATTTTCCCAATTCTTCAGTTGTCATCAAACGTCAGCAAGCGTCTATCGAGACCGGTTTTCCGGACTTAAGCCCTCATCAGTCGAGCTCAAATTGAACTTTCGCAAGCAACCCGACTGATGACGGCTTAAGGCCAGAAGCCGGTCTTGGGAGAAGTCCACTCTTATTGATTGCGATTTGGTAATGACTGGGCAAATTTTACGTGGAGCACGGAAAAAAAAATCCTTTGTTTTTTAAATATTTTTAATATTCTCCACAAGCCCTAATTATTATTATTAGGCACTATAAATATATCAGGTCTTTTTTGTACAATTTTTCATATTAAATTAAATATATTTCATTAGACCGCAAAAACAAAAAAAAACTCAAACTAACATATTTACCAAACTAATAAATAACAAAATAGGTATTAACAAAGGTTGCTAAAATATTGAAAAAATAATCAAGAGAAAAAGGTTGGGAAATCAATGAAGAGAAAGCAAAATACATTGTAATGATGAATGGTAAAGAGCAGGTGAACCCTTATCAGTAAAGAGTCTTGTGGATAACAAGTTATACGAGGGTAATCTAAAAAGTTTCCAGCCTAACACAGAAACAATTATTTTTCTTTAATCCGTCCAAATAGTAGTTGACATCTTGTTCTACAAAATAGTCGTTTACGAACGTGATTACCTCCTTATTTGATGAAAGTCACGCTCTTCCGAGCGAATCATTGAGCCTAGGAAAGAGAAAAAGTCACTGGGATCCAGATCTGGTGAATATGGTGGGTCGTCAATCAATTCTAATCCAATTTCGTGAATTTTTGCCATGACGACCAGTGAAGTGTGAGAGGGTGCGTCGTCTTGGTGGAACAAAACTGCCTCTTTCTTCAAATGCGGCCTTTTTTCCGCAACTTCTGCCTTCAGCTTGTCAAGTAACGATACTTTTTCCTTTAAGATAATCGATTAACACAACTCCATAACTATCCGAAAAAGCATAGCCATCACTTTCCCGGCCGAGGGAACAGTCTCCGTCTTTTTCGGAGACGATTCACACTTCGCAGACCGCTGTTTCGACTGTGTCTTGGGTACAGTGTAATGGTGTATCCAAGTTTCATCTACAGTAATTAATCGATGCCAAAATTCCAACTTATTTCGCTTAAAGTTTTTCAACAGAACTTCGAAAATGTTCATTCGAATACATTTTTGGTTCTGAGTGAGCAATCGCGCCACCCAACGCGCGGTTAGGTTTTTCATGCTCAAATCTTCAGTCGATATATGACAAACTGGTTTTTTCGAGATGCCCACAGCTTTTGCTATCTTTCTAATCTTAATTCGACTGTCGTCTAGCACTATTTGGTGAACTTTTTCAATGTTATCAGTAGTGGTTGCAGTTTTTGACCGTCCCGAACGTTCAATGTCAACCAAGCTGGTACGACCACGTTTAAATTCAACTGTCTAAAATTTCACCGTGACAAATAATGGTGCTGAGTAATGGCTTTAATGATGGCTCGATATTCCATTTTTCCCATCTTTACAGAAACACTAACATCGACTGACAAAAATGACTGATAAAAAACAACTGAGCCTCTAATATGGCTGAAATTTTCAAGGTTATCTTTCAACGCATGTACGAATTATATTAACCGAATATTTTTGACATGTAACGTCATCTTTACGTTGAGGCTGGAAACTTTTCAGACTACTCTCGTGTACATTTAGACGTACAGATTACTTTACATACTTGGGAGTCTACATAACAGCAACAATGAAGAAAGTGGGAAAAAAAAAGAAAAAAAGATTTATTAAGGGAAATAAAAGTTCGGGATCCCTAACGAACATTCTGCAATCAATGTCAGCATCAAGAAGAACAAAAGAGGCAGTAATAGACCAGAGGTATTATACGGCTGCGAGCTGTGAATACTGAATAAGTTTGAACAGCTGGAACTAGAAATAATAATAATAATAATAATAATAAAAATTTATTGAATCCTCAAGACAATACAAATATGCATGGATCAGGTCAAAACAAGAGCATGCACATTGCCACACTTCTGTACATACAAAGAATATATAACATTTAAACCTACATATAAATATTTTATTCTTGATAACGTATATAATTTAATAATGTAATAATGTATTTATTCAATCCCCACAACAATACAAATATCCATGATTAAGTCGGATTGATAGAATTGATAGAAATCTGGGAAATGAAGAGTCTCCGAAAAATTTATCGAAACAAAAAAGTGGATGACATGGAAGAGAAGGAGTCCTCCCATAACATCGGTAGTATGTGCGCAAAGCATAAGTTGGCTGAGACAGGTATAAGCACCAAAAGAAGAAGAGGAAGACCAAGGAGGAAGTGGATGGATGCAATAAAGGAGCTGAAAAACTGAAGATTAGAAACTGGGAAAGGAAGGCAACAAATACAAATAAATGGAGAGTAATCGCCTACAAGGCCTGTAGCGCTACCTATATATAATAAATAATCAGAAAGATACTTTAAAGTAAGTTTATACTTACCTGATGTATTTCCTGAATTTGCGCATTGATTTTCAAAATATTCATCGTCATATGTTGAAACTCTGTAAGAATTAGGCATCAAATACCGATTGGAATCGCTTAAGATACATATTCCGGTCGTTATATTATTTTCCGGTTCTTCATAACCAAAATTGGCTTTAAATTTGACGGATTTGCATTGAAACTCTTTTTCGTCTAGGCATTTCTGCTGACATTCGGACCTGCTTATATTATGTGACAGTGTTTTGGTATCGTTCCCTATTAATGTTGATCCTGGTACTCTTTCAAAAACCCATGATTTCTTACAAGGGACCTCTGAAACAAAAACAGTATTAATGGATGTAGTTACAGGTTTAAATAAACATTAATCTTTTTACTATACTTTAGAGATTTCTGCTATTCACTACCAAAAAGATCTACCTTGAAACAGTCGCAATGTTGCATGAATACGTGATACATTGAAACGGGGAGTGTAATGATAAATTAATGAAACTCGACATGGTTTATTACACAAAGTCTTAAAATTGGGATCATCAACTTCGCTTCTGTAAATGCATATTCCGAACATAATGTAATATACTGTAAAATTAAAACTTAATCTTAAATGGTTTTTATTATTATTATTCACGTATGGGCCCTGGTGGATCACGCGAAATACAGTTAGAGGCGTTTGTTGTTGTTAGCCTTCCTTTCTACCCATACTGATTTCATTCTTTCATTATGAGTTTTTTTCCTTTCATCAGACCAAGTTGTTCCAGTCTTCCTACATTTTTCTCTCTAGCCAACCTCCCAAACGTTAACCTTGTGTCTGCAACAGTTTCTATCCTGAATTTCATTTTGTGTAATATTTACTGATCTTAGATCATCTTTAATTTCAGCAATCCATTTAATTGTTTCTATTTTAACTCTATTCCTATTTTCATAAAATTCAACTATTTGTCTAGTCCTACTCGGATTCATCCGTTTTATGTGTCCGTAAAACTTAAGTCTTCTTTTTCTCATATCGCTATGTATATTTGTGTATTGTTTGATTTCTTGGTTATCTCGAAGTCGGTATGTTGTGCTATTTATTTATTTGGGGTCTAAGATTTTTTTAATGATTTTTTTTTCTTTCTTTTCAATATCCTCGATGTGTCTAGTTCAATTCAAAATGAGCGTTTCTGTGCATTATAGACATTCTGGTTTAATAATGGTGTTGTAATACCTCAGTTTTGTGTTTTTAGACGTGCATTTGTTGTTGTAAATATTTTGTGTAAGTCTCAATGCAGTTTCCATTTTTTGACATCTACCCTTATTGGCCGTTTTTTCCAACCCGTTATCCATAATTATTTCACCCAAATAATTAAATTGAGAGACTCGTCTGATGTTACCATATTTTGTTTTTAGAAATTTTTTGTGTCTTTTCAAAGGAAATTTGGAGTCCTACCTTTTCTGCTGTTTCTTTTAGGCTTTCAATCTGTTTTTGGGCCGTTAATATATCTTGAGCTAAATTTCTAGATCATCGAGCGAGATCAGGAAGCGCCAGACAATCTATTTTGATGTTGGTTCTCCTCAGTTTAATGGGTTGGTCAATATTCAGGGCCAATTTTTTTACACGCCACTCCTATATTACTTTTTCTAGAACACAGTTAAATAAGAGTGGCGAGAGTCCATCCCCTTGTCTCACTCCAGTTTTAATTTCGAAAGGCTCTAAGATGTTACCAATGAATGTAACTTTTGACTTTGTGTTAGTTTGTGTTGCTTTAATAATTGCTAGCGTTTTCAGATCTAGTCCTTGTTCTTCCAAGATTTGGAATAAAGATTTGGTGTCAATAGAATCATATGCTTTTTTGAAATCCACAAATGTACAGACAAGATATTTATTGTATAGTTTTTGATGTCTTGGGATCAACTTTAGATTTAGAAATCGTTTTTATTATATATCATTTTAACATCATATTAGTGGTATCGGTTACCGTTTACAACCTTGTCAACATAGTGATTATTTATAATTTTTGATATTTATGTTGAACCGTTTAACATGCATATGGAATAATGAATTAGACAGGAGAGTTTGCCAGTATATTTGTGTATTACTCTGCTATCCAATCTAAATGTTTTACGCCATTCGTTCGAAAAGTTTTTGTCTTCATAATGAAAACACAATATTTTCGAGATTCAACAAATTTTGCTAAGAACTCATCTGACTAATTTATATCACTCCTGTTTTGTATTGCCTGTTGGCAAATATTTATATTTAATTATATATTTTCTATAATTTATCTATATATTTATTATTTTACTTTAATATATATTTTATTGTGCATTTATTAGTATTAGTAGTATTAGTACCAACCACCCCAAAAACACACTCTGGTGCCATATATAACTTAACCCTTGTCCAGGTCATTTCGAGATTTGGGTCTGTGAATGGGAATGTGAGCGATAGCATCAAATTTCAAGAATATGAGCGATATCTTGAAATCGGTCCTGAAGTCGAAGAAGATTTTTCTTCTACCAGAAGTACTCGAAGTGTTACTCGACAAGTTGAAGTTTCTCATTGGATTCTACAGGGTGCAACACCAAAATCCGGACAAAATTCAATTTCAATTTCTCGCCGTTCTATATCACTTGCAGAAGTCGCGATTGGTGTCCAAATAGCTTGACGCATGTATTAAACAGTCATAACCTCGAAATAGTCGCAATGTTGAAACCAAATGCGGACTATAACTGAAGCGATTGTCGAAGGTGTCCGCGCTGGGCGCTTTGCGAGAAAATCATTCGGTTCTTCGGGTATCCCAGATCAATTGTGTATGATATTGTCGCGAAGTATAATGACTCGTATTAGCGGGCTCAGGGGCTGATTTTTGAGGACCCAGAGCAGTCGATCCGAAAATTGTCGTCGGTGTGAGTGAAAAAAATATGCGTCTAATCGTCGAGGATGACTTCCGCTATAAGTCTTACACAATTAAGGTAAGACAGATGCTTTCCGAAGCTTCCAGGACAAAGCAAGTTGAACGCTGCAACCGGCTTTTGTGTTCCTTAAGAAACAATGCTGCCGGACGCCTCAGGTTTTTTGTGACGAAAAAATTTGTACTATCAATGCGAAAATCAGTCCAAGGAATGATCGTTAGCTCACACATGATCCTAAAGATGTCCCCATTGTTTCCAGAACAAAATTTCCGGCGAATGTTCACATTTTAAGTGTTGGGTCCAGTAAGGGTGATGCCACCGCATTTCTTTAACAAAAGGAAAAATGTCACAAAAGATGTTTTTTTGGGTGTTTTGACAAATGTGATGAAGCCGTTGATGGAGACTGTGTTGTTTGGAAAGCCGTATGTTTTTCAGCAGGTCGGTGCGCCCGCTCACACAAGTTATTTGATTGCGAAATGTTTATTGACTAAAATCAAAAAAATCCAAATTTTTTGTTCAATATTTTATTAACCGACGAAGCTTCTTTCATCAGGATTAAGATGGTGGACACCTTGAGCAGTTAATTTAATAAAACAAATAATCATATGTTTCTCAGTGTAACGTGAATCGTTTAAAACGTGTTATGTTGTTAATTAGTGCTACTAATATCAACTTTGATTTTAAACGACAATAATGTGTAAGCATTCCTGTTTTTGAGTAATAAAACAAATCAAAGTTATACTGAAACGTATAGAATAAATGGCTATAAAAATAATATTTTATTTTCTTATAAAACCTTAAGAGGTCAATGCAACAACAACTGAATTCTCTCGATGGAAATAAACACGACAACCGAACTAATATTTTTTGTTTCCATTGTCTACATTGGTTATATTGCCAGTTGTTAAGAAAACTTCTGACCTGTTTTGAAAAGTTCTCACATGTTTTCCACGGAAACGGTTGCATTCTGGATACGTGTTTTACGGACACTTTTTATTAAAAAAAAAAGAATTGTTGATTACATTTACGGTTTTACTTTCCCTTATACCCTGTATAGTCGCTTTATATAATAAATAAATCTTAAGGTGCATTTTCGAAGTGAAGAATAAAATGGAATCCCAGCAAAAAAGCTATTATATGAATCCTTGGAATTTCCAACACTTATATATGAATAGCAAATAAAACGTTTTTTTCTGCTAATATATTTATATTATTTTGTCCTTTATATGAAATAATACGAGTGAAGAAAAGTGTTGGAATTAGTTTAATACATGGAAAATTTAACACCATTAGTATTGTTTGTTCACAAACAAGCCTGTGATTAAACAGAAGTACTTATGGCGATATTTAAGATGTCGAATTTATTGGTTTAATACATTTGCCTAAACCTAACTGTAAAAAAAAAGTATAATCAATTTTTGTTTGTTTTGATTTGTTTTTTTCAGAAAAATAGTTGTTATATTCAAATAAACGCCGAAACCAAATCAAATCCAACCATCTATATTTGGTGCATCTTCATTGAGAGTAATTATTTGTAACAAAATGTTTACTTGCTATTCTTTGCTCACTCCCTTCTTCCTTTGCCCTTTCCTCCTTCTTTTTGAACATTTTGATTAATTCTTTCTCTGATTTTGCCATTAGGGACATCATCCACGAAAGACATTCAATGGTGGTCATTACTGAAGATATATATATATATATATATATATATATATATATATATATATATATATATATATATATATATATATATATATATATATATATACATTGTATCCTTTGTACATGATAAGGATCAGTATCATCTTCATTGAGAGTAATTATTTGTAACAAAATGTTTACTTGCTATTCTTTGCTCACTCCCTTCTTCCTTTGCCCTTTCCTCCTTCTTTTTGAACATTTTGATTAATTCTTTCTCTGATTTTGCCATTAGGGACATCATCCACGAAAGACATTCAGTGGTGGTCATTACTGAAGATATATATATATATATATATATATATATATATATATATATATATATATATATATATATATATATATATATATACATTGTATCCTTTGTACATGATAAGGATCAGTAATGGCTCTTTTAGTGTTCTATGTACAGAGTGCGGCGACAAAATCGGGACAAATTAAACATTTTTTAAACATAATTTTTATTATAAAAACGAAAAAGTTAAACATTGTTTTTACTAAATTGTTTAAAAGGTCAAAAAGAACACATTTACTCAATCTATCCTTCTCCTACTTGAATGACCGCTTTCATTCTCAGTCGACAGCGCTCGCAGGCTTGTTTTAATGCATCACATTCTATATCGGTTAATACCGCTTTAATAGCGGGTCTCAATGATGCGACATTTCGATGTCTGGACTTGTTGGAGACCCTTTCAACCACGCTCCATACATAGAAGACCTAAGGATTTAAATCTGAGCTATTGGGAGGCAACAATTTTTTGGACCAAAACATGTCGACATTGTTCGACAACCAATTTTGAATCAAATGACTTGTGTGGGCCGACTATTTTACTGCTGGAAAACATACGGCTTTCCAGACGACACAGTTTCCATCCACGGCTTCACTACATTTGTCAGAACACGGGAATAAATCTATTTTGTGACATTTTTCCCCTCTGTTAAAGAAATGCGTTGGCATCACCCTCACTGGACGCAACACTTAGCACGTGAACATCCGCGGGATATTTTGTTCTGGAAACAATAGGAACATCTTTAGGATCATATGCGAGTCAGCGATTATTCCTTCGATTGAGTTTCTCATCGACAGTAAAAATTATTTCGTCAGAAAAAAATCTGAAGCGTTCGGCAACATTGTTTCTTAAGGAAGACAAAAGCAGGTTGCAGCGTTCAACTCGCTTCGTCCTGGCAGCTTCGGAAATCGCCTGTCTCACTTTAATTGTGTAAGACTTGTAACGGAAGTTCCCATCGATGATTCGACGCATAGTTTTATCAGTCTCACCGACAACCGATGACAATTTTCGTATCGAGGGGCCTGGGTCCTCAAAAAGTTGCTCCTGAGCCCGTTGAATGATGTGGGGCGTCCTGACACGCCCTCCTTCGAGTCAGTTTTCTTTGTCGGTATTGCAAAATCTTCATTGGACTTCTCTGACTCATTAGACTTTGCGACAACATCATACACAGTGGATCTCGGATAGCCGAAGAACCGAGTGATTTCTGAGGACAGTTTTTTTTCTAGGCATTTTCTTGATGGAAATTCGTACTAAAAACTCTACAATATAACGCATTTCGCTTCTCTGTAGCTTCTTCGGATGGTTGACAAAGATTGATGAATGATGAATGATGAACGGATGATTTCTCTCGCAAAGCGCCCAGCGCGAACACTTTCGATAATCGCTTGAGTTATACACAGCGCTTGGTTTCAACATTGCGACTGTGTCGAGCTTATGACTCTTTAATACATGCGTCACGCTATTTGGATGCAAATCGCGACCTCTACAAGTGGTATAGAACGGCGGGAAATTCAAATCGAATTTTATCCGGATTTTAGTTCTGCATCCTGTAGAATCCAATAGAAAACTTCAACATGTCGAGGAACACTTCGAGTACTTTTAGTAGAAAAAATTTCTTCTTCAGAACCGATTTCAACTTCAGGACCGATTTCAAGCTGCCGCTCATATTCTTGAAATTTGATGCTACTCGCTCGCATTCCCATTCATAAACCCAAACTTTAAGTGGCCTGGAGAAAGGTGAAATTATATATGGCACCAGAGTGTGTTTTTGAGGTGGTTAGTACTAATACTACTAATATTAATAGATGCATAGTAAAATATGTATTAAAGTAAAATAATAAATATATAGATAAATTATAGAAAATATATATTTACCAACAGGCCGTACAAAACATAAAAGGTGTGATATAAATGGCCAGATGAGGCCAAAATTTGTTGAATCTCAAAAATATAGTATTTTCATTATCAAGACAAGAACTTTTCGAACGATTGGCGTAAAACATTTAGATTGGATAGCAGAGTAGTACACAAATGCACTGGCAAACTCTCCTGTATAACTCATTCCATATACATGTTAAATAGTTCTAGATAAATATCAAAAATTATAAATAATCACTATATTCAGGATTGAAGGTTGTAAATGGTAACCGATACCAAGAATATGGTTAAAATGATATATAATAAAAACGGTTGAAGATTAAGTCTTAATTTTACAGTCTATTATATTATGTTCAGAATATAATATCATTTAAATGGTGGCGTCGGCTTCATTTACAGAAGCGAATTTGATGACCCAAATTTTATGACTTTGTGTAATAAACCATGTCGAGTTTCAATAATTCATCATCCCACGACCCATTTCAATGCATCACGTATTCGTGAATTGTGTGTAAAGATAAAAATTATTCTATGTAATCCCATAAAAAGTAATGCAAATGAATTAAGTCACTACTTCTTGGAAGCCAACAAACTTTTTTATTTTTCAATTAAATCAGTTCAGTTTAATTCTGACCAAACAAAATCTGTTAACTTCAATTAATACCGTTTCCCGTTGACTTAACCGATTTTTTTATGACATGTTGAAAAGAATAAAGTCTAATGAATGCGACCGTGCTATAACGAAGTGCTCCAATGACGCAGACGGCGTGCAGTGTCACTTATCGCTTTAGCACTTGAATGGTTAACTCTTCCAAGAATGACGAGGTTTGCGTATTGTATTTCAGTAGGCAAGAGTGTAAAATCTGACAAGGAATCAGTTCGAGGTTAGGTTAGACCGGATGCCTTCTGAGAGGGTTTTTACACAAACCTACGATTGATAACCCTTGGGCTGATCGAGGTTAATCGATAGCTGATGAGCGTGGGTTCGAGCTCAGATTGAGCTGTAGGGTCAGTCACAAAGTAACGACCGATGATTAAATAGGTTCAGGTAAATCATAATGTAAAACACATCACATATGCAAAGGCTTTTCTTGTATCACCTGTAGATTATTGTCACATTAAAAATTACACATTTGCTTACTTTCAAAGCTAAATACCAAAAATTAATTTTATATGAAAATATATATTTTTAATTCTTTGTAATAAAAGGACATGAAATATTATTTAATAAATAAAATCCTTGAAGCTTTATACAGCATGATCCGTGAATGATATACTTCTCGCTTTAATAAGTTTCATCAAGACCAATTCTAATTGTTTATTTTAATTTGATATCAGTTACAAAGCAGACTGTTTCGAAGCGAATTGAAGGCTTTTTCTAATAAAGGGTCTTTCAAATTGAACTCAAGATTAATGGTAAAGGTTTTTTAACAGATAGATAGACCAGATATTAACAATACCTTACATAATCCCCATATTCGTTTATTTAGTTATTTTCTAATAAACTAAATAAACTAATATTATCTTTCATCGATTATCACCCCTTAGATAAAAATGGTTTTAATCTGCTGATGAAGACGGATTTAAATAAAAAGTTTTCCAATATTGATCCACGATGCTAGTAATCGAGATCTAGGTTGACCTGATCTCAAAGAGGAGGAAGAAATAAAGCTTTTAGTGTTTGCTGCGAATCGTGAAACAGTAGTTATCGGAGAACCAGTGGTTGAGAGTAGATTTAACATATGAGTGAAACTTCTCTACTATAATTTAAATTCTCATTTACGAAGATCATTCGAAACCCCATATTAATGAAATGATTTCACGAGGAGTTGATAAAAAAACGCCTTCGTTAAATTGATCAATTTGCACTGCGTCCTCCCTATTCTCCGGACTTGGCTCCTTCCGACTTCCGTCTCCTTCCAAACATGAAGAAATGGCTAAATGAAAAGAAATTTAAATCAAACGAAGAGATCATAGCCGAAACAAAGGTAAAACTATTTTGCAAAGTTCGCGAAGCGTTACTTTTTTCAGGGCATAAAAAAATTTGGCAAATCATTGAGTGAACCGTTTTGAACTAAAAGGAGATTATATTGATAAATAAATCGATTTTTAATCAAAAAATCAATATTTCATTTAAAAAGATCTCAATTTCAAATCCGAATTTCCGATTTTTCACACATTACGCTAACAATGTTAGCATATGAGGAAATTATTAAAACGTAATCGGATTTTTTTCTGATTTAATTATTTTCTGAAGGCGCTAATATATTTAACGAAACATACGCCAAAAAAAATCGAAGAAAGTAGTTTGAGATTTTGTGAAAAGTTTCTATGTATGGATATCAAAGTATTTTTGTACTTCTGATAAAGCTCACGTGCAATTCTTTCTTACCTTCCTTCAAGCAGGTTTTAACGAACCAAGCAGCTTCGTTGTCGATGACTTGTCTAATTTCTTGTCCAGCCGCACCAACATCGTAGTCGAACCAGTAACATTCCTGAGTGTCATAGTGTAGAACAAAACTCACGCATCGTTCATTTGATTCGCATTGAGATAAACAATCTAAAGTAACAGGATTCAAAGTATCGTCGCTGCGCACCAACAGTTGAGCGTTATCTGATGATGGTCTCAAACCGATAATTTTCTCGAAATGTGTATCTGACTTTGGACAGTTAAACGCAGATATCGCTGAAAAATATTCAGTTATGTAAATGATGATTATGTCAGCTGTATTATTTTAAAAAGGTATATAAATATTAGTGATCTCATTATCTGAGATCTTTCTGGTAGTTTAAAATGATTAGAATTGCAATTAAAAGTTAAAATATTTTTTTATGTATTTTTTACAATAATTTTGATGTATTAGTTTAAAAGGCTTAATTTTTGTCGCTTACATTTGCATGTCTCTGGAATTGGTAAATATAAATCTGTACAACTAATTTTTTTTTTGTAAATAATAATATACTGAGGAACAAAAAAAAGCAAAATGTAGTATACTTATATAAATCAAAATAAAAATACTGCTTGTATAACGTTTTGCTTGTTTACCTTTATGTATCAATAGGGTAGATCGGGGCTAGTTGAGCAACTTTTCGCTTGTTCTCCGATATCTTTAAGAATATGCATCAGATTTAATTGATTCTTATTCTGTTAGGTTCGTAATTTACCAAAAACGTCTAGCTATGTAAAAACGATCCAAGTACAAGTTTAAAAGTTATTGTCGAAAATGCGAGAGCGCTCCAAGTTGCTCAACGTGCCCCACTAGTTGGGCTAGTTGAGCATGGGTATGGGACTAGTTGAACAATGGCTAAAATGGACTTGATGACTGTATAGAATGATATGAATACAAAATAATCGTAATCAACAAGCAAATATTTATTTATTATGATTATTACATATTCATATTGTTATTATATCTCTGGAAAAATAAAATTAAAATTAAACAAAATTAAATCTTTCCAATCTTTGGATTATTATTACACTTTTTATATTTAAAAATATATATTTAAGAATAATTATAACGCAAATAAATATTATTCTAATCTAACTAATCATGAGATCAAGAATATTGCTGGATGATAAATAATCCCAAATTATTAATCATCTTTGTCTCTATCACAATTAATACAAACTATACTCTTTACAAAATATACAAAATACTCTTTAAAATCATCCTGTTAATATTAAATTGTTTGGTTGGCAGCATTTACACTCATTTTTCCTCCTCTACGACTTTTGCTGCATCACTCAATTGTTGACTAGTAGCTAAATATTGTTTGGTCTATCTTTTATATGTACGCATCCTAAAATGTAATAATAATCATTATTACAATTATCAATATAAGAAATTTTAATTAGTAAACTTCGCGTAGAATCACCACATGTACAAATTTATTGATGGTTATTAATTTATTAAAGAAAAATTTAATTTTCTACAATAAACATCTAGAAGGGCTAGTTGAGCAAGAATTGAATGCCCGTTGCTCAACTAGCCCCAGTTGAGGCAACAAAATAAAAATTAGGTTATAAAAAAATCATAAGAGTTAAAAATAAATAACCATCAATAATCGAAAGAACAATAATTAACTAATTTTTAAATACTTACGTGGTTCTTAAGTATTTTTATATGAGTATAGTAGAAAAATTATGATGACCTATAGTATTATAGGTCATCATAATATAAAAAAGTATTTTTTTTTACGCCGGAAAAAAACAAAACGTTCTCTTATTTTATCGGAGTACCGGATAGCAATTGACAGTCGCGCTATGTATTCCCCTCCCATAACCCCTTATTTTCGCCATTACACTTTTATTGTAAGTAGCTTAGTTTTTTCGAGATATTTCGATTGCACAACTTGCCCCTATGATCAACTAGTATCGCTCTACCCTATACAATTGCTAAAAATGCGATAAATTAAACGGTTTAAAAATGTTTTATCAAGTTGTTTTTCGTAAGCTACAAAAATTAGTAGTTTTTTGGTAGTTCTATTAAACATGCTAAATAAAAAAAAAACGAGTTCTTGCATCAGATCATTTCAGGCAATCATCCGAATTTGAAAGAAAAAGGATCGTAATATAATTTGGACCGTTGGACATTGCTGCTTCTATCGTTATGAAGATATGAATAAGATGTTGTCACGATAATAGTTGTACACCATGACTAACATTTAGCCCAGACATGTCTGGGGGACATACGTTCGCATCAAAATCAAGAATATTAGTACAGATCGCTGCAACGATCTGGGCGGTTTACCCATCTATCGTTTATGAGGAAACTCATCTAATATGGATACCATGGGGCAGAGAAGCCCCACTAGTCTTTGGCTAATACCCTCGGACTGGTGTAGGCTCTTGGGGTTGCCGTTTCCGCTAGATATTCGGTATGCGGCTTGCCCGAAACCGTGAAGCAAATAGGTGAATCTGAGCCAGATTCATGCAGGTAAGACTATCTCAAGAGTGACTCTTATTCAACATTCACTATGGGGATGTGTTATCACCTTTATTATAATGCCTCCTCTTACAAGATATCACACCTTTCGATGAGGATCAGGATCAGGATCAGGGGATCAGGAATGGGTCTCAGATTGTTTTAGTGAAGAGTCTAAATTTTGTTTAGATGATCATGATGGGCATAGAAGGGTCTGACGATTTTGGGGTGATTATTATAGTACAGAGGACTTTATAGTTGGGAAGAGGTCAGCCTTAGTGATTATCATAGGAAATTTAAATGGAACCTGTAATGTAATTGAAACATTGCGGTCAGTCGTTAAACCACTTATCAGGAAGATGAAATTTCTTGTTTTTTTTTCATCATTACATAATAAAGGGTGCTAACCAAATAAAACACAAAAAAAGTTTACACAATAAGAGCGGGATATTTGAATTGTGCGCCATTGTAACTGTCATGATTCGATAGGTAAAGAATTGTAACAGGTCGATAAGAGACAGGTAGGAGTTAATAAACATGAAGTGTTATATGATTAAAGAAAGTGCGTCCGATTTTCGGTAGAAATAATGTTCCAAATTTATGAATTGTGAAAAGAATAATCGAAAAATTTGAAAGTACTGGTTTAGTTATTGATGTTAAACACACGACGCAAGCTCGTAGTGGTCGTTCAGAACAAAACATCACAGCAGTCCAGGGTCCTCGATTCGTCATGGTACACAATAATTGGACATTTCAACAGCCACTCTTTACCGTGTTATTTTTCTTTACAGCGAAGAGATTCGATCATTGAACAACAAGCAGTGAACGCCGATTTTGTGGACAAAATCATCTTCAGCGATCGAGCTGAATCGTTGCTCGTTCGAAATCAATGGCTTCGTTAAAAGGCACAATTACCACATTTGGACTCAGAAAATCCTCGAATGATTCATGAAAAACAAATGCATCTCCAAAGTGTCACTGTTTGGTGTGCATTGTGGCCTGGAGGAATCATTGGACCATTTTCCTTTGACTACGAGGCAGGTAATGCATTAACGGTTAATGGCCAACGTTATCGTGACATGATAACCCAGTTCTTTGTCCCGCAATTGGAAGATATTGCTCTTGAAGGCATGTGGTTTCAGCAGGACGGTATCACTTGCCATACCACTCGTGAAACGTTGACGGTCTTGCACCAGTTTCCTGATCATGTCATCTCCCGTTTTGGTGACCACACTTAACCGCCACGATCTTGCGATTTAACACTTATGGACTTTATTGTGGGGTTTTCTCAGGTTAACGGTAACAAGCCCACGATCCCCCAAGCATTAAAGGCCGAAATTGAACGCTGTATCAATGAAATACCGACACATTTATGCCAAACCGTTATTGAAAAAGCCGTGGCGGCCATTTACTGGATGTATTGTTCCTTCCATCATTTCCAAATGTCTACATTATAAATCAATAAATATTACAATAATTTGCTATAGAAAACCATGTTTTATTTAAAATTTACATCTTACGCTCTTATTGTTATTTACAAACATTCTTTACTATCATTATTATATATTCTCTAGTATATTTTAAATGAAAAAGTTTTTGTGTTATAGGCACTTCAGCATCTAAAACTACTTAGCCACTGGCCCTACAGCTGAATATAAGCTCCGAGCCACAGTCATCAGTTGTCGATTAACCTGGGTCAGCATCACCAAGGACTCTTGGTTATGGTTAAGCACCAGTTTCTCACATTACCCAGTCTGGTTACTGGCTTAATTGAGCGCCAATTACATACTATTGACAATAGAACACAGACAAACATATAAACAAAATATAAACGTCGGCACTGTGTGCGAAAATGGAATCCGCTTAGCTGCAGACGTCGTACTACCGTTCCATCGTCTTAGGCAAGACTATCGGTCATTTCAAATGAATGAATATAACACCAAATGCGATTTTCGATATGCACTAATTATTCCAACGTCGGGATAATATGATGAGCAAACTGCAACAGAAAGAACATATAAAGAGTGGATTCGACAATGTCCTTTCAGTGCGTAGAGAGTCATAGCTCTACCTGTAGTTATAAAAAAGCATCAGGTACTTGCCATCAGACATTGTCATATCGGTTGCATCCGACAAGAAGTCTAAGAGGTCATTTGTCACGTATTTGAATACTTTCAGGATGACCTACTTGTGTTCAAACTAATAAATCACTCAAATATCGTACATTGAACAACATACTCATGCGTAACTCGGATCCTCAAATTTTCTTATTCATGTCCTCAAAATCATAAAAATGGCAATGTTCTATCACTCCATTCCTCCATTTTCAAATTCAGATAATTGCAGGAGGCGACGTAGTGCACGAACCCTTGTCATTTTAACATTTTTAGTAGAACCACTATAATTCTGCTTGATTACATTGGACATACTGAAAGCTTTGGATGACGAACCCGCTACGACCGAAAATCATCACAAAATTCTAGTTTGATCATAAAAATCAGTTTTTTTTTTGTCAGGATGAGAATGAAAAATCTTAACAACCACAGAAATAACTTAAATAACTTGAGCTAACCAACAAATTGTTTTTAACCAATTATATGAAGTTTGGGGTTAAAAAATAATATAACCAAGAACAAGTACATGCTATTTAAGAATTTGGTATATTCCATTTCTTTGCAGACATTCTAGAATGTATGCTACACGAACAATTTCAAAACGGCCTTTAGAATGACCGGTGAATAACTGACCTGTTATAATAACTAGTTAATTTGAGGCCCTTATTTCCAGAAACTGATTTCATGAATTTGTAAAGCACTTATTATTATTTTCCTTTAGAGGGTTATATGATTCGATGTGATAAGACATAACATGACTAATTTTGTTAATAAAAAACACTCTCGAATTTATGTTTCAAGCAACCTTTAAGTCATCCCTATTAAGTTATAATTTGGTGCAATGCGCGAAAATAAAAACAATGCATATTTAACTAAATTGCTTACATAAAATGATAATAACCACTGTTATTTAACAGCATAGTTGCCAACTCAATATTTAAATATCTCTACTTTAAATATCTAAATATATTATGCACATTTTTCAACTTACCTAAAGTTATTTTACACAATATTAAAACAAATAAACTTGCTAACATCATAAATATGGCACATTATTTATTATATAAAATCCAACACAAATATTTATGAAAAAATCGCTTTATAACTCTCTTCGGCAAACATTAACTGGTGTTAAATCGTCAAACAATAAAAAAATGATTGAGTCCGAAATTTGAAGTTATTTAAGTACCCATCGATTCGCGAGTAGTACCACATTTCCTACTGGCGATACTCACTGGGAAACATCGTATATGCATCATTGACACAATAGTCTATCTGCATTACGCAAACACAGGTGGCCTTGGCGTACATGCAGACGGTACTGTTGCTATTTTTTTTTTAAGTTAATGAGCGATTGATAGCACTATTCCTAAATTGGTGTTTATTAAGGCTCATAATTGTACTGCACTTTATATTTTCAAATCAGCCAAAGCTCAACGCTAATTTAATCAATAGAACGAACAAAAGTTTTTTGAAAAATAATCATAATCCAACTTATTGATTTATTTAGTGGCAACAGAGCCATATCTTAATTAGTACATATCATACGTGCAACCAAATATGACACGACTGGCTTATTCATATATATTATACAATTTTAAGAGCAATGAGCCATATAAATATAAACATTTCATATATTGTGTGTTTTTTAATTACCAAATGGAAACAAGGTGATGATTTGTACATAGAATATTTGTATAATATCTATAATATGGGGTTGTTCGGAAAGTTCATAGGGATTTTCCATTAGTTGCTCTTTTAAGGTTTGCAAATAAATTTCTGTTTTAAAGTAGTAATGTTTATTTTACATATTATTAATTCCTATGGCATTTTCAATGTTTACGTTCAGATTCGCTTTGATTTCAGTTAGTCAAGTTATGATTATCACACACACATTATGATTTTTAATTTAAAAATGGCAAGAACACAGTCGAAACAAAAAACAATATTTCTATCAATGATAATAATTAAAACACTTGGTATTTGTTTCACAATATATTCAAGATATTCTCTAACATGTTTCGGCCTCGCGACCATTCTCAAAGAGAGTTATGTATAAACTCTTTGAGAATGGTCGCGAGGCCGAAACATGTTAGAGAATATCTTGAATATATTGTGAAACAAATACCAAGTGTTTTAATTATTATCATTGTTACTATGTTTCACCAAGAGCCAACCGCGCAATCAATCAAAACTAATATTTCTATCGTTCACGGAGAGAATTCTGTTGGATAGACCAGAATAGTGAAAAATTGGTTTGGTCACAGTAGGCCATAGTAGCCGAAGATCTATGCACGACGGTTCATGAGATACCAGAAAAGTTAAATATTTATAATAAGGTAAATAAAGTTAATGATAGGTTACTAATAAATAGTATATAATAATATAATATATAATAATGTAGTATATAATAATATGGTACAAAATAATATAGTATATATGAGTGGCAGCTCGTGAGGGAGGGCGTTGGGGCGCCAATCCTCTAGCATTTATCACGATAAACAATTTTTCAAAGCAAAACACCATATTTTATTCCGTTCAGTTTTTTTCCTTTAACTCACTTTCCTGGTTCACCTCCTCTATAAGGTTTCAAAAGCACGAATAGTAAAAAGGAGGAAGGGGAAAGGAAAAAGAATCTGCAGCAGCATTATTTTCTTCTACGCCCTCCCACTTTAAAAACCCACGAGCCGTCACTGAATAATATAGTATATAATAATATAGTATATAATAATATAGTATATAATAATATAGTATATAATAATATAGTATATAATATAGTATATAATAATATAGTATATAATAATATACTATATAATAATATAAAAAAATTATAAATAAAGCAAAGTAAAGGTACTGGAGTCGACATATGATGAAGCTATAGGGACAATTCACCTTGATAATCTTGAAGTTGGAATTAGTGTAGACCGGAGTGTACGGCAGGGTAACGCAATATCGCCTATTTATTTTTCGGTCTGCTTTGAAGAAGTATTCCATAATCTGAATTGGGAACAGGATGGTATAAATATCAATGGCGCAAACTGAAACCATTTTAGATTTACAGATGATATCGTTCTCATTTCATAATACCCAGAGGAGCTGCAAAGACGAATAGAAGAGCTGCAAAAGGCTGGCGAATCATATGGCTTAAACATAAACCTGAAAATGAGTCAGGTTATGTTCAATAAATTTACTCGGGACAGAAGAGTGTTAGTTTTATGAAGGGAATTGGAAATTGTGGAACATTTTATATATTTTGGCAAGGGATTTCAATGGGGGGGGGATATAGCCCGAGAGATGGAACAGCGTGTAAAAAGTGGCTGGCAGGCATTTGGCAGGCTTAGCATAGTGTTTAAGAGCAAACTCCCAGCTTGCCTGAAAAGAAAAGTCTTCGATCAGTACGTCCTGCCGGTTATGACATGCGGAAGTTAAACCCGGACACTCACGTCGCAATCAATTTAAAAACTTCGGATAGCACAGAGGGGAATTGCAAGACCAGATAGAAAGCCCTGCACATGGATCAGGGAACAAACGAAAGTGTGCGACATCATTGGAAGAGTAAAGCTATTGAAATGGAGATGGGCAGGTCATATAACCAGGCGATGGGACGACAGATGACATCGTTAAGTATATTGGACTCGGGTCCAATATACTAAACGATGTCACGGAAGAGGAAAGCCCAGGACCATGAAAGGTCGAAGCATGCTGAAGAGGCCTTCATCTTGCAGTGGATCGATACGGGCTGATGATGATGATAAATATACACATCGACCATCTGGAGAAAATCTTCTTGTTCGAATCTCTTCGCGCAATCTTTTACTGAGAAAAAAATTGAGTTTTCATTTCTGAAGCGGATGGTAACTGATGATGAAAAGTGGATTGGATACAATAACGTGTACGGAAAAAATCATGAGGGTTGCCATGGTTAGTGATTTTAAGTAGGACAAAAGACGACCTTCATTAGATAAAAATTATGCTTCGCATATCTTCAACTTCGCGTGTCTTCAACGCAACCAGACCATTTACATCGACCTCTATTGTTCATAATTAAACCAGCTGAAAGCAGAAATTGGTCGGAACTAGCAAATAGGAATGGCATCGTGTTTCATCATGAAAATGCACGACCAAGACCCAGCAAAAATCGTTGAACTTCATTTGTAATAATTGGAAATGGAATAAACACCATGTGACAGAAACACCATCCACCTTACTCATCGAATTCTCGGACTACCATTTATTCCGCTCCCAAAATTTTAATTTTAATAGAAAAGTGTTTTAAAACGGAAGAAGAGTTGAAAAACATGTTGAGATTTGTTTTGGTAATATAGATGCTAATTGCTGGCAAAAAGACATTATGGACTTATCACTGTGTCATCATAAAGTTGTAAATAATAATGGTAATTGCATAATACGCTAAGTATTTATATAAATTATTCGGGGTTCGCTTTCTTAAAAAAAAAATCCCCATGAACAACCCAATAAAATAAACTTAACAAACCAAAAACACTGGCGAAACTGGAGGTATATTCCAAAAATCTTCTTCTTCCTGTGGTGCTACAACCCGTTAGTAAGCCTTGACCTCCTTCAACCTTCGTCTCCAACCACATCAATACATTGAATCCATCCAATCTAAAATTATGTACGAGACGTGCAAACATAGAAATGTGACTCATGGCGAAGCTTTCTATCTGGCAACAGTGTTGGTTTTCCTCTAAAGAGGCGATATGCCAACATATAATTGTTGGCATATCATATCAACATTCTAAAATCACTTGGTTGTTCGTAGCAATTATTTTTGTAAACTGGATTATAACGCTGCTCGAATTCATACCACGTGATTCAAAATAGGCTCCATTTGGTTTGATACATGCATGCTTGATGCAATCATACATGCACTTGGAATACGTCTCGGCCGGAATGGCAAAATGCGTTCCACAGAGAAGAGAAAAAAGTAGCACGGAGCCACATTCGGTGCTTGAGCGATCATTTTCGTCATATGTTTGGCCAAAAAATCACGCACAATTAGAGCAGCATGAAATGGCGCGTTTCATGCTCAGAATATCAACCAAAATGTGTTGAGATGATCCATAAGGTATGCCAAGATCTTCTGCTATCTCTCTAATGCCAACATGATGATTTTCAAGCACAATTTTATAAATTTTCTTGATGTTATCGTCGTTAACAGAAGTTGATGGTCGGCTGGCATGGGGTAAGTTTTCAACGATCCCGCAGCGTTCACTAAATGCTCTATGCCACTCAAATACTCTGGTTCTTTAGATAGCAGAATCCCCATAAGCAATCCGCAATATTTTCAATGCATCTGTTGCAGAAATTCCATTGGAAACACAAAATTATTTATTCAATTTTTTTATCCATTCGTTCGTGACATCCATTATTTTCGTGACACAAACAAAAATCTGCTAAAACACACACTAATTAGTATTGCGTTCAAATTTCACATGTATGTCACATACAGCTGTACCAACCTAAGAAACAAAATACCGAATCATAAACCGCGCATGGTTTAAATGACCCAGTCCCGATCAATTTTGATCACATGGTCACATGTCATATTATCAATCTTATTTTTTTGGGAATTCCATTACAAAATACTAAAGAATCAATTAAAATGGTCCCAATCAACATGTAGTACAATTCGCGGTCGTATTATGGATAAGTATGCAAAAAAGGTTCAAGGTTAATCATTATAACCTAAACAGGATACGAAACTGAAAAGGATCGATAATTTAAATATTTTTCACCTTATTGTACATTGTTATTATTAATTATAATTTAGGACACTTTCGTTTTATTGTTGATTTTTCATCGGCCACAAATATTCGACGTGCTTTTGAAAATTATTTAAGCAATCGCATTACTCAAACAACCAATATAATACCTGATTATTATTTCATAATTATTTATTTCTTCGCGTATCGTTAAATGACGGGTATAACAAAAATACCATAAGGGTACTATCGCAATAACCCTAACCATCGTATTCTATTTGCAATAAATAATGTTTCATTGAGTAACAACACTGTTGTAACGAGTTTTGGAAGAAATATGACATAATTTACTTGAGGGTTATTAATAAAGTTGTTTTGTTTTCACAAATAATTTTTTCACTGATATAATTAATGGTTGATTGATTTGTACGTTGCTTTGTGTTAGTTCCTTTTTAAATCGAATAAAATAAGTGTTTTACTTTGTAATTTTTCATTTATTTTATTTTTGACTTTGCGTGACTATAGTTTCGTAACCGTTTTCGAAATTGTTTTATTCGATAATTAATAGTATTAGCTTGTAATTTATGCGTTGCATTTTTTAAGTGTGATTTTTAATAATATATTTA
Organism: Cosmopolites sordidus; assembly: GCA_031761425.1. Lineage (NCBI taxonomy): Eukaryota > Metazoa > Arthropoda > Insecta > Coleoptera > Curculionidae > Cosmopolites > Cosmopolites sordidus. The sequence continues at coordinate 377,177 of JARFXV010000100.1, read as the reverse complement.
TGAATTATTAGAGGTAACCATAAGTAATGTCGTTTTGTGTACCCTATACTGCATTTTATATTAAATAAATAGGCAAAGATTAATATCTAAAAATGTTTCCACTATATTTAAAATTGCTTGTGTGACAATTGTTTCGACATACAGTGCTTCTTTCAAATACAAACTATACTAAACTAACAGTGAGAAAACATCAGGAGAAGATTAAATCATCTTCTGATGATGATAACATGGTTAGCGAAACGTACACACCGAAGGTTTCAATTGATCATGTTAGCATCATCAGGAGATGATTTAATCTAATTCTAAAAGTAAACTATGTTCTATTTATATACTAACCCTACCTAATGTGTGTAAAAATCATGAACCGTGAAGTTTACTGAGCCTTATATTAATAATTGAAAAAATTGACTGAACGATTGACTGACTGATGACACTCAGCTACTGCTATTATCTGCCATTATCTCATTGGATGCGTCCAAGAAAATCTAACACTACATATATACGCCATCCAACGGGAGGTATGTATATATATATATATATATATATATATATATATATATATATATATATATATATATATATATATATATATATATATATATATATATATAAATATATATATATATATATATATATATATATATATATATATATATATATATATATATATATGTATACCAGTATACCTCGCCTAAGGTACTGAACGGGTCACGGGAGGTGGATAGTTAAAGTTCCATTAGATACTAATGGACACCTGCGAATATCTCAAAATAAGCATCTCTGAACCAAGGCAAAAAAGTAAATCCACTTAGCATGATACATGACTTGTATCGAGCGGTTGAGTGGTCAGCGTCTGTTCAGCAGTGGTGCGGTTGAGATTTAAATTCCGGAACTAACCCCTCCAGTTTTAACCCTTGAACCGTCAAGGTTCAAACTTCTAATTCAAGGTATTAGATAAAGCGTTCTAGTAATTACAAAATTACCCCAGGAGGTAAGCAATCCTCTGCCGGCTTAAGTCCGGCCTTAAACGAAAAATATTTCAGAGGGAGTAAGAGACCTCTGGCCAAAGTCTGAAACCGAAAACAAAAACTTTCTTTGGAACGGTAAATATCAACTTTCTCCTGCGCCCAGGAAAACTACACGAATTGGGGCAAACATTGAATCAGCAAAAAAATTTAGCTCTGCAAGAAACCAGGTTGATAGATGATAACACCTTGGACTTCGGCAACTACAGATTTTTTAAAAGTAAACCGGGCAAAAGAATATTCAAAAATACACCACATCTTGGTGTTGCTTTCGCTATCTCAAAAACAATTCTTGGTTCTATAACTTATATCCACCCAGTAAATAATCGACTTATGACACTATCCCTCAACTGGGCTAAAAAAAACTATACATTTATTAATGCACACCGCCCAGTTAACGAAGAAAATAAATCTAATCCTGAAAAAGTAAATAAGTCCTGGGAAATTCTGGAAAAGCCTATTCCTAAAATACCCTCTAACCATGTAAAAATCCTTTTGGGTGCGCCCAACTAGCGAAAGAAAGAAAGCACAGAAAAATAGTTTGCTCTTTTCCCGCGCATAAATGGACTATTACTATGGAATCTCTCTATGGAGAGAAGATTGGTTGAACTATGTTCGCAGTTTAATCTAAAAAACATGTCAATCCATTTTAAGAAGAAAATAACAAAACAAAAGACCTGGAGATGCCCAAACACGTACATTTCAAATTGATTATGTTGCCATTTCATACCCCAATTATAAAGAGATTTTGAATATTCAAGTCAGGAAAGGAGCTAATATGGACACGGATCATTACTTGACTAGAATCAAACTTAGCTTAAAACCTCGAAAACTTATTCAAAAGAGACTGCTAATCTCAAAGTTCAACTAAACGAAAATTAAACCAACCTTAACAGAAGAGCTTGATAAACAACCAACACACAACTGGCAAGAATTAAAACAAAAAATTATTAAAAAAGTTGGTACCTTTACAAAAACGTAGACAACATCTGTGGTGGGAAGAAGTTTGTGAGCAAGCAGTATTAAGCCAAAGTAAAGCATTCAAAGAGTGGAACAGTTAAAAACAGTAATAAATTATAAGATCTTTTTGAAAGTAAGAAAAGAAATATAGAAGGTAATTAGACAAGCTAAAAGGAAATATGAAAACAATCGACTTAATGAAATAGAAAAAGATTTCCAAAAAAATAACACCCAAATTTTTTACAAAACATTTCAAATTAAATTAATAGACTATCAACCCAAAAAGTCTTTGCCTCCAAAAGAAAAACGGATAATTAGCTCTAAATAACCAAGATAATTGCAAAGAACTTGCAAAATATTTTGAACAAGTACCAAACTGTCTTGAGCCCTTAAACAGATTATCAACACTAAACCCTAAACAAACAAACCCAGATTCATTACCACCAAATGAAGATGAAATAATTAGGCAAATCAAGCGACTTAAAAATATCAAAGCTTCTGGTGAACATGGAATCACTGCTGACCTTTTGAAATCCGCTGGTCCAGGTACAATCAAGGAAATAACCAAAATTCTATAAGAAGTTTGGCGAACCGAACGAATTTCGGAAGACTGGAAAGATGCTCTATTCCATCCACTACATAAGAAAGGAGATAGAATGGATATAAACAACTATAGAGGGATATCTCTTCTCCCAGTTTGTTACAAGATTATATCTTAATGTGTACTAGACAGAGCACAGGGACAATTAGAACTTAAAATTGGTGAATATCTAGCAGGTTTTCAACCGGGCAGATCCTGCCCTGAGCAGATCCTGAATCTAAAGTTGATCCTAAGACAACAAAAACTGTACAATAAAAATCTCGTCTGTACATTCGTGGATTTCAAATAAGCATATGATTCTATTGACCTCGAATCTTTATTCTAAATCTTGAAAGAACTTGGACTAGATCTGAAAACGCTGGCAATTATTAAAGTAACACCAACTAACACAAGGTCAAAAGTAAAATTCATAGGTGACATCTCAGAGCTCTTCGAAATTAAAACTGGAGTGAGACAAGGGGTTGGACTCTCGCCACTCCTGTTTAACTGTGTTCTAGAAAAAGTAATACAGGAGTGAGGTGAAAAAAAGTTGGCCCTGAATATTGACCAACCCATTAAACTGGGGAGAACCAACATCAAAATAGATTGTCTGGCATTTGCTGATGATCTATCAATTTTTACTCAAGATATATTAATTGCACAAAAACAGATTGAAATCCTCAAAGAAACAGCAGAAAAGGTAGGACTCCAAATTTCCTTTGAAAAGACACAATACATGACTTGCAACAGACTAAGAACACCATTTCTAAAAACAAAATATGGTAACATCAGACGAGTCTCTCAATTCAAATATTTGGGTGAAATAATCATGGAAAACGGCTTGGAAAAAGCGGCCAGTAAGGGTAGATGTCAAAAAATGTGTGTGTTTTGTGACTTACACAAAATATTTACAACAAAAAATATATATCTAAAAACACAAAACTAAGACATTACTTAACACAGTTATTAAGCCAGAATATCTATATGGGGCATAAACGCTCATTTTGAATAGAAAGAGAGACATCGAGGAGATTGAAAAGAAGGAAAGAAAAATCTTAGGCCCCAAACAAATAAATAGCACAACATACCGACTTCGAGAAAACCAAGAAATCAAACAATGCACAGATATACATAACGATATGAGAAAGAGAAGTTTTACGGACACGTAAAACGGATGAATCCGAGTACGCTAACTAGACAAATAGGTGTATTTTATGAAAATAGAAGTAGAGCTAAAGTAGAAATAATTAAATGGATTGCTGCAATTAAAGAGGACCTAAGATCAGCAAATATTACACAAAGTGAAATTCTGGATAGAGGCTGTTTCAGACACAAGGTTAACGTTTGGGAGGTTGGCCAGAGAGAAAAATAGTAGATTTGGGGTCTTTCTTGTTGTCCTCGTTTGTGGGGCATGTAAGTTGATTATGGTGTATTTTTATTGGCGGACTGTATGCGCAGAGTTAACTGTCCTTTTGTGTACAACAAAGGCCATGCCCAGAAGCGCCGCGCCCCTGACGACTGGTTTGTCTGTCCTGCTTTTGAATATGCAATAGTTCCTGTAGTCCACCCTTCCATCCAGTCTTCATCCGTGATGAATATTTCTTGTAGGACAAGCACAAGCATTTTTTGCCTATCAAGTTATGAAGTTAGGTTGTGATGTTTTCCTGGTTGGATCAGCATGTTGATGTTGAATGTGCCAATGTACATAGGTATTTTGTGTGGAAATTTTCCGGAAAGTTCCGACTTTTTTTGAGATCGTGAAAGTCTGGGTTCCCCAGAATCCGAGTACCCCGGGATTCCCCGAGTCTATCGATGGGTGGATTGGTTACCACCAGGGATATCATTGTTATTACTTGCATGAGTCATGGTTACTAATAAGCTTATAAGTCCAGTGTTTGCACTGTGAGTTTAGTATCAGGGATTGTTAGTTCCCTGGAGCGTGGTGTACTGCTGCACCCTCTGGTTCAGCATATATATATATATATATATATATATATATATATATATATATATATATATATATATATATATATATATATATATATATGAGGCATGCGTTTGCGTATGAGTGCGCGTGCGCGGGCGTGCGTGGGTGTGTGTGTGTGTGTGTGTGTGTATGTAATCGTGTCAGAAGCATCAAAACCATATGAAGGCTCGCGTTCCGTAGTTAGTTAAATTTTGTAAAGGTAAAATTGTATAAGGCATAACATACAAAATAACACAGAACATGAATGCTAACAAGTTCTAGACCAGAGGCTGGCCCAGTCTAGCGCGTTTGGGGTAGCCTTCATGAACTCCTTGACGTTGAAGGTGTTTGGGCATATCTTGCATTTCATGAGATGGGCAGTAGTGTCCACAATCACTCAACACCGATTTATCTGAAACCCCCCATCTGTTATATTACTTTTGTACCTTGCAATTCTGGAGCGTAGTATATCAAGGATCTCCATATCACTTATTCCTCTGAGTGTCCTGGGGAAACTGATATAAACCAATCTGAAAGATTGAGCGTTTCTATCTTGACACGTTTCTAATCTGGTTTGTTGCGATATGTTGGTAAGATTCACTGTTTCTCGATTTCAATCGGCGACAGGCAGGTTGATGTCCGGATCGGGGATGGTTCGTAAACATAGACGAATTAGTTTTTTCCTCTCCTGGATGCCACTTCGCGTCTGATGCTAGAGAGGTAATGCAGGGAAGGCAGGATAGTTTATCATTCGGTATTGGTCTCAGACAGCTCGTGATATTACGTCAGGATTCGTTGAATGGCATATCCACTTGTTTGGCGTAGCTATAGTTACACCACACCTGACATGCGTACTCCATAGCTGAATAACACCAAAGCCAAAGCTTGGTGTCTTTAATTGTCCTTGATTCATTATAGAATTTATATTTTAACTTAAAATTCAAACAACTTAAAATTTATTTATTCTTAATACTTATTTGCAAAAAATTCAGACCCATCGTTTTGAAAACAGTTCAAATTGTATAAATGTATACTTGTAGAGTTCCAAACATATATTTGTTTAAAAGGACAAGGTTACCACGTAGGAATTTTTTGATGTTTGGAAACAGATGAAAGTCAGAGGAGGCCAGATCTGATGAATATGGTGGATGCTCCACTAGTTCGTAGTGTAACTCCTTTGATTTTGCCATTACAAGAACACCTCTGTAAGCTGGTGCATTGTCCTGATTTTTTTTCTTTATCATTGGCTAGAGAGTTTTACTCGATATCGTTCTTGATCAGGATTTAACAAATGCGGCACTTATCTTACACATAGCTTTCTCAAGCCCAATTCCTTTTTCAAAATATGAAACCCCTGTTCAGTTGAAATGTCAATAACCTTAGCAATGTCACTCAAAGTCAATTGTCTGTCATCCATAACCATATCACGTATAGAAGTAATTATTTGTTCAGTAGTTGCACTTATTGGACGTCCAGAACTAGGATCATCATCCAGGCTTGTACCACCACGTTGAAACTCACCTGCGCACTAACAAACCACTGTTTTTGAAGGAGCAGACTCCCCTAATACATTTACCATTTCACTATGAATTTTCATTGCCTTTTAAACCTTTTTTACAAAGAATTTAATCACCGCACAATTTTCGATATTTTCCTTTTTAAAAAATAGCACTGATACGTTTACCTTAAGGTGCTGTTTTTGTACGAATACATTATAGATCGACTTAAAACTTCACATATGTTCATATGAAGGATGAAACTTCAAAATGTAGTAGATTATATAGTTTTTTACTACTCTATGGGTGTCGCTCCGCAAACATTTCAATAAGCCTAGTAATGGAAGAACATAAATCTGTTCACCAAATTAGGTCTCTATTTCCTTTAGTTTGGTTTTAGATTGTTGACAATAGCCGAATTAATTTGATGGCAACAACTCTTTCAATCATATGAGACAGACAGTATGACTGTTACGAGGTGCGTAAATAAAGTAATGAGACTGGAGGTGTAATGTTCGATCTGGCAATACTGTTTACAGGCAATACTGAGGTATACCAATAGCTGATGCATCTTCAGTGCAAGTTTGAACTCTATAGAATCACTTCGCAGTCCATAGCAATTTTTTTCGTGAATCATATTTTTCTAGCGCGTTCTGAATGAGTCGCCAGGGGCGCTCCGCTTCTGTGCATGGCCTTTGTGGTACACAAAGGGATACTTAACTCTATTAAGGAAATCACCACCATATACAATAAACTAGATTTATGCGTTAAAGTCGCCCATTAAAATTTTGACAATAAATGCCAATGCGCATACAGTGCGCCAATAAAAAAATACACCATGATCAACGTACATGTGCCCACAAACGGGGACAACAAGAAAAACCCCAAGTCTACAGAAAAATTATGGGCAACACTAGAGAAGGTAATTGCAAAGGTCCCAAAGAACGACGACAAAATTTTATTGGATGACTTTAACGCACAAATCGGTAGAGAAGAAATCCATCAGAAAACCGTAGGCAAATTCCCCCGTTACAAATTTACTAACAAAAACTGCACAAGACTCATCGAACTATGCCAACAGAATAATCTGAAGATTATGTCAACATCAGAAGACATGAAGCTCGTCTATATAACAGATTGGGGAATTCAGTTTCTATTTCTAGTTTCTAGTTCCTGAATTTCACTTTGTGTAATATTTGTTGATCTTAGATTGTCTTTAATTGTAGAAATCCATTTAATTGTTTCCATTTTAGCTCTACTCCTATTTTCATAAAATTCAATCATTTATCTGGTTAGCCTATTCGGATTCATCCGTTTTATGTGTCCGTAAAACGCAAGTCTTCTTTTTATCATATCGCTATGTAGATCTGTGTATTGTTTGATTTTTTGGTTTTCTCGAAGTTCATATGTTGTGCTATTTATTTGTTTGGGGTTTAAGATTTTTATTTTTTTCTTTTCAATCTCCTCAATGTTTTTCTTTCTATTCAAAATGACCGTTTCAGAGCCATATAAACTTTCTGACATAATAACTATGTTGTAAATATTTTGTGTAAGTAGTCTCAATGCAGTTTTTATTTTTTGACATCTACTCTTATTGGCCGCTTTTTCTAACCCGTTTTCCATAATTATTTCACCCAAATATTTAAATTGAGATACTCGTCTGAAGTTACCATATTTTGTTTTTAGAAATGGTGTACTTAGTCTGTTGCAGGTCATGTATTGTCTTTTCAAAGGAAATTTAGAGCCCTACATGGTAACATGGTCGATTTTAAATTTACCGATGTACGTGTTTGGGCATCTGTAGGTCTTTTGTTTTGTTATTTTGTTCTTAAAATGGGTTGCCATTAGTTTTTGATTAAACTGTGAACATAGTTCCACCAATCTTGTATATACATATATATATATATATATATATATAGATATATATATATATATATATATATATATATATATATATATATATATATATATATATATATATATATATGTATATATATATATATATATATATATATATATATATATATATATATATATATATATATATATATACATATACATACATACATACATATATATATATATATATATATATATATATATATATATATATATATATATATATATATATATATATATATATATATACATATACATACATACATATATATATATAAATATATATATATATATATATATATATATATATATATATATATATATATATATATATATATATATTTGGGTGAAATAATGATGGAAAACGGGTAGGAAAAGCGGCCAATAAGGGTAGATGTCAAAAAATGGAAACTACATGGTAACATGGTAACAGGGTCGATTTGAAATTTACCCATGTACGTGTTTGGGCATCTGTAGGTCTTTTGTTTTGTTATTTTGTTCTTAAAATGGGCTGCCATTAGTTTTTGATTAAACTGTGAACATAGTTCCACCAATCTTGTATATATATATATATATATATATATATATATATATATATATATATATATATATATATATATATATATATATATATATATATATACATATATATATTTGGGTAAAATAATAATGGAAAACGGGTAGGAAAAAGCGGCCAATAAGGGTAGATGTCAAAAAATGGAAACTACGTTGAGACACACAAAATATTTGCAACAAAAAATGCATATCTAAAAGCACAAAACTGAGACTTTACAACACAGTTATTAAGCCAGAATGTCTATATGGCGTAGTAACGCTCATTTTGAATAGAAAGAGAGACATTGAGGAGATTGAAAAGATGGAAAGAAAAATCATAAGCAAAATCTTAGATCCCAAACAACTAAATAGCACAACATACTGACTTTGAGAAAACCAAGAAATCAAACAATACACAGACATACATAGCGATATGAGAAAAAAAAATACTTAAGTTTTACGGACACATAAAACGGATGAATCCGAGTAGGCCAACTAGACGAATAAAGTAGAAATAATTAAATGGATTGCTGCAATTAAAGAGGACCTAAGATCAGCAAATATTACACAAAGTGAAATTCAGGATAGAGGCTCTTTCAGACACAAGGTTAACGTTTGAGAGGTTGGCCAGAGAGAAAAATGTATGGAGACTGGAACAACTTAGTCTGACGAAAGGAAAAAAGCTCATAGCAAAAGAATAAAATCAGTATGGGTGCAAAGGAAGGCTAACAACAACAAACGCCTCTAACTGTACTTCACGTGGTCCAGCAGGGCCCATACGTGAATAATAGTAAGGGCCAGCAAGCGTCTCCCAGGACCGGCTTCTGGCCTTAATCAACTGGGCTCAAGCTGAACACCCGGGCAGCCGATGAATGGAACGACTAAAGCTATGGCTATATATATATATATATATATATATATATATATATATATATATATATATATATATATATATATATATATATATATATATATATATATATCTGTAATGTCCATAAGATATAAAAGTGAAATTATTGTAATAGATGGACTATATATTACGATGATTTGTAATGTAACATTTAAAATTCATTTAAATTCGTTACGAATGAAGCAATTAGATTTGCATGAGTAGATACGACTAATGCATCATGGGTGCAGGTCAATACTTTGAAATCGAAAAATAAAACGCTGGGAAAGTTGGTTGAAAAAACCTTTTTTGTTTAATTTAATTGACTGTCATTAAAATAAATGATGAATTACAAGCTTTGATGTCAATATTCTTAACTAAATAAAATGTGTAAGTTTGCTGGTGTGCTACAATGTTTTGAAACATTTACTATATTAATGGTCAGTTATTTAAAGAAATTTGTTAAATTTTCATATTTTTCTAGAAAGCTGTTATTTAAATATGCACCACAAAAATAGCACCACCTTCAATAAAGGATATAGACGATTACTCATATGAAAAATACTCTAGGACCTCTTTATATGTTCTTAACTTGTGTATTATTGTTCTTTGTTTAAAGTATCTTTACATCTACTGCCAGACCTATGTCATCGACAGTAGGAGAAATATGGGGATAAGTATATTTTAATTAAAATATATACTTTTTATTCCATTTTTAATATTTTTTCGTTTTTTCGTAAAGTAGAAAATGGAATGTTTCTTTCTTGGTCGTAAATTTTTATGTTACAAACGGTATTAGAGTCCAATCAAAATCTAATAAAGTGCAATAAAAACTAACAATACTCATAGTCTACTAGTCGTTTATGGGGCGTAAACTAATACATTTACTGATCCAAATTTATATTCATATTATCATATGCACATGCAATTGTCTTGTTATTAAAATATATTTATTATGTGCCTATTATATAGAAAATAAAGAGAATAACTGAAAGTGAAAAGGGTCATAGATTTAGAAAATCTCAGCCAAATTTTATAAAAATCGAACTCAAAGCAAATTATTACGAACTAAGACGTATTTAAGAGTCCAGCATATTGCTGAAGTACTTTTCAAACCCAATGTTTGGTTTATAATTTTAAAAACATTGCTATCTACTCACAATAATTAAACTTTTATTTAAATTTTTTTTTAATCTAAAAGTCCATTGTACCCTTTAGGTGTACGACTGACCGTTTACATTTCAACATGATCGTGTTTCGTGAATGTTTACCCTCCATGATTTCATGTCCAGTGCTAATCCTCGAGCCTTATTCCAAAGAATTCCTCGTTTTGCTGATGCTTGTCGAACTTGTCGTTCCCATCTCAATATTGGACGTCCAACCTTCGTGGACGTCGTTTTTTTGTTTTTTCCTCATGTTTTCTCTTCATATATTTGTTTTGCTAATCTCTCTTCATTCATTCTATGGATGTGTTCTAGCCAGCTCACTTGTTTCTCTTCTATAGCTCTTTCTGTTGATTTTGTTTCCAGTTTGTTCCATTACTGTCGTATTTTTCACTCTACCCCTTCATGTAGTTTCCTTTATTTTGCGTAGGAATCTCATTTCTGCAACTGTAATTCTACATTTGTCTCTCTTTGTTAAGGTCCAAGATTTACAGTCGTACATCATTGATGGTCTCACTACTTTCTGATTCACCTATGTTTTTAACGCTTTCAGTATGTCTCTTTTTCCTAGGAATGTTATTTTTAAGGTATTGTATCTTTTGCCTGCTTTTCCTAGTTTTTCGTTCATTTCGCCATCCATTTTTCTATTATTTTCTATTATTGTGCCTAAATAATTATAGTTTTTAACTGGTTCTATTACCTTTCCATCAAGTACAATTTTATGTTTTATTTTTGTGCCTGCATTTGTTTGATTTATCGATATTTATTTCTATGATTACTTTTCTTAGCCCTTCGTTATATATAACTAAGTTATGTTGAAGTTTTTCTTCAGAATCTGCCAACCGGAACAGTTATTCTTGTGTTATCACTGTTTTTATTTTTCTAAAACCTATATTTGAATTTTTGCATTTTCATTCGCTTTTCTTAACTGTATCGTCAATAACTACATATAGATATCTAGTGTGTTTATTGTTATATTTTGAAAAAACTAGGTGAACCGTATATGAATGGAAGAGCAAAGTGTGAATATGTACTGAGTTGTGTATTATATTACTCATTATGTATGAGTAGTATGAAAACATAACAATGCCACTAATATGTTTCATGCTGGTTAACTTAATGTCTTCGATAGCAAGACATGTCAGCGTTGGTTTAAAAAATGAATCAACTGTAATTTATATGTTTTCGACTTTAAAAATCTGAAAAACGTGTTGACTTTTATTAAGATCTGTTGTTGACTGAGACAGAAGTCGATCCCAAACAAACCATCCAGGAATTAGCCCCGAATATTAAAATTTCATGGTCCGCAATACAACGGTGTTTAAAGCAATTGAACAAAGTGTAAAAAGAAGGAATATATATGCCGTATCAGCCTTCAGCTAAAAAGAAAATTTAACGTGTAACCATATGCCGTATCACCACTTGTTCAGGTTAGGCAGAGGTCCCTTTCTTCAACTAATTATTACTAGAGATAAAAAGTGAAATCTATTCAGCAATCCACATAAGAAAACGCAATAACACTAATTCTCCGCGATAATTCAAATGACTCAGAAATCTTAGGTTAATTCTGATGAGCCATAAACCAGTACCGTAAAATTTAATATCCACACCAAAAAAGTATTGTTTCAATCTGGTCAAAGAGTCACTGCTGACTGTTATCAACGGCTTTAAAGGAAAGAAGGCCTATGTTGGCAAGGCAAGAAGAGAACTCATTTTGCTTCAGGACAACAGACGGCCACGTGCGGCAAAAATGACTCTGACAGGGACTCTGAATTGGGTTGGAAGATTCTATGACACCCAGACCATTCTCCAGACCCTGCAACATCAGTTGGTTTATACCCGCTTCACATCTCTTGAGGAAAGCGAAAAAGCTTCGATAACTTTGTCATTTCAAAACTCTCTAAGCTACCAAACTAACAAGCTAACCAAGAATTTAGTAAAGGATCTAAGCTTTCATTCTATCATCATATCGGATCAAATCTGAATAAAATTATTTTGGAAAATTGCTAAGATAGTTAAATTATATTTTCATAAACTTTATTTATTTAAAAGGTTGCAATCAAAAGGTTTCAGATTGCTAACGCAAGTTAATCATTTATAATGTAAAAAAACCTTTAGCTCATAAAAACATTTTTTGACCTCTCTATATCTAACATTCTATTTATAATGCACCTGCTATTTTAACCTTGCACACCAACAAAAATGACTCATTATCATGCTCGAACGTAAAATAGATACGAAGTGTAATATCTAATTACACCAAAACAATAGTAGATAGCGAAATAATATTTTTTACTTTAAATATAGATTCAAGAAATAAACAAGCTGTTGTTCTATAAGTATGCTGCAGTATGTTGTTAATACACTTTTTTTATAATTATATGTATTAGTTCTTTATATTTTTATATACCAATTTCAACTTTTTCTCGTTTCTTATTTCAGAATAAGCTCAGTTGTTTTGAAAATAGATCGAATTACATGAAATTGGACTGAAAGTGGGTAATAATCACCTATACAATGAATAATTTATTTACTTTACGTTACAATTTACTTTAATGAAACTCAAATATTTATTCTCTAACCTACCAAGAGAGTAAATTCCTAATAAAGGCTTCAACAGTCATTGGAGTGAAAATAACTCATCATCATCAAATTCAGATAAGGAGGACCATACGAATATTAAACAAGCACCAATTGTTTTTGGTAAAAACGGGGTGCACCGCCGGTAAAAAAAGGACTGCCGGAAAAAAATTTGTGTCGCCACATTATTAATGATGTCACAGGAACTAGGAGTATCACTGCACGCCATTTTTGGACGTTTCACTGGCTCTGATCGTTTCTCTTCAGCAGCGTTAAGCTCAAGCCCAGTTGACGACGGCTGTTAGGCCAGAAACTGATCCTGGAAGATACTTGTCTTGAAACGGTGACGGAGGATCATTTAAAACGAGCAGATGCACCCACGTGGAGTACTGATGAAAGATTTCTGTTATTTTAATATGTTTCTCTAAGGCTCCGTTACGCTATCTTTTGGGCATATATATATATATATATATATATATATATATATATATATATATATATATATATATATATATATATATATATATTAGATGAAGTGACAAATGCTATAGAAGCGATTAAGCATGGAAAAGCTCCAGGAAAGAACAGTATAACTGTTGTAATGTTAAAAGCTGGTGGTCGAACTAAAAATACATAAAATATTGACGAAATTGTCTCTCAAAATGCCTCAAAGAACAAAAAATACACAACCAATGGAAAAATGGTGGTGATTCTTCTTAATAAGAAAGGAGCACAAGAATATTTAAAAAATTACCGCCCAATAAGCCTCCTATCAGTATTATACAAAGTTTTCACCAATATAGTATCTAAAACAATATTAAGAATACTGAATGACGCACAACCAAGAAAGCAAGCAGGATTCACAAGTGGTTCAGTACAATGGATCATATCCAGGTTGTCCAACAGGCCATAGAAAGGCATAATGAATACACCGTGCCACTATACTTGGCTTTTATTGACTATGAAAAAGCATTTGACTCAATATCAAATCAAGCTATAATGGATGCATGACTTAACCAAGGGATAGACAGAGTATATGTCAAGCTACCGAGATCCATGTATTATGAAGCTACAGCGACCGTTCACATAAATAATCTTGAATCTAATCTAACTAATCGTTCTTTTCTCAGCGTGCCTTGAAGAAGTGTTGTGTAGTCTAGATTGGATTGGGAATGATGCATACTGAAGCCACCTTAGATTTGCAAATGATATCATTCTCCTGTCGCAAGACCCAGATAAACTACAAAAACACATATAACAGCTGCAAAGGGCGGGAGAACCATTAGACTTGAAAATATACCTGAAAAAGAATCAGGTTATGTTCAACAAATTTGTTGAAAATAGAAGAATATCTACTTTGGGAAACGATTTAGAACTGCCCGGGAAGTGGAACAGTGTGTTAAGTGTGGCTCGCAGGTATTTGACAGGCTCAACATATTGTTTAAGGATAAACTACCACTCTGTTTGAAGAGGAAAGTTTTTGATCAGTGCATGCTGCCTGTTCTGACATACGGAAGTGAAACATGGACACTCACATCACAATTAGTTCAAAAACTTCAGGTAGCACAGAATAGAATGGAAAGGTTATTCACAAAGGTAATATTATTTATATTAATGTTATATAAGTTAAGGTTATATTACAGAGCGGGGCAGAAAGGTCTGCACATGGATCAGAGAACAGACGAACTGTGATATCATTGGTAAGAAGGTAGGAATTGAAATGGAGATGGGCAGGCCATATAGTGAAGCGATGTGATGACAGATGGGCCAATGCAATCCTGGAATGGATATCGCTTGAGCATGAGCGAACGCTCATGGACGCTTCATGGACCGAAAAAAACCTAAAACACGATGGATCGATGACGTCATCAAGTATATTAGACTCGAGTAGTAGAGGAAAGTTCAGTTCGAGTTTCATGACAAAATTAGAATTTTAATTTTTTCATTATTTTGGTCTATATACAAAATTATTACGTTTATTTTTTAATTTGATAATTAGTGTACCATGGAAAGTTAATAATTTGACATTAGTGCTAAATGTCACTCAGATTAAACTTTGAGTTTATTGCGTTAAGCTCTAGTCAGTGATCACAGAATAAAAATGCCAGGCTGTAATTGCCCTTTTCAATGAAACTGGCAGTGTTATTAAAATACATCAAGAACGTCAATCTGATTGAACACACAAGCATCCTGAGAATAACGATATATTGGCGGCAAATCGAGCAAATTCATACATGAATCTTCGAGATTTATCGTCTCATAAATAAATATTAGTAAGAATAAAATCAGAAGATGTTTTGTTCATCACAAAATCAAGCTCTATTAACCGGAGTTGTTGCATAAATTGTTGCAATAATTGTTATTGGGCGCAAGGTAACTTTTTAAATGACAAACATTTCCTGAAGAAGATTAAATTTACTGAGGCTACATTTAACACTGATGGGGTTGTCTCATCTCAAAACTGTGAATACTAGGTCAGAGGTAATCCTCACTGGGTTATAAATTGTAAAGGCCAATATTCCCATAAAGTCAATTTCTGATGTGGGATTTTATGAAACCAAATAATTGGTCCTTTTTTCTTTAATGAATCATTGAATGCTGGTCGTTTAGTTAATTTCCTCGATGGGAAATTTTGGGATGCAATTGAAAATCTTCCTCTTAAGATGCGATAGAATATATATTTGCAGCTGGATGGTTATCTATTCATAATTCAAGGATTGTTCGTCAATGATTGAACCAAAAATGTCATATGCGCTGAATAGGAAGAAACAGTCCTTTAGAACTGTTGCCTCCCAGATCTCCCGATATTACACCCCTCAATTTTTATTTTTGGGAAATAGTTAAAAATAAAGTTTATAAAACAAGGCACAAAAATCGAGATGAACTTTGTGACAGAATAAAGCAATCCTGTCAAGAAATCGGCATCCCGGAACTTATAAATGTATTTGAATAGACGGAGGACTAGTTGAGAGAGATCACATTTGATAGTGAATTATTTGTATTATGAAAATTATTGTATATTTTTTCCTAAATTTAATCAATTACCATATATTGTTTTCCTATAAGAATAAATACATTATTCCCTTGTAAGTGCTATTTATTTTACTGAAATGTTTGAATACATGACACTATCAAATTGATAAGTTTTTTTTTTCAAGTTTTTACTTTCCATGGCACACTAATTATCAAATTAAAAGATAAACTTGTGTATAATATATTGTGTATAGATAATTTTGTGTATAGACCAAAATAACGAAAAAATTAAAAATGCGAATTTTGTCATGAAAGTCGGATGTGGGTTTAAAATGTTATTCTGAACAACTATTTTCTAATAACATTTTTCAATATATCTAACGCGAAGCAAAATATCGAGAAATTACCCTGTTTGTGAATTCATAGTAAGCTGAATATAAAGTACAGATTTTAGTTGAGTATCTTCAAAAATGTAACCCACCAATCTGAATGACTGTGCAAAAATTGAAAACTGTATTCCTTCAAATAAGGGGGTATCTTCATCTTAATATATATATATATATATATATATATATATATATATATATATATATATATATATATATATATATATATATATATATATATATATATATGGTGGAGATGACTGTCAGGAGAACAGTAAATAAAGTTATAGTCGATGGAGCAATGTCTGAGGAGTTCATTGTAAAGAAAGGACTGAGACAAGGCGATCCACTGTCAACAGTTTTGTTCAATCTGGTGCAGGAAGTGATTCTGAGGGAGAGTGGCATCAATACCAAGGGGTTAATATATGGTACCAGACACCAATGTTTGGCTTATGCCGACGACATTGTACTGATGGCGAGATCCAAGAAAGAAGTAGTAAAGGTTTTCAAGATGTTGGAAAGAAAGGCGAGAGAATATGGCTTAACAATTAACGAGAGCAAGACCAAATATATGGTAATGAAAGATAGCACCAGAGGACTCTCCCCTAATTTAGTCATTGATTGTGCAGTAAATAAGAAATATACAATAGAGAAAGTGGAACAAGCTGAATATCTGGGAGTAACACTAACGAGTAAAGGGGATGAAGAAACGGAAATAGAGAAACGACTAGCGAAAGGAAGCAAAGCTGCGGGAATGTTTTCAAAAATTTTAAGGGCAAAGAATATAACAAGAGCAGCAAAAGTAAGAGTGTACCAATCAATACTAAGGCCCACGGTTACCTATGCGTGCGAGACATGGACGATGACGAAGAAGGAAGAAACTAAGCTGGAAGTCTGGGAACGAAAAATATTAAGGAGAATTTTTGGAGGAGTTAAAGTTCTGAATGAATTTAGAAGAAGAACAAACAAAGAAATAGAAGAACTGTACAAAAAAACAAACATTGTTCAGGTGGTGAGAGCGCAGCGAGCTAGATGGCTAGGGCACATAGCGAGGATGTCCAGCGGGAGATGGGTTAAAGGAATTCTAATGAGAGGTGAAGGGGGAAGGAGAAGAAGAGGGCGACCGAGGAAGAAATGGCTGGATGAGGTGCTAAATGATCTGAGGAAAGTAGGAGTGAGGGATTGGAAGACTGATGCTTTGGACAGAAAAAGTTGGAAAAGAAGAGTGAAAGAACTCGAAGCCAAGGGCCACTAGGCCTGTAGAGCTGAATATTATTATTATATATATATATATATATATATATATATATATATATATATATATATATATATATATATATATATATATATATATATATATGTATAGGTATATATGTATATGTATATGTATATATGTATATATGTATATATGTATATAGTTATCAAGAACTTATGTTTGTCGCTTTGCGCAAACCCTTTAGCTTTATATACAGGTATTTTGCAATATACAATATAATTCTAATGAATACATAAACATTTTAAGGAATAAAATAACTGGTTATGGTATATATTTCGAATTAAACCATCTAAATTATAATTTTTTTTGCAATTACATTATTACTTATCTAAATTATTAGTTGATAATTAATTAGTAGTATTAGGGAAATGTTGGTTCAGTTATTCAGTTTACAACAATGTGACGTTCTGTATAAGATTTACATACACCTTGTAAAACTCTCACTGCATCCAGGGTAGCTTGTCTGGTAATCACATTTCTGCACGCTGATGCCAAGTGTGGCTCTAAACATGCGTAGGTACGATTCAGAATACTAAAATTAAAAAAAATGCATATTATATCCTATCAAAATAAGCAAAGAAATAATAGTTTATTTAAGTTAGGGGACGCATTAACAAACTGCACGTTATTTATCAATTGGACCTTCAGCTTAACAAGGGTCACGAACCACGGTCTTCGGTTAACGTAAACCCCAGTATCCCATCGTGCAATCAATCGTTGGTTTTGTGCTTAACCGTAAGTCTCTTGAGACGCCTACCCTCTGCTACCAACCTAGAATTCCTCTCAGAAGATATTTGGCCTTATCCATCCTCAAACTTGTGCCACTGAGAGACGACTCTTTGTCAGATAAATAAATGACCAATATCAGGTGAACTAAGAAAACTTCAAATAAAAAAATTGCAAAACATGTAATGATTTTCTTTCATAAAAAGCTTAAAAATTATACCTATGTAATAGAGTCTAATTATCATATCCCCTATGTGAACAAAGTCCATCTTATATGCTAAAATGTTTAATAATTTGCTCTGTAGTTTGAAAAACATTTTTTTTTGTTAATGTTAGCGCTTACACTTGTTGATGTTTAACTGTAGTTTATTTCCTTTACTTCAGGCGCTCAATTTCTTTATATCTCCCTGTATTATAAGAGATTTCTGTTCACATTTAGTCGTACGAAATATTTTAATAGTACGAATAATGGATTCATGCTATAATGGACTAGTAATTTATAATGGATTTTCAACAACTAAAAGTTGAAACGGTCAATGAAATATTTTTAAGTCTTTAATGTCATAAAAGTTTGTTGGGCTATATCTACCACAATCGACAACCATTTGCTATGTAAGCAATACTTTAATTTCATTTATTTTTATCCACTGAGAAGTGAACCATACCTGATATAGCCTAATCAAGTATATAGATGTGTAGTATAAGAGATTACGAAGCAGTTTTGCTGAGGGAAAAAACTAGTTGACCTTACCCAGCCGTCCCAACATTTCAGGAAAATCTGCTCTTCTAAAATTATACTGATTTTGATCTGTGCTGAGGTTCATAGTATATGTATTATGATAATTTAGCAATAAAGCTAATCAATAAAATGAAAAATTCTCGAAATCTTAATTATTTGAGTGCTCTTTTTAAAATTTTACTTTCCCAATCACATATATATATATATATATATATATATATATATATATATATATATATATATATATATATATATATATATATATATATATATATATATATATAAGCAAAATAATTTAGAGTTTACCCTAATTTTACCACCAATTCTGTCAATTGAAGGATAGTCCTCCCACACTAACTACAGATCAAGTGAAATAGTCTTGAAATGAGTGGATATGGCCAGCAATACACCACTTGGCACGTGACCTGGAATTGTCGAAACAAAAATTGGAACTTTTGGGATTCAGATTTAGATAAAAATTAAGAGAGCCTGTTAGATAAAAATTAAAGTGTTTCACTTTACAGAAAACGGAATGTAACTTTTTACATTCGGTTTATGTATTCCATGTAAATTGATGGTTTAATGAATGAGCTTAATATGGAACATGTACCTTTCGAGTGGCGTATTTTCATAGATTCATCGAAATACCACCTAAAAGTAGCCTTAAAATGGAATTAGAATGGAAACAAAAACTCATCTATTCGTTTAGCTCATTCAGTGACAATAAAATAAACCTATGACAACTTAGCAACCATACCAAATCACGTTAAATATGAACAGTATCAGTGGAATATTTGTGGGGATTTAAAACTGATAGGTATATTATTAGGATACAAGGGGCTTTTACGAAGTATCCCTGTTTTTTGTGTATATGGGACAATAGGGCAACAAAAGAACATTACAATAAGAAAGATTGGTGGCCTCATAGAACTTCTTTTGAACTCGGTACTTCAAACATAAAATATGCACCCTTGTTAACCCAAAGGACGTGCTACTTTCGCTTCTTTATATTAAGCATGGATTAATGAATAACTTTGTCAAAACTATGTACAAAGAAGGTAATCGTTTCACGTACCTAAAAGAAATATTTCCTCAATTAAGTGATGCAAAACTAAAAGAAGACATATTTTCGGCCTCAATTAAGGAAGTTAAGGTTAGTCGGTCTAGGTTATTTCCATTTTCAAGAAAAAATAAATAAAAAGGAATTGGTAGCTTGGAAGTGTTTTTTTTTTTGTAAGTGTAGGTTTGTAGATTTTATAAGTATAGGTTTTGTAAGTGTAGTGAAAGGATTTCTGGGTAACAAGAAAGATGAGAACTATAAAAACCTCATAGATGAACTTGAAAGCCTATGAAATATTAAGGTGTCGCGTGTCTTTTTTACACTCCCATTTGGATTTTTTTCTGGAAAATTTGGGTGCAGTAAGCAGAGAGTAAGAACAAGGAGAGAGGTTTCAACAGGACATCAGGACGTCGGACATCAGGACATCAAAAAATGTCGTCTTGTTTTTTTCCCCACCACCAACCCCCTGTAACAAAAAAACTGTACGTGTTACAATAACTAGGTTATCATTTTCAGATTTAGGACTTCAAAATACTTATACTGTTATAAGTTTTTTAAAATATTGATATATAAGTAAAGTGTTATATTTTTTAATTTCGAGGAAAAACATGTTATTAAAAATTACATTTAATCGATATAGGATGTGTTGTTCTATTCGATGACTTTTTTCCATCTCTACGTTAGCTGCACGCTTCTAGAAGTTCTGGGATTTCCGGCTAAAGAACTAATCCAGGTAGTTTTTCAAGTCGAAGCTATTTTGAAGCGACCTAAGCTATTAGGTCATAAGCTACCTAAGACATAAGCTACCTAAGCTATTTTGAAGCGACCTAAATAAACAGTAGTCGGAGGGCGCAAGATCGGGAGAGTACCAGCAAGTCGTAAAAGTTTGTATGGGGTCGCCAAAAACGCATATGGTGTAGCACTGTATCAATGAAACGCATTGCTTTTTCTGCTGGATAATTCAGGCCGCTTTTAGTTGATTGCTCGCTTTAATCCACTTACTTGTAACAACATGTCTTCAAATTACTGGTCTGGGTTCAGGTAACAGCTCACCAAAAACGATTCCCTTCCAGCACCACAAAATAGATAGCAAAACCTTCTTCGGATGTACACTAGTTTCTGCTTAGGATAAAGGGGTATCTTCGCGCTTAGCTCAAGATCTCTTATGATTAATAATATGTATTTTTCATCACTTATAACCATCCGCTTTAAAAATGGATCGATTTCGTTACACTTCGTCAGAATCGCCAGCGGAAATTAGGTCTATGAATTTTTTCTTTGTTAACCCATCGGCCTAACCATTTCAAGTTGACGTGAATCCAAGCCCTGACACTGATGACCAGTTGGTTCCAAGAATTTCTCCAATCTCTCGAGTTGTTCAATGCCGATCAATTTCAATTAGCACCAATATTACTTAATAGAAATATTAAAAAATAAAAATTTTCACAAGTATTTGCTGAAATTCCTTCCGTCAAATAACATAACACATAAACATCCTGTCAAACTTTATAACTATGAAGTACATAATAGTTCGATTTTGCGATGCCAACTAACGCCAAGAACAGGACGAATTCTTGCATCGACCTAATACAAATATTATCAGATTGTTACGTACGTAACTATACTGTATATTTTTTATTTAACCCCACGAATGAACCCAATTGAAAAACCATAAAGTTGTATATTCAAAGTAAATGCACGAGGGTAAATCAAATATAAACCGGAATTGTTTTATACATATTTATTAATTATAAAATAATACAAAAAAAAACTATTCATCATTTTTCGACACAATCTCCTCCACACTCTACACATTTTTCTCAGCGGTCTGGAAGCTTCTGAATTCCTTATTTGTAGAAACTATGAGTTTGTGTCACCACAATCCAAATGCATTTTTCAAGGGATGCAAACAAAAAATAATTACAGGGTGCCAAATCTGGGCTATATGAAGGATGTTCAAGGGTTTTTCAATGCATATTATCCAGTTTTTCCTTCGTCAAAACAGCTGTGTATGGCCTGGCGTTGTCATGGAGAAGGAGGACGTCTCGGATGGGAACACCACTGGCAGTAGTACGCAGCATTAACCAGCAGTAAAAAATTAATCAACAAAACTACCTTTCAGTCAAAAAAAAACAGTCGCGAGGACCTTACCGGCTGACAGACAGGTTTTGGCCTTCCTTCGTCATTCCTTACTCGCCATTTTTGATTCTGGAGTGTAATAATGCACCTATGTTTCATCACATGTTCACAATACACTTCAAAAAAGTATCTACTTCCCGCCGAAATCGATTCAAAAGCCTCTTACTGATTTGCAATCGGATGTTTTTGGTCTTCGGTCAACAACTTCGGAAGCCTTCGGGCACAGATTTGATTGAAGCCAAGCTGATTTCTGATGATTGTTTGAGCACTTCCAAAGCTAAGACCCACCTTTAAAGCGATTTCATAAATAGCGGGCCGCCGGTCACCATCGATAAGGTCGCGAATTGCACCAATGTTGTCAGCAGAGACACTTGACCTGGGACATCGATTATGACATACATTTACCACACTTTCCTGTACACTCTTAAACTTCTTGGTCCAACTAAACACTTGGGTCTTAGACAGGGTATCGTCCCCATACTGAACCTTGAACCGAGTTAACATTCTGCATGATTTAAGTCTTTTCTTATTTATAGTATTATAACCCGTTAAGCAACGGATGGTTGATCACTCATAGCTTTACTGAGAAAACTGAGTAAAACGGTTGACCAAGCGCTTCCCTCACTCCTAATACACAGCACTGCAATGACCTACACTGACAAACCGATCGTGATTGGCTGAGGAAGGTAATTATAAAATTCCGGTTTATATTTGATTCACCCTCATATAAATATAAAATTACCCTTTTTATTCATTACAATTACTTACTCGCACATTTCTTCTGCTGATAGGGTTTTATTGGCCTTGAATAATTTTGTAGATTTTGCTTGAATACGTTTGAAACAATTTAGGTTACTTGCACTTACGTTAGTGACACATTGATTAGAAAATTCTAAAAAAAATTAAAAATTAAAAAAAAAATATATATATATATATATATATATATATATATATATATATATATATATATATATATATATATATATATATATATATATATATAACTGGCCAAGATATCAGTGGAAAACAAGAATGCAAATACATTTGGTATAAAATAATAAAAAACAATAACATAAACATAAGACATAAAAAAAATAAATTAATCAAAATTATAAATGAATAAGGGTGGGGCAAATGAAACCAAAATCGAATAAGAAAAAATTGCAACAGTTGATCAAATACAAAAAGACCAAAAACAAGATCAATCTGAGCCAGTTAAATTAATTAACAAAACATAAGAACAAGTAGACATTGGACAATCTTAGAGTGAATAAACACATACATAAGGATGGTAGAGGCTGAAACTAATGAAAGGATAGAGAAGCAAATCGACTGTAGTATGTACTCAATAGAATATTCACAAAGATGAAGCAAATATTAGTGAAAACAAAATCCCCGTTCCTGTTCTAGGGAAAGACATGAAACAACGTAATGGGAGCATCATACTGTTCCATAGAGGAATAATGGCAAAAAATAGGAAAAGTTAGGCAAAATTTGGGAATAAAATGTAGACGCTTATTATTACGTATAATAAGTGCTTACCAAATAAATGTTCTCCATCGATGGTACAGATATAGTTAGAAAGACCAACAAACATGTCAACGACAATTACAGCTATCGATTTTGAACGACTTGGTAAACATTCTTCAAAAACATTTACTACAGGCTGGGCACATTTTCGGAGGTTGTTCCTTGCAAGTGAACCTAGTTTCATCGGAATTCTTAGCACGTTCTCCAATACAGCTGAATAAGGCAAGGGAAGTATTCTGAAAATATTTTCTAGATATAATATTGGTCATTTTATATACGAGAATTACTAACACATAGCCTCAAAGGGTATTTGTCAGAAATTGTTTTGAAACATTAATTGAACTGAATAATATTTCACCTAAAATAAATAGTTTCAAGGCATCAAATTTAGTTGTTGTATTATTTGAGTTTAAAGTTCGTTAAACGTACTAAAGAAATCACCCTATATTTGATACCTATATTTTCTCAGAGTTCTTCTACCTAACCATCCCATTTCTTGAATGCTGCTATGTTCAGATCGTAATTTATTACCTACTGAAGAGTATTGCTTAGAACTCCTGGTTGATATAAGGTCTTTATATTCTATGTACCAGTTATCACCTCCATATTTCGTTGCCGAGTCTGTTTACATTGAATTAATTTAATCCGAGACTGTGTTTCAAGTTTCATAATAACAATTGTTTTCCGCAGTCGGACTACTAGAAATCTCGGAGAACCTGGGATTCTTTTTTAATAGTTTATTATCCGAAGAGTTCCGATTTTTAAGCGCTGAGAGTTTGACCTTACTCTCCATCGTTAGCTGCGTCCTGCACATCCTAATGTACGTATTGTAGAGTCCAAGACACACGACGAAAACGTAATGCTAAGACGTGAGGGACAAAATTTTAGAAATTTATTGCCGCCGAGACGTTCTATCGCTGACCAATTTGAACACCGCCTCATTGAATCAGATATATTCATATCTCTTTTGTAGTTCCTCCATATTAAACCGTTTTTTTCTCAATCGGTTTATTTTCTTCTTTCTTCTTTATTGCCTTATATATTTTTATATTTATTTTCACAAGGAAGTGGTCTGAGTTTCTACATAACATAACTTCTTCTCACATTTTATATTACATTATGGTGTTGTTTTTCTACCATGACATGATTGATTCCTATAGTTTCCATCTGGTGAGATTCAGGTTCCTTTGTAAATATCCTTTCTTGAACAATAAGTACGCATAATCTTCATACCTTTTTCTTCTCCAAACTCGATAACCCTCTTTCCATTTTTATTACTAAACATGTGTTTGCTTTCTCCTCCCGTTATGTGCTGATATATAGGCTCTCTCTTAGTTAATCTATTATAAGCTGCCTCTACATCTTTATAAAAACAATTCTTTTTAATGTCCTGTTTTTCTTCGGTTGAAGCATATATATTCAAAATCGTCATGTTATTTTAGTATTTCCTTTCAGCGCTATGTAGCAAAACCTATGCAGTACTGACTCAAACGATAAATTCATCTTTAATTTCGCTGCTAAGCAGGAAACCGACCCGATATATCCTCTGCTTGTAAAGCATATGTAATCTTCTAATGTTGTCATTAATGTTTCCTTAGAAGGGTAATCATCTATTTCCTCAATACTTCTTTCAAATTTTTAAGTGCTCCCTCTCTTCGAAAATCCCCCGTACATTTCCTGTTCTTAATATAATTTCTCTTATTTTTTCCTTAACCTTTTTGGTTCATTACTTACGCCTTCTCGCTCTTTTTTCTTGTCCCTGGGCATAGCCTTGTTTGTCCACACTTTAGCCAATATTTTCTCCCTTTCCTGATTCTTCTGATCTTCATCTAGGATCCTTTGGCTGAACGTTCTGGTGCTTCCTTTATTTTGGTTTATCGGCGCATCTCTTAAAATTCTCCGGTGTTCTGCTACATTATCCTGAATTTGCTCTTTATGTTTCTTTCCGTTTATTGTATTACTAAATGTGTTACTAAATGAAACGTATGCCCGGTTTCCTTTAGCTCTTTCTCTGGCATTATTTTAAATAAGTTCTTCCTTCGTTTTCGAATACGCTCTGGCAGATCATCCGTTATTCTTATATCCCTTCTTCTAAGTTCTTCTCTTTTTCTTTTTTTTCCCTGGTTACTACTTTCATTTGAATCAGCCTTGTTTTATCTTCAATATTTCTGCTGGGCCTTCTAACTTCCACAATGTCGCTGTTTTCATTTATTTTAACCCCTATATGATCCATTATTTTAACTGTCTTCTGTAGTACTGTCTTATATTTCTCATTTTCTGCCTCCTTAATTCCGTGAATTATTATCCTTTTCTCCCTAATCTGCTTTTCCAACAAATCAATTCTTTCCCCTTGTATCTCTACCGTTTCCTGTAATTTTTTGTTTCGGTTTCTTAAAAGTTCTACCTCTTTGGTACCAGCGCCGTACTTGTCGTTCAGTATATCCCGTTCCCAAAAATATTGTTTTTTTTTAATTTTTGTTCATTGAGCAAATTTATTACAAAAAAAAAAACTGAGAAATTAGTCTCCGTTTTGTTTTTTTTTAGCAGTGATTCTTTTATTTACATAAGAACAGATATTTTTGAGTTTTAGATCGTGGCGAAAAAAACTAAAAAAAAAGGGGGGAAAAAATCTAACGATATACACTTTTCTTTCTCATCTCGTAACACAAAATTCACTGTACGGTGTTATCAGGGGTAGCACTGACCTTGCTGCGATTGTTTTGCGAACTGATATTTTCCCCGATGAGTTTATTTAAAACACTTTTAATAACCAATATTTTCTTTTTAGCTATCATCTTTTCTATGAAGGACCGAATAAATGTTCACTAAAAGACACTTACTTCACCTTAGATATTTAACAATTTTCTAAATTTTTACACAGTTTGTTAATAAATCCTTCAGTGACAGAGCCGATGTTATCGGTATGCCTGTCAACAGTCGAATCTATAACGGGTTTCTCACGGTAGACGTTCGTTAAAAGTTTTCGTGATTAAAAAAACTTTAGAATTCTAAACTTTTGGACTTCAGGGTTATTTAAGATTATCTTTCATTTTAAAATATTTTCAAGGTTATAGCACTTCCGGTTATCCCGGAAGTGTCGCCAGTAACTTCCTTATTTTAAATGGAACATATTATTCGGTATATTATTTAATTTTTGGGTTTCTGAGAAAATTTCATGATGAGTTCCACTAGGTTTTCCTATACCTATTTTGAACTGTTCCTTAAATATCTTGATTTTTTTGAAAATTTTGAAAGGTGTATCCTTATTTTCAATACTGTGTCTTTTACCCATTTTCGACTGGTGCTAAGCGCTTCTGGGGTAGACGGAAGCACAAGAATGATACTTTCGAAATCCACATTGACAATTAATTTATCTCATACAGGGTGCCCAAAATTTGATGAACAATTACATTATTTTCAAAGTTGAAACAGTTCGTTCTTTTAAATGTGACACTCTGTATATTATTGGATGGTCGGATGCGGAATTTGATTCTGCATCGATTCACTATAACTTTTCCTATACCAATTTCTAATGATTTTCTTGTTAATCCATATTTTCTATTTTAATGTGATTTTTGGAAAAAACTGATCCATCGCCATCGTTTGTTTTTCAAAACAAACTGAACATGACTGAAACTGTAGAAATTTGCTTTAATTCATAACATGAAAACAAAATAGTAGCATAAGAGAATTTAGAACGTAATAACAAAAGATTTTTTTTTTAAATTGGTAACATAATTACAAGAAATAGATGAACATAAAATTACAATAATTGTTCTATATGACCGCCATTTTGGATCAAATACTGGATAACTCTAACTAACATCAAGGTCAACTGCTGGTATACAGCTCTAGTAAAATGTGCTGAAACCCTATGAGTATCTCCAGATATCTAGCCCCACTCAAATTTTCATCGTACATTTGATATGCCCATAATTACTGTTGCCTATTGCACTCTATTGCCCATAATTAAACAAAAACAAAACAACCAAAGTGGTCCTGGTGATTATGTTCATGTGGGTTGTAGTGGGTTATTTCATAATCTTATCACATAATCTTATGAAGAAATCTCGGATCTTTGGTAATTTTAATGCACATGAACTCGCAAAAGTCGACTCATCTTACCTCATTACCAAAACGTAACCCCTGCACAATTATTTCAGAAAAGGAATAGATTTTATGTTTTCTTAATATTCTGAGCATTGATGCTCTTGAAATACCCAAATCCAGCGCTGCTGCTGGAGTTAAACTCCATAGATAAGCTTGAAAATAAGCCAAAACATTCACCTCGTTATCTTCCTTATCTCTTAAGGGCTTTTTGGTGATTTCGTGTTGCCCTTATATTCCCACTTGTCAAAAACCGAGATTCAATTTTTGCGAATTTTCCGGAAGTCATTGTTGGTAGGTCCGGATATCGTTCGTTAAATAATCTGCATGTTCGTCTGACAATTCGTCCATATTCACCATGCGTATAAAACAAATTTAACAAATCAGTTTTGGAATATTCTTCATCATTCTCCATTTTGAACTGTATTTGAAAAATTAACAAAATCACTAAAACTGTAAGTAGATACCTCACGAATTTGTGAACTCATACTGCTTTGACATAATATCAACATTGGTTCAATTTCTGTCAAAATCAAGGCTTACTAGATAGAAATTTTGAAGTTTCATCGGCTTTTGATAAACAATACAAATACAATAATACAATACTACCGTTGATAATACATACATGGATTAACAAGAAACCCGTTTGAACTAGGTATAGGGAAAGTTATAGCGAATCGATACAGAATCAAATTCTTCATCCGACCATCCAATAATATAGAGAGTGTCACATTTGAAAGAACGAAGATTTAACTTTGAAAATAATGTGATTGGTCATCAAATTTTGGACACCCTGTATGCGATAAATTAATTATCGCATACAAGGTGGATTTCGAAAGTATCATTCATGTGCCTCCGCCTACCCCAGAAGCGCTTAGCTTCAGTCGAAAATGGGTAAAAGGTGCAATGTTGAAAATAAGGTTACATCTTTCAAGATTTGTAAAAGAATCAAGATATTTAAGAAACAGTTCCAAATAGGTATAGGAAAACCTGATGGAGCTCATCATGAAATTTTCTCAGGAAACCAAAAATGAAATGATATACCGGATATTCTATTTAAAATAAGGAAGTTACTGGTGACTTTCGGGATAACTGAAAGTGCTATGACCTTAAAAATATTTTAGAATTAAAGAGAATCTTAAATAACCCTGAAGTCAAAAAATTCCGAATTCTAAGTTTCTTCTAACTAGAAAAACTTCTAATGAACGGCTATCGTGAGAAACCCAGTATATTAAGAATATATGCACATTAAAAAAACGCAGTGAAAATGTTGTAATTTACAGATATAAATAATTCAATTATTACATCCCAATGTGTATGTAGACAAATATCTTCATCATCCAGGGCTCCATAAAACTACAATGTATTGTTTATTCAAGCAATTTCGAAAATTCGGAGCAGTTGGGGATAGGCTCCGTATCAGAGTTCAAGAACAGTGCGGAATACTGAAAATATTGTTTGTGTGGAGCAAAGTATGAAGTCTCCTGAAACAACGATTCGACGACATGGGAATTGGGAATTTCTCCATGCAGTTTACGCCGAATTTTGGAAAGTGACTTGTACATGTTTTCCTATTAGATTGAATGAATATATATATATATATATATATATATATATATATATATATATATATATATATATATATATATATATATATATATATATATATATGTTATATAATGGATTAGTTCGGTGTGAAAACAACTAAGTGATATTAATATTGTTATATAAAATTATTTATTCTTATCTCTGTATCTGTGAAGTAATGTTAGTTAATAAATTTTTCAATATTGGTGAAATGCAGCACAAATTGTAAGCGCTTTAAATATTACACAGATCATATACAATAAGACATGCGTATAAAATACTACACTGATTCCATGCAAAACGTGGCTGATGACGACTGAAGCCGAGTATAGATGATTCAGTGCGTCATTGACTATAGCGCGCTTGATGTCGAGTGGACCCGAGTAAACCCGATTCAGC
This sequence comes from Cosmopolites sordidus, assembly GCA_031761425.1. Classification (NCBI taxonomy): domain Eukaryota; kingdom Metazoa; phylum Arthropoda; class Insecta; order Coleoptera; family Curculionidae; genus Cosmopolites; species Cosmopolites sordidus. The sequence continues at coordinate 347,142 of JARFXV010000100.1, read as the reverse complement.
GTCACCGACCCGAGCGTGACGGTTCACTTACGTTCACTTCTCTGCAGAAACGTGCCTAAAGAAGTTTTCACTTCAAAACAGAATCATTTTTTGTATATAACATGTTTCTTTCATTTTTATGCAATGTATTAATTAATTTTTGAATATTGTCTCAATCAAATCTGACCCATTCGCAGCAATGCAACTTTGTACCTTTTTAACACATTTTCCAGAACTTTTGTCATCGTTTCTGGTGTGAATGCAACAATTTTATCATGGATGTTGTCCTTCAGTATAGTTTTGGGCTTATTCATGTAAACCTTTTCCTTTAAAAACCCTATTAAATATAATTCGGATCCATCAAATTAATTTTACATGAAAATTGTCAACTTAATGGAAGTAATTTATAATGGCATGACAGTATTCTAATCGCTTTACTTGTAGGCAACAGGTCTTGAACAATTTCAATCTAATAGGAAAACATGTACAAGTCACTTTCCAAAATTCGGCGTAAACTGCATGGAGAAATTCCCAATTCCCATGTCGTCGAATCGTTGTTTCAGGAGACTTCATACTTTGCTCCACACAAACAATATTTTCAGTATTCCGCACTGTTCTTGAACTCTGATACGGAGCCTATCCCCAACTGCTCCGAATTTTCGAAATTGCTTGAATAAACAATACATTGTAGTTTTATGGAGCCCTGGATGATGAAGATATTTGTCTACATACACATTGGGATGTAATAATTGAATTATTTATATCTGTAAATTACAACATTTTCACTGCGTTTTTTTAATGTGCATATATTCTTAATATACCGGGTTTCTCACGATAGCCGTTCATTAGAAGTTTTTCTAGTTAGAACAAACTTAGAATTCGGAATTTTTTGACTTCAGGGTTATTTAAGATTCTCTTTAATTCTAAAATATTTTTAAGGTCATAGCACTTTCAGTTATCCCGAAAGTCACCAGTAACTTCCTTATTTTAAATAGAATATCAGGTATATCATTTCATTTTTGGATTCCTGAGAAAATTTCATGATGAGCTCCATCAGGTTTTCCTATACCTATTTGGAACTGTTTCTTAAATATCTTGATTCTTTTACAAATCTTGAAAGATGTAACCTTATTTTCAACATTGCACCTTTTACCCATTTTCGACTGAAGCTAAGCGCTTCTGGGGTAGGCGGAGGCACATGAATGATACTTTCGAAATCCACCTTGTATGCGATAATTAATTTATCGCATACAGGGTGTCCAAAATTTGATGACCAATCACATTATTTTCAAAGTTAAATCTTCGTTCTTTCAAATGTGACACTCTATATATTATTGGATGGTCGGATGAAGAATTTGATTCTGCATCGATTCGCTATAACTTTCTCTATACCTAGTTCAAACGGGTTTCTTGTTAATCCATGTATGTATTATCAACGGTAGTATTGTATTATTGTATTTGTATTTTTTATCAAAAGCCGATGAAACTTCAAAATTTCTATCTAGTAAGCCTTGATTTTGACAGAAATTGAACCAATGTTGATATTATGTCAAAGCAGTATGAGTTCACAAATAATGTTGATATTATGTCAAAGCAGTATGAGTTCACAAATTCGTGAGGTATCTACTTACAGTTTTAGTGATTTTGTTAATTTTTCAAATACAGTTCAAAATGGAGAATGATGAAGAATATTCCAAAACTGATTTGTTAAATTTGTTTTATACGCATGGTGAATGTGGACGAATTGTCAGACGAACATGCAGGTTATTTAACGAACGATATCCGGACCTACCAACAATGACTTCCGGAAAATTCGCAAAAATTGAATCTCGGTTTTTGACAAGTGGGAGTATAAGGGCAACACGAAATCACCAAAAAGCCTTTAAGAGATAAGGAAGATAACGAGGTGAATGTTTTGGCTTATTTTCAAGCTTATCTATGGAGTTTAACTCCAGCAGCAGCGCTGGATTTGGGTATTTCAAGAGCATCAATGCTTAGAATATTAAGAAAACATAAAATCTATTCCTTTTCTGAAATAATTGTGCAGGGGTTACGTTTTGGTAATGAGGTAAGATGAGTCGACTTTTGCGAGTTCATGTGCATTAAAATTACCAAAGATCCGAGATTTCTTCATAAAATTATGTGATAAGATTATGAAATAACCCACTACAACCCACATGAACATAATCACCAGGACCACTTTGGTTGTTTTGTTTTTGTTTAATTATGGGCAATAGAGTGCAATAGGCAACAGTAATTATGGGCATATCAAGTGTACGATGAAAATTTGAGTGGGGCTAAATATCTGGAGATACTCATAGGGTTTCAGCACATTCTACTAGAGCTGTACACCAGCAGTTGACCTTAATGTTAGTTAGAGTTATCCAGTATTTGATCCAAAATGGCGGTCATATAGAACAATTATTGTAATTTTATGTTCATCTATTTCTTGTAATTATGTTACCAATTTTTTTAAAAAAATCTTTTGTTATTACGTTCTAAATTCTGTTATGCTCCTATTTTGTTTTCATGTTATAGATTAAAGCAAATTGCATTGCATTGATTAAAGCATCCATGACTCGTGCAAGTAATAAAAATGTTTCCCCAGGTGGTAACCAATCCACCCGTCGATAGACGGCAATCGGGTACTCGGACTGGACTTTCACGATCTCAAAAAAAGGCGGAGCTTTCCGGCAAATTTCTACACATAACACCTACATACATTGGCACCTTCAACATCAACACGCTGATCCAACCAGGAAAACTTGACAACTTTACTTCAGAAATTGACAGGCAAAAGATACTTGTTTGTCTTACAAGGAACACGCTTCACGGATAAGGACACGGTGGACTACGGGAACTATCGCAGAAGACATGAAGATTACCTATACAATAGATTAGAGAATTTCAGATAGACCACGTTGCGATCTCATGCCCACAACAAAGAGAGATCCAAAATGTCCAAGTCCGCAAAGGCGCGAACATTGACTCAGACCACTACCTAACACAAAGTCAAGTTTACAAGGAGAATTTATCAGAAGAAAGCGCATCTATGGAAATTCGATCGCAAAAAGATCAAGGAATCCAACAAACAGCGAAATTGGAAAAGGAACAGGCAGATACATGGGAAAAATTCCACAAAAAGCACAGGAACTGATCACACTGAAAAAGAACACAAAACACCCTTGGTGGGACTCGGAATGCGAAAGTACATTGCAGCAATGCAAACGTTTATTTCAGGAGTACAACACTAAAAAATCCCCAGAAAGTCAAGAGCTTTTTGACGTGACTAGAAAACAGACCGCAAAGGTTATCAGGTAAACTAAAAGGAAGTACATGAAGGAACCCCTAGACTCTATAGAGGAGAATTTTCGCAATTATTACACGAGAGACTTTTATAGCACTTTCGCAAGAGAAATCCGTGAATACACACCACAAAATCTTTGCTTCAGAAAGCGGAATGGGAGATTAGCGCTAACCAATCCGGAGAATTGTCAGGAGCTGGCACACTATTTCTCTGATCTCCTCAATTATATCTAAGTATCTATACCCACTCAGAATCACCACCACCAATACAGGAAGAAATCCACAGACACATACGCAAACTAAAGAATAACAGAAACTCATGCAAATTATCACGAACATCTGGCATACAGAAAAATTGCCAGAGGAAAGGAAATGTGCTCTTATCCACCCTCTGCACAAGAAGGGAGAAAGAACAGATGTGAATAACTGCAGAGGAATCACCTTACTGCAAGTCCCTTACAAAATCCTCTCAGCATGCCTTCTCCAAAGAACACTAGAACAACTAGAACACAAATTTGGCGTGTACTAGGCAGGCTTTCGCCCTGGTCGCTCATGCACTGAACAAATATTTAACTTAAAAACTACACTGATGAATACAAAGCTATCAGGAACGTCCAAATCATCTGGACGTTCGTAGACTTCAAGAAAGCATACGACTGCATCGACCGAAAATCTCTTTTCAACATCCTAGAAGAACAAGGACTCGACCCCAAAACACTCCGATTGATCAAGCAGCCACTGACCGACACAACCTCTAAAGTGAAATTTATTGGAGCAATTTCCGAACCCTTCCTGATTAAAACCGAGGTTATCCCTACTCCTCTTCAACATGGTCCTGGACAAAGTCATAAGAGAATGGGAAAAAGAACTGAAAAATCAAGGACACTGGAAACCAATACGACTCGGACGACCCAAAAACAACTTAGAAATATCATGCCTAGCCTTCGCAAACAGCCTAGCCATACTCGCAAAAAAAAGGCCAACCAAACATATAGAAGTCCTCAAGGAATGTGTAAGAAAGTCGGCCTACAAATCTCCTTTCAAAAAACCGAAAATTTATTTGCTCAAAATTACATGTCCAAAATGTGAACACCAAATACGCAAGATAAATAGAGTTACTCACTTCAAATACCTGAGCGAGATCCTCAAACCAACAGGAGGAAAGAGGATAGCACAGAAGACTCGATTACAGAAGATGAAGAGGGCATACGACAAGACACACAATATCTACAATAAGAAATCATATTTTTATATATATTTAAACCCGAGGTACTATACGCAAGCGAAACACTTACACTCCACACAAAAAGTGGCATAGAAAAACATACTAAAAGAAGATCGCAAAATTATGAGGAAAATTCTCAGCCCAAAACTAACAGAGGAAGGACAAGGTGGGCGGAGGAGAGAAAGAGGATCCACGGAGAGAGGATGAGAGAAGTGTGGAGGATCAGAAAGAACACTCAAAAATGAGTCAGAATGCTTTGCGTGATCCAACCGAGTCTTTACGCACCTAATAATAATAATGTATTATTAGGTGCCACACCCTTCTTTTGTTTCATTTAAAATGTATAAAAAATTAAAATGGTAGCATGATACTTGCCCACAAATGTCCTCCATATCCAGGACATGCTTGTTCAAATGCATTTGTGATCCTGTTTTCATATTTTAACCTCGCACTCCTCTGGTCTGTTAATTCGTTATACACCCGATTGAAGGTTTCTGGACTGTCATAAATAGAGCTAGAACCATGTTGAAAAACTAAAAAATACAACAAATATAATTATTTCTTTAAGTATAAAGTAAAATTATTAATGATTACATCAATTGATCCAATAAGAGCGTCATAACTTTAAAATAAGGTAATAATAACTACAAGTGACATTCCAGTAATTTTTATCTTATATTGAGGAACAAATAATGGTCTTATGTTTAAAAAATAATGTCATTAAAATGCCTCCCCCGGATTCGTCTGGTGGATTCGATTAGTCTGTCAAACATATCGCGTGGTATTTATTTAATGCTGGCCTGCATCCTTCGTTTAAAGTTAATAGCAGTTCAGGGTTAATTTCTGTATATCAGAGATTTTAAATAACTTCACAAAAAAGAACAGGTCTATAGTGGATTTGGTGCCGGAAAGACTAAAACTGTTTTTAAATATGTTCGTTACTGGTTCTAACGGTACATATATTTTTTGAAATGTACGTGTAGTTTTCGAGATATGATAAGTGTCGAAAAATACAATTATTTGTATTTTTCTGAATATTGAGGAAGCTTCCTTTTCGTAATTTTTTCGAGTAAGTTCCTCCATCAAGTGTTCATCCCATCGACCCTGCTACCTTTCTTCCAAATTTTTTAGGTCCAGATGAAATCGCTCTCCTTGTTCCTCACTGTAAAACCCAAGGTTGTCCGGAAATTTGTCCAAATAATTGTGGAGGCAGTGAACTTTGATGATCATGTTACATCCAAGCTTTCTGAAATTTTTCAGGATGTCTTGTAAGAATTCGCGATAATTTTCGGACTGTACGAAATTGTTATCTTTCCTCAAAAGCTTAATTTGCAGTCCATGGAAAATGCCACCCTTAAGTTTCTCCTTGCTCGAATCAGAAAATTTGCTCTATATATAATTAAAACCTGAACCATTTTTATCCAGTGCTTTGACATACCGTTTCATTCGCCCCAATTTTATGTGCAATAAAGGCAAAATTATGTTCTCTGTAGTAACTAATGCTATATTTATGATATTTTGTTTCCTAACTATCGCTCTGTTATTCCACAAACAGAGAAAATATGGAATTGGAAAACTTGATATTTTATTCCGTTTCCTTCATTACCTACCACAAAATTGACCTCCGGTACTGGCCACTGTTTTCATTAATTTTTAATAATAAAATGCAGACCATAATTATTTTTATTAAATAATAAACAAGACTGCTACCAAATTCGCACAAAGTCACAAACAACGGCTCCCTCAACACATGAACGTTGAGGTACTCCAGCTCCTCGACAACACCAATCTTACAAGAAGACTCAAGAGAGTGAAGCCTTTGGAGTTAGCTAAGTGATTGTGCTTGTGCAAGCAAAAAATTGTGCGGTTGTACGTTAGACATTAGTTTAGTGTAAATAAGTTATGAGACTCCAAGGTATTCTAATCAGTAAAATCTCAGATTTAAGTTTTCGAAGTTAGAACAGAATTACCTAATCATCTACATTAGATCAGATTATAATATAAGTAATTGTCTTTTGAGGGTTTATTTATAAAAAAAAATATTTGTGATCTCTCGACGAGCATTTCTTCAACTTTTTTAATCATCTCTTAATAACATGGAAAGCAGGAATCGAGTGAATTGAAATTTTGCGAAACATTTTGAATTGAAATAATATTTTCGACGCATTTAATATTGTTATGTAAACAATTTGCATAAACTTTCTTATACAGAGAATGAGGAAACGTTTCGGTAATCAGCCAAGGTCAAATGTTAGAATCGTTGAAGGTAAATATTGCTCGCAGTGCAGTCAAGAATTTAGTTTAAGATGTTTAACTAACCATTGAATACGTAAGATGTATCGGAATAATGACCATCCTGGTATTCGTTTTAATTTGTACCAATTAATATTGAAACGTGATCAACATCTAAACATCTTTTTATTCGAGAATTGTCCTAAAAATATAACGAATATGACTGCAAATACTTATCATAAACTTCAAATACAATTGATATAATACCGTGTAGAAGTTTCAGCATCATAGATATAATTTTATAAACAACAGATCCTCCAATAAATCATAACTGTAAATTATGCATAAAAAAAATTGAAATAATATTGACCACTTATTTACAACTTTTGGCCAACTTAGTAGTTGGTCCATAATGCCTTTTTACAGGGTGTTTTTCACCTTATTCGGTTTTAAAATATCTCCCATTTCAAAAACTTTAAAGGAAGCGGAACAGATGGTAGACCCAGAATGCAATATCCGGTGAGTAAGGTGAATGGAGTCAAACAACCCAATTGAAGCTCCACAATTGATGCCGGGTCTTGATTGAAACGTGTGGGCGTGTATTATCATGATCGAACACGATGCCTCTCCTCTTAGCTAATTTTAACCGTTTTTTTATCTGTTGTTATGATAATTTAATTGAGAACTGTAGATGTTCATATTAATGCGAAGAAACTCCACTCAAATATGGATGGTGAGTGGATGAACTGGATTCACCAAAGATAAAGTAACAAATCAAACAGTAGAAGGGGGCGCCAAAGAAAGTGGAAATGGTTCCATATGAATGAGACGCATGGCTACGGTTGTATGAGATTGTCGTGGTGTGATGCCTATAATCTGTTTGGCAAAAGGTCCATCACCAGAAAGTATTACACTTCACTTTTGGATCAATTCTTAATTGAAATGTAGTTGCAATATTTCAAAACGTACCTGTTGGTAAGTGTTTCCAAATGTGCCGTATTCCCCAGATATTGACTCCCAGCGACTACATGATAATTCACTCGCTAAATGAACACTCACCTCAAACGGTGAGGTCAAAACTAAGAAAACCGACTATATTGTTCAAAACTGCATATATGTTAGACATTGCATTTTACTTAAAATATTAAAAAGTTGGAATATCGTTGGTCTAACTGTAACCAACCCTTGTATTACTAGATCAATATTTAAAAAACGGGATTATTGGGATACTAAAGCATAAAGAACTTGTTTAGGGAACATTAGAAGAATTATTTTAATATTTTCATATTGTTGATTTCAACAATGTTTACTTTCAATAATTGTTGATTTGTTAATTTCAAGGACTAAGTTGAAAAATCTGAAAAGTTATCCCTCCGTCACACAAGCTGGATAAGATCGGATAGAGATCGGAATGGAATAGGTTCTTTATTCTGGTTAATGGTTTTCTTACATTTTTCTATTTACATGCTCTCGTACGCATCCAAAGCTCTATTGTTATTTAGACTTTTAACCAGTTTTAAATTACTAATATTTAAGTTGTTGTCATGTTCAGTTGCATGTTGGGCATCACAAGATTTTTGGCAATATGTTCTTTATATCCTGTTAATATGGACATTTTAATTTATCCAATATAGCTTCGATCACAATCTTGACAACTAATTTTGTAAATCCCCAACTTTTCATGTTGATCTACTTTATCCTTTGGATTACCCAGGACGATTATCTAGAAATCCACTGTCAAAAATGGTTAACGAAGTCAGAGATACATTGAAATCTTGCAACAACTGAAACAACTGTAGATGAACAACTGAACAACTTTCTCTGAAAAACAAATTGCATCTTTCTAATCTAAGTGCCAAGATTGTATGCTCTACCAAAAATGTATAAACCAGGACAAAAAAATAAGACCACTTGTATCAGCCATTGATTCTCCAACATACAACTTGGCAAAATGGTTAACAAAGAAATTTGAAAATCTACCAAACCAAGTATCATCCTGTTCTGTGATAAAGTCAACAAAATTCCTAGAAAAAATCAAAAACACATCTACAGGAGGCGTGGTCTTGGTTTTCTTTGACATATCATCGTTGTGTCCGGGTGTCCCGATTTCACATACCTTAAAATATCTGAGGGAGTTAATCAAGTTAAACGGTTTTTATAACAAGATTATTTCTGAGTAGATCTTAACAAGATTATGTATAAAGCAACATTGTTTTCAGCTTAATAACAAATTTTACGAACAGCAAGGAAAAATTGGCAAAAATCATTTGTCATCGTTCTTAGCCAACTTATTCATGAGTAAATTTGAAACCAAGGCGAAAGATGAATTTAGTTACTTCTCGAAGGTATGGTTAAAATATGCGGAAGACGTTTTTGACGCTCGACTCAAAAAATGAAAACTGAAAACTGAAAAAAGACACATGTACTCGAAAACAGCGATAGTTTACCAATTCTGGATGTTTTAGTCAGTAGAAACAATAAAAATAGGTTTAGAAAAAACACCATCACTTCGAGGTACATTACTAACAATTCCAGTGAGAGTTTCTAAAATAAGATGGCTAGTTTAAATTTTATGGTAAATAGATTAATCTTTTACACAAAAATCTTTAAACAAAGATAATTATAACAAATAATTATAATTAATTACAGAGGTATCCGAAGTGAATGGTTATAATAAGGACATTGTAGCTAAATTAAATATAAAACATAAGATTAGAAAATTTTTTAAACAATCTTCGACTTTTTAAAAGGAACAGAACAAAAATAAATTCTTGGTAATACCGTTTGATGCCCAATTAACACAGAATTTTGAAAACAGTGGACAATTATGTTATGTACAAACCATATAATAAATTAAAAGAAAGGTAATCCAAAGGATAAAGTAGATCAACATGAAAAGTAGGAGATTTACGAAATTAGTTGTCTAGAGTGTGATCGAAAAAAGATCAGTGGCGGCGCGTGGGTTTTTAAAGTTAGAGAGTGTAGAAGAAAATAGTGCCGCTGATGATTTTTTTTGAGCTGAACGGAAATTGAACTTTGAACTTTGAAGCTTGAACCCCAACGTCCTCTCTTACGAGCCGCTATTGAAAAAGATCCATATTAACGAGATATAAAGAACACATTACCCACATTAAATATGGGAGAAATGATAAATCCTGTGTTGCCCAATATGCTATCGAACATGGCCACAATACAGATATTAGTATTTTAAGACTAGTTAAAAGTTTAAATAACAATAGGGCTTTGGGTGCGTATGAAAGCTTTCAAATATAAAAATGGAAGGAAACCATAAACCGGGATAAGCGACCTCTTCCGTTCACTCAACTTTTTCAATTATTAATGTAACACTTAGTAAACTTCATGGTTCATGATTTTTACACACTTGAGTAAGTACTGTTATCATATAAATAGAAGATAGTTTAGTTTTAGAATTAGATTAAATGATTTCCTTAGAATTAGATTAAATTGTTAGCGAAACTTGCCTCGAGAAGTTTAAAAAAGTGATTTGGAGTTTAGTGGTAAATCTCTTCGAGTTTACTAATATATTTTGTTTATGTATAGTTTTATTTCAAACCTAGTTTTTTATGAAAAACTTATTATATTAAACGTGTTAAATAACTTACGTGCAAAAATTGCAATAACAGAAATAATACAGTTCATTATAAATATCACTTTGAACAGACTAAGCGCACATGAAGATCTCAAGTCAATTTATAACTCTACGAATTTATCTCTTGAAAATATGTTGTTTATATATTTCGAAAACCATAAACATAGATAACCAATTAAATTAATTGTTTTTCTAACCATTTAACAATTGAACACAGAAAAAAATCTCCATTTTCATTTTTCAATTCTTATGCATATCGTTGGATATTTAAAAAGGAATTTTATGGAAGGAAAGGAAGGAAAGGAAGGAATGTTTACATAATTAAATGTTATGAAAACAACATAAGCGCAGGTCAAAATTAAAAGATCATATACTACTAACCTTAAGATAAGATAATATTTAATAATTAATACCCATAAAAAATATTAAATATAAATCCATATAAAATATTTTTATTCATACGATTTTGGTAAATGTTTTAAAGCGGCGTAAGAGCAGTTAGCACATCATTCAAAAGATATCAGAAGAAGAAGAAATACCTGAAGAATGGTAAAAGATCTTTTTATGTCCAATAAGTTAAAAGATATAAAGGCTCTTTCAAATTGAACGGTTTTTTAATTCTTGAGTAAAACACATAATTTGCATTGATTTAAAAAAAAGATATATATATATATATATATATATATATATATATATATATATATATATATATATATATATATATATATATGAAAAACAGAAATTTTTCATCCGTACTTCCACGTACCACTGCTCGTCTCAATCATTCATATTCATCATAATTCTTGAGTAAAACACATAATTTGCATTGATTTAAAAAAAAGATATATATATATATATATATATATATATATATATATATATATATATATATATATATATATATATATATATATATATATATATGAAAAACAGAAATTTTTCATCCGTACTTCCACGTACCACTGCTCGTCTCAAATCATTCGCCGCCACCACGCCGAGACAAGTACCTCCCAGGACCGGTTTCTGGCCTCACAGCCGTCGTCAGCTGGGCTCGAGCCCAACGCATGGAAACAGCTGAATCGAAACGAACAGAGGAAGACCAAGTCAACTGGTCATATCGATGGCGGGTCGCAATCTCAATGCAACTCGCGCCATGCTACGGTGAATGTTCGCGGCAGTCAAAAACTTCGCGATACATTCTTCCCACAACCTTGGATGTAGGTATAAGGTTTGCTCAAAGGATAGCGTAGTGGGGCTGTGGAGAGAGATATTTGAAAAACAGAAATTTTTCATCCGTACTTCCACGTACTACCACGTATATATATATATATATATATATATATATATATATATATATATATATATATATATATATATATATATATATATATATATATATATATATATATATATATATATATTATTATGATTATTCACGTATGGGCCCTGGTGGACCACGTGAAGTACAGTTAGAGGCGTTTGTTGTTGTTAGCCTTCCTTAGCGCTCATACTAATTTCATTCTTTCGCTATAAGCTTTTTTCCTTTCGTCAGACCAAGTTGTTCCAGTCTTCCTATATTTTTCTCTCTGGCCAACCTTCCAAACGTTAACCTTGTGTCTGAAACAGCCTCTATCCTGAATTTCACTTGGTGTAATATTTGCTGATTTTAGGTCCTCTTTAATTGCAGCAATCCATTTAATTATTTCTACTTTAGCTCTACTCTTATTTTCATAAAATTCGACTATTTGTCTACTTAGCCTACTCGGATTCATCCGTTTTATGTGTCTATAAACGTAAGTCTTTTTTTTTCTCATATCGCTATGTATATCTGTGTATTGTTTGATTTCTTGGTTTCCTCGAAGTTGGTATGTTGTGCTATTTATTTGTTTGGGGCCTAAGATTTTTCTTTCCTTCTTTTCAATGTCCTCGATGTCTCTCTTTCTATTCAAAATGATGGGTTTCTGCCCCATATAGACATTCTGGTTTAATAACTGTGTTGTAATGTCTTAATTTTGTGTTTTTAGATATGCATTTTTTGTTGTAAATATTTTGTGTAAGGCTCAACGCCGTTTCCATTTTTTGATATCTACCCTTATTGGCCGCTTTTTCTAACCCATTCTCCATGATTATTTCACTAAAATATTTGAATTTAGAGACTCGTTTGATGTTTCCATGTTTTGTTTTTAGAAATGGTGTTCTTAGTTTGTTGCAGGTCATGTATTGTGTCTCTTCAAAGAAAATTTGGAGTCCTAAATTTTCTACTGTTTCTTTTAGGGTTTCAATCTGTTTTTGTGCCGTTAATATATCTTGAGCCAAAATTGCTAGATCATCAGCAAACGCCAGACAATCAATTTTGATGTTGGTTCTCCCCAGTTTAATGGGCTGGTCAATATTCAGGGGGGCCGACTTTTTTTCGCGCCACTCCTGTATTACTTTTTCTAGAACACAGTTAAATAAGAATGGCGAAAGTCCATCCCCTTGTCTCACTCCAGTTTTAATTTCGAAGGGCTCTGAGATGTCACCCATGAATTTAACTTTTGACCTTGTGTTAGTTAATGTTGCTTTAATAATTGCCAGCGTTTTCAGATCTAGTCCTTGTTCTTTTAAGATTTGGAATAAAGATTCGCGGCCAATAGAATCATATGCTTTTTTGAAATCCACAAATGTACAGATGAGATTTGTATTGTACAGTTTTGATGTCTTAGGATCAACTTTAGATTCAGGATCTGTTCAGGGCCGGATCTGCCCAGTCGAAAACCTGTTTGATATTCACCAATTATAGGTTCTAACTGTCCCTGTGCTCTGTCTAGTAGACATTGAGATAGAATCTTGTAACAAACTGGGAGAAGAGATATCCCTCTGTAGTTGTTTACATCCGTTCTATCTCCTTTCTTGTGTAGTGAATGGATTAGGCCATCTTTCCAATATTCCGGAATTTGTTCGGTTCGCCAAACTTCTTGTAGAATTTTGGTTATTTCCTTGATTGTACCTGGACCAGCGGATTTCAAAAGTTCAGCAGTGATTCCATCTTCACCAGAAGCTTTGTTATTTTTAAGCCGCTTGATTTGCCTAATTACTTCATCTTCATTCGGTGGTAATGAATCTGGGTTTGTTTGTTTAGGGTTTAGTGTTGGTAATTTGTTTAAGAGCTCAGGACAGTTTAGTAGTTGTTCAAAATATTTCGCAACTTTTTTGCAATTGTCTTGGTTATTTAGAGCTAATTGTTTGTTTTTCTTTTGAAAGCAAAGACTTTGGGGTTGATAGCCTGTTAATTTAGTTTTAAATGTTTTATAAAAGTTTCAAGTGTTATTTTGTTGAAAACCTTTTTTTGTTGGAAATCTATTTCATTAAGTTAATTGTTTTCCTATTTTCTTTTAGTGTGTCTAATTAGCGATTAGCTTCGATGTTTCTTTTCTTACTTCCAATAAGATGTTATAATTTATTGCTGTTTTTTAACTGTTCCAATCTTTGAATGCTTTATTTCTCCTTAATACTGCTTGTTCGCAAACTGCATCCCACCACGAATGTTTTCTAGGTTTTTGTAAAGGGACCAACTTTTAATGCTGCTTTAATAATTTTTTGTTTCAATTCTTGCCAGTTCTGTGCTGATTATTTATCATGCTCTTCTATTAGGGTTGGTTTTATTTTCGTAGGGTCGAACTTCGGTATTAACAGTTTTTATTGAATACGTTTTCGAGGTTTTAAGCTAAGTTTGATAGTCAAGTAGTGATCCGTGTCGGCACGAAATGACAACATGATCAATTTTAAATTCACCCATGTACGTATTTGGGCACCACCAGGTCTTTTGTTTTGTTATTTTCTTCTTAAAATGGGTTGACATTATTTTTATATCAAACTGAGAAGATAATTCAACCAGTCTTCTACCATTATGGTTAGTCAATTTATGAGCGGGAAAACTGCCGACTGTTTTCCTATGCTTTCTTTCTTTCCCTAGTTGGGCGTTGAAATCGCCCAATAGGATTTTTACATAGTTAGAGGGAATTTTAGAAATAGTTTTTTTCAGAATTTCCCAGCACTTATTTACTTTTTCAGGATTAGATTTATTTTCTTCGTTATCTGGGAGGTATGCATTGATTAATGTATAGTTTTTGTTAGCACACTTGAGGAATAGTGTCATAAGTCGATTATTTACTGACTGGATATTAGTTATAGAACCAAGAATGTTTTTTGAGATAGCGAAAACAGCACCGAGATGTGGTGTATTTTTGAATATTCTTTTGTCCGCTTTACTTTTAAAAAGCCTGTAGTTGCCGAATTTCAAGGTGTTATTATCTATTAATCTAGTTTCTTGCAAAGGTAAAATTTGGATTTTTTGCTGTTTCAATGTTCGCCCCAATTCGTGTAGTTTTCCTGGGCGCAGAAGAGAATTGATATTTACCGTTCCAAAGAAAGTTTTTGTTTTCGGTTTCAGACGTTGGCCAGAGGTCTCCGACTCCGACGAATATTTTGCGTTTAAGCCCGGACGCTCCAGAATCCGAAAGTCCGATTGTACCAGCAAAGCTGGCAGAGGATTGTCTATCTCCTGGGGTAATTTTGTATTTACTAGAACGCCTCATTTTGTACTTTGAATTAAAGGTTTAAACCATGACAGTTCAGAGGTTAAGACTGGAGGGGTTAGTTTCAAAATTTAAATAGCAACCGCACCACTGGTGAGCAGACGCTGACCACTCAACCGCTTGATACAAGTCAGACGCAAAGTCGATTTAGTTTTCTTTTTGCCTTGGTTCGGCATTATTAGGTGCGTAGAGACTCGATTGGATCACGCAAAGCATTCTGACTCATATTCGCGTATTCTTTCTGATCCTGCACACCTCTCTCATCCTTTCTCCGTGGATTCTCTTTCTCTCCTCCGTCCACTTTGTTCCCGATCTTCTCGAAACTTCGCTCTCTGATGCAACGTTCCACATATGTATTTTGTTTCTGTACGTTCTTCTGCCCTCAATCTCTGTCGGGCTCATTTGTGCCTTTCCCAGATCAGGTCTGACTTGTGGGATCCATGGTACTGTAGATTTGACTCCTTGTATGTATGTAAGAATTCTGTTGGTTAGTCTTATCGGAGGAAGTCTACTGATGTCTACTGATGTCCATAGAATTTCAACATTCTTTTTTTTATGTCCGCCGCTACGTTGGACATTCTCTCAGTGGTCTTTCGAGAATATAGTCTGTATCCTTCTTCTGTCAGTTTTGGACCGAGAATTTTCCTCATAATTTTGCGTTCTTCTTTTAGTATGTGTTCTATGGCGATGTTTGTGTGAAGTATAAGTGTCTCGCTTGCGTATAGTACTTCTGGTTTGATTATTTTGTTGTAGTGTCTTATTTTTGCGTGTATGGATAGGCATTTCTTATTGTAGATATTGTGTGTCTTGTCGTATGCCCTCTTCATCTTCTGTAATCGAATGTTCTGTGCTATCTTCTCTCCTCCTGTGGGTTTGAGAATCTCGCCCAGGCATATGAAATAAGTGACCCTATTTATTTTGCCGTATTTGGTGTTCAAATTTTGAACATCTAATTTTGAGCAGAAGAATTCAGTTTTTTGAAAGGAGTTTTATAGGCCAACTTTCTCTGCAGATTCCTTGAGGACTTCGATTTGTTTGGTTGCCCTTTTTTCATTGTCTGCGAGTATAGCTAGGTAGTCTGCGAAAGCCAGGCATGATATTTCTATGTTGTTTTTGGATCGTCCGAGTCGTATTGGTTTCCAATGTCCTTTTTCAGTTATTTTTCCCATTCGTATATAACTTTGTCCAGGACCAGGTTGAAGAGGTGTGGGAATAACCCATCTCCTTGGCGTACTCCAGTTTTAATCAGAAAGGGTTCGGGGATTTCTCCCATAAATTTTACTTTAGAGGTTGTGTCAGTCAGTGTCTTCTTGATTAATCGTAGTGTTTTGGGGTCGAGTCCTTGTTCTTCTAGGATGTTGAACAAAGATTTTCGGTCGATGAAGTCGTATGCTTTCTTGAAGTTCACGAACGTACAGATGATCGGGACGTTCTTGATAGCTTTGTGTTTTAGTATAGTTTTTAGGTTAAATATTTGTTCAGTGCATGAGCGACCAGGACGAAAGCCTGCCTGGTACTATCCAATTTTGTGTTCGAATTGTTCTTGTGTTCTCTGGAGAAGGCATGCTGAGAGGATTTTGTAGGTGACTTGAAGTAAGGAGATTCCTCTGTAGTTGTTCACATCTGTTCTGTGTCCCTTCTTGTGCAACGGGTGGATAAGAGCACATTTCCAATCATCTGGTAATTTTTCTGTTTGCCAAATGTTCGTGATAATTTGCGTAAGTTCCTGCAGTGAATTTGGTCCGAGATTTTTTAATAGTTCCGCGGTGATACCATCTTCGCCGAATGACCTGTTATTCTTTAGTTTGCGTATTTACCTGTGGATCTCTTCCTGTGTTGGTGGTGGTGATTCTGAGTGGGTATGGACACAATTTTCCTTGGGGAATCTTGTGTCGCGTTTAGGGCAATTGAGGATATCAGAGAAATACTGTGCCAGCTCTTGACAATTCTTCTGATTGGTCATCACTAATCTCCCATTCGGCTTTCTGAAGCAAATATTTTGTGCTGTGTATCCATGGATTTCTCTTGCAAACGTCCTATAAAAGTCTCTCGTGTTATAATTGCGAAAATTCTCCTCTATAGCGTCTAGATGTTCATTTATGTACTTCCTCTTAGTTTGCCTGATAACCTATGCGGTTGTGTTTTCTAGTCACGCCAAAAAGCTGTTGACTTTCTGGAGATTTTTTAGCGTTGTACTCTTGAAATAAACATTTGCGTCGCTGCAATGCACTTTCGCATTCCGAGTCCCACCAAGGGTGTTTTGTATTCTTTTTCTATGGGATCAGTTCCTGTGCTTTTTGTGTAATTTTTTTGTGGAATTTTTTCCATGTATCTGCTTGTTCTTTTTCCCATTCATCTGTTATGTTGGATTCCTTGATCTTTTTTGTGTCGAATTTCTGTAGATGTGCTTTCTTGTGATGAATTCTCCTTGGGGTGAACTTGACTTTGATTCGTGTTAGGTAGTGGTTTGAGTCAATGTTTGCGCCCCTGCGAACTTAGATATCTTGGATCTCTCTTTGTTGTGGGTATGAGATCGCAACGTGGTCTATCTGGAATTCTCCAATCTGTTGAATAGGCGATCTCCATGTCTTCTGTTTTCGTGGAGATTTTCTTAGGGATGTTGACATGATCTTAAGGTTATTTTGTTGGCATACTTCAATGTGTTTTGAGCCATTCTTATTGGTAAATTTGTGACCGGAAAATTTACCTACTGTTTTCTGATGGATTTTTTCTCTACCAATTTGTGCGTTAAAGTCGCCCAGTAAAATTTTGACCTCATCCTTCTCTAGTGTTGCCCAGAATTTCTCTGTAGACTTGGGGTTTTTCTTATTGTCTCCGTTTGTGGGGGCATGTACATTTAGTATTTTTTATTGGCACACTGTATGCGCATTGTCATTAGTCTATTGTTTATGGGCGTGATTTCCTTAATAGAGTTAACTATCCTTTTATGTACCATAAAGGCCATGCCCAGAAGCGGAGCGCCCCTGGCGACTCGTTTGTTTGTCCTGCTTTTGAATATGCGATAGTTCCCATAGTCTACTGTGTCCTCATCCGTGATGCGTGTTTCTTGTAGGGCAAGCACAAGTATATTTTACCTGTCAAGTTCTGAAGTTAGGTTGTGAAGTTTTCCTGGTTGGATCGGCGTGCTAATATTGAAGGTGCCAATATATGAAGGTGTGGTATGTGGAATTTTGCCGGAAAGCTCCGACTTATATTGAGACCTGGATCGAAAGTCCAGGTTCCCCAGAATCCGAACGCCCGGTTGCCGTCTGTCAACGGGTGGATTTGTTACCACCTAGGGTATCATTGTTATTATTTGCACGAGTCATGGTTGCTTAAAAGCTTATGGGTTTAGTGTTTCCACTGGGAGTTTAGAACCAGTGATTGTTAGTTCCTGGAGAGTAGTGTACGGCCGCACCCTTCGGGTGAACAGACGCCGACCAGATTGGCGGTGGTTGCCACTGCAGACCTTTTTTTCTGCCAGATAGAAAGACAAAGGGTTAGAGCTTTAGGAAGATATATATATATAGATATATATATATATATATATATATATATATATATATATATATATATATATATATATATATATATATATATGAATTGGTTTATGTATACTCAAAATATAGCATAGTAGGGCCGTGGCGAGAGATATTTCAATAACAGGATTTTTTCATCCGTACTTCCACGTACCTCGATTCATTTCAAATCAGCCGTCGCCATCGCGTCGCGACAAATACATTCCAGGACTGGTTACTGCTCTCACAGCCGTTGTCAGCTCGGCTCGAATCTAACGCAAGGAGATAGCTGAATAAAAACGAACACAGCCAGACCAAGTCAACTGGACATATTGATATGGGCTCGCCTATGACTCGCCAAATTGATGGTGGATTGCAATCTCAATGCAACTCGCGCCATCCTACGGTGAATGTTCGCAGCAGTTGAAACTACGCTATGCATTCTTCCCACAACCTTCGATGTCGGTATCAGGAAAGCTTAAAAGATGGCGTAGTGGACCGTGGAGACAGAGATTTGAATAACAGAAATATTTAATCCGTACTTCCACATATCTCTGTTCGTTTTAAAATCAGCATTCGATATTCAAGTATAACACCTTGTTATACAAGGGTGAATCAAATATAAACCGGAATTTTACAATTACTTTCCTCAGCCAATCACGAGATGGCTGTTAGTGTAGGTCGCTGTAATGCAATATTAGGAGTGGGAAAAACGCTTGGTGAGCTGTCTCACTCAGTTCTTTTGTCAGTACAGCACCGTCTGTTGCGCAACGCGTTTTAATAATTTTTTTAACCAAAAAAAAAATGTTTAACCGTCCAAAATATTAACTCGGTTGACGATTCAGTATGGAGATGATACCCTGTCTAAGACCCAAGTGTTTAGTTGGGCCAAGAAGTTTAAGAATGGACGAGAAAGTGTGGTAAATGTAAGTCATAATTGACGTTCCAGATCAAGTGTCACTACTGACAAAATTGGTGCATTTTTCGACGTTATGGAAGGTGACCGGCGGCTGACTATTCTTGAAATCGAAAAAAACATGGGTATTACTTTTGGAAGTGCTCAAACAATCATCTTTGTTTTAATAAAATCTGAGCCCGATGGATTCAGTTTGGACGAAGGAAAAACTGGAGAATATGCATCGGGAAACCCTTAAGCCTAGCATTCCATACAGCTCAGACTTGGTACCCTGTGATTTTTTTGCACCCTTGAAAGATGCACTTGGAGGAATATGATTCGATAATGATCAAGAAGTTGAGGATTTCGTGCGCAATTGACTGATGACTCAAACTCAAAGTTTCTACGACCAAGAAATTTACAAGCTTCCAAACCGCTGGAAAAATATATAGAGCGATTAGGAGACTATGTCGAAAAATGATCAATAGTGTTTTATATTATTTTATAAATAATAATTATTTATAAAACAATTCTGGTTCATATTTGATTCAACCTCGTATATTTTGGAATAAGTCGTAATAAAGGATTTTTTCTATATCAGATTATGATTACCCTATCAAGAGTATTTTGCCGTACCCAGAGTTATAATTACTATAGTTAAATGTGAATGTGTGAATTAATAAAGGATTTACATTTTATTTTGGGAAATAAAACAACTCGTTACTGTACTGTTACAAATATATTTATTTTTACAAACCATCCAAATTTTTTGCAATACATTATTACTTATCTGAATTATTAGTTAATAATTAATTAGTAATATTTAGACAATGTCATTCAGATGATGTTAGATAACTGGGACAATTTCATTTTCTGAATAAGAATTACATACGTCTTTTAAAACTCTCAGGGCATCCAAGGTAGCTTCTCTGGTAATCGCATTCCTACACGATGATCTCAAGTGTGACTCGAAACATACGTAGGAACTATTCAGGCCACTAAAATAAAGGAGAGTACATAGTATATCATATTAAAATAAATAAATGTATAAATAAATGACCAATATCATTACATTGATAAAACTGAGAAAGCCGCCCTAATTCACCAAGTAACAATGTAAAATTCCTGAAAGAATGAACTGAGTCCCACCTGTAAACCGTAAATCTGTAAATCATCAACATCATCTGCGAATCGAACAATAGAAGATGTTATCCTGCTCAATAACAGTATAAAAGATATCAAAGACATGCTAACGGAACCTCTCAGAAGGTCGAAGAACGAAGGTCGAAAGAACGAAGGTCGAGTAGGTTTGAAAATGAATAACCAAAAAACAAACATAATAATAGGTGAACAAATATAGGTCAAACAAGATAGGTCAAAACAACAATAAAATAAATAAATAAATAAATAAATACACACTTTATTTAGCATATGCAGCTAATTGTAACAAAACAAAATCAATATACAAAAAAAAAATAAAAGTAAGAAAAATTCTAAAAAATCTTAACAAAAGAAAATACAATCAAAAGGCAATAACCAACATTGTTCAAATGATAAAACACTCTATTGCTTCAAATAATAATTTAACAGTCTATTAAATACATGCACATTAGGAGCGCTCCCTATGTGGGCGAGCAAAGCATTGAAGAGACAAACACCTTCCCAAAACAATGTCTTCTGGAGAGCAGTAGTTCTCACAATTGGTACATCATAATTGTTCTTAGAACGCACATCGTAACAATGCATATTTACTCTTTGTACCAAAAAAGTATTCAAATAATGGGGCAACAAATTATGTTTTATTTTAAATATCAATCGAATGTTAACCCCTTCAATGGCCCGCGCAACTGAAAACCAATCCAATGACCGCAATATTACCTCTATCGGTGTATACCTATTACAGTTCAATAGTATACGCATAGCCTTGTTCTGCTGTATTTGAAGTCTACCAATACTCTCCTTATTACATGATATCAGCACAGACATACAATAGGTAAAATGGGGTAAAACTATAGTATTATATACAAGCCTCTTGGACCATGGTGATAAATGTGACGATATACGACTAAAGAACCCTATTTTTTCTCAATCTTTCTACATAGATAACTGACATGATTACAAAATGTTAGCTGAGGATCCAACAGTACTCCTAAGTATTTAATTTCATTTACAATTTCAATATCACCATTATTTATATTTATTTTTAACAGACACAGATATGAGAGTATCATCTGCAAAAAGACTAATAAAACATTTATCCAATATTGTAGAAATATCGTTGATATATATCAAAAACAGCAACGGGCCCAAAACACTACCCTGAGGAACTCCCCACGCACTTTCCCTCTTTGCCGACACTTTTCCCTCAACCCTCGTCCTATGATGTATGTCTGTTAAGTAACTCTTGATCCATTTTAAGGCTTTCGATCTTACACCATAACTTAATAATTTTTTACACAGTATATCCCGGTCAATAGTTTCGAATGCTCGCTTTAAATCTATAAATACACTAAGCACAGTTTTTCCGACCTTTGTATCGCTCCTCCATGTTGCGTAGACATACTGAATAGCCGTCTCACAAGAATGTTTTGTCCTAAACCCTGATTGAGCAGAAAATAACAATTTATTGGTTTCAAAATAAGTTTTCAACTCTGTACATACTACAGTCTCAATGATTTTATCAACAACAGGTAATAAATTAATTGGTCTAAAGTCACTTGGTATACTACGCTTTGGTATTTTTGGAATTGGTACAATAATGCTGGTTTTTAAGTCCTCAGGAAATGTATTCGTTTCAAAACTTGTATTAATTAAGTACAATAAAGGATAACCGATGACACAAAAATTTTTTTTCATTAACCTTATCGTAATTTCATTGTCACTCGTACTTCGGCTTTTTAAACTAAACACAACTTTTCTTAATTTGTTTAGAGTAACATGTTTAAACTCATAAAAATCGTGAGTCTTGCATATTTTGACATCACTGCTCCAGTCCTGCTCTTCGATACTCTGTTCTACTTCATTCAAACTATCGAAGTAAAAGTTATTGAAGTTCTCCTCCGTAGGTCCGTAGTGAGCATCAAAGTCGATTCGCGAAAAATCGGCTCGCCCCTTACCATTGCCCAGCAAATCCTTTATTGTTCTCCACATCTTCCTCCCGTCCCCCCTACAAGCATCGATACTATTATTAAGGTACTTTTTTCTCTCAAGTCGCATCATGGACAGTGCAATATTTCTTTTCTGCTTATAAATTCTCCAATCATGTTCATTCTTTGTGAAAGAAAACTTTCTATACGCTCTGTCCCTCTCAACTTGAGCATTTCTTAGCTCTTTGCTCATCCAAGCGAACTTTCTAGGTTGTACTAATTTTAAGGGAGCAGCCATATCAATAGCATCATGTAGAGTTTGCATAAAATCAACATATAATTTACTAACGTCAATGGAATTGTAGTCCCAATCATTCCCCATTAACTCAGTAATCAGCCTCGAGACTGCTTGCTCATTCAGATTCCGAGCATACGTATGTTGAGGTGTTTCACATACAATACCCTGAAGTTTAAACTCGGTGCCAATAATCTCATGATCGCTTATCATCAGAAAATCTCTAACAAGCTCCACAGCTCCAAAATCATTGGTAATTATGTGATCAATCAGTGTTTGTGAGATACCACTATTGTGGGTTTCCCTAGTAACAATCTGTGTGAAACCTGCTCCACTGATAATGTCTTTCAACCTTCTAGACTCACTGCTGTTCTTCAATAAATCTATATTTATATCACCCAGAAGAAAGGTTTTATTTTTTTGAAATTCATTGTCACTTAGATTGTCTTCCAAATAGTTTAAAAAGTCACCTACAGAGGCACTAGGCGATCTATAACAGGCCGCTACCAAGAAAAACAGCTTATTTATCTGTATCTTAACTGTTACGACCCAGTAACTGGTTAGAACTGTCTCGACAGAAACCACCCAATATTTCAAGCCAGATTTAATATAAATAATAGCACCTCCCGTATGACGACTATCCGAATAACAGACAACAGCCGTATATCCAGTTATGTTAACTTCGTTCTCTTCTACATCTCGTGTTACATGAGTTTCAGTAACACACAAGATCCATGGGTTTCTATCTTCCACAAACTGCCTCAGCTGCAACATGTGGGTCGTCATTCCCTGTATATTAATATGCCATATATCTATATTGCTAGTGGACGCACTGAAGCGATCAAGTGATTGTTATGCATACTTAGTTCTGTTCTTCATTCTTTCAACAGCTCGTTTATAACATTCGCAATTTTTATCAAACACTGTGTGATCATATTTAATATGTGGTATCTTCAGGACATCATGTGCAAATTTACAATTAGTACACTCCTTTGTATTTGAATTACATTCTGAGCTTTTAGGATGTTTGTTACATAAAGGACAAACATCTTGTTGACTGCAGTTTGCCGCTTTATGTCCATACCTCCAACACTTGTAACATCGCAGCACTCCCAAATATTCATAGACTGGAAAACTGTCCCTGTCAAAGAAAACTCTCTTACTACTCAATATGCACTTATAAATCTCTGCCGACACCTCCAGTATTATATTACACAGTTTATGTCCTTTAGGAATATATTTTCGAACTACTTCAATATGCAGATGTGTATTTTTAAGAAAACTCTGATTTTTTATTCGCTCTAAAAAGTCTTATTAGTTGCAATATATTTATCTTGAACACCAACCACAATTATTCTGGGGTTAATATATTTAGGTATTTCTACCTCATAATTATCGGATAATTCTTCTATTGCTGTTATTTGCAGTTTCTTCAGAGAATCGTCATCCTTACACTGAATCATAACGGATCCCTGACCTATCGATTTTAATTTGTTTTATTTCTACCGATAAATTGGACGGATTAATTTTTTCCGTGATCGCATTCCTCGTCGTAGTACTATTTTGTTGCTTATTTTTCGGTCTAATTATTAACGGAGGATTTTTTTTTACAATATCTGTCCATGATATTCCTTGTGGAGTCGAGATGTCATTATGTTGCGAATTATTTAATAATTTCTCTGTATTCACCTTACACTCCTCAGTATGTTGTTCCAACCTTTTTAATCTATTACTAAGGTCAACATTCACCTCAAATACTGACAGACATCCATCACATACCCAAAACAAATTTTTACAGTGATTTATGGCTTTAGATATTGGCTCTTTGATGTTAACACAATGTAAATGATATTTATTATCACACACTTTGCACGAGTTTACTTATCGGATACACCAAGTCTCTTTTTAAAAAATAATTTTATTACAAAAATGTTACAATAGACGTTACATTTAAAGATCTAACTAAGTGAACTAACTAAAATTGTGAAACTATAAACTGTACTGTCCTGTACTGTACTGTGTGGTGGAAAGAATGCACTTAGGTTTATATTCCTCGTGAATTGTCTATTCAGCGTTCTTGGGAAGTCGGCTGACTTGGTCGTTGACCACTGTATAATTCACGCCACGAATTTTACTCGCCCGACAATATTGTCATTGCACCCGGTACATGCGTGTGTACCCGGCCCTGCCATGGCGACAAATAATAGGTCAAACAAACATAGTAATAGGTCCAGTGGAAGTACTAAAGGACTATTATAATACAGCATTGCTGTAAAAAGTGGACAAATCGTCTTCAGCGTTGTGTGGCTTCCCAAGGCAACTATTCTGAAGGAGATAATGTAGAAGTGTACTTTCAATTGCATTAAAAAATTATAAAAAGTCAGTCTCAGTTCTCTATCTACACACTTCGCATTGGGTTACACAGGGGCAATTGTTTTTCAGGGTCGTAATGCTAGGCCCGCTCTCAAAAGTGGCATTCACATCACTAAGATTTATATCACAACCCAGTATGAGATAGTTTTCCGAAAGAAAATCCTCACTTTTTATACTGTTCTGAAGAATGAAAGTGCTATTAATGAGTCTTTCCAGAATGTGCTACTAATGAGTATTTCCAGAAGGTGCTACTGAGTCTTTCGCGCACATTGCCTTCAAAATTTTACTGTATTAGGTGTTCAGACTGGGCATATTTTAATAGTAACAGTTAAGATCTCTAGTTTCAGACCCACAGTTCCCACAGACATGTTATTAGTTTAGAATTACCCCCCAACATATCCAATTCACAGTTGGTTAGTTAGTTTTCCACCATTAGTTTCACCAGAGTTTCTAAGATGTAATTTTTGAATTTGATACTTTTTTTGTTATTTAAGAGTTTATTATAGACTGCAGTGATGTTAGTAAATTCAGAATTCCGTTTAATAACGGGTGTTTTCGGAATGTTTTTCGTTTTTGTTTTAACTGTTTCACGCCAAACACATATAGCGAAGTGGAATCAAATGCTTGACTGGCTTTTTAAGTTTAGTAGCGATGGATCGTTTCACGCGACTACAGCGCGATTCCTGCACTATTGCTCAACGTCTGTACAGTACACATTTTAATTTACCGACCATGAGAAGTGTTCCAAGTGCGAATTTAATCAAGCATTGTGTGCGCAAGTTTGAAGAGACTGGAAATACAATGCGCGATAAATGCGCGCAAAAGGACATCAAGAACGAGTACGAATGTTGACCGCGTTCGCCAGTCTGTTAGAGACGATCGACGACAGTCTCTATGACTCCGCGCAGCTTCTCTACATTTGCACAGATCCACGATTCATCGCATTATTCGCAGATATTTACATTTTACACCCCTACAAAATTGTTATTGTGCAAGAGATGAAGCCCGTTAATCCAACTACACAGGTCGAATTCTGCAGTATAATCTGCTGGTTTTTTTTATGGGGCTACTTAAAAAGTAAGGCTTACAACCCATTACCACCCAACTTAAATGTTTTAAAGCAAATAATAACAGACGAAATCCATGCGATTCCAAGAGCGCTGTTCCAGAAAATGATTGGAAATTTCAGTTCCAGGCTAAATAAGTGTAAAGAAGCGGATGGTGCGCATTTACAAAAAAATTCAAAAACTACTTTGTAATTTAACAGCAATTAAACAAGTTTGAATTAATTTTGATGTTTAATTTTTTTTTCTGAGATACCATTTATTTTGATCGCCATGAACAATCGTCGATACATCTCATACATCGATCTCTAGTAGTAATCCAATGAGCAGAAGTAAAAGATAACTTTTTTAGTCTGTCCGAACTTTCAATAGGAGTCGCTGTCAAAAGAACTATAAGTTTGCACACAAGTCTGTAGATATGTCTCTCAATAGTTTATCATCGGAGCAACGCTTGCAAATTGTCGAAATTTATTATCAAACTTAATTTCTGTATTGTGTGCGCCAACTTATAAAGCACTTCGTGATGTATTCGCCGAATTATCGACCCATTATGAAGCATTTCATGCTGCTCGATATTAAAACAAAAACAATCTCCACATATAATACAGCCAATACAACAATCGATTGGGTTAAGGTCACGTGACTTAACGTCTTTAAAATTATTTTCTTTGAGGTCATGTTAAATCTTTGATCTATGCCGATAAATCAGCCACTATTAACGCCTTGAAAGCCAGAATAACTCGGACAATTGCGAAAATAAGAGTCAAATTGATTGAAAAAGTCTCTCATTCCGGAAATTGGATTGAGAGAACGTTATTTGTGCGAAGTAGTTGCGGCGGACGGACATTTGCCCGAAATTGTTGTCAAATATTAATGCCCTTGAATGTTACTTCACGTTTCAAGGTATTTAATTTGATTGTTATTTTATTTTAATTTGAAGTTCAAACGCACAAAAAAATCACCCTATAGATCATTCATTATCACCCTCCTACAACTAAACTCAAAGAGATTTGAGTTTACTCTAATTCACTACACACCGAATCACTTTTTTTTAAGTTCTCAAAGCACGTTTCACTAATCGTGTTAGCATCATCAAGAGATGATTTAGTCTAATTCTAAACCTAAACTACATTCTATTTATATGGAAACCCAAATTACTAACCTACTACCTACGAAGCGTACTACCTACTTAATGAAACGCGTAAAAAAAGGATACAAGAAAAAGAAAAAAAAAGGAAAAAAGAACAAACGAAAGAAAAAATGAACCGTGAAGTTTTCTGACCTTTACATTAATAATTGAAAAAGTTAACCGAAGGAAATAGGTAATTCGATTCATTCGATTCATTATTTTCTTGCATTTTTTTATTGGATTGCTTTCATATGCATCCAAAGCTCTATTATTGTTTACACTTTTAACAAGTCTTAAATTACTAATGTCTATATTGTAGTCATATTCGATTACATGTTGTGCAATGTGTTCCTTATATCTCGTTAATATGGATCTTTTTGTTTGCCCAATATACTTTCGAGTACAATCTGGACAGCTAATTTCATAAATCCCCGCCTTTTCATGTTCATCTACTTGATCTTTAGATTCCCCAGAATTTCTCTTAATGTATTATATGATTTGTACACAACCTTAATGTCTATTTTTTTCAAAATTTTGTCTAGCCCTCGTGTTAACTGAGCATCAAATGGTATTACCATGAATTTATTTTTGTTCTGATCCTTTTGAAAAGTCGAAGATTCTTTCAATAATTTTCTAAACTTATGTTTTCTAATTAATTTATTTACAATATTATTATTATAACCGTTCACTTCGTAGACCTCCCTAATTAATTTTAATTCTCTGTTATAATTAACTTTGTTTAAAGAAAAATTGATTAATCTGTATACTATAAAATTTAATCTAGCCACCTTATTTTGAAAGCTATAATTCGAATCGTTAGGAATGTATCTCGAAGTGCTTGTGTTTTTTCTAAAAATATGAAAATCTAACCTATTTTTATAGTTTGTACTACCTAAAACATCCAGAAATGGTAAACCCAAAAACATTCAAAATGGTTCGAGTTCATGCGCGAATACTATGTTTTCATTTTTTGAAGCGAAAATTGCAAAAAATGTCATCCATCAATTTTCAATTTAAAAAATGAAAACTTAGATTATTTTATTAATTTAACTCTAAAACAACGATAGTTTACCATTTCTGTATGTTTTAGTCAGTAGAAACAAAAATAGGTTAGATTTTGATATTTAAAAAAAAAAAACACCAGCACTTCGATATACATTCCTAACGAAACGAATCTCAGCTTTCAAAATAAGATGGCTATTTAAAATTTCATTGTAAACAGATTAATCATTTTTTCTCTAAACAAAGATAGTTATAACAGAAATTTTAAATTAATTAGAGAGGTATCCGAAGTGAACGGTTATAATAAGAACATTGTAGATAAATTAATTAGAAAACCTAAGGTTAGACAATTATTGAAAGAATCTTCGAGTTTTCAAAAGGATCAAAACAAAAATAAATTCATGGTAATACCATTTGATGCCCAGTTGACAAGAGGACTAGATAAAATTTTGAAAAAAGTGGGCATCAATGTTGTGTACAAACCATATAATAAATTAATAGAAATCCCGAGGAATCCAAAGGATAAAGTAGATCAACATGAAAAAACGGGAATTTATGAAATTAGCTGTCAAGATTGTGATCGAAAGTATATTGGGCAAACAAAGAGATCCATATTAACGAGATATAAAAAACACCATTACCCGCATCAGATATGGGAGAAATGAAAAATTTTGTGTTGTCCAGCATGCAATCAAGCATACCCACAATATAGACATTAGTAATTTAAGACTGGTGACAAAACCAATAATAGGGCTTTAGATGCATATGAAAGCATTCAAATAAAAAAATGCAAGAAAATAATGAACCGGGAAGAAGAACCTATTCAGTTCAGTCAACTTTTTCAATTATTAATGCAAAGGTCAGAAAACTTAACGCTTCATTTGTTCTTTCTTTTGTTCTCTTTTTCTCCTTTTTTCTTTTTTTCTTTTTCTTGTATCCATTTTTTACGTGCTTCATTAGGTAGGCCGTATGCTTCGTAGGTAGTAGGTTAACAATTAGGGTTCCCATATAACTAGAACGTAGTTTAAATTTAGAATTAGATTAAATCAACTCCTGATTATGCTAAAATGGTTAGCAAAACGTGCGTCGAGAACTTTAAAAAAAGTGATTCGGTGTTTAGAGTGGTAAATCTCTTTGAGTTTAGTGTTCCACACCCAAAGTTCCAATAGAAGCATTGATCCCTACAATTCAAATATCATTAGATAACAGCTACAAAATGTCTCAAGTAACAAAAAAAAACGGAGTCAAATACGTGTATTAATACAATTATGTATTAGGAGTGGGAGAAACGTTCGGTGAGCTGTTTCACTCAGTTTTTTACCAAGAAAGGCATTAAACCATCTGAAATATTAAATCGGTTGAAGATTTAGTATAGGGACGATACCCTGCCTAAGACTCAAGTGTTTGGTTGGACCAAGAAGTTTAAGAGTGGGCGAGAAAGTGTGGTAAATGTAAGTCATAATCGACGGTCCAGATGAAGTGTCACTTCTGACAACATTGTACAGTTCGCGACCTTATCATAGGTGACAAGCAGCTCACTATTCATGAAATCACTTTAAAAATGGGTATTTGCTTACGTGCTTAAACAATTATCAAAAATCATCTTGGCTTCAATAAAATATATGCCCGATGAGTTCCGAAGATCAAAAAAACATCCGATTGCAAGTCAGTAAGAGACTTCTGAATCGATTTCGGCGGGAATAAGAAACTTTTTTGATGCATATCGTGACATGTGATGAAACGTAGGTGCATTATTATACTCCAAAATAAAAAAGACGAAAGACGAAACCAGCCATGTAAAGGTCAAAACCCTGATGGTTAAAGGCTGATTGATTTTCTACATGATCGACGACATGTTAATTACTCTACATGATCGGTTAATCCTGCATACTACTGTCAGCTGTTGGGGACAACAAAATCCACTTACATGAGTAAAAGACAGTCCACATCAGACACTCCCTCCTTATCCATGACAACGCGAGGCCACACACAGCAGTTTTGACGAAGGAAAAATTGGAGAATGTGCATTGGGAAAGCCTATAACACCCTCCTTCAGTCTAGATTTGTCATCCTGTGATTGTTTTTTGTACGCAGCGTTGAAAAATGCACTTAGAGGGATGCGATTCGACAACGATCAACATGTTGAAGACTTTGTGTGCAATTGGCTGATGACCCAAACTCAAAGTTTCTACAAGCAAGAAATTCACAAACTTTCAAACTACTGAGAAAAATGTGTAGAGCATGGATTAAAACTTTCACTGGAATTGAATAAAATGAGATTTATTTTGGCTATATTGTCATCTAAGAAGGAAATGTTGATATCTAAGAATTTTAAATTGAAAATTCATCAAAACCTAAAACTATTTTCTGAAGTTTACTTTAGTCTCGAAAGCCCTTCCAAAAATGTAGGCAAATCTACAAATGATACCAGATTATTACAGGCTTACTTATTTTAAGTAATTAACTTCTAAGTATTTAAATCACCAGATTGGTACACTCTTGTCTGGTAAAAATATACAGTTGTAATTACAAATTTAAATATAAGGTACACTAAAATGTTATACTTCTTATTAATCACATTATTAATTACTTACTCGCATATTTCTTCTGTTGATAAGGATTTATTAGCCTTGAATAATTTTGTAGACTTTGCTTGAACACGTTTGAAACAATTTAAGTTGTTTATATTAATCTTAGTAACACAACTGTTGGTTAATTCTAGAAAAAGAAAAAAATCAATTAATTATATTCGGTTTAAGGTCTAATTGTATTGAATAGCAAGGTGCAGAAAATGTTTAAAATATCTCAAAAATATTTTTTTCTTTGTCAGAACTTTTCGAATTACTGTCATATTACGATCACTACCGAAAAAAGTTACATCTAATATTTTTACGGATGGTAGATGATGTTTCTAATGTTTCAATTCGACTCTTCAATCGAAGCGGACAACACTAGAAAATGCCAAATGAGGTTTTGGCGAAACGTCGTGATTCTTCACATAATGAACTGACCCACACCCGGAATGATTTAAATATATATATAGTTAGAGGTTATACACCCCCAACCGCTGAGTTGCATAATCACATGTGGAAAGCACAACAATTTGCGTCTCCGCCAAAATGAGCATTCTGATACCTGCTTGACCGCGATCGAGCCCAACCCATTCCCCACAGTGGAGGGCACATGTTTTGTCTGTTGGTGGTTAGATTCATCAGGGCGCCGACATATGCTCTCTCGTCAAGAGTATATTGTCGAGGATGGGTGCAACTCTTCAAGGCACCGACATGTGGTCTCTCGTCAATTTCTAAATCATTCCGGGTATCAATCAGTTCATTCTATGAAAGATCACGAAATTTTGCCAAAATTTCATTTGGCATTTTCAAGTGTAGTCCGCTTCGAGTCAAGAGTCCAACTCAAACTTGCGAATTTTAAAGAGATATATATTTATGAAGTTAATATATATAATTCAATCTTGTTACTATTTTTTTAAATACATAGTAGTGTCTAATACATATATATATATATATATATATATATATATATATATATATATATATATATATATATATATATATATATATATTATTAGGTGCGTATGACCCGGTTGGATCACGCAAAGCATTCTGACTCATTTTCGAGTGTCCTTTCTTATCCTCCACACCTTTCTCATCCTTTCTCCGTGGATTATCTTTCTCTCCTCCGTTCACTTTGTTCCCGATCTCCTCGAAACTTTGCTCTCTGATGCAACGTTCCACATATGTATTTTGTTTCTGTACGTTCTTCTATCCTCAATCTCTGACAGACCCATTTGTGCCTTTCCTAGATCAGCTCTGACTTGTGTGATCCATGGTACTGTTGACTTGACTCCTTGTATGTATGTATCCAATTCTGTTGGTGAGTCTTGTCCGTGGGAGGCTGCTAATGTCAGAATTTTAACCTTCTTTTTCTTATGTCCGCCGCTAGGTTGGACATTTTCTCTATGGTCTTTCGAGAATGTAGTCTGTATTCTTCCTCTGTCAGTTTTGGGCCAAGAATTTACCTCATATTTTTGCGTTCTTCTTTTAGTATGTTTTTTATGCCGCTTTTTGTATGAAGTGTAAGTGTCTCGCTTGCGTATAGTACTTCTGGTTTGATTACAGTGTTACAGTGTCTTATTCATGCGTGTGTGGATAGGCATTTCTTATTGTAGATATTGTGTGTCTTGCCGTATACCCTCTTCATCTTCTGTAATCGAGTCTTCTGTGCTATCTTCTCTCCACCTGTGCGTTCGAGGATCTCGCCCAGGTATTTGAAGTGACTAACCCTATTTATTTTGCCGTATTTGGTATTCAAATTTTGGACATCTAATTTTGAGAAGAATTCGGTTTTTTAAAAAGAGATTTGTAGGCCGGTAGAGTATTTGTAGGTCTGCACATTCCTTGAGAACTTCGATCTCTTTGGTTGCCCTTTTTTCATTGTCCGAGCATGGGCTAGGTCATCGGCGAAGGCTAGGCATGATATTTCTATGTTGTTTGGATCGTCCGAGTCGTATAGGTTTCCAGACTCCTTGATTGTTCAGTTTTTTTCCCATTCCCTTATGACTTTGTCCAGAACCAGGTTGAAGAGGAGTGGGGATAACCCATCTGCTTGGCGTACTCCAGTTTTAATCAGGAAGGGTTCGGAAATTTCTCCCATAAATTTCACTTTAGAGGTTGTGTCAGCTAGTGTCTGCTTGATCAATCGTAGTGTTTTGGAGTTCTTGTTCTTCAAGGATGTTGAACAAAGATTTTCGGTCGATGCAGCCATATGCTTTCTCAAAGTCCACGAACGTGCAGATGATTGGGACGTTCCTGATAGCTTTGTATTTCAGTATTGTTTTTAAGTTAAATATTTGCTCAGTGCATGAGCGACCAGGGTGAAAGCCTGCCTGGTACTCACCAATTTTGTGTTCTAATTGTTCTTGAGTTCTCTGGAGAAGACATGCTGGGAGGATTTTGTAAGTGACTTGTAATAAGGAGATTCCTCTATAGTTGTTCACATCTGTTCTGTCTCCCATCATGTGCAGCGGGTGGATAAGCGCACATTTCCATTCATCTGGTAATTTTTCTGTTTGCCAAATGTTCGTGATAATTTGCGTATGTTCCTGTAGTAAATTTGATCCGAGATTTTTCAATAGTTCCGCGGTGATGCCATCTTCACTGGATGACCTGTTATTCTTTAGTCTGCGTATGTGCCTGTGGATTTCTTCCTGTGTTGGTGGTGGTGATTCTGAGTGGGTATGGATACAATTTTCCTTATAAATATATATATATATATATATATATATATATATATATATATATATATATATATATATATATATATATATATATATATATTTATATATATATATATATATATATATATATATATATATATATATATATATATATATGAAGAGTATCCCTAATTTACGCAAGACTTGAATCTGCCGCCATTTGTGCGGTAAACTGTTGGCAGCTAAAAGGAACAGTTTGACAGCTGACAATTTAGGATTCGTGAAAATGGAGCAGTACACTAAAGAACAACGCGTTTTCATTGTTGAACAACATTTATATTTCAAAAATAATTATATTATTTTTCATTTATATTTATATTTATTATTTCATTATATTTATATTTCATTATATTTATATTTCAAAAATAATTAAAATTTAGCTACTACAGTTTACAAATTTCGTACAAAATGTGGTCGGAATATTGATTTAACTTCGTCAACTGTTAATTACAAAATTCAAAGAGACTGGAAGAGGGATCAATTGGGGATGCTAAAAATACCGGCCGTCCAATAATAAGCCATTCAAATGATAATATCGAAGCAGTGCATGAGAGTGTTGGTAGTGCAAGAACATTGATTCGGCGTGGTGGACAAGAATTGCAAATTTTAAGAACCTCTCTGTAGCGTATATTTACTACAGATCTGCGTCTCCGTGCTTACAAAATTCAAATGACACAAGAGTTGCAACCTAATGACCATGCACAACAAGATATTTTGTTGTTCGAGCAAAATCATCCAAAGCGATAAAGCTCATTTTCACCTTAATGGCTTCGTTAATCGTCAAAATTGCTGCATTTGGGGTTCAGAGAACCCACATGTGATTGTCGAAAAACAAATGCATTCGCCATGTGTCACTGTTTGTTGAGGATTTTGGGCTGAAGGCGTCATTGGACCATACCTTTTCGAAAATGAAGTTGGTCAAACAGTTACTGTTACTGGTGTTCGATATCGTGACATGATAACCGAGTTTTTTCTGCCTAAATTGGATGATGTTGATGTGAACTACATGTGGTTTCAACAAGACGGTGCAACGTGCCATTCAGCCCGTAAAACAATCCAATTACTGCATGAGTCATTTCATCTCTGGTTTCGGTGATCAGAATTGGCCTCCTAAATCATGTGATTTAACACCATTGCATTTCTTTCTATGGATTTATTTAAAGTTAAAGTTCTATGTCAGCAAGCCCAGGAAATTCAACGCTGCATCAACCAAATTCAGTCACATTTATATAAAATGATCATGGGAAATTTCGACAAAAGAGTGCGTATGTGCCAGCAAAGCCATGGAAGTTATTGCCCGGTGTGCTATTCCATACATAATCCTATCCTATGTACGTTATGATTCAATAAAAAATACAAAAAATTGTTTTCTATTTAATACAAATCTTTCCTAAATTTTGAGACACACTTGGTATTTGCTTCACAATATATTCAGGATATTCTCTGAAATGTTTCATCCTCGCGACCATTCTCAAAGAGGGTTATGCAAGTAATTTTAGTAATACATTTTTTAGTAAGTATGACAGAAACAGTAAAAATGAAGTAAATTAACTGCTTACCAATCAAATGTTCTCCATTAATCTTACATACATATTTAAACATACCAACAAGCATGTCAGTGACCATTGTAGGTACCTGTTTTGCACGACCTGGTAAGCATTCTTCAAAGGTGTCTATTAAAGGTTGAGAACATTTTTTCAGATTGTTTTTAACAAGTGAACATGCAGTTTCATCGGAATTCTCAATGTATCCTCCAAAACAGCTGAATACGACAAGAGTTGCATTCTGAAAATATTTTCTGCATAAAATATTGGTTTATTAGTTAAGAGTCTATAATATAACTACACCTTTATAAAGATAGATATTGTGTAAAAGTCACAACTTCAAAAGCTAAGACAATATAAATAATTGCCAACTAGATTGAACAAATACTATATAGAGGAACCCGAATAGTTACAAGGCGATATCCCGTAAACCGCAACAGCAAATGTCAAAAGTGATATTTCAAAATTTGCACCTTTTCGAGCCTCATAAATAATTGTATACCATTTCACTATCCAGACGCTAGATAGGATAAAACGTAATTTTTGTGTTCTTGAATTCATCATTTAGTTAATAAACTTTTCTAGTTTTAAATGTTTTTTTGTTTTCTCCAGCTGAAAGTATCTTTGTTTGTATCTGCATTACAATGGCTTTTAAGTGCAAAACTAATTTTGTGGTTATATGCACACAGTCCTAAGTTATAACATTCCATAGCTGAAATGCCATAACGGGGCAAATGCTTACACTCAGGACGGGGCGAATCGTTATACTGTATTGTATATACTGTACTGTATATGGACTTAATTTTTATGACCCGGAACAATGAGACAAACCCAGACCTCTGCTTACTCACGCCATATCCTATTATCAAGGAAAGTTTTAGACTCCTTCCCACACAGCCAATACCGCCCTGTAGTTCCCAAAACTGGAATTAAAATCCTGATAAGTCATTCTACACCCCGGCCTAGGTGGAATTTTGAGAAAGTCCAATAGGATAAATTTGCCATGCAGATAGACAAGGTCGTCAGATTTATCCCTCATAAGAGCAGCAATTATGGCAAATTTTATTATTATGGCAAAAGCTATTATAACAACATCAGAAGGAACTGCTCTATCAGAAATTCCAGAATAGCGGAGACTGAGATAGCGGATGAACTCCTTAATCATCTAGATACAGAGCGCCGCAAAAAATGGGAAAAACCGACAGGTAACATAGACTTAACTAAACTAGCCTGGAGCCCCTTGAGGAAACTATGTAGCTCTAACCCACCCACTCGTGACCCACCGGAAGTATCGGCGCACCAAATCACTGCACGGGCTATAGCTCCCTCTAAAGACACGAGTATCAAACAACAGATAGCAGACATTAAGAAACAACTGACAATCTGCCGACAAACAGCTGCAGTCCACCCTGATTACTCTAGACCATTCACCACGGAAGAGGTAGATAAAACACTGGTAGATACTAAGTTTGGTAAGGTTCCTGATTTTGATGGAATTCACTCCTAATTCCTCAAAAACTGCGGAAAACACAAGAATGTGGTTAAGTAAATTCTACTCCGACATCTTACTAATAGGACATATCCCAGTGGAGCTCAAGAAATCCAAAATAATCGCAGTCCCGAAACCAAACAAATCCAAGAACTTTCCTGAGAGCTACCGCCCAATAGCTCTATTAAGTTCATGCTACAACCTTCTAGAGAGATTTTTACAAAACCGACTGATATATGAATGACAGTGATACAGGAACATAGTCCTGTTGACATGGCTGGATTTAGGCCATTTTTGGACCAGATACTCAGCTTAACAACGCATATTGAGGCAGGGTTTCAGAACGGCTGAAAACTTCTGTGGTGTATGTTAACTTGACATATAACACAGTCTGGAGAGAAGGTCTTCTATAAAAATTCCTCAACGTGTTACCATGCAGCCGGTTAACAACTTATTAAACAACATGCTCTGCGACAGGCCCTTCCAAGAAATAACAGGAATGACCAAGAACAAAATGGCATATCTTAATAACAAGCTTTCTCAAGGAACGGTACTCGCACTTGTCCTGCTTAATCTGTATATTTTAGACATACCACACACAACGTCAATAAAATTAGGTTATACTGACGACCTAGCTCTTGCTATCCGCAGTAAAACCATAGAAAAAGCTAGTAACATATTATCAGAAGACCTGTCAGTATTGGGAAAATATTTCAATAATTGGAGACTTATCCCAAACATAAATAAAACTAGGACGTGTTTTCACCTCAATAACAAAGAAGTATGCCTGGAGCCCCAAGTATACTTCAATAACAATCCGCTGCATTACAAACCCTATCCAAAATACCTAGGAGGAGCAATGGATCGAGCACTTTCATATATAAAACATCTGGAGAATACCGCAGGTAAAATAAACACCAGAAATAATATAATGCACAAACTTTGTGATACCACGTGCAAAAGCATATACCCTTAAAATATCAGCTCTTAGCCTGGTCAACTCGGTCTCTGAATACTGCCGAATATGACCCGTGTTGTTTATCCATTCTTAGAAATGGATATTTTTTAGTAGTATTATTTTTTTTTAATAACTGCTGCAAGGCAAACATGATGCCCCCGAACTAACAACAACTGAACTGTGGAAATTATAAGTAATCTATTTCCATTATAGAATTTTTTGCCTTGTTATGCCATATGTTGCATGTTTCAGACATATTTTTCGGCATTGCGACAATGGAGACTTGACAAGTGATGGCTGGTATTAATTGGTTTAATGGATTTTTATGCCGCCATCCAAAATTATCGATGCCTACACCAGAAGCAACCAGTGTGGCACATGCATCTCCTTTTAGTGCATCAAATGTGTGATTGTTTTTCAACCTCTATGAAAAAGTGGCTGAAAAAGTGAATTTTGCGCCATACATTTGGAACGTGGATGAAACATACCTAACAACAGTCCATCAGCCTGATCGAGTTGTAAACCGCTGTGGCCGTAATCAAGTAGGCCAAATAACATCGAGTGAACGCGACATTATGAACAATACATACCTCACCAGGACATCGATTTTTACAGTAAGAGTTTCCTATATGCGTTATTTCCCGAAATGGTAATGTCATCGTGCCGCCAAGATCCTGCGATATCATGCCCTTGGAGTATTTTTGTAGGGTTATATTAATCTCTGATTTAGGGCCGGTTCTACAATGCAAGAATATACCAGGTATAAGCTGTATTCAGAATAAACCCCCTTTACTCCCGTTCTACAAAACGGGCCGGGCTTCGCGTTATTTCAAGTATAGCTTATTCCTGGTATATTCTTACATTGTAGAACCGGCCCTTACAGAAATAAACCCCGAATGATTCTTGGTCTTAAAGAAATATTCAGAACACCATTGAAAATATACAATGCGATATGTGCAAAAGAATAATCGAAAATTAGATTTCTAGAATCAATTCTTCTAAACGAAACCGATGGGGACACTTGAACGACATTATTTTCAAAACGATACCATTTTTTAAGATAAAATTTTAAAAAAACCGGATTTTTGCGTAGTTATCATTGTTCCTCATTTTAAAGTTCTGACAATTTTATTGGACAACCTTTTATAAAGATTTACCATATACAACTGGGTTTTTGAATAGAAAATAATTATCGATTTTTTACTTTATTTTAAAACTATATCATAACTAATATCGATAATCGATGCGACAAACTTTTAAAAAGTTGTTTGCAATTAATTATAAATGAATTAGAATTTATAACATTTAATATAAAATCTCGTGAATACGAAAGTGCCACGATTGGCTACCATGTTTGTTATGTCATTATGTTAAAATGTTTTCACGTAAATATTGCAAATACACTTTAATCTATATATATATATATATATATATATATATATATATATATATATATATATATATATATATATATATATATATATATATATATATATATATATATATATACTCTCGAAATGATTGAAGTTTAGCCCAAAAAAATATTGTTGGTTACTAATTTAATTCAGTAATGGGTGACAAAGGGTTCATAAAGGCCAATTTTGATAATATACCTGGTGTGGATATTTTCATGGTCACACATTTTCTCAAAAATGACATTCGGTTTACTTCAGCTGAAGCTCGAGGTGCTTAAGCATTAATTTGGGTTTTTAAAAAAATAATAATATAACTGTAAATAAGAAACAAAATATTTCTATTAAATAAAATTCAATTACGTGTAAGGTATCATGCAAGAAAGTTACAGTGAGAAGGCTATAGGTTATGTTCAATTTAACGCAAACATTTTATTTACACTGTATTTATTGTTTATAATTAGGTTTTACACTTCTTATCTATTACTTGTACTTAAATATATATATATATATATATATATATATATATATATATATATATATATATATATATATATATATATATATATATATATATATAGTAGTATCTTAATAAAAACTTTATACCTTACTGATAGGAGGCTTATTGGACGGTAGTTATTGAAATCTTCCTTTGTTTTTTTTATGTAAAATGATTGCATTTTTCCATAAGTCAGAAACATTTTGTTCTTTGAGGCATTTTGAGTATAATTTTGCCAGCGTTTTATGTAACGTCCGACCACCAGCTTTTAGCATTTCGATAGTTACACTGTTCTTTTCTGAAGTCTTGCCGTTTTTTAAGGATTCTATAACATTTGTTACTTCGTCCATTAGGATATCTGGCGTTTGTTCTTCCATGGGTATTGTTGTCTTTGGTTGATTCTCATCTTCATATAACTAGGAATATTTTTTTTTCTTCAACCTCTAACACTTATGTACGCGCCCTGCACACTTTGCCATCCTCACGCATTAAGGCATAAATTTGCGTTATTTTCTTTCTCAGCTCAATGTAACGAATTTAATATTTTGACATTTTCAATTCCATTTCCATGTATCACAACGAAGATTTTGGCTGATTTTTTTTATAAATTCTCGCACAATTTCTATGTTACTATAAGTAACTACGGAATTTTCCGGACCAGAATGTTCGTCATCTTTCATGTCGTCACGACCTTCTTTGAATCGTTTAGACACTTGTTTTTGGTCGTATTTAATGTTCCCACTAATATCCATCTCACAGTCGACTTCGCATCGTAGGCTATCATTTGACGCACTTTTCCCACCACGTATAACTGTTCGTTGGTTTACATCTCACTTAGGAGTAACGCAAGTAACGATTTCTAACCATATACAGGAGATTAGAAAGGCAAAAAAGCTCGAAAAAGCGTGCCGCTCGTATAGAATGACAATTAAAAAATCGTCGTTTTAGAGTGTCGTGTCCCTTCTTTTACACAATAAAAACGATCCGTTTCTCGAACCGATTGTGTTGTCCGATGAAAAGTGGATTCTTTACGACGATCGGTGATTATCGGCTCAATGGTTAGATCGCGACAAAACTCTACAAAATTTTTCAAAGCCGAAAATGCACCA
Source organism: Cosmopolites sordidus (assembly GCA_031761425.1). Lineage (NCBI taxonomy): Eukaryota > Metazoa > Arthropoda > Insecta > Coleoptera > Curculionidae > Cosmopolites > Cosmopolites sordidus. The sequence continues at coordinate 306,544 of JARFXV010000100.1, read as the reverse complement.
TAGTTAAGTCATGATAACTGTTTGGTGGTCTACAGCTTGTCTGGTTCATCACAACTTGCTAAACCCCGGCGAAACGATTACACCGAAGAAGTAATGTCAGCAAATTGATGAAATGCACCAAAAGCTCCGGTGTATGTACAAGGTATTAGCCTTAGGCCGCACTACGGCTAAACCGCCATGGTTTTTAACCGCGTGATTTTGTGAGTCAAGAAAACTAATACAAATCGAAAACGAATGCTTAAAAACCTAAATAACTTTCTTCACAACCACAACCTAATATAAACTAATTAAACAAATTTCACTCAAAATTTAAATTCCATTTCTCTTTAGGTAACACAGATAAATGTTAATAACCATATATTACGTACCAGCAAATCTTCACTATATCCAGGACATATCTGTTCAAGCGTCGCAATCATCCGGTTTTCAGATCTTTGCCTCAGACCCTTCTGGGTTTTTAAATCTTGATATACCTCATGGAAGGTTTCCGCCTTGTCATAAATAGAGCAGGAGCCATATTGGAAAACTGAAAAAAATTCAAAAAATTATTTCTTGTAAGGATATAATAAAATTCTCAATGAATAAAACAATTACAGATGGCGCAAGTTTCATTTTAATCTATATGTGCAGGGTGTTAAAGATATACTCTGCCAACCTTTTTTGGCAAATTCTACGTCGCAAAATAATACAAAAATGTCGAACGAATATAAGTCTGTAAATACTTCGTGTTCGAGATACAGGGGGTTGAAGATTTCATTTTTTTTTAATTTATATCTTCTTCATAAAAAAAAGGTACCAAATTTAATACACATCATCAGTTTTCCGGTTACCATAACCTGAGAGAATATCAAGTCCTACAAGCAGCCAATAGCGGTGAATTGTCGCTGTAACTCGATCATATATCGATCCTAATAGGTATACATATGCTTTGTATACCCACTGGCTAAGCAGTGCATCCGTTATGGCAAACTTTGAGATGAAGTCAAAAGCTTTTTCGTAGTTGATGAAAGCCAAGCACAGTGGCAAGGTGTATTCGTTGTGCCTTGCTACGGCCTGCTGTACAACCTGGATGTGATCCATTGTACTGAATCCACTTCTGAATCTCACTTGTTTTCTTGTTTATACGTCATTCAGTTTTCTTAATATTCTTTTAGATATTATCTTAGTGAAAGCTTTGTACGTTACTGATAGGAGGTTTATTGGACGATAGTTCTTTAAATCTTCCTGTGTTCTTTTTTATGTAAAAGGTTCACTTCTACATTTTTTCATAAGTCAGGTACATTCTGTTCTTTGAGACATTTTGAGTATAATTTTGACAATGGTATATATGGTCCGACCACCAACTTTTAACATATCGACAGTTACAAAGTCATTTCCCAGAGCCTTGCCGTTTTTCATCGATTCTATAACATTTGTTACTTCGTCCACTAGGATATCTAGCATTTGTATTTCTGTTGGTATTGTTGTCTTTGATTGATTCTGGTCTTCATATAACTGGGAATAAAATTTCCTGATAATTTCTAACATTTACATACGCGCCCTTCACACTGTGCCATCCTCAAACATTAATGCATAAATTTGCATTATTTTCTTTCTCAGCTTCTGTTTAGCCTTGTTAATTTCTTTGTTTCCTTCCAGAGTTTTTTACATGTTGCACCGATGCGCGTCCTCTTTGATACGTTTTCTTATTGCATATATATAGTATATAGTTTTGCAGTGTTCAGCGTACTCAACCTTGCCAAAAGGACGCCGTGCATTCCTCATTGTCCGTCGTTTCTTCATTAAATCAATGGTTTCACTGAAGATTTTTGCCTGTTTGAAACTTTTTTCTTCTGGAGCTATTGAGCCGTTTAAAGCATATTGTTGGTAATTTCGTCATATTGAACTGATATTTCCATCTCTTCCTGATCCTGTTACACAGCAAAGCGGTTCGACAAAGCAATCTCAAAATCTCTGCTCCTCTCCAGCAATTTCCCGGAATCCACTTTGCCCTTCTTTGACCTTACCATTTTTCACTTTCTCTTTGACAGTTAATTTTAACTTTTGCTCGTACCATTCGGTGGTCACTTCCAACATTAAAATTGTTAAGGACAGTACAATTATATTGTTTTATCGTAGTTTTATCAATATAAGATATTGATAAGCACCGTTAGATAAACACCGTAGTCACAAAATAATACAAAAATGTCATACGAACATAGGTCCGTAAACACTTCGTGTTCGAGATACAGGAGATTGAAGATTTCTTTTTTTTTTCTTTTTTAATTTATATCTTCCTCATAAAGAAAGGTATTGCAACCAAATTTAGTACACATCATCAGTTTTCCGGTTACCATAATCTGAGAGAATATCAAGTCCTACAAGCAGCCAATGGAGTTATAGGATTTTGTTCCTAATTAATTTAAAAATAATTAGTACGGTTCTATTTAAAATTAAACTTAAATACATTTTTCAACACAGAATATTATTCTCTACAAAAAGTGTAGTCTTGACATTTTTTCGTATCTGCCCCGGTTTTATAGCAAACTTGACTTTTCTCTTAACATACAGGTTTATATCAGCATAAAAGGTTTTTCGATAAAGATTTTAAAAATGAGAGGACTCTCTGAGGGACTATGTTATTTTAAATTTTGGTCTCAAAAAACTTGCATAAAGGACAATAAATGAAATTATATCATACTCCCCAAGTCAACGTTGAGGGATGTGGCTGATCTCCTTTAGGAATGTACAACCAAAAAAAGTCTTCTCAAATCTAAAGATCATCTCTGTATTAAAGCAAATATTTCTAAATGTGGTGTTATTTATTAATTAAAACCAAAAATATGTAAATTAGATGTACGAAATGGGTTCCACCAACCGTTATGCACGCTTTATATCTACGCACCATTGATTCGCGCATTCATTGTAAAATGCCAAGCGTGTTGCGAATTTTATCAATAGCTAACTCAATTTTTATCATCAACATCGCTATATCTTCTATTTCAGTGTTGTAGACTAATGATTTAATGTATCCCCAAAGAAAATAGTCAAGTGGATTACAGTCTGGTGATTTGGCTAGCCAAGGCACCGGACTCCCTCTTCTAATCCACCGATTACGAAATTTTTCATCCAATATGTGCCGGCGCTCCGACTAAAGTGTGCCGGCGCTCCGTCTTGCATAAACCATAATCTATTCCTAACATTTAATGTGACATCTTCGAGCAATTCAGGCAGATCCTCGCGAAGAAACCTCGAATACACCTGCCCAGTTGTGCTGGTAAAAAAATGGTCCGATCAATTGGTTTCCAATTATTCCAGCCCAAACATTGACGGAAATTATTATTGCTGTCAATTTTATGAGGATACTCTTCTGCCCAAAGATGATAGTTATGAAAATGCACTGTTCTCTCTCTTGTGAATTGAACCTCAGCAGTAAATAGTACGAAAATATTGAAAACTGGGATCAACTGTATGTTGAATGTACTCTCTGAATATGGTAAGGGTACAAGTGGTGTTTCTTTAAATCATTCCACACAGTGACATGAGAAATGTTCATATTCACTGCACTGATCCTTGTACTTATCTTTGGATTTTTGGTAATTGCGTTTAAACCCTGTTCTTCCATATCTGCCGTTCTAATATCTTTATTTCGGCCTCTATCTTGTACTTGCACTTTAAAATTACGTTGTTCCCTTAAATGCCGATAAACATCAGGAAACATACTTCTACTAGGACAAACGCGTAGTGGTAATGTAGCCTGGTACAAAAATCTTGTTCTTCTGCCATTGCAATTGGTCATTCCATAATAGAAGTGAATATCGGCTAATTCTGTGTTAATATACTTACGCATATTTCTGCCTTGCCAGCTAATGTAAGTAACAATAACGCCAAACTATTTCGATTACTAATAACTAACACGTCGAAAAGTGCCACTGAAATTTTATCAATCTAGCGTTTAATTATTTATCTTCATAGGTAAATTGATTCCAGAGTATTAATTATTTTATTACGTCAAGTTTGCTATGAAACTGAGGTAGATACGAAAAAATGCCAAGATACACTTTTTGCAAAGAAAAATATTCTGTGTTTAAAAATGTATTTAAGTTTAATTTTGAACAGGACCGTACTAATTATTTTTTAATTTAATTAGTAGCAAAATCCTATAACTCCACCACTGTCTACCTGTAGGACTTAATATTCTCTCAGATTATGGCAACCGGAAGGTGATGATTTGTATTAACTTTGGTTACAATATCTTTCTTTATGAGGACAATATAAATTTAAAAAGAAAAAGAAATGTAATCTTCAACCCACATGTTCGTATGACATTTTTGTGTTATTTTGTGACGTAAAATTTGCTAAAGAAGTCTGGCAGAGTATTTCATTAACACCCTATATAAAAATGGATGTTGGTATATATGAAATCGATAAACTCCGACACCATTTGACCTATCACCATGGAACTTGGCAGATCTAAGTATTTTTTTATGGCAAAAGTTTTTATGGTATTAATTTCCTTGTAACTCGCCACTAGATGGCGCTGCTGGACATCAACTTCTACACCGTATAACCGATCGCTATGAAAATTGGTATACATAGGTTTTTGAACACGGTGAATAATTTCGCGCTATCCACTTTGTTATACCTCGCCACTAGATCGGCTGTACCGCATCAACTTCTACACCTTAACTACATCTTTCACTGCTTACAGTATTTAAATTTAAGATTTTTAAGATTTAGAAAATGTGGTTCAATGGGTATAGATAAAAGTGACAGGAAATTTTTATTAGCCGGGTAGCTTAAAGGCAGAGCCCCCGACATGTAATCGAATAATCTAAGTTCGAGTGAGTCCCAATCTGAACTATCCGAATTTTTTCTCAATTTAACTATACACTCCCTTCGATAAGGTTTATTCATCTTCTTTCTCTCATTTTTTCTTTGTCCCATTTCTTCTACGTAAAGTTTGAAACGATTTACGTATTCTTCACGCACGAACTGAACGCGTTACAACTTTTTGTTGATAATGGCGTAGTCAAAATTATAACGGTTAGTACCAATTTCTATATTCGCAAAATAAAGGAAAATTACTCTAGGGAAATAGATGCTTATCCAACTGACGATACTGAGCCTTCTTAGGAATAATCTTTCTTATCAGTTCTTGCCGTTACCAATACATCAAAAATGTGAAATTATTGCAAAGGGTGTGGAATAGAAACCTGTTACCTCGCCATATGTGAACACAGATTTCGTTTTCTGATGCGATGTCTCCGTTTCGATGACTACCGTACGAGAGAAATAAGGAGAAAATCAGACAAGTTGCTCCTAATCGGGAAATTTTTGAGGAATTTATGAAGAAGTTCCAACGCTGTTTCACACCAGGGGCAAACCTCACGATAGATGAACAATTGCTTTCTTTTAGAGGGAAGTGTTCATTTCGCCAGTGTATCCCAAACAAACTTGCCAAATATGGGATAAAGGTATTTGCACTAGTGGATTGCAAGATCCATATTTAACCAGCAACCAGGGCCATATTTAATCAGCAACGCATCAACAATGCTAACGGGGGCCATTGGTTTTCCAGCATGCCTCTGATTGAAGCATTGTTTGAAAAAAAAAATACTTATTTGGAAACCCTAAGGAAAAATGAAAGGGAACTGCCGAATGAGTTCCTCACGAGCAAAAACAAACAACTAAATACCTCAGTCTTTGGGTTTCAAAAAAATATGACTCTCGTATCATACACTGAAAGAAAAAATAAAGCAGCAATTTTAGTATGTTCTATGCATGAGGATGATTCCCTACTGGCGAAAAAAAAACCTGATATAGTCACTCTTTATAACCATTCAAAAGTTGGAGTTCATGTAGTTGACCAACTTTGTGCTAATAATTTCGTTGCCAAGGAGGTGGCCTGCTGTTGTATTCTTTGACCTTTTAAATTTGTCAGGAATAAATGCGATGTGTATGTTCTCGGCAAATAATGATTACAAAAAAATTAAAATAAACGAATTTATCGAATATTTTTCTTGGGATCTGATTAGACCTCAAATACTATGACGCATGCAAATTCCTCAGATACCAGTCAAAATCAGGAGAAGAGCTGCACTATTACTTAAAGTAGATATACCAAAATGTAATCAACAAGATTATGTGGTTCAAGAGGAAGATGCCAGATCTGTGCAGAATTGGGTATGCCCTGATCACTATGTTGATGTTTGTGACGTATGTATTTACTAATCCAGTTTCATTTATTACGTTTTATTATTCTTATCTATTAATATTATTATTTATGTATTTATATTATTCTTTTGTCAAATGTTCTTTAAAAAAAACATTGTAAATACAGTCTAATTCTGTATACATTTTCATCAATATTTGGTAATCTTAGAAACACTATTAATGTATAATTATTTTTTAACCTATATTATGTTAATAATACAAATGACACTTATAGATACAAAAAAAAAGAGTTTAAAATTAGAATACTTAGTGGATGCCTATCGTTATCCACGCGACCTCTCATATAACTTAGTTATACGCGACCACTGCATGATTAACCGGCATTTGCCAGGCATATGAATAGTGCCAGAGAGCAGTTGAAGATTCCTTCAGGAACAATAGCCACAGCAAGATATGCCTCATATTGAAGTGTGCAAAACTATCCTCAAAACTTCTATGATTTTCGATTTATCAAAAGGATTGTACCTTGAGCTGAAAAATGGAATTATTTTAACAATTCTAATAACTTATAGGGGTGACTTATGCCCTACCAACCAGCTCTTCCAGTACCAAGGCGAGAGAGATTTGTATAAAAAAAGTCATGCTGTGGGTTTGGTGGAATTTTAAGGAATAATTCACTTTGAGTTGGTTCCTGATGGTAGGGCGATAAATTCATAACTTTACTCAGCTCAACTTGAGAGAGTACAATCTGTTCTGGCCTAAAAATGTCCTACTTTAGCCAAGTAAAAAAAGTCCTCCTGCATCACGACCTTGTACAAAACCACCTCAAAAATGAACGAATTAAATCATTCAGTTTCACCCAATATTTAGCCCCGACCTCATTGTATTACTACCTGTTCCCTTCCGTGGCCCACTTTTAGAGGTAATAACTGGCCGTTTTAGAGGTAATAATTGCGTTTGGGGTGAGGAAAATCCACGATTGATTCATGAGAAACCTTTACATCCTGAACGAGTCACTGTTTGATGTGCATTATGGTCAGGATGGGTAATTGAGCCGTATTTCTCTCAGAATGTAACTGTGAATGGTGCTCGATATAATGATATGATAACGGGAGATTATGTGGTTCCAACAGGATGACGCTACACCTCACTCTGCTCCTGGACGAGTTATTCCAAAAAACGGTGACGTTAATTGGTCATCAACAGTATGTGATTTAATCACATAATCTGGAATTGCGGGAAAAGCCAGGTCTATAAGAACAATCTACAATCGATTCCTAAACTAAAGGATGAAATGATTCAAGTAGTTGGTGAGATAGAGGCGCGGTTATGCCAAAACATCATCCAACATTTTGACAAAATAGTGGAGGTCTATGGAGCTACAAGAGGTGGTCATTTGGCAGATATTGACTTTTGTTTTTAAATGTCACACACTATGCTTGAATTTTCAGTAAAAATTTCTTTGAAATCAACGCAAATTCGGTGTTTTATTCAAGAATTTTAGAAATTACGTTTAATTTGAAAGACCCTTTAATACTGAAGAGAAATAAGGTTACTGGCTCAAAAGATATGTTGAAAACATCGAAAACAACAGCCTATATTTCGAGGCATAACCTAGAGGTATAAACAGCGAATAACTAAATACCTCATAAACGCAAATGCTTTTGTTACAGCCTATGTAAACCTGCAATCATTTACCTTTTACTTTTTCACTCGTTTTGAACGAATTGTTAATAATATAATTTTTAATTAACAACTAATTATGCTAAACGAGTAAAAGAACTTGCCTGCAAAAATTACAACCAAAATAATACACTTCATTATGTATGTTACTTTAAATAAACTAAGCACACAAGAAGTCATAAAGACAATTTATAACTTATTAAGGAGTTATCTCTTGAAAATATGTTGTTTATAAATTTCAAAACCAATGAACATAGATAACTAATTATTCACTTTACTCTTTAACAGTGGCGTAACTATACCGTTGAGGCCCGTGGCAAATTCATCAGATGGGGCCCTCCCTCAATGTAAAGAAGCTCAACCAACGTAATTTAATTTTAATAAATCACCACGTAAAGTACGTACAAACGCTATTATAATTATTGTGTACATTTTTCGTTGATTTTCCAGTGACTTTTAATTTAAAGACTGAATTGTACTGAAATAATTTTATTTTTAGTAAAAATTTAATTATTAAAATTTCTTTTTTAAAGTGTTAATGACGTCATCAAGTTTAAATTTTAGAAATTAGAAAAAAATTAAGCTGCATAACTTTTCTTGTCCCATAGAATGTCTTAAATAAATTTTTATCAATTTTAATTTTGAAAATGATGGTTATACTCACAGGAATGGTTACCAATAACAGAAATGCAGTGTACATTTCAGAAAATCTTGAAGACATAAAATAATTATGATTAATAAATCAGTAAGTTCTCTTATAGAAGATGATTTTTATTTCGTGTGTAAAAGTGGATCGAAAACTGAGAATTTCTTTGGCAAACGAAGGTAGATAGGTCTTGTTTATATAAATCGACAAATTTCTCAGTAGTATTTTTAGACAGTATTTTCCAATAAATTGGTATTATTTAAAGTTTGCAACGTGACAGGTTACAAAACAGTGAAATCGGAAACAATTTAATTCATTCCAAGGAAACGCGATCTCCCTTGCTTACGTTGTTAAATCTCCAAATTCATGTCGATACTTTTCAAGTTCTTCAAGACAAACTTGCAAACGCTTTGAGGTATTTGAAAGATCGAGGGCTTTAGACTGTAGTGCTTTAGAGACCGCGTCGATAGCCTGTAAAAATTTGCAATGGAAAATCAGTAACATAATAAAGTTGTAGTTTTCGGCCTTCTTCTTCAGTGAAATAGTGTAATTTCTCTCATTTGCTTTGGATAGTTTTTTTTAAATATTTATTAGAATAGTTTTTGTTAGCGCTTTTTGAACTTCAACAAACTGAACTTTAAAGCAAAAATAGCATCAAAACGTCCTGCCTAACTACTTAGATTTAATATTTTTAATGTTTTCCGAAGTTGAATTATTCCCTTTATTATTATCTTCTTATATTTCTTATCTTTTTTTCTTATTCTTATTCTTATATTTCTTTATTAGATATAAAACTTAATAATATATTCCATCTTTTGATACTATGACCAAAAAATTATATTATTGGGTTATAGGATTGTTGTACAGTTTCAAAAAATGTTTGCAGTTCTATAACCTCTTTTACTGCATCATGAACTACCAGATTTAAATTATGAGCAGCAGACTGGACATACACCGCATTTGGCTCGATATATCTTAAGCTGGATCCACAGCAATACAAATTTTGCGTTGTACGGGCTGTATGTGTTATATGTAGTGTGCATGTGCGGTGATGTAGACGCTCTGACACACCAAGTCACACACAAATATTGTCGCCGCACAGCACGCACACGAACCATCTGTTGTCCACCAGATAATTCAAACAATTTGTTCCAGTAAACTTAACACAGACGCAAAATGTTATTGGTGTAGACCCAGCTTTATGAGTTTTTTAACTCTACCATAAGTGCCTTTCATGTTATTAGGACCGTCATGTCCTTGTCCATGACACTTATTCAGAAAAAAAATGTTTCCATTTATAGATTTTATAATCTGATTGGACATTGCTAAGGCAGTTTGATCCTGAACTTCATGAAATCCTTAAAATAACTCTTTAATTATGACCGTTTTTGGAATTCATTTTCATTTTTCTCGATCACGCAGTAACCGTAAAGTTTATACAGTTGATCTGTTGTCGAAATATCTTGAGTCGTATCAAATATAATGGAGTAAAATGGTGCGGTTATTATTTCATTTACCAGCGCGTTTTCCACTTTTTGAACCAGAGGCATCAATGAGTTAATTTTGTATTTTTGGACTTAAGTATTTTGTCTGGCCCTTTGGCTTATTTAACAATTCTTGTAAAACATGATCGTATTTCGCTAATACCTCAACAATACTCAAAAAATTTTCTCCTGGACTTAAATCATTGCTGTATGCCTTTTCTCTATGGCCACGAAAAGTTATTACAGATTGAAAGTATCAGGGTAATGTATAAAAAGATTTTTCTTTCTTGATTATGTACTATGGCTCTTCATCTAGTGTTCCATGTAACCGCCATTGTTGATATACATGAATGCAAATTATTTTTCGATGTCTCGTGTCTTTTTATGGCTTCTGCATATGTCATAACCTTCTCTCCAAACATTTTGTATATTTTTGATGCCCTATTTGCGAATAACCAGCATGGTTCACAATATACCTTTTGAAGAAATAGAGAATAGAACAGCAATTTACGTTTTAGTTTTACGGCAGACTTAGAAACAATATAATAATATTTTTCCAAGAAAGCTCTATTGTCACTGCCTTTTATAAAGGGCCTTTAGGTTTACAGTGTCCGTTTTCGGTCACAATCCGTTTCACTTGATCATTTAGTTCTTTAAAATTACTCTTATCAGTAACATATGCAAAGATGTTTTTTTTCACATCAAAAAATGAGTAATTTTGAATTTTGCTTTTGATATTCACTATTGTCGGGCTCTGCAATAGTGTCACTTTTAGTCACGCCATTTTCTTCATTTTATCCGCACTGTTCATTTGATTTTAGGCAACTTTTTTTCTTCAGACTCCTTTCTCTTTCATTTTTTGCTCCCAATTGGATACTTTCTGAATTATATTGTTATCATATTTCAACAATTAATAATTAACTTAGCGACTGATCGCGCATCCGATAAACCGATAAAACTACCTATACCATAAACAACCAATTCTCATAACTTTCTTATACCTACAAAACAGAAAGCGAGGTCCCGAACGTCACTATTATTGGAGCCCGCGCCACAACAGAAGTCCCTCGGCGAAAATATGAACTAATAAAACAACCATGGACAAAACATTTTTTTCATAGCGAACAGCGTTGCTACAGATAGGCTGCGTCTACAAGTAGCTAGAACTTTATTACTACGTACTGGATGCGTTCTAAAACTGGGCGATATCTATTTCTTACAAATGCGTTCAAATCTTAATAAACACCTTCGCTTAATTGGTGCATGTAGTTTAGTAAGTAATTTAAATTAATCGAATATGAAACTAATAAATTTGACTAAATTTTGTAATAATAAATATTAAGATTCTCCTATGTTTACGGCCATCTCGGGCCTGGCGCTCCTGGTATTTTGCCCGTCCTGTCATCCTATTGTTACTCCACTGCTCTTTAAGCATTTAACAGTCGAAAACAAGGAAAAAGTTTTCATTTTGCATTGCTTATGAATTTCGTTGGATATTTAAAAATGAATCACGTTTTTCTAGAATATTATTATTAATCACATAATAATATAAGAAAACAAGATATAAGCAGGTCAAAATTAAAAGATCATATACTGCTAACCTTAAGATAAATTAATATTAATACGCAGAATGTGTTTACTAAATTAGGCTTATGCGATCAGGGCCGGCTAAACCCGGGTGTAGTGGGTTCACAGCACCCGGGCGGCAACACGTGAGGGGCGGCAAAACAAAGTTGAACTAAAAAAAAAATGGCCATCAATCACTAAAAAAATCAGCGGCACATACGATACTTATGATGACTTCCAGTTCCAGCTTCCAGTGTTGGGGGGAAAATTCAAAGTCTTTAGGCTCTAGTTGATAGATAATGAAAATTTGTGCAACAGTTTCGAGCATCGGGGCCCTATCAAGTTTTGTTTTAGACTAAAGCACAGTGCGATGGAAACTTTTGCAATTCTTCAACAAGCCTATGGAAACAGTATTTTATAAAGGACACAAATTTTCAGGTGGTTTACGGCATTCTCAGAACGTCAAGACTCAATTGACGATAAATCGGGCAGCGGAATATCTTCAACTGAAAGAAGTGATGAACATGTCCACAGAATCCGGGATCTTGGGTTCTGATCGTTGGTTGACGGTCAGAATGATCGAAGAAGAGTTGAATTTCACTCACATGAACTGGGGTAAAGAAAATCTTTGTGAAAATGGTTCCGAAAAACTTTTCGCAGGATCAAAAGGACAACAGGAAGGAAACATGTCTTGACTTTTTGGGGCAAATTGAAAATGACCTTCATTTTCTGGAACGTATCATTAATAGTGACGAGCCCCAGATTTTTGAATACGACAGGAAGCCAAGCGCCAGAGAATGGCACATTCCAACCTCACCTGGGCCAAAAACTGCCAGAATGAATAAATCAAAAATCAAATCCATGCTAATTTGGTTTTTCGAAAACCAGGGGATCCATAAAGAATGTGTGTCCTATGGTCAAACGGTAAACCGACATTTTTACAAAGAGGTTCCAGAAATACCAAAAATGGTCATTCGTATTAGATGCGACATCAAAAATACCTGGGTGTTGTATCAGGACAATGCGGCGCCTTACTACTTAGCGATTTCAATTAACGAGTTTTTGGCATAAAAATCACTGGTAAAAATGTCACAGTTACTCCGCCGCCACTAATCCACAGGCTTGAGTCCTTGTGACTTTTTCCAAAATAGAAAATTTACTCTATCGGGCACCATTTTGGAACATTAGTACCGCTATGAAGCAGTGCAATGCAACAAATCATCTCTAGCAATATGTGATTTCTCAAAGTAACTATTTTGAAAAATATTTAATGTTGTTGTTGAATTTTAATTTCAATTGAACAAAAATATTATAAATAATTAGTATTGTTACTTTATTTACGAGCCTTGTAAACCTATATGTCTTGTTTATAAATGTTAAACAGGCCTACGACAGGATTGAAAAAACAAGATATACCAGGCTCCGAACTGTTAAGCATAACGATAAAAATAATTAGACTAATAATTATGCCACTGGATAGCACAAAAAATTAAATATTATGGGACGAATATATGCCCGAAGAATCCCAAACCAATAAACGACTCAAAGAGACCCCCTGTCAACACTACTGTTCAGCTTGCTACTAAGCAATGCTTGCTAATAGCAAAATAAACAGATAAGGCGCTGTATTGAAACAATGATCACCAATGTTTGATATTCGAAGACGATTTTGCACTTTTAGCTTAATCGCAAAAAGGTTTCAAAAAAAATCACAAAAAAAAGAAGCAGAAGCAAAACGTTTAGGATTACATACCAGATGGCGCTGGAAACAAGGATCGTTTCATACTCTAATCTCTTATGTCCTCTTGTTGCTATGACAGTACCTTTAAAAATGCCATTGTTTAAACGATTTCGAATTAGGGTCATATCTTTTTGTGTAGTAAACTTGACAAGGAACGGGCCCCACCCGTCAATAATCAACGAACTGTTTATTTAGGCGGAGACGCAGATTGTTGTGTGTTCCACATGAGATTGTGGAACCCAATAGTTGAGTGTCTGATGACACTCAGCACTGTTGTCTCATTGGACGCAGTCCAAAGAATTCTAACACTGCATATATACGCCATCCGACGGGAAGTCGGCGAAAAGTATGGGTTGTTGACTGTGGATGGGATCTTTCTATTCTTGACGAGAGAGCACATGTCGGTGCTCTGAAGAGTCTAAACATCAAGAGACGAAACATGTGCCCTCCAATGGAAGGGATGGGTGGGGCCCGTCCTGTTTTTCTTTTGATTGAAGAAGAAAAGCAGTACGTGCCGCAAATGCTCTTTATTTGGCTAAAAACTCGACATGTTTACCACACAAAGAGATATGACGCTAACTCGAAATCGTTTAAACAATGGCATTTTTAAAGGTATTATCAAACAAAATGACATAAGAGATTAGATTTTGATCCGACTCTTGTTTCCAGCACCATCTGATATGTAATCCCAAACTTTTTGCTGTTTTTTTTGTGATTTTTTGTTCATCTTTTTTTGTAACTTAGCCAATAGTGCAAAATCGTCTGCGAATGTCAAACATTGGTGATCATTGTTAAAGATAGCGCATTGTCTGTTTATTTTCCTATTAGCGAGCTTATTATTTTGCTTATTATTTTGCAATTAGCTTATTATTTTGCAATTAGCAAACATTGCTTAGTAGTAAACTGAGCAGTAGGTTTGACAGGTCTCTTGAGTCTCTTTGAGTCCTCTATTCGTTTGGGATTTTTCGGGCTTATATTCGTTGTTGACGCCCTTGTTCGTTCCTGAGTTGTGTGCTATTACGACCCGTCATCAAAATGGCCAGTTGACATGGCCTGGGTCCGATCGTCTCTCCCAACTGCTTTCCTTGCGTTCCTTGCGTTTTCCAGCTCGGCTGATGATGGCTGAAAGGCTAGAAACCGATCCCGAGAGATACATGACGGCGCATGGTGACGGTTGGGCGGTATATATATATATATATATATATATATATATATATATATATATATATATATATATATATATATATATATATATATATATATATATATATATATGTGTGTGTGTGTCGATCCACTGCATGATGAAAGCCCCTTCAACATGTTTCCAACTTTCACGGTCCTGGGCTTTCCTCTGCCACTCTGGTCCAATATACTTAACGATGTCATCAATCCATTGTGCTATCGGTCTTCTTCTTCCACTCCAGGATTGCCTTGGTCCATGTGCCATCCCATCGCCTCGCTATATGGCCTGCCCATCTCCATTTCAATTGCTTTACTCTTCCAATAATGTCACAGACTTTCGTTTGTTCCCTGATCCATGCGCAGGACTTTCTGTCTCGTCTTGTAATGCCAAGCATACATCTTTCCGTTCCTCTCTGTGCTACCAGAAGTTTTTGAATTGATTGCAATGTTTCACCTCCGTATGTCCTAACTGGCGGAACGCACTGATCGAAGACTTTTCTTTTCAGGCAAAGTGGGAGTCTGCTCTTAAACACAATGTTGAGCCTGCCAAATATCTGCCAGCCACATTTAACAGGCTGTTCCACCTCCCGGGCGGTATCCCCCTCCATTGAAATCCTCTGCCCAAGATATATAAAGCTGGCCACATTCTCCAAATTCCTTCCTAAAACTGAAATTTTTCTGCCTTGAGCGAAGTTACTAAACATAACTTGACTCTTTTTCAGGTTTATTTTCAAACCAAATGGTTCGCCAGCCCTTTGCAGTTCTTGTATGCGTTTTTGCAGCTCCTCTGGATCTTGTAAAAGGAGAACCATACCATCTGCAAATCTAAGTTGGTTTGAGTTTGCACCATTGATCTTTACACCATCTTGTTCCCAATCCAGTTTACGGAATACTTCTTCAAGGCCAGCCGAAAAAAGAATAGGCGATATTGCGTCACCCTGCCATACACCTCGCTCAATATTAATTCCCACTTCAAGATCATCAAGGTGAATTGTGTCTGTAGCTCCATCATATATCGATCCTAATAAATTTACATATGGTTTATCTACCCCTTGGCTAAGCAGTGCATCCATTATTGCATGCTTTGGGATGGAGTCAAATGCTTTTTCGTAGTCGATAAACGCCAACCACAGTGGCATGGTGTATTCGTTCTGCCTTTCTATGGCCTGCTGTACAACCTGGATGTGATCCATTGTACTGAATCCACTTCTGAATCCTGCTTGTTCTCTTGGTTGTGCGTCGTTAATTTTTTTTAATATTCTTTTAGAAATTATCTTAGTGAAAACTTTGTACATTACTAATAGGAGGCTTATTGGACGGTAGTTCTTTAAATCTTCCTGTGCTCCCTTTTTATGTAAAAGGATCACTTCTGCATTTTTCCATAAGTCAGGGATTTTTTGTTCTTTGAGGCATTTTGAGTATAATTTTGCCAGTGTTTTATGTAACGTCCGACCACCAGCTTTTAGCATTTCGACAGTTACACTGTCCTTTCTTGGAGCCTTGCCGTTTTTCATCGATTCTATAGCATTTCTTACTTCCTCTACTAGGATATCTGGCATTTGTTCTTCCGTGGGTATTGTTGTTTTTAATTGGTTCTGATCTTCATATAACTGGGAATAAAATTTTCTGACAACCTCTAACATTTGCGTACGCGCCCTGCATACTGTGCCATCCTCGCGCTTTAAGGCATATATTTGCGTTCTTTTGTTTCTCAACTTCTGTTTAGCCTTGTCTTTGTTTTCTTCCAGGGTTTTTTGCACTAGCTGTATGTTGAGTCGGCGCGTGTCCTCCCTGATACCTTTTCTTATAGTTTTGCAGAGCTTAGTGTGCTCGACCCTGCCAAAAGGACTACCTGCATTTCTCATTGCTCGCCGTTTCTTCATTAAATCAATGGTCTCACTGGAGATGTTTGTCTGCTTGAGACATTTATCTTCTATTGCTATTGAAGTAGCCATTTGAAGCATATTGTTGGCAATTTCTTCATATTGAACTGATAGTTACACCTCCTCCGGATCATGTAATATGGCAAACCGGTTTAACAAAGCAATCTCAAAATCGCTTCCTCTCTCCAGCAGTTTCCCAGAATCCACTTTATCCTTCTTTAATCTTTCTTTCGCATTCTCTTCGACAGTTAATCTTAACTTTTGCTCATACCATTCGATGGTCACGTTCAACATTAAAATTGTTAAGGACAGTACAATTGGTAAATATTGTTTTATCGTTGGTCATGATGTAGTCAATTTCACTAGTGAGCCCAGATGGACTTTTCCATGTCCATTTTCTAGAGATATTTTTCTTATAGAACGAATTCATAATATATAGTTCTTGTCCTTCATCAAAATCAACCAATCTGTCACCTCTATTGTCCCGCTCACCGATTCCATATGGGCCAGCTACATTTTCGCTAGTTCTTGTTGTTCCAATTCTCACATTAAAATCACCCATTAGGATTTTGTATCTACATTTCTCCTTGTATAGACGCTGGGCCACATCGTCATAACATTCCTCAATTTCCTCATCCATATGCCTTATAGTTGATACATAAGCTTGGACGACTAGAAGCCTGAACTTTTTATTCAGCTGAATGACGCATTGGGCCAATCGATTCGATATACTTTCAAATTTTACTACACTGTCCTTCAGCTTTCGATTGATGAGAAATCCAATTCTGCCACATCGGCCATTTTCCGTACCGCGGGTGTAAAGCACGCACCCAGTTGGTTCCAGTTTGATTAACTCTGAGCCCTTTCTTCGTGTTTTACAGAGCCCAATAATACTCCAATGTATGTTGTCAAGTTCGATAAACAGTTCTTGCAATCGGCCTCCGTTTTCATAGTTCGTATATTTAGCGTTGCAACGTCAAAAGTCCAATGGCAGCCTGATCTAATTCGGTGATTCTTAGCATCCCCTGCCTTGTGGCAGGACTTCCCGCTGCCATAGGTAGTTACCCCTTAGCCTCCGGGGAATGAGGGTCGTATTTGAGGTTGTACTGTCATATTGAAACATATTGAAATACCATGTTGAAGGTTTGGACCGTAATCTGCCACGCTGGTCCAATGCAGGTTGGCAGATTTTGGAGGATGTTAATTTCAAACCTCTGCCTTGACGTGTTCACCAGGGGTGACCCTCCCAGGAGCATAGCTCAAAACTTCATTGCCCTACTCAAGCCCCTTTACCATGTCAAGGTCTGATCCACAAAGGGGATATATATAATATATGTATATATATATATATATATATATATATATATATATATATATATATATATATATATATATATATATATATATATATATATATATGAACATTTTTGTTGGTTGCTTGACCGGGAAGGAGCCCCACATATCCCTTCAACTCGATGACATATGTTTCGTCTCTCGAGGTTCAGACTCATCAGGGCGCCGACATACACCATACCATCAAAAATAGGGAGACCCTATCCACAGCCAACAACCCATGTTTTCGCCGACTTCCCGTCGGATGGCGTATATATGTAGTATTATGGTATGGTGTATGTCGGCGCCCTGATGAGTCTGAACCTCGAGAGACGAAACATATGTTATCCAGTTGAAGGGATATGTGGGGCTCCTTCCCAGTCAAGCAACCAACAAAAATGTTCATTTAGGCGGAGACGCAGGTTGTTATGAGATTGTGGCTAGCCCTCTACACCAATCCTATTTGTAACCCTATTGGTAGAAGAAGGTAGGTAGAAAGAACGAAAGAACAGAGAAAGCGCTAAACAGAGAAGAAGAATGTATATATTGCAAATGCCATATAGATTTCTTGTAAATAGCGGTAATTTTTGCGGCAGCTACGGGGTATTGTTTGATCATAAATGATAATCATAAAGTATGTTGTTAAAAAGTGGCATCTGTAAGATTCTTATTTTAAAAAAATGGTTATATAAGGCTAATATTTGGTACTGATAACAAAAGTGTTTGAAATTTTTGTTTATTTTCTTGCTATCTCTATAGATTTCCTTCCTCGGCTTAGTAACTTCCTCTCTCCAGGGTTAACTCTTAACCAGGTTAGCACATAAGATCCTCATAGGCTTCTTCAACTTTTTAAATGGAATCTTCTAAAACATTCGCCTTAAGCCTCTTTTTATTCTGGAGATAAAAGATTTTCCAGTAGAAGTGTCATAACTTTCAAAAAAGGTACATTAATAACTACAAGTAATAACTTTAGAATACTGCAGCTATGTCTTTTCACCAACCCATTACGCTAAACATTCACTTCGTAGGTAAAGATTATTTTTTCTTAAAGTGGGGGTTGCCTTCCAACTGCTCTAGAGTCTGATTCGTGTATCATGTATATTTCAAACAGTATTGCCGCTATTACATTTCAAAGTTATTACACTCTTAATGGTAAAGTGTTTATAAAAAATGATATGTACTTAAAGAACTTTTTCGGCAGACTTTGTTTTTAAAAACTTTATTTTGAAAATGGTTTACAAAAATAGGTCTTTATCAAACTACAGCTTAACTAAGAATTAACAATATTGAATGTGAATACATCATTTATACTTTAAAATGTGTTTGTCTTGCATTTCCCACGGGACCATCCGGTGGCATGATGACTCTCAAGGTAATGCTGATGTTTTGGTTCTCATCTGTGTGGCTTGGAGTCTAAGCTAAAACTGACACAGTCGTTCTCATGAGAACGGAATACGTAACTATGTTGTTATATTAATATATAATATAAAAAATATAATCGTGTTGTAAGTAATCTTTATTTATATTCCTAAATTTTAGTATAAGTAGACAACCATCAATTACGTTGGGGAAATGGAAAGGACACGGAAAGTGGGGAGTCGAGGGCCACTAGATAAATAAAAATTCTTTGGTTATACTGTCATTCCTGGTAGTTATGCTGATTTCAATTACAAACCCGAGTGAGACTTCTGGTTCGGATCTATACGTAAATATTCTTTGGAAGCAGTACATGGAAAGAGTTGAGAGACGTCGAGTAAAGCTATAGAGCCCTGTGTCCACCTGTGAGAAATCGAAAGTCCAACATAGTCGCGAGTATAATGTTATGTACATTCTTTGAGAACCCATTTTGTAGTATTCGTATTATAACATTGTATATTGTATATTAACAATTGTATTATAATATATATATATATATATATATATATATATATATATATATATATATATATATATATATATATATATATATATATATATATATATATATATATATATATATATATATATATATATATATACTTTTAAGATGGTGTAGCTATTACTGACATCTGAAAGATCTATCTATTCATCAATATATTCTCCTTGAAGATCAGTATAATCATTCCAACGCTTTTCTAACATTTCTACACCTTATTTATAGGACGATTGCTCTTTGCCTTCGAAATATCCTTCAGATTTGGCAATTACCTCTTCATTGGTGCGATTTATTTGGGGTCTGAGAACAGGAAATAGTCGCTGGGGGCCAAATCTGGAGAATATGGTGAATGAGGAAGCAATTCTAAGTGCAATTGATACAATTTAGCAATCGTTGCCAACGACTTGTGACACAGTGCATTATCTTGGTGAAACGGCATTTTTTTTGTTCATTTAGAGCCTTTTTTGTGATCTCATCCTTCAAACGTAGTTATAGTAACAATCCATGTTTCATCCATTGTCACACACCACATGAAAACATCCTTTTAATTTTGCTTAAACAACTCCAGACATTGTTCAAAATCATCAATACGTTATTGTTTTTAGGCCGCTGTGAAAAAATGCGGTACCCATTTCAGTAGCAATTTACGCATTCCCAAATGTACATGCAAAATGGTGTAAACAGTTACTCTCGATATCTTCATGATATCAGCTATCTCCTGCAGCTTCACTGTACGGTTTTGCAAAATAATTTTGTGAATTTTCTGATGTCTGGTGTAACCACCTCATTTGAATGTCCAGAGCATTCAGCACTATTGGATCTTGTACGGCCACGTTTGAAATCAATTCTCAGCATACCAATCAATTATGGTTGGGGCAGAATATGGGTAATTTTTGTCAAGGCATTGTTTTGTTTCAACGCTGTTTTTCTTCATCAAAAAGCAATGCTTCATCAACACACGAAATTCTTCTTTTTGTTAATTGTTTTGAAAATAACCAAAGTAGCGTCACTTAAATCACAACTTAGAAACTAGTAGACAGATTATCATGAAATTTTGACACATGACGTTTGAGGGTTGGCATAATTGACCACTGGTAACGATAAGTGATGCCACCTATATGTTAGACCGCGGACTTATTGACCGATGTCTCATTACTGTTGTTAATGAACAGAGTCCTGTGCTACTAATGACCAAATATACATTCGTCTTAGTTCTGTTTCTATTGATATTAAGTTGACCCTTATATCCTTGATTATATTGTCGGAGATTGTTTCCGAAACGTAACTGTAAGTAACGTAACAGTAGGAGGACTGGTGGGTGCCTTACTAATAGGTTTTCAATCAGCCAAGAACCAAACAAATTTGAAATACTAGGAAAATGGAGAAACACCAACTTTCCGGTGAATCTGGTTATTTTATCGTACCAGGGTGTGATAAGAGCAACACACTGGATTTTGCTTTGAAAGTGAAACCTGTGAGCTGTATAATATTACAGTTCGTACCAAGGTTTGATAGATCAACATTTTTATTCTTGGAGATAATTTACTTGATCTGCATGCTAATGGATACGGCAATTTATAGAAGAATAGGGGAAACTGGATGAGAAATAGTCTTTTACGGCTGCAAGAAGTGAAATGTGATTAGACAAGGAAGACTCGTCTGCGATAAAAGCTGATTTTTCGTTACTACATTTTGGGAAGTCGGTCATGTAGATGTTGAACTAGGGAGGAGCAAGAAGGGAACTCTTAAATATACCCGACTTAATGGGCTTCCTAGTGAACAAGGCTGATTTCACTTTGACAAGGAAGCTTGAGCTCTGCAGGAATAATCGAGTTGGTATAATTAAGAAGTTTCCCAAAAGAAATATAGTACGATTAGATTATAAGTACACCCTTCGTGTCACATTTCGTCGAAAGTTCTCGTTAGATCGAAAAAAAAGATTAACAAAACACCCTCTTTCACTGGATATTTTAATTATACCTTGGTGAGTGCTAATTAGAGTTAAGACCTGTCTTAAAATGAGAAGAAGAATTGTCCGTGAACTGATTTTCGGCGTTCTGAAAATGAGTGACAATAATTTCGAGCTACGGTGTACCATCAAATCTTTAGCAGTAATGACACGTTCTAGAGAATGAGCATAATTTTCAATCTCGCCAAGTCAGGACGCTTCTCTCCTGCTATCCTTTTGATTCTGCGAAAAGTTTTTCAGAACCATTTTCGCACACATTGTCTTCATCTCCAATTCGTTGATCAAAATCTGATAAACGATTGTGTGAGTAAAATTCAACTCTTCTCCGATAATTGTGACCATCAACCAACTATCAGAACAATCACGGATTCGGTGGCCATTTTTATCACTTTTTGAAGTTGAAGGCCTTCCGCCGCGAGATTCATGTTCAATCGAGTCTCGGCCTGAGAATGTCTTATACCACCCAAAAATCGGGGCCCTTGGCCAAACACTGTTTTCATAGGCCTATTGTAGTTTTGCAAAAGTTTCTGTCACAATGTTACAAAGTCTGAAATGAGTTGTTACTCATTTTCAGGACGAATTAAAAAATTCAAGTTCGAGTATGAGTTCAAACTTGCACTGAAACGCATCAGATGTTGGTCTGTCTCCCCCTCCAAAGGGGAAGCCAATAGTATTGCCAAATCGGCTGTTAAGTTACTAGTATCATTACTTTATTTACACACTTCGTATATTTGTTTTATTATTTGTATATTTGTTCAGATCTAATGACCAACTTTTCACTTTGTATGTTTATTAAGAAAGCACAAACACCCTTAACTGATACATATTAGTATCTGAATTTATGAATCTATCTTGCAAATCAACAGGTCAACTTAAAAATAAATATAAAAACAATTATGTTGCACTATAGGCAAAAGCTTTTGAATGACTTTTCAACTCACACCAAATTGCATTAACCTCGATCATTCAACCAAGTTAGAATCATCAGGGAATAATTAAAACAAATAAAATGCAATTTGGCGTGGGTAGAAAACTCACTACTATGATGTTTTAAATTATTATCTAAAATTATCTAAAATAAACATTATTAAAAATACTATAGGCAACCAAAAATATACGTTTTGAAGTGAAATTACACCGAAAATGAAAGTTTTTCATTGGTTATATTAACAATATAACTAACGTGCTATTTAATAAAATTAGAATTCAATTTAATTATATAATATATAATATTAAAACACCTAGAACTGCTCTATAATATTTGAAATGATATAGAAGCATTAAAGAAGAAGATGTATAACTATAACCAAGTATTTTTATAAAGTGTGTGTGTGTGTGTGTGGTTTAAATTGTTTTTTAATGCTTTTTTTTAAGGCCCCATGACTTAGAAGTTAATATTTTTAATTATTATTCAAAAGTCAAGAAATGTTATTGACTGAAATATTACTACAGTAAGGTGATACAAATATAAATATTGAATTGTTTCATACTGAACAAATATAAATAAAATGAAAAAAACTCCCACCAAAAGTCCCAAAACTAAGGTAAACTTTATATATTCATATACTTTTTCAATTAAAATTGACAGTTTTTCATTTCCAGAAAAATAAAGACAGTTATATTCAAGAAATTCTAGCTCATATTAAAACTGAAATTAATTCCAATGATGAAGGTGATAAGGAAAAATCTTCAATATCGGAAAAAACTATTACCAAAAACAGAAATGCAAATAATAATGCAGATACTTCTAGTTTTATATCCTTATTAGTAAGGCAAGAAAGTGATGGGTTATTAAAAAAGAAAAAACGAAAGTCAATGCAGGAGATAAGCTCTGATGAACTTATAATTAAAAAGGTAAAAATTGAACCTGAAGATGCAGATATTAGTGGAAGGGAAAAAGGTAAAAGATCACCTGAAAAAAGTCTTAAAAGTGTTAGTCCAGGTTATGTTAAATCAACAAAAAACAATCAAATGATTAACATCCAGAAAAACTTAAACAAAACCATTGAAGAAAGCAGAATAATACAAAGAATAGAAGAAAACAAAAAGCAAACTGGTAGTTTAAGTAATGATTTAAAGGACGAAAGTCTTACTTCTAAATATCACCAGAAGCCAGGAGTTGATTCTGTAAAAAATAAATCCACAATTAAACATAAAAAAGTTCCAACACCAATAATTGAAAAAGAAAATGAATTATCTAGTAGCAAACATTCATCTGCTGATAACATTGTAGAAAAATCTTACACGTCAACACCAAAAATTATACAAAAAACTAAGAAAAAGCACAAAGCCAGTATTGCAAGTAGTGATGAATCCACTGATAAAAGTGATCAGGAACCCCATTTGCCAACACCCATAATTTCAAAAAAAGTTGATCCAGTTAATCATAAGCCATTAATGAACAACAATGTGCTTATACCAATAAGTAAGGTCACCAAAAAAGAAAATAAAGATGATAGTGATGTGTCTAATTCTACAGAAGAAACTGATGAAGTTCCTAAACCTAAACTTAAGACAAAAAAAAATGTAACATCTAAACAAAGAAACACTGATAATGATGCTAGTAATAGTGATAAATCTGATCCAGCAGAAGAAAGTGTTGAAGTACCTAGACCTAAACTTATTAAAGAAGAAAATGTGGCAGGTGGACACAGTAATGATGTGGATGATGCTAGTGATGAATCTGACTCAGCAGAAGAAACAGTTAAAGTACCTCGACCAAAAATTAAGAAAGAAGGAAAAAATATGACTGTTGAACAAAGAAATACTGATGATGAAACTAGTGCTACTGGCGAATCTGACTCA
This sequence comes from Cosmopolites sordidus, assembly GCA_031761425.1. NCBI lineage: Eukaryota > Metazoa > Arthropoda > Insecta > Coleoptera > Curculionidae > Cosmopolites > Cosmopolites sordidus. The sequence goes on along the minus strand of JARFXV010000100.1, from coordinate 282,182 downwards.
GCAGAAGAAAATGTTGAAGTACCTAAACCAAAAATTAAGAAGGAAGAAAAGAATATGACAGGAAAACAAGAAAATATCGATAATGAAATTAGTGCTACTGATGACTCAACTGAAGAAAAAATTAAAGTACCTCAACCAAAACTTAAGAATGAAGGAAAAAATGTGACTGGCAGACAAGAAAACAGTGATGATGAAACTAGTGACAGTCATGAATCTGACTCAGCTGAAGTAAGTGTTAGGGTACCTAAACCAAAAATTAAGAAGTATGTAAAGAATATGACTGGAAAACAAGAAAGTAGTGATAATGAAAATAGTGTTACTGATGAATCTGATTTAGCAGGAGAAAAAGTTAAAGTACCTCAACCAAAAATTAAGAAAAAAGGAAAAAATATGACTGGCAGACAAAGAAATAGTGATGATGAAACTAGTACCACTGATGAATCTGACTTGGTAGAAGAAAGTGTTAAAGTACCTAAACCAAAAATTAAGAAGGAAGAAAATAATATAACTAAAAAACAAGGAAGTAGTGATGATGAAATTAATGCTACTGATGAATTTGACTCAAGAGAAACACCTGTTAAAGTACCCAAACCACAAATTAAGAAGGAAGAAAAATATATGACTGGAAAACAGGGAAGTAGTGATAATGAAACTAGTGCTATTGATGAATCTGACACAACAGAAGATAGTGTTAAAGTACCTAAACCAAAAATTAAGAAAGACAGACAAAATGTGACTGTAAAACAAGGAAGTGGGGATGATGAAACTATTGAAGATTTTCCTAGCCCTATCAAACAAAAACTAAATGGTAAGATTATTAATTATCTGTAATGAATATATGTACACAGTATGTCATAAATATAACGAAACTTTTTAAATTAAACAATTAAACAATTCTTTTTATTCAAAATATGCATCAGTACACAGCTGGGCACGTTCAACCTACTAGCATACATTTTTTTGCTTTGTGGGTGGTGATTTGATGCACTTTTTCCACCTACTTTTTTACCCCACCAGGATTTTTATTTGTTGGCCGGCCTGGCTTTGTATCCGCCATGGAATCGCTTATTCCACTCGAAAAATATCACCATATATAAGCAATAGTTACCAAAAACTTTTTCATCAACTCAAATGTTTCTGTAAAAGTTTTAAAGAGCTTGAAACAAAATTAAATATTAGCTTTTAGTTTGATCATGTTTTTATGATGAGGTGGCAAAAGGTACTGTCACGTTAAGCACTATAACTTAATCCATTGATCAATTGTAATGATGGCGATTTCGTTGTATAGAAGAGATAGATATACAGCTTATACTACAGTTACAATTGATATTAGAAACTGAAGCAACTTTTAGCTTTATTAAGATATATAAACAACATTGTCATTACTTATATATCGCTTTTACTACAGGAATGTTCAGTAGTAGACAAATATTCCTTCTTTACATTTATTGGATATACATTCTTTTTTTTTGAGAAATCACACTTATACATTTTTTTTGAGAAATCACATTTTTAGCATTTTTTTGTTTTCTTAAGCTTCGGGCTGTTTTGGAATATTGATATTTGGGTTTCTATATCACTGTCTTCAGATGATTTCTTATGACTTGATGAGTTTTCTTTTTTCGCAAATAATTGTCTTGAATTTTTTCCTCCATTCTATATGAATTGATATTTATATCAATTGAATGAAATAAACTAATGCAATTTTTTCAGACACACTTCAAAATAAAAACTGTATATCCAATGTTAAATGTGTAAAAGGCAATCAAGTTATTGGAAAGCAAAAAAGTTTAAGTGAAATTGGACTTTCTTCTAAATATAAGTTTAGTGATGCCACCAGAGATAAAAATGATGAGGAATTGCATACATCAAAATCCATAATTACAAAAAAGAGTAGTCATAAAACGTCAAAGAAGAACAATGAGAAAATACTAGAAGTGACAAAATCAGATATTAAGAAAGAAGAAAATAATGTGACTGAGCGACAAAGAAGTAGTGATGAAGATGTATCCACACCTATCAAACAAGCATCTAGAAAATTATATGGTAAGATGCAAAATAAATACAAGAGTAATTTTCTCTTAAAATAAGAATAATTCTATATATAGTCATTATTATCATCATAAAAATGATTTCTTCTCTTTTTTATAATTCTTAGTTTTTTTAGATTTATAAATTACATATTCTTCACTATTATTTAACATTTATTTCAGTTCTTTTTTGTGGAAGATGCTTTATCGCATTCATCTCTAGATAATTCACAATATAATAACACTGGCCTCCAAAAAAAAATATGTGTTTTGTGGTGCCTAAGTTTTAGAACTGATTTAAAATCTAAATATGAAATTAGTTTTTCTATATATTCTATATTTTTTTTTATATATCTGCTTATCTATCAGTGTTTTTTCAATTCAATACATTCAAATATGGATGTTCTAAAATTATTATACAGTGATTGGTTTCTATGTATTTGCCATAATGTTAGTCTGCCGTTGAATTAGTTCCAGAAAAATCCACTAGATGGCATAAGCAAAGCCAGCTCCAAATACCTCGTCACCAAAACAATGTATATTTATTGAAAAAAGCAACTAAACCCAAACATATTCACGAATATTGCACGTGATCGTTACAAGACCGCAGAGAACTGTCCTCTTTTTGGGCGGGGTATAGCTAATATCGACAACTTCATCAACTGTGTCCGTATCAGGCATTTTATGGAAACAAAATACAATTATTAATAAATCGAATGCAACTCAATATATGAAAAAAATCACGACAGTGTATGAGTTACTGCCGCCAATCCCGTGTTTCTGTCGAACGGCAGCCTGCCGATCATCTGGGTTTTCATTGGTGATGTAGATTGGCTCGACAGATTCCCGCCAATAGCAGGGGCCCTCGGCGTTTCTGGCAAAAATATCACGCCTTGGTCATTGTTTTTGTCGACTGTCTTTCTTGGGTAAACAGATTTTAGAAGTCTTATTTGTTTACACTTACTAGTATTAGATTTTTTAGATTTCATTGTTGATTTATTTTTGATTTTTTCATTTTTGTTCCCCAGAGTTGACAGTTGTTAACGTTACCTGGCTTTTCTTCGTTTTTTTTTTCATTCATCTAATATGGACTTAATATATAACCTAACTAAGTCTGATTTAACCATTTCAAGCATTATAAAAGTAATTAATACTCAACATAATGTTTGTTATTTCAGAAAAAAATAGTCCAGGTAGTGTTAAAAAAATGTTGAAAAATAGTGTGAAAGTACCAACACCGAAAATTATTAAAAAAGAGGAGAAAGAAAAAGATGATATGGATGAATCTAACTCAACAGAAGAAACTTTAAAAGTACCTAAACCAAAATCTAAGAAAGAAGTGCAAAATATTGATAAACAGAGTAGTGATGAGAAAGCTAGTGATAGCGATGATTCTGATTCGGCAGAAGAAAATGTTCAGATACATAAACCTACACCTAAACCTAAGAAAGGAGAAAAAAGGGTGAGTGATAGACGAAGAAGTAGTCATCTTGAAAATACTGATGAAGATCTACCCAGACCTATCAAACAAGAATCTGAAAGACTAAATGGTAAGGCGAAAGTAATTATCTCAGTAAAAATTTAATTTACATTTAATTTGTTCCAAGATATTAAATATTGACAAAATTTGGGTTATTTTAATAAGCAAAATATTGGTCACTGTTCAAATGGCACAAGCCAGAACAATTAAAAAGTTAGTTAAATTCATCTTAATATCCGTTTTAGCATATTAATCGTGATTATAGTAAAAAATTGCGAAATATATACCCCATCTTTCACATTCAATATTTTCCTGTTGTTATCTCTGGTCCTGGAGCATGGGCTTAGCAGTCCCACCCCAGAAAATAATTGTTGCTACAAATTCTAATGTGAGGTATGTAATTAAAGTAATGAGACTGATATTTAAATAAAAATTTTTACTTGATTGAAAGTATAATTCTACACTGTCTTCTTCAAAGTAGTTGCCCTGGAGACCATTTGACTACTGTTACTAGCAGTGCTGGAACTTAGATACAGGAGTTACCTTTACCTGGTCAGTTACAGTCTTTTCAATATTCTCCAATGTCCCAAAACAGTGTCTTTTAAGGTTAACTTTCAATCCTAGGAAAATAAAAAAGTCGCACGGTCTCAAGTTTGGTAAATAATGTGGCTATGAAGCCACAATGACGTTTTTATGTTACAAAACTTCGATCCTATTAAAAAATCCAAGACTGGTTAGCAGTAATGATACGTTCCAAAACACGAAGCTCATTTTCAATACCCAATCATTGTCATATCATATTATACCCCCATTCATTGGCCAAAATCAGATGAATGGCCGTGTAAGTTAAATTCAACTCTTCTCCAATCATTCTGACCATCAACTGACCAACAGAACACAAGATCCTGGATTCTGTGGACATTTTCATCACTTGTATTGAAAGGCTTTTTTCTGCGAGGTTTCTTCTCAGTAAAACGTTCTTTTACTTCTTCAATCAGGCCTCAGAATACCTTAAGCCACCCGAAAACCTGACACCTTGACAGTTCAAACTAATAGGTGTTTCGATTAATAATGTTGATTTTTTCGCAAAATTTGATCATTTATTTCCATAACAAAATAAATTAGCTGTTACTTTTTCTCATCTTTCTATCAGAGAATGGATTCCTCACCAGAGAACTTTTGATTTTTTGAGGCCAACCATTCATTAAACCAAACGTTCACTTCTTGGTAAGAATTTAAGTGTTGTTCTGAAAGTCCGTGCTGCACCAATCGATTAATGTCTGATCAATCGACTAATGTCTGGGCATTATTTATGCATATCTATATTCAGTATTATCGTTAAAACAAAATTATTTAGTTCAGAAATAACTAAAACATATACATAATATTTTTTTGAACAAGACAAAATATTACCTCATTATTTACTTTTAGATACCTCTGAATTAGATCAATCCTCCTATTAAAATATTTGGTGTGAAAGACTAAACTCCAAGAGACTAAACTCAAGATACCAAATCACTAGTTTTTAACTTCTCGTTGCGCATTTGCATAATCATGTTTGCAATACAAGTGATTTGGTATTTAGTAGTAAATCTCTTTGAGTTTACTACTGAATTCAATTTAAAATTATATATTTTTAGATTCCTTGAATATTCGTTCAGAAACAGCATTCAGATTTGAAAGGTCTGAAGCCTGGCAGCAAAGAATGCAAATGGGATATCCCAATTTAGTTGAAGTAGAAGATGCTGCTAACGTTGCAGAGTCTGAAGGGGAATATTTTCTCTTAAGAGTCCCTAAAAATATTGACGTTTCTCTTTTATTAAAACAAAAAGTGGACCCTGTTAAGGAAAGAAATATTCATCTGAACAATATGCAATATACATTTGAACCAAAAGAGTCTGATCCAATAATTGCAAATGTTAAGGGCTCCAAATTAGTTAACATCAAACGAGTTGTTACTTTGCAACGGTCATTGGATGTGCAGCCATTGAAAAAGGTCAAAGCGAGAGACAGACAAGACATGGACTTACCCAACAATGTGAAGGCTCGCCATCCGTTATTTGGAGTTATATACAAAGAAAAGTTGAAATTGGGAAAGGATATTAAGAAAAAAGTGCTTGAAGCTGAAGAAAATAAAAATAAACAACTGCTAAAGAAGAAGAAAAACAAGAAAATGGATACAAGTACCTCTGATCATATGATGGATATTTTTAATAGTGAAGCGTTATTTTCTACACCTCAATTAGTATCTGTAGATAGTTCACAGAGCCGAAAGAGGAAAAAGAAATCCAAGTCCAATGACCTTGTCGAAAGTTTAAATTTTATAAAACAAGAGCCTAATTTAAGCAGTGAAACATATTCAGTTGATGATCAACCTAAAAAGAAGAAAAAGAAAAAAATTAAGGAAACAATATGAAATATACTTAATTTTGCTATAATTAAAATACAATGTATAAATTGTAAAGTATAAGAGTAAATAAATGTTTTTATTCCAATTTTAAAAGCGAAATTTTCTTAAATTGAATCATTTTGTAAAAAAAATCTAACTGAACATTACCAAAAGACCATCAAATATCAAAATATTTAATCTCTCAATGAATTTGTACTAAACAAGAATCAATTTATATGTAAACCTTGAACTTGAGAGTATAAACCTTAAGTTATCCTTCCTTATTTGATATAAAATCAAAGATACATCATTAATATCACTTAGACTAATGCATCAACTTTCAACACATTCAGTCCAGGCATTCTATGATGATAGTATTTTGGCCAAAGTCAACATATTTTTTTATGATCTTAGTTTTCTTTAATACAAAGACCGGAAAGAAGCAAGATAACGTGTGAATAGGGGAGAGAAACAATTGGGGCAACAGTATATTATAGTTTCTTTTAGATATTCCGCCTAGAGAGATCTAAGAGAACAAAATAAATTTTGGGCTGGGCAAATTGATGTTCAGCGAAAGAAAGACTAAAAAGATAAAGAAACAACCAAAACAAATTATTGAATTTGAGCTGGAATGTTTTACCTTATCTCCCATTTCCACCTGACTTGGAACTATCCCATTATCACGTATCCCTACCGTTACAGAATTATTTGAACGTGAATATTCCAATCGATGATCATAGAGTGAGACAGCAGGATCGATTCGTTATTGATAAGCCTCAGACGTTTTTTCAACGCATTATGATAAAAATGTAGACTTTAGATTACTAAAACAAATGTAGTTTAATTCCAGATTTCTTTCAATTCTTCTTCGTCACAATTCCAAGCCATGCATCATGTGGTGCCCTGTAGAATGAGAAACGTCCAATAAGGATCATAAGCGAGAATTATTTCGATTAACATTCATCCTCGAAACAATACTACCTGTGGCTGCGACAAAACTATCATGCTATTTTCTAATATTGTCATTCGATACTTCAAGCACGACTTGAACCTCATTAGTGCATAGCTCTAATCATCAAACCATCTTATCAACGCCCTCATAATGGTAGAAGCTGTAATGCTATTATATCTAAGTTTATAACAGTATATTTAGTGTATGAAAAACACCACACACATTATTTTTAATTCATACAAAAACAAAAAGGTACCTAAAAGAAACATGGCAGTTACATGGCACATATCGCAACGGTAGAATGAATTATTCTATCAGTTACACCCATCTGTATTAAGGAATAGCATCGTCAACATCTTTAGTCCCCTAATGTTATTCCCACAAACGAACGTTCTAGAACAATATACTTTCCTGTTAATTAAGTAGTTTTTGTTATTTTATATAAATATATGCATTTAAAAAATCCAAGTTAAGTTGCTGGAGAACGTCGAAAGAGTATTGGACTCTTAGTTATTCTGTACATTATAAATTATAGAATGTATTTCATATATCAGCGTTAAATTAAAAAAATCATTTTTAAAAATCAAGTAAACACATTTGATAATAAAACTTGACATCAGTTTGTGTGATCACGATTCAGATATAGTACTATACTGGGTGTTATACCTTTTTTATTGTTATTATTATTTTATTGTTATATTGTTTACAATATAACATTTTATTATCATTAAATATAGATCATTCAGATCTAGTAGATATTTTTAATAGTGTAACATCAATTAGTTAATTAACTAACGATAAATATTTGTTCATTAATAAAATAAAAATTAGTTGATTTATTTTTAACAATAACATCTGTGGGGCACCATACATTGTGTTGGTAAAAATTGTTTACTTCTTGACTGAACAAGGGTATCTTTCATGTCCTTTTGCATTAATTTGTCCAAAAAACTTACGTGGTATTCTCTTGTAATTGTTTAGGATTAGAAAAAGTAATTAGTCCGAAAATAACTTTTACACCTCCCTCCCATTTGAATTCATAAACTTATATATCGACAATGGAATATGAAAGAGTTGAATCACTCAGACCATCGTTCATCTCTTCAACTTCACTCAGTATCACTGTAGATATTAATCTTGGTAAATGGTTTTATTATTTTTTCGTGTTTTTCTACTTTTTCTTTTAGATCACCAAAAATTTTAATGTAACTAAGTTTGTGCACAGTTTTAGTCTATACTTTTTTGAAAACTTAATCTAATACTCATTGTTATTGATAATCAAAGAATATTGCTGTAATTTTGGCTCAATTTTTGTTTTCATCTAAAAGCATAGGACTCTTGTTAATTTCCTAAACATATATTTTTTAATTAAAATAAATGTAATAAATAGTTAGTGTATTTGTATCCAAATCATCCACTTTAGTTAATAATCCTTGAATTAAAACTGTTAGGTAAAAAATAATTTCGTCATTCCAAAATCAAAATTTAGTCATTTAATTTTGGACGTTATAATTTGAATTAAAAATTTAACTCGAAAGTAAGGTATTTTTTGTAAAAATATTAAATTCTAATCCAAACCCCTTTGATATGCGAGGCATGTAAATAATATAAAGAGACTTGTGGGTTAGCGTTCGATATGGCAACACGTTGGCTTTCCCTTTTAAGAGACAAAACCAACATCTGATACGTTATCAGTTCGAGTTTGAGTTTTCTAAAGTCACTTGGTGGTCGGTAGAGATTCTTTTGTGAACCGAATTTTTCTAGTGCATTCTCAAAATGAATGACAACGACCAAAGATGCGCTATCAAATTTAGTTTCAGCTTTGGGTACAGTGCGACGGTAACTTTTGCAAAGCTTCTATAGACCTATGGAAAGATTGTTTTGTCGAGGGGGCAGGTATTCAGAGGGTTTAAGGCATTCTCAGAAGACTCGTTTGAAGATGAACCTTGTAGTGGAAGGCCGTCAACTGCAAGAAGAAAATGTCCGCAGAACCCAGGATCGTTCACAAGGAATTTGTCTCATAGGACGGTAAACCAGCATTTTTATTGAAAAGTTCTTTAAATACATCGAAAAAGGATCATTTGTGTGAGACCGAACATCATCAACACCGAGGCGCTTCACGATAATAATGCGCCTTGCCATACAGCGATTTCTAAAAACGAGTTTCTGGAAAGTAAAAACATCTCTGACTTCGCAACCTCCTTCACTTCAAAGGACGTTTTTGAATGTTTTGGAATATTGGAGGAACATTTAAAATGATTCCAACCAACAAGCTGAAGGCGATTCCAGTATGTGAGTTCTAGCGCTGCTATGAAAAGTGGACAAACCGTCTCCTTCGTGACCGTGGCTTCCCAAGGCAACTACTTTGAAGGAGACAATATAGAATTATAATTTCAATTGAATAAAATAATTTAAAAAAAAATCAGTCTCGTTACTTTATTTACCCATTTCGTATAAAATATGTTGTTCTATTTGGGGAAAAAAGGAAACCATGTTTGCTTATCATCATCAAAGAAATAAAATCTACAATAATATTTAGTTCAATAAATAGCAAAAACATAACAATATTTATTGGAAACTTAAATGTATTGGATTTAGATATGGAGGAGCATTTAAACCAATTTGATTCATTACATTACTATCTGTGGTTTTCCGTTTTGAATTAATCAAAGCGAACAATGGCATATATAAACAATTCTGATTTCTGATAATACCGGATATTTGATAAGAACTATATTTGTATCATCTTAAAAAATGATAATTCTCTTAAAGCTAAAAGCAAGCTGAACAAGTATTCATATATCTGATACTGCTTTGCATAGATCATTGAATTTCAGGCCATTGAAGAAAGTAAAAGGGAAAACATATTTAACTAACGATTTTAGGAAAAATACTAGGAGCAGAATAAAATATTAGAATAATTTTAATGAAACATTAATTCGTTAATTTTTAACATTAACACTTGGGACAGAATTAAAAGTAATTCACTTAACCGAATCAGGACTCTTTTCGTGTACTTTTACTTGAATCGATCCAAAAGACTCACGTAATATTCGCATGTGCTAGTTTTGGTATTTGGAAATGTAATTAATAGGAAGATTTGCATCTCACTCCCATTTGAATACACAAACAATCTCAACAATGAAAAATTAAAGGTGAATAAAGTTTACTGGTAGAGAAGTACTTAATGACAGCTCGACTTTCAGTTCTATCTATATCGTGAAAAAACTTTTACATGATCTTAATAATGAAACAGTCTAAATAAAGGATAGATCTAAAATTTGACAACTAATCGCCGGGAAGAGTTAATTTGCCTATGCGCCACAAAAAGCTTCCTTTTGGAGAAGAAACGGACCATCATATGATACCTTATCAGTTCGAGTTTGAAATTCCTAGATTCACTTGGTCGTCGGTAGAGATTCTATCGTGACCCGGATTTTTCTGCCGCGTTCTGCAAATGAATGACAACAATTTCAAGAAAAGGTGCGCTCTCAAGTTTTCTTTCAGACTTGGGTACAGTGCTACCGAAACTTTTTCAAAATTTTAATAGACTTATGAAAAAATTGTTTTGTCAAGGCCGCAGATTTTCAAGTGGTTTAAGACCTTCAACTTTAAGAAGGTGATGAAAATGGCTACAGAATCCGGGATTTTGTGCGTATGTCGATCGTCGGTTGACGGTGAGAATAATCGAGGAAAAGTTGAATTTGAAATGGTTGAAAATGGTTCCTAAAAACCGTTCGCAGAATCAAAAGCGCCACAAAAACTGTTTGCAGTATCTGTATGCAAAACTGTATCTTGCGAACTTTTCAACATATCCTCGTAATATGACTACTGTGTGAATTTATTTTTATACATACTTATTTTTTTATATTAATTAAATAGATAATTTTGCTGGAGACAAACCGCATCCAGCGGTATGTGGCTTCTCAAGGCAACTACTTTGAAGGAGACAAATGTCGAATTATAATTTCAGTTGAATAAAATAATAATTTTACTAATTACTTTATTTACACACCTCGTATAGAAAATTTTGTTCTATTTAGGGAAAAAAACAACAACGTTTGCTTAACATCATTTAAAAAATACAATCTAAAAGGAGATTTAGCTCAACAAATAGCAACTACATAACAATATATATTGGAAAATTAAATGTATTGAATTTAGATATTTATGAGGATTTAAACCAATTTGATTCATCACATTACTATCTGTGTTTTTCCGTTATAAATTAATCAAAACGAACAATGGCATACTTATGTATATAAACATTTCTGATTTCTAATAATACCAGATATTTAACACTTTAACCCCTGAACCTATATCGAAAAAAGTAATACGCCCAAACTGGAACCCTTTTTTAAGACAAGTTCTTTTTAAACTTTACGGAAACACTAAGAAAAATTTAGACATTTTTTTGACATTTGAATTTTCATTTAATGACATATTTAATTTAGACACACACAGTTTACACAGGTCAATTATAATGACAGGTCTCCTCACCTGTGGCCTATATGTATCCACATTAATACATATTATTTATTATTATTATTCACGTATGGGCCCTGGTGGACAACGCGAAGTACAATTCAATGCGTTTGTTGTTGTTAGCCTTCCTTTACGCCCATACTATTTTCATTCTTTTGCTATGAGCTTTTTTTCTTTCATCAGACCAAGTTGTTCCAGTCTTCCTACATTTTTCTCTCTAGTCAACCTTCGAAAAGTCAACTTTGTGTCTGAAACAACCTCTATCCTGAATTTCACTTTGTGTAATATTTGCTGATCTTAGGTCCTCTTTAATTGCAGCAATCCATTTAATTATTTCTACTTTAGCTCTACTCCTATTTTCATAAAATTGAACTATTTGTTTAGTTAGCCTACTCGGATTCGTCCGTTTTATGTGTCCGTAAAACTTAAGTCTTCTTTTTCTCATATCGCTATGTATATCTGTGTATTGTTTGATTTCTTGGTTTTCTCGAAGTCGGTATGTTATGCTATTTATTTGTTTGGGGCCTAGGATTTTTCTTATGATTTTTCTTTCCTTCTTTTCAATGTCCTCGATGTCTCTCTTTCTATTCAAAATGAGCGTTTCTGGTCCATATAGACATTCTGACTTAATAACTATGTTGTAATGTCTCAGTTTTGTGTTTTGAGATAGGCATTTTTTGTTGTAAATATTTTGTGTAAGTCTCAATGCCGTTTCCATTTTTTGACATCTACCCTTATTAGTCGCTTTTTCCAACCCATCTTCCATGATTATTTCACCCACATATTTGAATTGAGAGACTCGTCTGATGTTACCATATTTTGTTTTTAGAAATGGTGTTCTTAGTCTGTTGCAGGTCATGTATTGTGTCTTTTCAAAGGAAATTTGGAGTTCTACCTTTTCTGCTGATTCTTTTAGAATTTCAATCTGTTTCTGTGCCGTTAATACATCTTGAGCTAAAATTGCTAGATCATCAGCAAACGCCAGACAATCAATTTTGATGTTGGTTCTCCCCAGTTTAATGGGCTGGACAATATTCAGGGCCGCCTTTTTTTCACGCCACTCCTGTATTACTTTTTCTAGAACACAGTTAAATAAGAGTGGCGAAGGTCCATCCCTTTATCTCACTCCAGTTTTAATTTGAAGGGCTCTGAGATGTCACCCATGAATTTAACTTTTGACCTTGTGTTAGTTAATGTTGCTTTAATAATTGCCAGCGTTTTCAGATCTAGTCCTTGCTAGTCCCAATAGAATCATATGCGTTTTTGAAATCCACAAATGTACAGACGAGATTTTTATTGTACAGTTTTTGATATCTTAGGATCAACTTTAGATTCAGGAACTGTTCAAGGCAGGATCTGCCCGGTCGAAAACCTGCTTGATATTCACCAATTTTAGGTTCTAACTGTCCCTGTGCTCTGTCAAGTAGACATTGAGATATAATCTTGTAACAAACTGGGAGAAGAGATATCCCTCTGTAGGTGTTTACATCCGTTCTATCTCCTTTCTTGTGTAGTGTATGGATTGGATTAGAGCATCTTTCCAAACTTCTTGTAAACTTTTGATTATTTCCTTGATTGTACCTGGACCAGTGGATTTCAAAAGTTCAGGAGTGATTCTATCTTCTTAGTTCTTATAGTATATAAATACTGTTTATTCAAGGGCTTACTAGAGCTAATTAGAGTATTTCAAAGTTACATTGTGTGTGTAAAGAAAAAACAATTTATACAGATTTTTTATTTGGACATCCACAGCACCTAGTATTGCACTATTTAGAATGTTTAGATGCATGAGGTCGACTGTACTTATTTGAGAATTTTTTATAGCAAATTACAACGTTCCCTTTGGTAATATTCGTCCAATCTGTGACAAGTTAGCCGAATGACAGATTCTGGGTCTTGCGCTTTGCACAATCCAGCAACTAAATGTTCTCTAAATGTGGTTATATCCATATTTTCATTCAAAGCTTTGTTATAAAGAATGAGCGCATTGACTACCATTGTACTTGTAAGAAGTTCTATTGCTACTTTACAGTACCATTTTTTAGATCTTCGAACTGGATTAATATAAGAAGACTTCTGATCAGATACATCTCTATATGATTTAACACTATTATTCTCTATGAATTAACTCTATTGTAGATGCCTTCATTTTGATTCCACACCTGGTCAGGATTTCAATCATTTTCGAGTACGATTTTGTAGTGAGAAAACATCTCGTTTGCGACTCCATTTACCTACAATTACTTTTGTGTTGCTTTCAAGAGCCGTCATCTCACCCCATTTAAACTTCTTGTCAAAAACAGGTTTTCCAGTGCCAGAGTGCCAGTGAGATGAGTTTTGCTATCATTAAATTGGTGGGCCAAACTAACACTTAATATTAATTATAATAACAATAATAATCAGTAACCAACGTTCGGCCTGTGTTGAGAAGAGAAGGGACATCAACTCTAGTACAACTTGTTTAGCCACTGGTTGATCAGTCCACCTAATTTTTTTGCCACCATAAATTTTCATTTTGTATGTGTAGCCATCTTATCCACATAACTTAAACATTTTGATCCCGTACTTATATCGTTTACCAGGCATACATATTGCAAAAATGATATCCGCCCTCTAACTGACACCATTAATTCATCTACACAAATATATTTTCCGCAGGTAAAGGCCGTTTGCAAGTTTTGATTGCACATATTTAGCAATGGTTCCAGTTTGAAGAGTATGTTTTCCATAGGACACATTTCATTGTCTGAAAAATGTGAGCAAGCCAGCAATGCTGCGAATCTACATCGTGACATGTAGGTTGTCTTATATATCTTGCATTTATGAATAAAATTGGTACTCCAAAAGTTCCTAAGCCGTGATTTTGTGACCCTATCCAAATAATTAGGCCTAAAAATGTAAACATTTCGTCTTCATTTGTGTCATTCCAATTGGCTAGCATGGATTTTTTTTAATGGAATCATTGCTAATTCCAAAAATAATGTTTTGCTTAGCAAACTGATTTGTTTCTGTCACCAATAGATGCAACAATTCAGGGGTTAACAAAAGTTTGTAAAAAGAAAGCGGACTGTCGTCGTAATGGTTTTCAACAATTTCGCCTAAGGAACTCTTCTCGTAGGAGAGGGAAGCTGTTAAAATTTTCCACAACGTCGCCCCAGATAATGCTCTGTGGAATATTTCTCATAGCATCATTATTTCGCCTATCTTGGCAAATAATCGTATTACGAGTATAAAATTAAAAAAAAAACCAAAAACAAAAAAATTTAGGTAACTGCATATTTCTCAAAGGGTCATTGTTTTGGGAACCTTGGCTACTCTTCTTGGGCAATGTATCATCTTCGGAAACTTGAACAGTAGCACCCTAAAATATTATGAAATAAAAAAAAACACTGGCAATGGAATTATTACTTCCACATCATGTCGAAACAATAAATTATCATTTTAAAAAGAGTCAAAGTATAGATTTCATTGTATACGCAAAAAAAGGTATATTACTCGCATTTTCAATCTTAAACCTCCACCCATCTCAATACTCATCAAAATGACAAATAGGTTTTATAATTGAAATCTGTACCCAACCCAAGCCAACAACCCTTAAAAACACGATTGTTAACAAAAAATTGCAAATTTTCACGATTTAACCCCTCATTTCATCACCTTCCCCCAAATCGGGTTTCTTCAACAATAATTCGAATCCTTGCCAGATGGATTACCACCTTTGAACCAAATTTAAAGTTGATTGCTCAATTCCTTCCAATGTCATTGTGTAAACTAAACTAACAAACGGAAAGACAGTTAAAATAACATACATAACATACTAATATCTATTTTTTACACGTTTTGAAACTTTTTAGCACAACACAACATTTCTTTGAAAAGATGTGGAAGTAAAAACTACAGACATCCAAACGTGTGGGTACCTACCTTGTCTATTACCGGTTTTTGTAGTTTTCGTTTCTTCCGTTTATTTCCAATACTGGAAGAACCCTCGCTGGAATACTCAGAACTTTCTAAATATGAATGATCAGTTTCAGAATCTGGATCCAGCAATGGATCCTCAATATCACTATCACTACTCATTTCACTTAAATGCACCGGAATATATTTTTGCTTTCTCTATTATTTGCCATAATAGACAACAAAATATTTATTTAAATATGCTCCTAACAACCGCTGAATACACACTGACCGATGCAAAAGTAAACAATGAACACGTGTGAAGTTTGCTGTGTGGTCACTATAATTTCTATGCGAAAACCCAAATGTTTAGAAAAAATTAAAGCCATAAGCTGGAGCTTGACGACCCCCATATAAAACGACGGAAACTGTGTTCACATGAGAAACGGCTATGTTTTTCTAAATGCGCTCTTCTAAGTATTAATATGAACACACAGGTTGAGCGGAATATTTTTTGTGTTTTAAATGTAATACACGTAGGAGTTAACGTGTTAATAGGTACTACATTTATATCATCTTAAAAAACATATCATTATCTTTTTCTAAAACAGCCTGCTAAAGAAACATGTATTCATATATACTACTTTGCAAAAGTCATTAAATTTCAGGCTATTGAAGAAAGTAAAAGAGAAAATATACCTTTAACTAACGATCAAAATTAAAGCTGAGAGGGAAGAATCTACTAGAAGTAGAACTAAAAATTAGTACAATAATTTTTTGAATACACAAAACCATATTTCAACAACACAAAATGAAAACTGAAAAATGTCGATTGATGGTAAAACCTTCAAGAAATACGAAATGACAGCATGACTTCACAACTTTTTTGATTTACTCATCTATGTCGTGAAAAAGCTGTGACATACTCTTAATAACAAAACAGTCAAAATAAACAAAATCAATGACGGGATCTGAAATTTGACAGCTGATGGCCTGAAGGAGTAAGCTTGCCTATGCGCCACAAAAACTCTTTGCAGCAGTGTCATCTATCAGTCATGTTACGAACCTTTCAACATAAGCTCGTAATATAACTACTGTGTAATTTGTGAATGTATTTACATAAATATTTATTTTATAATAATTATTCTGCTAAAATAACTTACTGATTTTTCAGAATGTCACTATGGATCAGAATGAAAGAATCTTGTTTATTTTAAAGAATGTTCTAATAAGAGTGTCAGAACTTTAAAACGTTATAGCGGCAACACTGTTTGAAATTTAAATATTACTTATAGACTGCTGCTGAAATATACACAATTCAACAGCGCGATGAAATTGGAAATTGGAATCCCCACTTTAGGGTCGGCTTCGCTCTCTTTATGATTGAACTGATTCTGACCTGAACTGATAAATGTGGACATAAACAATGTTTGCTTCTAACAAGAAAGTGGAGTTAAGTTAAATCTCTGGTTTACAGCAATAAACACCGAACAATTATTGACTTAAACGCGATATGCGTAAAAGAGTAATTAAAAAATGGGTCTCCAGAATGCGTTCCACCAGACGAAGGCGTGCGAGATATTTCAATGATATTATTTTCAAAACTTAAAACTATTATTTGTTTCTCAAGATAAATACAAAATTACCGGATTATCACTTGTAATTATCATTTTACCTCATTATTGAACAACCCTATAAAATCACATTGGAGTTTTGAAATGAAACCCAATTATCTCTCTATAACTTACCGATATATTTTCCTGTTAATAAATCATTGTACTGAATCATTTGTAAAGCAATAAAATATGACAAATGTCAAATTCGAACAGAGACTCATTTTTATTTAATTGTAATAACGTACAAATGCCATTAGAGGCCGACTCAGAAAAAAAACTATTCGATTGAGCCTTGGAAAAAAATCAAAAAAATAGAACATACCTCAATTCAATTATCGAAACTTGACTTGAAGAGATTTATCACTAAACAGCAATCACTTATTTTTAACTTTTTGACGCAAAGTTCGCTAACCATGTTAGCATCATCAGGAGATGGTTCAATCGATTAAAGAAATTTACTACAAAACACCGAATTACTTGTTTCCATTTCTGAGTTGTGTGTCCTCACATGGTTAGTGAAAAGTTGATCGAGAAGTACATTATGTGTAAAAAGTAGCCGGATTTGTAAAATAAAACACAAAAAAAAATGTATTCATCAAAATTTATTTTGTGGTCTTCAAAGTAGGTCCCATCAAGTGCAGTAAAACTATGCGACCGCTTCACATAATCTTCCATACATTGTTCGTAGGCTGATTGAGGTATGGCCTTCAGCTGTTTTAGTGATTTTTCTGTTATGACCTCAGTTGACTTAAAACGCCTTCTTAGAAGTGGTAATTTTGGCATTGGGAACAAAAAAGGTCACACGGTGCCAAAGCAGGCGAGTACGATGCTCAGTTGATGACGTTTGTTGAGTTTTTGGCCAAAAACTCTTACAAAACGTTGGCTTTGTGGTGCAAGACCCATAAATTTGGCCGTTTTCCGCAGATATTCTCACGCAAATGTTTAAATAGTATTCCTTATTCGCCTTTTTCTCCCTCTGGAAGAAATTTGTAGTGTACTACACCACAGTGATCGAAGAAAACTTTCAGCATGACCTTGATTTTCGAGCGACATTGATGCGGTTTTTTGGGTTTGGTGTCATCTTCAAGGTTCCATTCCGAAGTCTGTTGGCTTGTTTCCATGTCGTACTCGTAAACCCATGTTCTGTCGCCCATTACGATGCGTTTTATGAAGGTAGGATCCATAAAAGCTCGGGAAATCATGTCTTCAGCGATCTTCATTCGATGCTCTTTTTGGAAAAATTGAGTTATTTTGGAATTAGTCGTACGACGATACGTTTCATGCCCAAAATATCAGTCATAATGTTATGAACGGACTTGATACAATGATTTTCGAGCACCACTTTCGACTTCTCTTCACCATTTACCACTTTTCCAGTCGCTTTAAATGCTTCATACCATTCACATGCCTGTATTTTTGATATGCAGGATTCACTGTAGATCTTCGGCAACATGTACAGCGATTCGGCACACAAAATTTCGTTTGATACAGAAAATTTAAGGCACACACACATACACACTTTACGTAAACTAACAAAACCAGCTGATGTAAACAAATTAATTGACCTACAGCGCTCAAATTGAACATTTAACTAGTCACAGTGCTGCCATCTTACAGCAGAAAAAAAAAGAATATTTTACGAGGGATTTGTAAATGAGAACTTCCTGGCACTCTTTACTCAGAATATAAAAATAATGATTTGGTATTTAGTGGTAAATCTTTTCAAGTTTGAAAGACAAAAAAAATATACAAATTAAAAATCACAAGTATTTAGGAATGATAATTGAAAGTAATGGCAAAATAGAAAAAGAAATAGATGAGAGAATGGGAAAAGCAGGAAAAGATATAATATGACAAAGAACATATTTTTAAACAAGAAAGAAATACTAAAGAATATAAAAACAGAATTATTAAAAGAAAAAGTAAGACCAATGATATTATATAGAAGTGTGACATGAACATAGATCGTATGAAAACATATACATAGACACGAATCAATGCAATGGATATGCGATTTTGAAAAATTGATAAAAGGGCAGCAGCCTGGCTGCTTCGAACACATGTGCCAAATGTCAGTTAACAGATTCATGAAGGCAGTGTACGAAACGAAAACGACTGGGAAAAATTATAATGGAAGACCAAGAAAAAGATGGATTGAAGGGATTAAAGGGGGGATAGGAAAAGTTGGATAAAGAGATAGATATATGGCAGAATGATCAGTTTGAATGAATGGCTATACAGGCAGAGGAATAAAAAACTAAAAAAATAATACTAAACAATAAAAGTTCCACATAAACACTTTCTGTATGTCAGACTAAAACTTAGTAAACGTATTATACACATGTACATATAAAATTCATATGATCTTCATTGAACTATATTAAACTTTTTTGTCTGTCGTTTTCCAGTCAAACGTCATCGTAATTATATCTCAGTTATTTTCGGCGGGGAGTTAATACAGATCGCCAAGAGTCTCCATGCGATGTCTTTATTTTTAGGGGAATTATCCGGAAACTTATTTTTCCCATTTCTCACGCCGATGACCCGGTCAGTCATTGAACACTTGCCAGCCCCCACTAATATAATTTTCGGAGAACTAGGAAATCTACGAAACCGGTGTAAAAATAATGCTTACTAAACATATAGAAAAATGACAAGACTGGCTCATTAGTGCGTTATAATGGGTTCTTCAATAAGTTCCCGCCATATTTTAATTAAAATTATTCTTAAGACCTAATAATAAAATCGTTGAAATTATGAAAAATAAATTAATGGTTTAACTGGGATACTAGTAGTATGTGTTCATCGTGTTCAACATGTTCGATCGGATTCAGATCCGAGCTTTTTGGTGGCCATTGCATAATTGGTATACCAACTTGATTAAGATGATCGAGTACCTTCCTAGCCACGTGAGGTCGAGCGTTGTTTTGCATAAACAAGAAATTGCGTCCCAAAAAGTGGCCGAAAGGCATCACATGTTCTACTACAATATTCTTAAGATAAAAATAAGTAATCAGCATTCATGGATCTCGTACGCACAGAAACTAATTATGTACGAGCGTCGAAGCAGATACCATCCCAGCAGAATTTAACAGAGCCACCGCCAAATGGAATCCTGGCAGAGATATTGCAAGTAGCAAACCTCATGGTCTTCGCCATACTCGCTCACGACCATCTGGGTGTTTTAGGCTAACTCTAGTTTCATCTGTTAAGAAAACTTGTTTTCAATCATCTACAGGCCAATTTTGATGATTTCGAGCAAAATATAACCTGGCAACTCTGTTCTCTCTAGTAAGCAAGGGCTTACTACTGCCCAATCCAGCTTCATTTAACCGTCTTCTAACTATTCTAGAAGAAATTGCGACATTGCGGGTAGCTTCGAGTTCGTTTCTCATCATAGAAATGGTGGCTAAAACCTGTTTCTTAAAGCATATTGTCTAAGAAAAAGTTCTTCTCGGTCATTAGTGCATCGTTTTCGCCCTTGCCCTGGCCTTCTAAAATAAGTTCCTACTTCAGTTAAACGTCTTACCATCCGACTTATTGTGAAACGAGGTTTGCCTAAGAACATAACTCTGACAATATCCCTTGTCCTATAAAACTGATGCTCGCACTACCTCGTATTCAGTTAAATTCCTTGTTCGTGAATCAGAAACCAAGTCTCATCGTCTCTTCGAAGAACATCACGTTATTCCAGTTAGGACTATGATCCACCATTTCTCCAGCCCATTCCAATCTTACATTTTTTTGTTGAACGGTTAGTTTGGGAACTCGTAAAGGTCTTCTGTGATTTAAATTTATCGCTTTCAGTCAGCGTGTTATCGTTTATAGTGAAACATTTACCCCTTCTAGACTAACTAGCTCCCTTGATATACCACTTGTAGATTCCAGATGATTTCTTCGAGCTATCATTAATATCTGTCGGCCTTGTGCAGCTATTGTACATCGTTTTCTACCACTTCTGGGGCGATCTTCTACGTCATTTGTCTCTTGAAATTTTTTATGAATTTTCGATACAGTGCTTTGGGATACACAATTTCCATAATATCACTTTGACTAAACCCCTGTTATAATAAAGCAATTACTCTTGATTTATTAAATGTGATATCATGTTTCTAGGCATTTTTAAACGGATTAATTGAAAATTGAAAAAGAACTGAAATAATGTGTAAATACCAGTATTAACGAAATGGGCAAAAATCGAAAAACCTGTGCTTTTGTTTTTTTCATTTAAAAATGGTCTAAAATAAATATCCATTCACAATTTTAGAGGTGTAGATATCCTATTTGTAAATATTCCAAACTTTTGGACATACGTCTATATAATATTTATAATTTTTTATATCGTTCAGATTCGTTCACGCAAGTGGGGTTTTGACATTTATCTATGATCTAATTATTGGTTTCCCTTGTCAAGAGTGTTGAAGTATGTTCTAAATTATTTGTGTTTTTTTTTCTTTGTTTATAAATAAACGATTATTACTCGATTCACATATTCATATACGATTCACTCCTCAGAAGTTTAATCCTATTTCAACTTTAAAGAAGAAGAAGGGTTCAAAGCGACTAACGCCGCTCTTGAAATGTGTGAAAAAGTCTGAGACGTGAAGATAGGGGAAAATCAGATAGTCTCTAGATGCCAACCTTTTAAGAGCAACTACAGATCCTAGAATAAGCACTAGGAAAGCACACTCAAAGATGGCTTGAGGTTATTAAAAACAATGGCCTATATTTCGAGGAATAACCTCCAAGCCCAATTTTTTTAAACAGTCAATAACTAAGTACGTCAAAAATGCAAATAAATTTGTAACACTCTAGTAAATCACAATTTTGTGGAGGAAACGTTTTATTTCCAGTAGAGAAAATATTGACATCAGATTTTGATAAGACAATACATGACCTGGAATATCCGTTAAAGCACCTGACATTCCTAAACAATGTAATAAGTTCGTCAATGTTAAAATCAAGCTCAAGCTTAAACTTCTACAATCATGTGAAAATCATTTAAAGTATAAAAATATTTTTAATATCTTTTTTAAATACTTTATCAAAATTGGAGAAGTTTTGTTGTTACTCAAAGAGCATTTTGTTCAAAACACGGTCGTCATTCTGCTCCTTCTTATCAAGTCATCCGTCGTATAATTGATGAGTTTGAACATGTGTTTAATCTTCATGACCATGAAAATCCACCGTCCCAGCTTCATAGTGGTCGTAGTGAAATAATGTCGCGGCTGTTTGTGAAAGTGTTGCCGACAATGATGTGTCTATTCTGCGCCGTTCTCAAGAGTTGGGCTTATCCAGGATGATCACCTGGCGTATTTTTGCGTTTGGATCTCGGTTTACACCCATACAATTGATCGTCGGAAGTTCGTAGATTGGCCTTTGGAAGCAATGGAAAATGATCCGAATTTTCATCGCGAAATCATCTTCTCCGATGAGGCTTATTTTTGGTTAAACGGCTGCGTCAACAAGCAAATTTGTCGTTATTGGTGAGATTCAAACTCACAAGTGATTCATGATGTCCCATTACATCCCAAAAGAATCACTGTTTGGTATGGTGTATTCACTGTGAATGGCGAACCCCATCGGGCTATGTTATCCGATTTTTTCTTTCACACAGCACGTATTATGATGGACTTATTGAGCAATCATTTCGGAGAATTGGTAATTTCACGGACCAACCCAGATGTTGTGATTTAATACCTTTAGACTATTAAATCACAGGTTCACACCAACAACCTCAAGACTCTTCATGAACTTGAAGCCAATATTCGAGCAACCATAGCCGCCATACCACCCGATACACTCTATCGAATCATCGAAAATTGGGCCAATCGAATCAACCCTCGCAAGAAGAGTTGAGGTGGTCACTCACTGGAACGATATTTTATTTAAATCCTAAATGGCATAAAATACATCATCTAATCAAAAAATGAGTATACATCAAGTTCACAATTTTTCGATCAAACATATATTTATATATATATATATATATATATATATATATATATATATATATATATATATATATATATATATATATATATATATATATATATATATATATATATATATATATATGGTAGATAGTAGATAATGTTTCTAAATCATTCCGGGTGTTGATCCGTTGATTCTGTGAAGAGCCACGACGTTTTGCCAAAATCTTATTTGGTATTTTCAAGTGTTATTCGCTTTGACTGAAGAGTCCAACTTTGAAAATGCCAAATGAGATTTTGGCGAGACGTCGTGACTCTTCACAGAATCAATGGATCGACACACGGAATGATTTAGAAACATTATCTACCATCCGTGAAAATAGATGTAATATAGCTTCTCTATGCCTAATCTTTATCCTTTGTTTTTCCATAAATCTTCTGCCAATTCCCTTTTTTTCATTTCTTCGTTGATTCCGTCTTTAGTCTTTCGAGTGTCTAAGCCGTATACAGATTAAAACGAAATATCCTTCAAACATTTATGTAATGGAAAAGCGATATTGAAATAAATAGAGCCCCAGTTTACTTGATAATTATTATATATTAATAAGGGAATCGTCAGAAATAAAATACTATCATAAAACATCAACATTCTAAAGTTATATTATGATTTATAAACTCGCTATCGTTATAATTTGTTACAATACAACAAAATAAGTAATAAAAAAAAATTGGGTTATAATCTGCTTTTAGGTCAAGCTTTACATAAAATATATTTTGTTAAAGCTGCAAAAAATTCACCCATTTTTGTTTAGGTACATAAGTAGGTAAATATAAGTAATTGACCATAAGAAATCTATTGTAATATTTTCTCTATGATGAAGCCATTATCACTTTCTACTACGTCGAGTATTGAGAAGGTCATAAACATTGTTACTGTAATAAAATAAACATGAATAAAGTAGTTTGCAGCTAGTACTGGTTTACGGTTTAAACAATTATATGTATAATTAAGTTAATATCATCATGTAGATTTTTTCATTCTCATCGCATTGGATATGGGTAATATTCAACAGCAATCTATCCCATATTAACTTGTAATTCCTACAAAAAAAAAAGTGTTTGGCGTTTTTATCAATGTCGAATTGAAAAATGAACAAACAATAATAAAGATAACAAAATATATGATTTTGGAAACCAAGGGTCCTGGTTGTTCATTGATAAACATTATAATAGAGGGTTTTCCAATAAGTGTGTCGGAATTTTAAAATGTGACACAACGAAAACTACAAGGGATAATTCGGAAAATTTTTATTTTATCTTGAAGAACAAATAATGGCATTATACTTTGAAAATAATGTTCAAATATATCACTCAATTTCGGCTCAATTTTCGATTACTTTTTTTTATACATGTCGCGTGATATATTTTCAATGGAGAATGTTTCATGAGATCGTATGATTTTGGTAGCAGTTGACATTACCATTCCGCGAAATAACACGTCCAGGAAACTTTTCTTCCAGTAAATCGATTGTCTGGCGAGATGTGTGAGCCGCCCGTGCTTTAGACCGTTGAAAGAAAACATTATTTATATTATTTATATTATATGTAGCTCCTGAAAAAAAATCGTCTTCAAAAAACTAAGGTATTGTTATTCTTTTAACCCAAAAACTACATCAAGCAGTGACTTTCTGAGAATAAAGAGAACTTCAGAACCACTTGAAGATTTTCATCGGCCCAAATTCTGCAGTTATATTTGTTCACAAACACATTATGGCGGGAAATCTCTTTAGAAATTTCAAAAAACGATTTTTTTTAATTATTTTGGAAATATAATATATTGAGAATATAATGGGAAGAGGAAAAATAAAAATATTAAATATTTATGGACTTATCGCACATATAGTCGAGCGCGCCGCAGCCAGCATGTCGCGAGCCAGACAGCTTAATCAGCACCATAGCCTCTCAGATGCGCAACCGAAAGACTGAGTGGGTCACTGTCTAACAGAGGCAGAGAACAAACAGATCAGCGAATGTACAGTACTTAACCGATGTTAATACGATGAATGCACCGCTTCGAATGAGCACTGAAGCGTTAGGCCGTTAGGCTACTGCGCATCCAAATCTTAGAGGCTGACTAAACTCTAAGAGATTTACTACTAAACACCTAATCACTTTTTTGAACTTCTCGATGCACGTTTTGCTAACCATATTAGCATCATCAGTAGATGATATAATCTGAGTTGTCTGATGTTACAACTGAGATTAAATCATCTCCTGATGATGCTAACATGGTTAGCGAAATGTGCGTCGAGAAGTTCAAAAAAGTGATTTGGTGTTTAGTGATAAATCTTTTCGACTTTAGTGTTTCACACCGAAGGTTTCAATAGAATAATTGATCTTAGAGGCTGAGCTGAGTAAATATCGGCAGGTAAAAACCGGGCTATTAAATTACAATATGATCTTATCTATTAGCGGGGTATTTTGGAAATTTAGCTAGTCATTTGTGTTTATTTTATGATCATTTTTTAAGGATATTTTTATTTCCGATATTTCAGGTAGGTCTAATTTTTTATTTTTCTTTTCTGAATTTAATAATTTAACATTGTTTATATCTATAAAACGATTATTTTTAATATGATGTGTATACATTCCAGTGCTTTTTATATTATTTAAGATATCTTTTTTATGTTCTCATATAAGATCGCTCGAAAAAATTCTACAAAAAGACATTATCAAGGTAATCAGTTCACTGATAAACGCAGAGAAAGTGATATAATCTGAGTTGTCTGATGTTACAACTGAGATTAAATCATCTCCTGATGATGCTAACATGGTTAGCGAAATGTGCGTCGAGAAGTTCAAAAAAGTGATTTGGTGTTTAGTGATAAATCTTTTCGACTTTAGTGTTTCACACCGAAGGTTTCAATAGAATAATTGATCTTAGAGGCTGAGCTGAGTAAATATCGGCAGGTAAAAACCGGGCTATTAAATTACAATATGATCTTATCTATTAGCGGGGTATTTTGGAAATTTAGCTAGTCATTTGTGTTTATTTTATGATCATTTTTTAAGGATATTTTTATTTCCGATATTTCAGGTAGGTCTAATTTTTTATTTTTCTTTTCTGAATTTAATAATTTAACATTGTTTATATCTATAAAACGATTATTTTTAATATGATGTGTATACATTCCAGTGCTTTTTATATTATTTAAGATATCTTTTTTATGTTCTCATATAAGATCGCTCGAAAAAATTCTACAAAAAGACATTATCAAGGTAATCAGTTCACTGATAAACGCAGAGAAAGTTTTGGGTCGAGTACCAGTGTTAGTGCAAGTGTATTTGTGTGTTGTGTGTTTAGTATAATTATTGGCACATGTGCCAAAGTTTTCGCCGCAACCACCGACGAGGCGCGAGTAACGAGACAACCGGAGTCTTTTCGAGACAAAAGCAGCTCGTACAGCCCAAAAACAGCAGCAGGTTGAAGAAAACCAGCTTTTTGAAAAGATTGAAGGTCTATTATATGCACCTTAAATCGCTGATTAATCGGTAAGTCAGTAAAACTAATAGTTTTATCGTACTGAAACTTTAAAAACGATTATCTCGAAACTGTGTTTTCAAAAACTGCTCGCTCTGTAGCTCAGAAAGTTATTGATCGGTTTGGCTGAAATTTTGGGAGGCTTTTCTCTATATCATTATCGGAAGGATGGTCCTAAAGTTTTAAACATTTGGTGTAAATAAACTATTTTCTTGAGATAAAAATGTCGAAAAAGTAGTACAAAATTTAAATATTTTGTTTTAAAAGCTTACTTAATTTTTAATATCATATTTTTTTTACTTTTTTTATAGTAAACTTGAAGAGATTTACCACTAAACACCAAAACGCTTTTTTTTAACTGCTCGACGCACGTTTCACTAACCATGTTAGCATCATCAGGAGATGATTTAATCTAATTTATTAATTAATCAATTAGATTAAATCATCTCCTGATGATGCTAACATGGTTAACGAAACGTGCGTCGAGCAGTTAAAAAAAAGCGTTTTGGTGTTTAGTGTTAAATCTCTTCAAGTTTAGTATTTCACACCAAAGGTTCCAACAGAAGAATTGATTATTTTATAGGTTTATCCCTCCCGTGCATATGTCAGAAACAGAAAGCATTTTTTGTTTGTTTCAGATGAATAGAACAAGAGTGTCGAGTGTAGCACTTTTGGACCTCCCGCCAGAGACGCCCAAAAAATAATTTACTGAGCCGCTATTTTATTTAAAAAAATATTAATAACAATAATTTTATACTCTCCAAAGATCAAATAAAATGACGTTAAAACTTTAAAATGATACAACATAAAAACACCTCTGAAAAATGACTCATTTTCAGGCGTCTCAAGGGATTGCCTCCTTTAAACCAGAAGTTCGCTATATCGGAAAAGAATATTTTTTTCCAATAATGGGGGTCGCCTTTATTTTCACTTTTTATTGGATAACCATTTATTTATATGGGAAAGCATAAAATTGAAATTGTTAATCAAATTAAACATCTTGGTGTGATTCTTGATAGACAATTAAAACTTTATGTTCATGTAAATTACATGTTGTAAAAAATAAGGTTCTTTCTTAGAATATCACATAATTTAAGTAATCGGTCTTAATAATTAATATATAATACCATAATTTATCCTCATTTTAGTTTTTGCACTTCGCTATTGATAAACTGTAATAAAACTGTAATAAAAAGGAATGGAAGGCAACTCTTACAAAATGTGACGATGCTAATTATTTTACACTGTAACAGGTACACCAATAGATTTAATGTTAGGCTTCTGTGATTATTATGATTTGTAAATTAAAAAATAACTTAATGCCTGAATATCTTGAAAGGGTACTCAATAACGAGATGGGAGATCGTTCAAGGGATAAGTTCCAAATTAACTTTAAACGTAGTGGACTTGAGATTTATCACTAAAGACCAAATATATTTACTTAACTTCTCGACGCGCGTTTTACTAACCATGTTAACATCATCAGGAGATCTTCATTCATTTAACCTATTAAAGATAAATTAACTGACAAAATGAATAATAAATATGTTGTTTAGATTAATGATATAAGCATGGACTTATTCATTATGTTGTGATTATATTACACTTCATTTAGACCAAACTCAAAGAGATTTGCCATTAAACACCAAACCACAATCTGCAGATTGAATCATTTTCTGATGAATTGGTAATGACATTTACTCATTTTGAATATTGTATTGCTCTGGGAGATCATCATTTTGGAATAATGTTTTTATACATCTTTTTCAATCTTCTTCTTCTTTAAAAATTCGATACCACTGTAGATAATAAGCAGTAATCAGAATTGATTATCTCTTAACTTAACAGATCATTCAAAAAAATTATACTATGTTCCTCATAAACTCATAAAAGTACAGTAGCAATGAAGATCTGAGATTATCAGCATTCTATCTTTGAGAAATATTCTAACACAATTTTTAAAAGGCAAACCGTTACCGTACATTAAAGAAGATTTAATGTGTATTAAATTAAAGACCCGAACGGGGTTATAAAGCCACAGAAGAAGAAGAAGAATCCGTTACCGTCGATGAGAAATAAATGATTAAAATCGAAAATTGCTTATGAATTCTATCAGAACCTTTTCTATGAAATACTAAACTAGAAGAAATTTGCCATTAAACACTAAGTTACTTTTTTAAACTTTCGGACGCGCGTTTCGTTAACCATGTTAACATCATCAGGAGATGATTCACTCTGATTGAATCTGATTCGATCTGATTGAATCATCTCCCGATGATACAAATATAATTAGCGAAATGCCTCGAGAAGTTTAAAAAAAATTAATGTGGTGTTTAGTGGTAAATCCTTTTGAGTTAATACAAATATTTATGGTGGTGATTTAACAAGAAAGTATATTGAACATTTTGGTCCAAAATTAACGAAATTTCTGGAAAAGTAACTGTAATGGATTTTATTAATAAATAATTAAATAATATATAATTAAATAATAAATAATTAAGTAATTAAAAAATATTTAAAAAAACGTGTAGTATTGAAAATGTTAATTAAAATGTTATAATTACTCTAAAATTTATTGTGTTTAAGTTGATATAGCCAAATATTTAAAAAAATTTAATGTAACCTATTGCAACATTTTATCATTCCACTTTCGAAAAGCATATCGATACATTCATTCTAATACCATGTATGAGACAAAATCACATACGTAGTATTCGACTGTCTTTAATTAATACGTGTTATTAGAACTCAGTATAGATAAAATTGTGATACGTATTTTTAATTAACTGTGAACAACATTGAAATATTTTTTTTCTCATACGTGTTATTAGAATCATTGGATAGAATGTTAAAAAGAGGTTAAGATACATTCAAAACCTGAATTTTAACTAAATTCTCATACGTAGTATTAGAATGAAGGTAAAAGAAAAACTGTGCTATATGGTACTCTCACATGAAGTGAAGATTTTTTCTGGCATGAGGTTTTATAATAGACGTAATAAATGGAAGTTATATGGGACAATGTTAAGACTATATGAGAGATGATATGTACGTCATTCGTCATTCATCAGTCATTAGTGGCCGTTACAAAAACTAATGGTTAAACACAAAGCAAGGGTGGAGAGCCTGTGGGCAGGGTACTGACTAGGGTTAATTGATAGCTAGCAAATTATAGCGTCTTTTATAATTGTTAAAATTTTTTGTCGACAATATTTTATAATGGTGAAATTTATCGAACAAAGAATTTCCATTAAATTTCTTTAAAAGCACAAAGTTTTTGTGCTGATACATTAAACAAGTTGTAAAAATTTTACGTCGGTGCAGCTAACTCAAAACCAATGTTTACAAGTAGTACAAAGACTTTAGAGATGCTAGAGAAGCAGTTGAAGACGAACCTCATCCGGGAAGACCTTCCATGTCTACCAAGATGAAGAAAACATTTCGAAAATCACAGGTCTTGTTCTGAGTAATCGCCAATTAAGTATCAGAGATATTATGGCAAACAATGCATGGTTTTTAGCGCAGTAATTGTTAGGGTTCACAAGCATTTATTCACCAGATATGGCACCGCAAGTCAAGTCCTTTGGCTATTCCCGCGATTGAAAAACAAAACACTTTCTGGGTGGCGTTTTCAGATTATGGAATACATATATATATATATATATATATATATATATATATATATATATATATATATATATATATATATATATATATATATATATATATGCATTTATTATATATATATAATATATACATATATATATATATATATATATATATATATATATATATATATATATATATATATATCCAAGGTAGCCTAACGGGACCGTGGAGGGAAATATTACATAATCCTTTCACTCTTTCTCCAAGTAGTGCCACCGATTTACTTCGCCTAAAGTTCAACACACGCCGTCATGTATCAAAAGTCAAGTATAACATCTACACAGGTGAAGAATCTTGGATTTATGCATATGAGCCCGAAAGTAAACAGCAGTCGACTGTATGGGTCTTTAAAAATAAGCTAAACTCAACAAAAGTTGTTCGTGCAAGAAGCACTTCGAAGCAAATGGTCGCCCAAACCCTCAACAGCGACCTTTACTGTTTACAATTTGATGTGCTGAAGGCAGCAATAGAAGAAAAACGGCCAGAATTAGCAAATAGGAAAGGCGTCGTGTTTCATCATGAGAGTGCAGCCAACACGTTTGAATCAAGACCTACAAAAAATGTTGAACTCCAATGTTTGATCAGTTTGCCCTATCCACCTTATTTACTGGACATCGCACCCTCGAACTACCACCTATTTCGCTCCCTGCAAGATTGTTCTAATTGGAGATCTTTTAAAATGGAAGAAGAGGTGAAAAACAACCTGTTAACATTTTTTTGGCAATAAAAACGCTAATATTTGGCAAAAAGGCATTATGGACCTACCACTACGTTGGCAAAAAGTGGTAAATAATAATGGTAATTACGTAATAAATAAGATTTACATAAACAATTTGCGCTTCTCTTCCTCTTAAAAAATCTCGTCGAACTTTCTGGACAGCCCGATATATTAAATAATAACCATTTACTAAAATTAAAAAAAAATACGTTTGTTATATGGACTATTTAGTTAAAATAAATTTCTTTTATTGTCATCTTTTTTTTGTATTGTTATAAGGTTTAATAATCTTTTCACAGAGCATTTGGACAGTTGGATATTGAAAAATAGTTACTCATGTACAGGGTATCTTTACAAATAATAACTTTTTTTTATTTCGCTGATACATAATTATCCGCGGTTTATTTTGGGGCATCTTTTGACGCATTTAAACCATTTATGGTAGATTACCTGCCAACAAATAATCCTAATTAGCCTAACATCGCCTTAAGATCCTAAATAGCCCAATAAAACATTAAGAATGTATGTTTTATTGGGGCCGAAAAACCTGAAATCTCTACTAAAGGTTGTTTTCCAGAACTATATACAGTGGATCGCAAAAATATTCGGACAAGTATGTTGCTATAAGTGTTCTTATATAATTTACGTCGATTTTATTCCATTCCTTTAATAACTTACTAGATATTTAAATATAAAACCGGAATTTTTGTATAGAAAATACACGTTTATTGTATGAAAATGATAAAAAATATTGTATTCAAAGTGTTGCTCATCGTTAGCTATACATTTTTCTCATCTGTTTGACAATTTGTTGATGCCACGCCAAAAAAACTGTTGCTCTTACGAAAATGGATCGATATCCATTTTCGTAAGAAGTGAACCTCTGCTCAGCAAGGGATGGAGCCAAGTCTGGTGAGTAAGCTGCATGCCAAAGTATTTTCCTAGTAAACGTCTCAATTGTTTCCTTGACCAGTTTTGCTGTGTGTGATGGTGTTTTATAATAAAACAAAATCATTTTGTGTTGCCTTTTTTTATATTCTGGTTATTTTTCACGCAAAGCTTGATTCAAACCGATCATTTGTTGTTGGTAGCGTTCAGTATTAATGGTTTTGTCTGGTTTTCACAGTTCATAATAGATCACACCCTTCTGATCCCACCAAACACAGAGCATTGCATTCTATCCATAGCGATTTGGCCTTGCAGTCGATGTCAATAGTTCGCCTATACTTACCCATGATCTTTTACGCTTAGGATTCTCAAGATTTATTAACTTTTCATCGCCAGTTACAATTCGATGGAGAAATGACTTTCTTTTGTATCTGGCGAGCAGTATTTCGCAAGTGGTTTTTCGGTTTTACTGTTGTCTTTTATTCAGTTCATGTGGAAACCATTTTCTGGATCTTTCCCATGACTTTCAAACGTATAGAGATGGCTTCTCGCGTCACATTTAATCGATCCGCGAGTTGTTATTGCCTTTAAGCATCATCGTCATCCAACAATGCTTGCAATTCGCTGTTTTGAAACTTTTTCGGTGGTTTTCCACGGTCTTTGCTTCTTACGTCAAAATCGCCATTTTTGCGATTTGACGGTAACTACATTGACAGCTAGGGCCATCTATGGGCAAATTCCTATTTCATATTTACAGATCTGCTCTTTAAAGTTTATTAGTAATTTCATGTTTCCTTATACTAGTTTCCAAATATCTCCAAAAGTTTTTATTGGGATTAAGGTCAAGTAACTGAGACTGCGTTTTAACCTTTGGACACTTGTATAACACTTTTGGCCACTGGTATAATAGCCATTCGCGAACTATACCTATATTATGGTTAAGGTCATTGTCTTGGTAAAATTTAAATGAATTTGTAATGTTCATGTTCTCCGCACTTACTCTCCGATTTTGCTTAAAAATATTTAAATACATGTTTTTACCACTATACCTTCAATAAATGTCAAGGTACCAACCCCTGTAAGTATATACACCCCCAAATCATCACCGATCTCGAACCGTGTTTAACAGTTGGACAAAGATTTTCTGTGCTGAGTTCTTCATTCTCACTACATCATTTGACACCCATCTGAGCCGAAAATGTTGAATTTTGATTCATTACAGAAAATAATGTCGTTCCAATAATTTGCAGGCTTCAAAACGCACTCCAAGTCCAAAACGCAAAATCCAGTCGAGTTTAATATTTTTCATACTTAACTAAGGCTTTTTCCGGGCCACACATCCATGACATCCATGTTTTCTTATTCAATGGCGTATTGATTTTGAGAATGATTTTGCACCAGTGTTTTGAGCTTGGTGTACTAATTTTAGAGTTTTTATATACTTCTTTTAAAATAAAGCGTTGGCCTCCTTCATTTAATAATTTCGAACGGCCTGTTTACTTTTTCGAAAAAATTCTGTCCTCATTTTTGTAGCTTTGCACGATACCTCCAACCGTACTTTTATTTAACTGAAGCAATTATCCAATGTTGTCCACTAACTGCTGATTTTCAGAACTAATGTTTGTTTTATTTGTTATACGACCCATTTTAAGGTATTCCTTCGACACCAGTCTGCCAATTACCATTTGTAGTAAACAACATTTGAAGATTACCACTTATCCTAATTACCACTTAATTCAGATTCATTTTTTGTTTGTGCCCCCTAATATTTTTGACTTATATAAAACAATATTAATGTTTTTTTTTACTTAAAAGTTTAGAATTAAACCGATGATTTCCGAACTTTGTTATATGAGAAGTTAAAAGGAGTTAAGAACGGTAAAATATACGGGAAGAAAAATATGATTTTTTTTTACGTAAGTTGGAACTGCTAAAAGGATTTTTTAAATCGTGTGTTCGAATATTTTTGGGATACACTGGGATATACACAACCCGCAAAGGTAGTTTGCGTCGACGTATTGAATATTTAGTTATTTCTTCATATTTTTAAGGAGAACAAAGCCGGACGCGGCCAAGTCCGGAGATAAGAGCAGATGTAGTAGCAATTTGTAGCGCAAATTGGCCAATTTCGCTGTTGCAATAGCGGATGAATGAACGAACTTATATGCTTTCGAAGATTGTTAAAACATTGACACTGATGGAGCAGTACAAGACAAGAAGTTCACGATTTGATCAAAAACACTTACAATTAATATATTAAAATTCATTTAATTCTGATTTCAGAAATGGAAATCTAAAGACCGCAAATACTGTAAGGCATCTAGTATTGAAATATTGATACTTAATTAAATGCTGAGTGAAATAATTTTCAAGAAAAAATCCTAATGAGAAATGAGGCTTACCTTTGTAAAAATATTTTCTGGTAATAAATATATTTGTTGAATATGAAGCTTAAAACATCTTGAGAATAGTCGAACATCAAATTAGTTTAGCATCGTTCATCGTTCGAGAAGTTCTCGGGCAAAAACACAGGTGGTGTAAAATGTCTACGATGTTTGTCAAATAGTATGATTCGTTAAATGGCGTGTTTCGACAGAACACGTTTCACACACGTGCGTTTAGTAGCTGGTTTGTAGCTATCGAGTAAAGCAAACAAACTTTGACATTTTCTGAAAAAGTCTGAGCTGCGACAAAGAATATTGTTTTATAGGGACTATAAAAAGAGTTAAGTTCTAGTTTAAAGAATCTTTGCTTTCGTTTTGGAAGATAAAAATGTGGGTTTAAAAGTAATTTTAATGTGGTCGAACACCCATTGATATGAATATATTCGAGACACGCAAAATCGCTACCACTGGAAAAACGTCACAAAAAATCCACAATGTCCAAATAATCGCCAGCTGAAGATACACGAGCTTGCTGACAATTATCACATCTCAATAGAACCTAACATATCTACTATTTTAGACTTTCTCGTTATGTGTCATTCACAGATTGCTTAGCAAAAAGCAGTACAATCACTGTTCCATGCACTGTTTTATCATGTCTCACTACTGGATCAACTGAAGGGTGTTATTCCACTTCCACTATATTTCAGACATCCACATCTAGCCACATCCTTGTCCACATCTGGCAAAAAAGAAAGTGCCCTTGCATTAAATCTCTCCAGTTATTAGTGCAAAACTCATATTCGTCATATACGTTTTGCAGCGATTACTTGTTCTTCTCAAACTTGAAGACATTCAAGCTGAGATAACCTCTTAATTTACAGTTAAACAAATCACATTAGACATATGTAAATATGGACAATATTAAAGAACGTTGAACATACAACAACAGGAGTATTAAAACATTGTGACGTCGTTGATTTGAAGATAGCTGTCAACCCGATACGAGTTTAACCTCAGCCATGGCTATTGAGTTTACTGACCCATTCTTAAAGAATTATGGGTTTTATAATGGCTAATATAATCGAGCTTGGATCTAGGGTTCTTCCGCATGCTGGGCATTTAAGGCCAAGACGATACAGAATTGGTATACGAGGTTCATAACTTTCAAGAATCCCCGAGGCGGGTAAATATTGTAATAAGATTAGCGATATAGTATGCCACCCAGCGGTTTCAGTTAACAAGTTTTTGGCAGCCCTGCAGCCCCTTTAATTACCAGGCTTGTCTTTCTGACGTATTCGTTTTACCAATATAGCAAATTCACCTCAAAGAATACCATTTGGGACATTGGAAAACATTGAAAAGGCCGTAACGGACTACTGACTACTCTTCACAGCACTCCTATGAAGAATAAACATACCTTCTCCAACAGCAAAAAATTATAAAAAATCGGTCTCTTTATTTTATTTACACACCCAGTATTTAAGAGATCCAAACAAATATATGATCAAGCTATGAGGAGTAAAATACTCGACACATAATGAAAATACTTCACATATAATTTATTTATTTCAATAAAACACGAATAGGAACCAAACATATAAATACAACATACCGACTTCGAGAAAACTAAGAAATCAAACAATACACAGATATACATAGCGATATGAGAAAAAGAAGAATTAAGTTTTACGGACACATAAAACGGATATATCCGAGTTAGTTAACTAGACAAATAGTCGAATTTTATGAAAATAGGAGTAGAGCTAACATAGAAATAATTAAATGAATTGCTGCAATTAAAGAGGACCTAAGATCAGCAAATATTACACAAAGTAAAATTCAGGATAGAGGCTGTTTCAGACACAAGGTTGGCGTTTGGAAGGCTAGCCAGAAAGAAAAATGTAGGAAGACTGGAACAACTTGGTCTGATGAAAGGAAAAAAGCTCATAGCGAAAGAATGAAATTAGTATGGGCGCAAAGGAAGGCTAACAACAATAAACGCCTCTAATTGTACTTCGCGTAGTCCACCAGGGCCCATACGTGAATAATAATAAAAACACTAATAATAAATTAACAAAACAACACTTAAACTTAACTAAAAATTTGTTTTATTCAATTTATTAATGAACGATCACAAAGTAACTTGTGCCCCAAAGTAATTTGTGTACATAGCCTTGTGTTTTACAGGTATTCTTAGACTGATTAAATCCTTTAATCAGCCACCGAAACCTTCTAATATAATAGAAAATCATCACTATTACATATTTAAACATCTGGAACAATATTTATAGTTGATTACATACAAGGAAAAACAGCTACTACTGATAGTTTTCAAAACAAATATTTGTCGCATTTAGTTCCAAAATAAAACTGGCAAACAATATCCGAATTGCGCCGTTTTATCTGTTAAAACACGTTTTATCAACATCCAAATAAATTTGTATCGTGTCCCTCTATAAAACGAGAATCATACGATCTGGCCGAACGTGTGAACGCATGCGCCATATACGCTGACTACGTGACTAGCGAGTGGACCGTCGCTGGTCGCCTCAGTCGGAATTTAACATCAATGGAAAGAGAAGTGAAGATGAGTGTGTAAACCAACGAATTTTTCTTTGTGCCTAAAATTTTTCAGTGACCGGCCATTACACCAGATCCTGCAGCGGTTTTCTTGTTCCTGCTCGTTTCGATACTCACCAACAACCGCAGCAAACATTACATCATGGTCGAAAAGATAATTGAAGAAACCGAAAATTATGACACAGGTGCGTACTCTGTTTACTGTAGGACAGTTGTTGACTGTTCGATTGTATATGTGTGTGTATACATATATTTGTTGATCGGGATACATAAAAAAGATTATCTTCGAAGGATTATTTTTATTGTCGGAACTTTACCTAGAACTCTGTTTATATGTCGTTTTTTTGCATGCGGAGCATAAACACACCGATGTTTATCTTTGACAGACCGGTAAAGTGTTATGGCCACGTTCGCACAGTGCGACCGGCATTTTCTGTTGCGTAATTTCCAGAACGAACGAGAATATTCGATATGTGTTTTTACTAGACAATCACTAGATCGAATGTTAATCTGTATGATGTGAACGATCCTTCGAAGGTTTTTCAAGTTACCACGTTTGTTTACAACCGACATGTAAACAAAAACAGTGCAAGGCTCTTCCTGTACCTCACGAAGAACACCGGATATTTAGTATAAATCAATTTCAATTTTAAACGTTTTAACCTTAATATTACTTTTAACCAACGTTTTAAATTAACCGATCAATATATTTAAATGATTGACAACTAAATATTTTAATTTATTTAAATGCTCGTCTAGTGTCCTTTTTGAAATAAATATTTTTAGATTAGCTTGAAATTGTGGATCTACATAAGTATATTTGTTTTTTTATTGTGGGTCCTTCTAGCTGCTTAATTAAAGGAAAGCTTTTTTTTCTGTTTGTTTTAGAATAAGTGTAATATAATAAGGTTAAGTGTTAATCATATTTCATTGTAAATATTTCAAGTGATATCAGTTAATTGCCTTTTTCAAACTATGATGTATGTGTGAAATATTCAGGAATATCAAAATCCACGTGGTAATTTACAAATATTGTGTATGATGTAATAGACGTGTAAACAGGAATAGTGCCAGCAGCTTTATATACAAAATGAAAAGCCGCGAATTTAGATCAATTTCACTTTTCGGGTTTGATGTAACTTTTAGCCTGTTTTATATATTTTTTTATTCTTATGGTGTGTGTATATTTATCCTTGAAAAAAATTACTTATCTCCCCGGAATAAATATTTCTTAATGATCTATAGACTACATCATTTCTTATAGTATATTTCTTTGATAAAAAAATAGTAAAGAATTTATTAATCTTCATGGGTTTATCCATTATTAATATCGAAACAGATGTGACAAATCTACACAAAAAAATCGATATGATGCAGTGGCGTGCGAACAAAAATAGTATAAGGCCCTACTTGTACAATACGATGAGCAGGAAGTATATATCACTTTAAATTTTAAATATTTTCAATTTACTAATACTTTTAATTGGCTCGTTAATTGCTTA
Source organism: Cosmopolites sordidus (assembly GCA_031761425.1). Lineage (NCBI taxonomy): Eukaryota > Metazoa > Arthropoda > Insecta > Coleoptera > Curculionidae > Cosmopolites > Cosmopolites sordidus. The sequence goes on along the minus strand of JARFXV010000100.1, from coordinate 244,115 downwards.
GTTAGTTTACCTCATCTATTGTAAGACTAGTGTGTAAGTATACACCATTCGAAAATACGTGATAAAGAATATATAATTAACTTTAATTTTTTAATTAATTATAATTTGGGTCCATATATCATAACTAAACCCACGTGGCAAGTTGCACAAAAATGATGCAACATACAAAAATGTAGTGTCATGGAAAGTCAGAAATGTACTATAAACCAGACTTCATGCAAATATTTTGTTAGGTTTTCCACCTGCTTCATTGGAAATTAACTATTAATATGTTTAATTATTAGGGAAATTTATAGGTTTTCCACCTGATGCTTTGGAAGTCAACTATTAATTTGTTTAATTATTAGGGAAATTTATTTTTGAAGTTTCCTGTGTTTCAATTCTTCATTCTATAATGTTTAAACATTTTTGTCCACATATATGAAATGTATATGATGCAACAAACGATTAAATACAATCATTGCAAGGCCCTTCATATAGATTATGAAGAACGGGAAGTGTACTATAAATCAACTTCGGTTTTAAAAGGTTTACTATTACTTTCAAGAGGCTTTTTTTGTATCTCTTGGCTATTCTACCTGCTCCATTGTGACTACCAAATAAGTTTCCAATTTGTTAAAATATAAAGTCCATTTATTTGAATTATCTTATTCATATGGTTTGAACTTGTGTATTCTAAATATATGCATATATGTATGTATATATATATATATATATATATATATATATATATATATATATATATATATATATATATATATATATATATATATCTATATATGTATATATAAGAGAATTTCGAAGTTCTCGGGTAGAACCGCGTTTTAGATTTGTAAAATCTCGATGTTTCGGCTTCCACTTTGAAGCTATGATCAAGAGAATCGACTTGATTTGCCCCGAGGTCTCAATCTGCCACTCCCCAGGGCTCATTAGAAAAAGTTGTGTTTTCAATAAAAATAATAAATATCAATCTGTTACTCAAATATGTAAGCAAAAGTATATTTACTGACCTTATAACGCGAAACTAACACATATTTAAACAGATCTAACATTTTTATTCAATTCAGACGCAAATATGCCTCAGAAATGCCATCGTATTTACACAAATTCAGGATGAAGCGACAGCACGTATTTGAAATTTTTTGCAAACAATGCGACTGTGATTAAAGCCAGACAGGGAAAATATACTGAAATGCAATAAAATAGTTTTGACATAATGAGGCTACCGCACAATTTAGTTCTAATTTCAAACGACAATACGTTTCGGCTGAAGTATAACAATTTGAAATGTACATAACATTATTTAATTAGATACCCAATACGAGGAGAAAATCTCAAACACTTATCAAAATATACACACAGGTTTTTTACAGTATTTACTATTGATATTAGCTCATGTATATATATATATATATATATATATATATATATATATATATATATATATATATATATATATATATATATATATATATATACTTCTTCAGTCGAGTCAGCCTCTTCGGTCTCTTGTCGGACAACTTTAAAATGCCTAATGAGATTGATTGAGAGAATGAGATTTTGACGAAACGTCGTGACTCTTCATAGAATAATCGGATCGATACCCGGAATGATTTAGAAACATTATCTACCATCCGTGAAAACATTAGATGCAACATTTATATATATATATATATATATATATATATATATATATATATATATATATATATATATATATATACATACAAACTTTTAAAAAAAATTCCCCTCTTAATAAAACAAATTACTAGTTGATTTTCAGAAAAGCAGATAGAAAAACTAACAAAATATCTGCATGTAGTGTGCTTTATAGTACATTTCTTTACAGTATATATATAATATGTATATATATATATATATATATATATATATATATATATATATATATATATATATATATATATATATATATTCCATAATGCCGCACAAACTCATTCTGAATAATGTTTTTAATAAAATGAAAAGGAGATTTGTGAAAACGGGATTAATTCATATCATACAAATAATAAGTGAAGTGAATTCGGTTGTATTTGTTATTTTCTTTCTTATCCGCTGGAAACAATTATTATTATTATAAGCAAATATATAGTGAAATTGTATCTGTTCCATATATAAGGAACTCTTCAAATCCTTTTAGTGTATTGTATCAATGGATTTCAATTATTTTCCTTCAATGTGCGATCTGGTTTTTCCATCCTTCTGGATTTACTGCTTTTATATTTTCCTCCACTTGCTGTCTCCATCTGTCCCTGGGTCTCCTCCTCGGTCTGCTCTGTGCTGGCGGTCATTCTGTTACCTGTCTTATGGGCGTATCCCTGTCTCTTCTCATTACGTATTCACACGATGTTTTCTGATGGGAACATTTTTACTGTTCAGCAATGCATAAACAAACAAACAATTTGGACAACCGAGTTGCTATGCGTAAACGCCTGCTTTTGTGACGGTTTGGGCTGCTGTAGCTGCAAATAGTCGCTCTCCGCTTGGTCTCATCGATCAAGGCGTTAACATGAATTGGCAAATGTACACGAAAGGTGTTAAGCAATGTGTTGATCCCTTGGACACACAAACAATTTGATTCCAACAGTTGGACAGTTCTACAGGACTCGGCACCATCTCATAAAGTTAATTTGACACAACAATTGTTACAAAATCACATTACACAGTTAATTTCTTCGCAACAGTGGCCTCCATTCCAGACTTGAATCCAATAGATTTCTCCGTATGATGCATTTTGGAGGCTAAGGTGTTAACACAAAAAATATAAACGTTTGAATACATTGAAGTCAGCGTGCTTCGGCGGGAATAGCAACGACTTCCACAAACTCACATTCGTGCAGCGTGAGATACATTCATAGGAAGATTTGATGCCATCATCTGCGCCAAAGAACAAACAGTAAGATGTTTTTCATTAAATTTAATGTATTTTCAACATTGTCAAAAAATATTCATAATTGACAGAACTACAGCATTTTTAATTCGTAACTCTTCGAGGGACGGACCCTGTTTGGTTACATCTTTTCTTAACTGGTTTTCGCATAGCTTTGGATTCGACTTTCTTTCAATCGCCATTGCATGAGTCTGACTATGTAATGTCGATATATTTGCTTTTTGATCAAATTGCTTGCTAATGTCGATCAAGCCTCCACCGTCTTGCTGTCGTGGCAAGGTGGTACGTTCTACGGCACTTCGAGAGTGACGCTTTTGTATTTTAGTGAGCAGCGTTCCGAGCTTACCTTACAGATTTTGTACTTACTTACTCTAGTTGAGCTATTTTACTCAGCTGATGCTCCAAACGAATACGTTTATATTTAAATCGCATAAGTGTTGATTGCTATGAACATGTTTTACCCTCTTGATTCATTGAAAGTCGAGTTCATCTTTCATTGAACGATGATTAATTCGCTACGCCTGTTTAATTAGTATAATTATTATGAATGACGATACAAAAGTAATAAATATGACGTAATAAACGATCTCATAAAAATGTGTAAACTTATAAAACAATTAAATTTTAAACGTTTTAATTTTTTTTTAATATTTTCAACCAGCTGTTTACTTGGTCCATTGAAAATAAAGAACCATCTGTTTGTGAATAACATAAGACATGAAACTGTTACTAACTTGAATTTCCGTGATATATATTCAATCAACAATTGAAATTGACGTGGTGAATCTGTAAAAAAATATTAAAAATAGATATATTTTGGTTTCCCTATTGGCCACAGGCCAGTAGTTTTTCCACCAGACGTACGGAAAATTGCGCTTTTTTGTAACTGTGTCAGGGCAATTTTTTTTCGAAACATATATTTTAGCCACGTGTTTTTTTAGTTGATTTCTACTCTGGTTGTTATGTTGCCTCATAAATACCTGTTTTTCGAATGGTATCTATAACGAAAATAAAAAGACTTATCTTGAGTGTTTTAAATTTTTATAGATCAACTATCTCCATAAATCGAGTTATTTTTGATTACTTTATATTTATTTTCCATTTAATACATCTTTAAGTTGACATTTATTTTTATACGAGGTGAATTAAAAAAATCAAAAATATCATACCACAACTAATGCTGATATGGAGATCTTTTTTCCCTAATTACCGATCACAAGTTGCGTAAAACTAATTTACGTCAGTGGAGGTACGAGGGTGCATCAAATATAAACCGGAATTGTTTTATACATATTTATTATTTATAAAATAATACAAAAAAACTGTTGATCTAGAAACTATTGATTGTAGAAACTTTGAATTTGGGTCATCATCCAATTGCGCACAAAGTCCTCAACATCTTGATCGTCGTCAAATCGTACCCCATAAGTGTATGGAGGATGTTCAAGGGTCTCTCAGTACATATTCCCCAGTTTTTTCTTCCTCAAAACCACCTTTACAGGGCAGGTTTCGTCTTTCCTTCGCCACATATCACTTTCCTTCGCCACATATCACGATACGCCTCAAAAAGTATCTCGAAATCGATTCAGAAGTTTCTTACTGATTTGCAATCGGATGTTTTTTTGATTTTTGGTCAACAACTTCGGAATCCATCGGGCACAGATTTTATTGAAGCCAAAATGATTTATGATGATTGTGTGACCACTTCCAAAGTTAATTAACACCCACTTTTAAAGCGTTTTCATGAATAGTGAGCCGTGGTAGTGAATAGGGTATCGTCCTCATACTGAACCCTCACCGGAGTCAATATTTCGGATTGTTTAGCGCCATCCTTAGTTAAAAACTTTATTATAACCCATTGCGCAGCGGACGGTGGAACCTGTTGCTCCCCCACCTTGTTCACCCCCCTAATATTACACTGCAGCGACATACACTGACAGCCCGCTCGTGATTGGCTGAGGAAACTAATTGTAAAAATTGTTACTGATAGTATTTGCCTGATTTCTCTCCGTGTGGCTATTGCCCCCTCGCGAAACTCAAACTGGTCACGAAAGGATCGTTTTATGATAAGTGTTACACAAGTCCAAGATACCATAATGAACATCATTGAAGCGATTCTGAAAAACGACATAAAAAGATCTATGCTAGGTGTAGCATAGATCTCCAACGGTGTATTGATGCGAAAGGAATGTATTTTAAATAAAAAGAAATAATTTTGGCAAAATAACTATTTTTTTTTTCGTTAGTTCGTTATTTCTCCGACAGACTGTGTATACAAATATACTTCCAGAACTCTAAAATGTTTATTCTATTCAAATTGATTAAAGAAAATGCACCGGTAATTTACCACTTATAGTATTTACTATAAGTGGTATAGTATTTACTATAAATGATCTTGTTGTTCGAGGTCTGCTTTATCCTCCAACATCACCGACAGACCCAGTTTGCAAAAAATTAGCTACCAATTTACGAAATGATCTTGTTGTTCGAGGTCTGCTTTATCCTCCAACATCACCGACAGACCCAGTTTGCAAAAAATTAGCTACCAATTTACGAAATGTGCATTTAGAAGAAACATCTCTAATGTTAAAAAAACACCGAAATTAAAGCCGAGTTGAAATAATGCCCTTCTTCCATTTTCAATGTAAATTGTAATATTTTGTATTCTTTTTCGATGTGAAAACCTCTTCATTTTCAAAGCTTCCTAATTTTTAGCTTATTCTGAAAAAAATGAGGACCTTCTTTTACGCCATCCTGAATATATGTTAATACTTTATTCCATCGCCATTTACAACCTTTTACTAGGCTAATTGAACAGTTCGCGGAGCAACAGCTATAGAGCAGTAAAAGAACTATATAATCTATTACTTTTTGAAGTTTCATCCTTCATATGAACTTATGTATAGTTCCAAGTCGATCTCTCGATTCATTCGTAGAGAAAAGCAGCAGCTTAAAGTAAAGGTATCAGTGTTATTTTTTAAAATGGAAAATATTGAAAATCGTGCAGTGATTAAATTCTTTGTAAAAAAGGTTTAAAGGCAATGGAAATTCATAGCGAAATGGTAAATGTATTAGTGGAGTCTGCTCCTTCAAATATAATTATTTGTAAGTGGGCAGGTGAGTTTCAATGTAGTCGTACAAGCCTGTCCAATAAGTGCTACTACTGAACAAATAATTATATACATTATATGGTTATAGCCATGGATATCTCAACTGAACCGGTGTTTGTTAAATTCATTAAATTCTGGTCAAAAACAACTTCGAGTAAAACTTTTTAACCAACATTTGGATTTTTTTCGAAAGAATAAAATATATTTAAAATATCGTTTTGCAACTATGGGTGAGACTTGGGTTTACCATTATGATCCTGAACCACGACAATAAACAATGGGTTATGACATCAACTTTATGGGATGCAAAAGGTATTTTATTAATTGAGTGCCTTCAAACCGGTAAAACAATAACAGGACAGTATAACTCAAACCTTTTAGATTAATTGAATGCAAAAATTCGTGAAAAAGGACCTGGTGTAGTAAAGAAAACAAAGATGTGTTCTTGCAATGGCCAAATTGAAGGAGTTCCACTACGAATTGTTGGAGCATCCATCATATTCACCAGATCTAGCCCTTCTGACTTTTATCTGTTCCCAAACTTCAGAAAATTCCCACATGGCAGACGTTTTTCATCCAATGAAGAAGTTATAGCAGCCGTAGATGAGTATTTTGAAAGACTTTCAGAAAATCACTTCAGAGATGGAATAAATGAATTGGAGAACCGCTGGAAACAATGTATTGAGCTTAAGGGGGAATCTACGGAAGAATAAAGTAATTTTTGAACAATAAAGTTGTTATATCATTCCGCTCTGCGAATTTTTCAATTAGCCCACGATATAATTTCTTGATTTTAAGCTCTTCGAATTTGTCATTTTTATTAACAAAAAAAAACTGACTTCGTTCTTGACACCATTATTTAAATTAAAATAAAACAAAAAAAGCTAAAACAACAAATAATCTGAGGATACCTAATCAGATTAATTATTTTTACAACAGCTTCTGATTCAAGGACAGATAATATCAGGTAACAAAAAAGTATCATCGGTATAACTGTACATAAACTATTTGTTTAAAATTGTTTCTACTCGGAATGATTCACTTGATGATGCACCGTATACAGGAAGACCATCATTGACTTGGATTTAGATTAGATTGTCGTTAATGATGAGTTGTGCAAGATTTTAATGTGTCCGAGAGTGTTTATAGTGATTCAAATGTGGGGTAAAATCGGCGTTTAAATTTGTATTATCACACTATTTCCTGGAAAGATTATGATTTATGAAAGATGGACTGCAGTCCATATTTTGCACACTGCCATTTCTCAACAGAAGATAAACTATTATTGTCGCTATATTTCATATGATTCAATTGATCATCAAAAGGCAGCAAAAAGCAGATGATGTGCTGTTAATATCGAACTATTTAAAAAAGAAAAACTTTTATTTGAATAACGCACATTATTCATGAAAAAATTTGTTTCAAATTGTTCGACGCCATGTTAGCATCATCAGGAGATTGAATCACCTCTTGAAATTTGAATCATCTCCTGATTATGCTAAAATGGCTAGCGAAACACACTTCGAGAAGTTTAAAAAAGTGATCTGGTGTTTAGTGGTAATTTTTTTTCATTTTAGGGTTTCACACTAAAGTGCAAATGTTTCAATAGAAGAATATATCTCTGTGTTATAGTTTCTTAATTTGGCATTGATTGATACATATTTCTTTTGGTAAGCCTTTGTGCAGACGTAAGTTATATCAGTATTCCTGCCCTTTTTGTCTAATACCTTATCATTTTAAATATCTTGACTGATCCACTACCCTATATATATATTATATTTCAACCCTTACAATTTTTCGAATTTGTTTTGTTTGTGTGACGTCGTTGTTTTCTATTTTTGTTATGAGGCCATACAAAAACGACTTCTTCAAGTGGGTATATATTTTACGGTTCGGTGCTTAAAAATAAAAGAATTAAATAAAAATACATGAAACTAATATATTCTCAGGTCCTTTATATGCAATAACTGCAATTTTTGCATCATTCCCATTACAAAACATCTAAAAATATTGTGTCTCAGTAAAAATGTGTTATTGTTTTTTAAAAGATTGTTGAGGTATTTTTTTTTCAGATGCATTCAAGGTCAAATATTATCGGGACCGCCTGTAATGTCCTTATTAAGCATATAAATGATTTTGTTTATATTCTGAACTGTTGTATGACGTAGAGTTTATTTGTCAGATATATGATGGATTCCGCACTGTGCTAAAAGTAGATTTTTTGTTGTTTTCGGCATACTTTTATTACGTTTAACTTGGAATCTAACAGAGAAATATTTAACAAAAACTATTGAGTAACTATCAAATATACAGAGTGTTCCAATAGTGTGATATCGCTTGGTATCTTGATAATGGCTGGAGATAGAGAAAAAGTTTAGGTATAAGAGTTGTACAACTAAATAGTCTGCATAATTTAAAATTAATTTTATTTATATAAGGTGTCTCACAAAACCGTGGCGGCGTATAGTTTTGTTTTTTCTTATCGAACACCCTATATGTTCCATTCCACCCTATATGTTCCATCCATTTTTGCATTCTGCTATTGGTCCTAAACATATTTCGTGAAAGCTGTCCTATACCGAAACCCAATGGTTTTATCGATATCCACCATTTTGTAAAAAATATCGGAGTTGCAGACCCTATTTTGTAGTGTCATATATCATTTATTTTTTGATGTAGGATTATCATTTTTGGTAAGAATATTGACTAGTTAACTTTTAATGCAAACAAAATTTGTCTACGTTATACAGGGTGTCCAGGATAACCGAGATAAATAAAAAAATTCAAAACATCATATCTTAGTTTTTACTAAAACAAAATACTTCTATTCTTCTTAAACATGGTTTCCTATATTTATCTCATAATTTCCGAGATTTTTACATTTTTGTTTTTAATATTTCTTTTTTAATAGAATTCACTTTAGATTTTAATAAAGTCTTAAAATGCAATTCAAATGGCAAATATTGTTCTAATCTAGCTTTTAAACAGTTTTTATATGATACAGAGAAAAAGAGCGTACTTTCATAATTAAATAGGAAAAAATATTGTTATGATCTGTTATTTTGACTATCGAAAAGAAATATGGATATCCAATTACAACTGAAGCACGCAGATGGCCTAGACGTCCTAGACAATCATGTCGTAGAAACAAATGGAACCACTGTCAATTATTTGGACTTTCTGAACTGTCAAATTGTGTAATACTGAAGAAAACGAATGACTGAATAAAACGAATATTTAGTTCTTCAAGCTGTAATTCAAAATCTGCATATTTCATACAGGCAGATAGAAAAGGAGATAGGCGTTAAAAAATCCACAGCGAACAGAATAACTAGGAAGAAGAAGAAGAAGAAGCGGGGGGTCCCACCATATCCCTCTCCACCGCCTGACCCTGAAGGGGGCAGACGGTGCCCCTCTTGGTCTTTATTAAGAAAGGTTTTTTAAATAATTAATTAATTTAAAAATAAATAAATCGTGCCAGACATGAAAAAAAGAGAAAACAAGACTTTGAACGAGGTATCGCAAGTATTTGAAACGCTTCTTCTTATTTAATGTGCAAATAATACAAATAATTCTTTATTAATTTAATACAAGATTAAATTTTGCTTAAAAAATTTTCTCTCGCTCAACCCTGAAATCCCAAACAACTTGAATTAAAAGGAGGGTGGATCCCACAGAAATGGGCCGCAGCCCGGGAAGTACCTATAACCTTCCCTTTTGAGCCCCAGAACATGTAACTATTTAATTTTTAAATGTGCTAACCTTGAAGGGGGTGAGCTTTACACAGAAAGCAACATGAAATTTTTTTAAGCAAATGAGACAAAAAACTTAAAAAACTAAAAACGGTAGAATAACTAGGAAATATAAATTTCATTCGTATCATATACAATTGGTTCAAGAACTAAATTAAAATTATTTCGATCGAAAACTTGGATTTTGTAACGGGGCAATAAAAACAAAATAGAGAAGAATCTAAGATTCATTATCCCTTTAGAGCATCAGCATAGTTGGTCTCTTAATGTGTGGGTTGGTATTAGCGGAGATCGCCTCCAGGGTCATATTTTTTTGAAAATATAGTTAATGTTGATGGTTTTCTCAATTTTTTTGCTAAATAGTTTGGAAAAGTGGATTGAAGAATTGCCTTTAACTGTAGGGAGACGAATGTGGTTACAGCTAGACGGCGTTTTTCCACACTTTAGCAGACAGCTGAGACAATATTTGGACACGAATTATGAAAATAAATGAATTGGTATGCGAGGTCCTGTACCGTGGCCAGCCAGATTCCCGGATTTAACAAACCTAGATTTTTTTCTTACGGGGTTTTGTTAAAGAACAAGTTTTATCAAATGCCACCCACCACAATAGAGAACAGGCAAATTAGAATAAGAAATGTGTTTATGAATATTAATGAGGCAATGCTCATTACAATCAATATCTTTTGAAAATAGGCTTATGGTATGTATTGTACAAAATGGTAGACATGTTACCCAATTACATTTTTTCTAACCTACGAATCACTATACGGCGTAGAACATTTTTATGGGTCAATATCACAACTGCAACTGCCACTACTGTTTAATGTCTCACTAATCTCTCAAATCACTGCTATTAAAAATTGATTCAATTTTTTAAACATCTGTGATGACAAGGTGTCCAGCGCAAGATGTAACTTTCACATTAAAATTTCTCTGTTTAAATATTCCTAACCATATTTTGCATGTTAAATCACCTGTAACTTAACCCCATATATATTACACTTTTTTCATAATATTTGCTAACAAGCTCACTACTATTAATCACTCTAACCACCGTCCATTCTTATTTTTGTTAAAACATCAGATTTTCAAAATCTTTATTTTTGTACCAGCATCTGCATTTGCTACCTCGAAAGTTAAATAAATATTAAACATTCTTTTTTGTGTACTTTTGTCCTTATTAACATTTTAAATGAAAAAAAAAAAATTTCGTGTTATAACTGTTACTAAAACTAGTATTACTTGTCTTAACTCGAAATAAATAATATTTAATCACCCAAAAATATTCAGAAGGAATCAAAATTTTAAATCACAAAAAAAACAACACAGACTTTTAACATTTTAGTTAACATGTGAGAACAAAGTATGCAAACGAAAATAATGAAAAGGTTTTTTTTTATAGATAGCACATTCGAATGCGTGTCTGACATGTGAAAGCATACTCATGTGGTATTTGTATAAGGTTACAGTAACGATAGAGTTTGACTGGGTTCATTTAAGTCCAAAGGATGGACACGAATCGAATAATTATCAATGTTAGTGTGCTTTAGTTAATATTTGATTTAATGTGAAGTAAATGTTAGTATTTTTGAATAATTACAAACTATACATACTGTATATGGTTCTGTACATATAAACTACTGTATGGTTCACTATATATATGTAAACCCTGTATTAGTCGTAAATATATCGGGTTTCTCACAGTAGTAGCTGTTCGTTAAAAGTTTTCGCGGTTCGAAAAACGTTTTAAGAACTATTTAAGATTCTAAGAAAAACTATTTAAGATTATCTTTCATTTAAAAATATTTTCAAGGTCATAGCACTTCCGGTTATCCCGCAAGTCAGTAACTTCCTTATTTTAAATAGAACATCCGGTATATTATTTAATTTTTGGATTCCTGAGAAAATTTCATGAGTTTCATCAGATTTCCCTATATCTATTTTGAACCGTTTCATAAATATATTGATTCTTTTAAAAAATTTGAAAGATGTAACCTTATTTTCAACAGTGCGCCTTTTACCCATTTTCGACTGGTGCTAAGAGCTTCTGGGGTAGACGGAAGCACATGATACTTTCAAAATCCACATTGATTCGCATATAGGGGGTCCAAAATTTGATGACCAGTTACATTATTTTCAAAGTTAAAAAAGTTCGTTCTTTCAAGTGTGTCACTCTGTATATTATTGGATGGTCGGATGCAGAATTTGATTCTGAATCGATTTGCTATAACTATCCCTATATCTATTTCTAATAGGCATGGGGTTTAGGGGTTATATGGGTTTAAATCTGAAATTCCTTTAGTTTCTGGAAACATCAATGCTGTGCAATACCAGAAAGTGCTGGAGGATATCTTTAACCAATCTACCTCCAGCTCATAATGCGAAAGCAAATAAAAAATTGTTTAAAAAATTTGGAATCAAAGTTTTGAATTGGACTCCATTAAGTCCAGCTCTTAATTCTACTGAAAATGTGTGGGGAATTTTTTTAGGGATTTTACAACCGACACAAGCCAGAAATTCGTACAACGGAAGAAATCAAAGAAACAATATCCGAAGCAGCATGTAAACTGGAGGATTATTGTCTAAAATAAAAAGATCTACATAAAGGCAACAAAATATAAATTTTCTCAGACAATTTTAGAAGGTTGAGTTTATAATTGTTCACATTATTTTTAATTTTTTCAATTGGAATAACATAGATTATCTCCATTTTACTTAAATTTGTACCGCTTGTTAATATCGTTATTTAAATTAATAGAAATAAATTTCCAAAAAGCCTTTGAGTCTATATTTTTACACAACACTGTAGGATCATAATCTTCAAAGTAGCTTTAATTTCAACCTAGTATGTACATCTCAAATGCGTTATTTCAATAAAAAGTTGGTATTTTATCGAAAATGAATTAAAGTGAACGCGGTTACCTTCAAAGGATTGTAACAAAAACGCGACTGTTTCTAAAGTAGCAAGAGGCGGATTTTTGAGTCATTATTTTCAAAACATAAGTAGCATCTACTCAACCTTCGAATTAAATAAAAAAAAACGTAAACATTCTGATTAATTTATAACTCATAAAAAAACCCTCATTGTTGAAAGATTCTATACTAGAAACGTTCTTCTAATCTAATCTATAACAAAAAATTAAAATGTTTTTGATGAGATCCAGTTTTTAAATTATATTGGAGAACAAAACAAAATTAAACTTTTTGTATACAAAATAGTGTATACAAAAAATGTTTGTATACACTATTTACATTCGATACAAAAAATGTTTAATTAAGTTAAATAAGTTGGAAATAAATATAAAAATAACTTTTATTAAATTTATTAATACACTTCCTTACAGGACTAATTATTATAAATGATCAGTATATTTCTTATAAAACAAAACTGTAACTAGGAGACAAGATTCGTATTCACTTCTGAATTGGTCGACTCCTCTCTCTTTTAGTCTATATGGGCTCTTCGTGTCAATCCTATTTATACTCAAACTGCTGATAACGCAACATTCCGGTTACATTCCAATCACATTCAAGGTTGGATGAAGAATCCCTTTTTACTTTCAAATTCTATGTTTTTATAATTGATAAGCAGCAACATAATTATTGAGAGACTTTTTTCACTATTATTTTTATATTTGACGCGTTCCGCTAACACTGTAGTTTCGTCAGAATGATGGTGACAAAAAAAATCATTCATGATTTCAATCATTCTGGTGATGCTACAGTGTTAGCGAAACGCGTCTCATATGAATGTAATAAAGTAAAAAAAAAAACAAGAAAAGTCTTTCATTAAACACTTAATTTACTTTAAGCACTGATTTGATCATCACAATCCAAACGATTCAAGCTCGACCGATGCTATTCCATATATGTTTTACGGCGATAAATCTAGGAATAGGGCCTGCCAATCAAAGGTCGCAATCGCACACTCTTATGAATGAAATCTGCACTTGTTGACAAACTGCATTTCAAACAAAAACGTCTTTATTGAAAGATCTGATTTTCTTCCTCTGGTGCTATACCGTGTCAGTGTAATTTACTATACAAAATAAGTATAGTAAATCTGTATTTTTCAATTTGAATAAGCGCAAGTTTTTCTAAAAGTTAGTCAAATATAATAAGTAAGTAATTGACAATTTTTTATTTTATAATCAATTATAATCAATAAAAATGCGATTATTTAGAAAAATGTACATTTCAAGTTAAATAACTCACGATCCTTACGGAGTTTCCAAAAATTTATTTATGAAAATCTATAGGAAATGGAATAATCTAGAAAAAAAGGTCGAATAACATTTTTCGATAAAATGGATAGTTTCGTCGAAAAATTGAAAAAATGTAAAAATTTCTTATGCATTCAACTTTAGCTTCGAATAAAAAGTAAATATCGAAAATTTATATGAGAGCTTTTTTGAATAACGTTCAATTTCCTACAAAGATGTGTAATAGTCTTTCCACAGTAATGTTCCGCTCAAGAGCTATAAAATTTCAAATAAAAACAAAATCCTATGATATTTAAATGGGAAATTGAAATATGCGATGCGGGGCACCTCTTAATATTAATATTAAGAGCTCTAAATTTCACATTTACTTTGCACAGTAAAAAAATAGTCGTTTTTTTTTTGGAAACTGTAATATATATATATATATATATATATATATATATATATATATATATATATATATATATATATATATATATATATATATATATATATATGCATACATACAGGGTGATTCACGGTGGATGGTACATTAGACGTTTATGAAGAAGTACTTGAGGTAATGATTTTAAATTTTGGGTACTTATGTAAATGAACATGAACTCTATTTAATATATTTTCTGTTCGTTTTTTTTTTAATTGAATACCCTATATAAATAGAATATAGAATCTGAGAAGCATTTTGAATCTTAAGCAAAGATAACGGTTTATTTTAATGTTGTAAACAATAAAATAAAATGAAAATTAGAAACGTAATGCTATGTAAAAAAAATTTTTATAGCAAATGTTCGAAACGCTGACCGTTTACCTCCAAATACTTCGACATTCTAATATGAATCCCTTCCGTGACGGCCCTTCTCATCTCGATAGGATCTAAGGTTGCGAATGCTTGATTCACCTTTACTCTAACTCATCTGTAGTGTTTACTGGCTTGTAGATAATATATTTTACAGTACTCCAAATATAGAAATCAAGAGTAGTTATATCGGGTGATCTCGGCGGCTAATTCCACAGACCCAAACGTCTAAACCATCTGTCTTGGAGTAGTTCATATAGTTGCCTGCTTACTTTTCCTGTACAATGTGCCGGAGCACCATCAACCAGCAACTGGTACCAGCTGCTTCGATACACGCCAGTTTTCTATTAAAACCTCTACTACTGTTGTTACTATTTCTAGATATTTTCGTGAAGTTAACTATTCATCGTAAATAAAGTATAAATTTTTTTGTCCATGATTAAACAAAAAACACTTAGTTGCAAAAACTAAATTTCTCTTGGTATGCGGAATCCCTGGTAAAATAAGGATTTTTATTGGCCCAGAAGTGACAATTTCATCTGTTAAAAACTCCTTCTTTCGAAAATTTGGATTCATCAATCCAAATTATTTTTTGTACAAAATGTGGATCTAGAAACGAACTAATAAATTTTCGCAAAATTCCACTCTTTGAGGGCAGTCGTCTGGCATGAGAAACTGAGCTTTAGAAAATTTGTAAGGGCGCATGCCGTGTTTTTTCAGTATTCTTTGTATTAAGGAGAATGTTGTATGCAGCTCGTATTCAGCTCTTCTAATAGAAGATTGTGGATACGCATGGAAAATAAGCCAGAATATTAATATCGTTATCCTCATTAGATGTTACTGGCTTGGTCAAATTCCGGGGTGCCTTCGGAAAACCAAAATTTGTAAAATTTGTTTCAATCCGTTCAAATTGTCTTTATCCATTCGTGCTAAATTAGGATACATTGGATTACTACTACTACATAATTAGGATACATACATTGTCACACATACATAAACTATCTGCAGGTGCGGTCGATAATTTTGTCTGTAAAAAATATATAAATTCA
This sequence comes from Cosmopolites sordidus, assembly GCA_031761425.1. Lineage (NCBI taxonomy): Eukaryota > Metazoa > Arthropoda > Insecta > Coleoptera > Curculionidae > Cosmopolites > Cosmopolites sordidus. Next base: position 228,274 of record JARFXV010000100.1, on the reverse strand, counting down.
TGATCACTGCATTCGAATGGTTCATTTATTTCATTCTGTTCTGAGACAATTACTTAATAATTGATTATCAAACTAATAATGTCAAATACATACATTTTCATAATATTTGTTTAGAAGTAATGTCACTCTAACCGGACGTGGCCCACTACGAAAATAAACCCTTATCTTTAGATTGATTACTTTATTTTGGTTTTTTTGCTTATAAGTCGAAAACCCCTAAAAATAGGTATATCATCACTTAATACTTTTAGATACAGAATTTATTACTCTTTTGTGCTTTTGTGAACAGGGTGTTCCATTTCAAATTCTTACATAACATGCATTTTTAAGTTCTATCGAAATCGCACTATTTTATAAACGCGATAAATTAATTATGATGTCAGATTATTATATAAAACCTATTTAGGAACCGTATTCAAAAATTCAGGTATCTAGCTATGCTGGTTGTAAAAAAATATTTTTATATTCAGGGATGTTTCTTGACAAATTTCTTAAAAAAAAAATTCTTTATTTCCGAAACGGCTTAAGATAGATATAGCATATGTCACATAAAAAACTTTCAAAATGCCTCACAGAATCTGAAAATGTAATATTATATAGGATATTCTATTTGAAAAAATAAAGTTGGTATTAGCTAGGGAGTAGATTTGGCAACACCGCTGCGCAGAAAATATTTTAAATGGAGAGCTCATGTTCGTTTACATAAGTATCTAAAAAGCCATATAATTACTTCAAGTAATTTTCTATATTGAACTTCTACTACCTGAAACACATGTATACATATAGCGAGCGATAAGAGAAAAAGAAGACTTAAGTTTTACGGACACATAAAACGGATTAATTCGAGTATGCTAACTAGACAAATAGTCGAATTTTATGAAAATAGAAGAATAGCTAAAGTAGAAATAATTAAACTGATTGTTGGCCAACATTTCGATGTTGGCCAGAGAGAAAAATGTAGGAAGACCGAAAAGACTTGGTCTGACGAAAGAAAAAAGCTCACAGCGAAAGAATGAAATCAGTATGGGCGCAAGGCTAATTACAACAAACTCCTCTTAACTGTACTTCGCGTGGTCCATCAGGGCCCATACGTGAATAATAATAATAATAGTATATATATATATATATATATATATATATATATATATATATATATATATATATATATATATATATATATATATATATATATATATATATATATATATATATATATATATATATATATATATATATATATATATATATATATATATATATATATATATATATATATGTATATATATATATATATATATATATATATATATATATATATATATATATATATATATATATATATATATATATATATATATATATATATATATATATATATATATACATATATATATATATATATATATATATATATATATATATATATATATATATATATATATATATATATATATATATATATATAGAATAGCTTGTATAAAGTGTAAAAATTGAAAGTTTAGGATATAAATAATAGTTTTGTGGAAAATGGTTTGTCTTCGGCAATGTGGATTCCATTAATTTAACCAGATACAAATGCAAACAAAATTGCTGTAATATGGGGTGAAGAATATTCTAGAGAGATTATCGAAAAGGCACTATTTATGGACCGGAGAACCCATTGGTCTGTAAGAACCCATTGGTCCGTAACCCATTTCGAAGATAAGGTTGGCAGAGCGGTTATTGTTAAAGGATTTTATTAAAAGGGTGATTTTAACACAGCAAGAGGCGAATATTATTTTCACAGTATAAGTGACCCTGTTTTCAAATTAATTGAAAAAAAGCAAACATTTTAAAAAACCTCTTTATTGAAAGATCTGGTTCTAATATTATCACCTAATCTAATCTGTAATAACAACAATCAGAATATATAGATAAAATAAAGTCTGATTTTTCAATTGGTCTATTATTTTTTCAAATCGGACAATTTTAATTTTTGCTTTGTTCATATTTCTTACTTATTTAATCGATGCCTTTATACAGTTAGGTGTTAGGCGTGTGGCAGTGAGGTTGTCTTCTATACATCTCTCTCCATTTCTTCCTATGTTGTGTTCAGTTCCTGAATTTCATCCCACATTATGCCTCTTTTTCCAGTCAGTTTTTCGGCATGCGACACACACGTCCGAACTACTTTAGTTGTCCAGCTATTTTAACATTTATGGGTTTAATCTGTAGGTTTTCTCTATTTATTTGATTTCTTATTCTGTCTCTTTTTGTTTTCTTCTCTATTTTCTTTAGGAATTAATTTCCATTGCTTTTATATGTATCTTATGTTTTTTTTTGTTTTCTGAGTCCATGCACTCGCTACTGCACATTATTGTTGGTCGGATTACTGTTTTTATCCCCTTCGGTATTTCTTTCCTCCAAGGAAAGTTGTCTTCATCATGTTAAAAATGTTTCCGGGTTTTTCTCAGTCTACCGTTTATTTCTCCTTATATTCTGCCAATTGTTTTAACCATCATTGTATCGTAGACCATGAAATGTGAAGCTTTATGGCTAATTCCTGGATGGTTTGTTTGGGATCAGGTTCACTTTCTTACATTTTGTAACACTGACATGTTCTGCTTTCCAAGGCACCAGCATAAACCTTATTTGTGGCATTATGGCATTAGTGAGTGCTTTGGAAGCTCAAAAAAGCAGCATATGTCTAATATAGTTATATATTTTTTTTTCAAAATTTCACAATAATAATATACAATAAACATATAACAATAAATATACTAAATCAGTATATTTATCTAGATATATGGTTATTATATTAAGTTAATTTTTTTTTCAGTAAATATGTAGGAGGTTTTTAAAATGTGAAAATAACAAAATTACTTATATAGCTTGTACAAAATTAAAACCGTTGCACGTGATCAAAATTTCGGCTGCGCGGTTGCCAAATTGCAATTAAACATCATTACCTTACTTTATCAATATGTTTAATATCAATTAAAAAAATTATCTCCAAATTATATTAATGCAATATTATATTTGCAATTATTAATGCAAATTACAAAGAAAGTTACAAAATTATAATAAATGTTGAGTCTTAGGTAGGTATTGTTGATATATATATTGTTAATATATTGTAGTACCTCTAGATAGATTCAGCACATGTAAAAATACTTCATTCAAAAACCATCAACATTTTTTAAAATTTAAATAGTTATTAAAATAAGAAGATTATATAATTATAAGTGACATTTATTGACATATAATATAAAACTACTAAACAAAAAAAAACAATGAAATATCTGCATGCACTTATTTTCATTAATCGGAGTCTGAAAAGTACTGGCTGGAATCACTGCTATCATCTGCAGTATTTATAATTAAGGGAAGAACGTTGAGAAGTTCCATAAAGTCTCGTCTTGGATCATCTTTTTTCCATTTAAAACCTACTTGTTTCAATACGTTGCACAATTGCTCATGTAAGGAATTCAAAGTTAAACTATGAGTGCTTACGATGGGTTTAAGAACAGTGTTTTCTTCGATTCTTAGGTTACAAATACTTACTGTGTTCATACATGATGTAAATGGTGTCACGAATAGAACTTGTATCCAAAGCTGCAGTATTGGTAACACTTTTAGTAAAATTATGTTTTCTAAACGATTTTAAAACTTCATTGTTTTTCACTTTTTGTGAAATAGTAATAACAGTGGACATACTCAATCTTAAGGCTGCTGCAAACGCTAAAAAAAATGACGTAAACTAAACATATCCAAATATTAGCAATTAATTTAACATACCCCTCTAACAGCCGCAAAGGGTAACAATAGTTCTTAAAGAAACTGTTTTCGATCGCAAGGTGAAAATGAAAGTAAACGTTTAAATACAAACCTCCAAACGTGTCAATAAATATCAAGACAAATTTTAAACCCGACAACGTCGCATATGCTGCCAACCGAACACAGCCGCTAAATTTGAAATTTTTGATTATTTTATTATTTAACTTTTCTAGTGGTATTTCTGCTGTTATTTAATAGCGTCATCGATAATGTGCAACGGTTTTTGTTTTGTACAGGCTATAGGTACACCTATTACATAGTAACTGTTCAAGTTGGAATTAAATAAAAAAACACTTTAAAATTGTAAAAGACAAAAAAAATCTAATAAAATTGCCAAGAAATATAGTTTACGAAGCTAAATTAATTCTTTTATTTGTATTAGAGGATTATTTTTGGATATGGGTATGCGAAACAATGTCAAGTATAGCAAATACAGGGTTATCCATTTCGTGTTTCGGAAATTTTATGTATTTTAACATTAAAATTTTTGCATTTTAACCAAACTTAAATATCATCTAAAGTGTAATTTGTTTAGTTTAAAGTTTGCCATTTTACAATATGGATTGTTTCACCACCGAACAACGCGTTAGAATTGCTAAAAGTTTTTACAAAAATGGTGATTCTGCCGTAACCTCGTTTCGCGCCTTACGAGAAGAATGTGGTCGCCATAATAGTTTTGAGCGCACAATTTCCAACACAGTCAAGAAAATTGAAAATATTGGATCTGTTACGAATGTGGTAAGACATCTGCATCATCGCAACGCTCGCTTGATGGAGAATATCGCTGATGTTAGTGAAAGTGTGGCTGAAGACCCAAATTTATCGATTCCTCGACGTTCACAGTCCGTGGGCTTGACTTACGGCACATTGTTGCATATTTTGCATTTGGACTTGCATCTTCATCCTTACAAACTTCAACTCTGCAAGAATTGAAGCCCGCCGAACGTACGCCGATTGGGTGCTTGAACATTTACTTAATTTTTCGAAAAAAATATTCTGCAGCGATGAAGCTCATTTCTCGCTCGGCGGATACATAGATAAGTAAAATTGCTGTATATGAGGTTCTGAAAACCCACAAGTTATTGTGAAGAGTCCATTGCATCCGCAAAAGGTTTGGTGCGCGTTATGGTCTGGTGGTGTCATTGGCCCATACCTCTTCGAAAACGAAGGAATGACTGTTAACGTCAATTCTGAGCGCTATAGCCGTATGATAACCGATTATTTTTGACCAAAAATTGAAGATTTTGATCTAAGCGATATGTGGTTCCAACAAGACGGCGCCACAGCTACACAACACAACCAATTTTGGCTTTATTACACCAGAAGTTTCCAGGCCGCGTAATTTCGAGATTTGATGATGCAAATTGACCGCTGGGATCATGCAATTTGATAATCCCCAAAGCTTTTGAACAGTTGAAAACCAACATTCGTCAAGTCATTGCCGAGATGTGCGGAAAAGTTATCGAAAATGACCTCAAAAGGATTAAGTCCTGCAAGCGATCACGTGGTGGACATTTAAATGATGATGAAAATCCAAGCAATAAAATAAAAAAAAATGTCATTGAGATCTCAATTATTTGTGCTTTTTTAATTTTACTTTCCGCAGCAAAAAATAGGATAACCCTTTATTTAAATCGTGTAATATATTTCTACTGTAATCGCAGGTCAAAATTATTTGAATGATCATAATATTTATTAAATTACATAATTTCCTTTGTACATGTTCATATCCTTTTTTTTCGAGCTGTATTATTGACATATAAAATACATGCTACCAAATATTTAGAACATTAAAAACAAAGATAATATTTTCATAATATTTTTACCAAATGAATTTCAATACCCTTGAAAAGGGCGTTTAACGATTTAAATGGGCGGTTCAATGGGTGTTCTCGGTCATAATGGTTAGCGAGCTTTGCCGCAATATCCATTTTATTGGGTGTATAAGATAAATTGTAGGTACTGGAACCTTTTTCCATCTAGTGTGCAAATTTTCAATGCCGGATCGTTACAAGTCAATTGTATACAGGACCCATTTTTCGTCTCCAGTGATCAAGCGATCAAAAAACGCTTCTGTATTCTACGGTTGAAACAATAAGTTGCATGTGGTGGATCGGTTTTCTTCGGACAGATTAAGCGGGACCCAAACACCTGCTCTGTTTACTTTATCAATCTGCTGCAAATGTTTTTGGATGGTCTACCAAGGTTGGTTAAAAGTGTTTGACAATTCCCATTGCCTGTCACGGATTTGCTTCCACTTCCGCCCTTAACACGTCATTGTCTAGAGTTGTTGGTCTTCCTGATCTATACGAGTTAGAAAAATCAAAATTACCGGATCTGAACTTAGAAAACCAACTTTGGCATTTACGAACGTCTAATGCACTTGGATATACATCGCAAATGTTTTTTGTAGCACAACTGTCGCATTACTTTCATGGTGAAACTCAAAAAGCATACAATGCCGAATATGTACCTGCTCTGATATTTGGCTGACCATTTCACTCAAATCTACAAACAAATAAAGATTCAATTATTTACAAGTTAAAAGTCACTTTAACCTTAAAATGTATTTATTATATAAAAGTATGTAGAAAATGGAAAAAAAGATTTTAATATTTATAGTATTTTTCTGCTTATTAAAAAAGGGACCTTATTTTAAAATAAATAGAATATAAAAACATAATGTACATGTATATACCCATCACTTGCTCTCTGCTCTACAAATTGTCACCATTTTGTTAAAACCCGGTTTCAGCCTCATCTTCGTAAAAATACAGACCGATGACTTCTTCTGCCCACAAACTATGTCACGGCAATTTTATTTGTTTACGTATTCGTTTTAGTCAAAATGTATCATCCCTAACCACCTACTTCAGACTTTTTTTGTTAATTTCTTTGAATGAAACATCTTTATGATTCATGAAGATAACATTGGAATAATGATTTGGTATATATCGGTCAGGTTATCGCTTATGTGCTATACTCTGAAAATTTTTCTCAGAATCGTATGGGGTAGAATCCGAAAAAAGTGTGAGGAACTTCTATATGACACATAGTTTCGTTTTAGGAATGCGTTTTAGTGGTACAGAAAGCTTTGTTTGCCTTAAATATCTGACCCAAATGCCGAGATTAACGTAAAAACAGTTTTGCGTTCTTCATTGACTATGAGAAAGTCTTTGATAGGGTACAACTGGGCAAACTAATGGATATACTAAGAGACATTGGTGTCAGTAGCAGAGATGTGCGAATTATTGAAAGTTTATACTGGCCACAATAAGCGAAGTGTTAGCTAGGATTGGATTCTGTCGTCTTTACTACTCAACTTGAACTCAGACAGAATCTTCAAAGAAACACTATATGACCAATGTATATAGGGAAAAAATTAAAGGCGAGTTAAAATATTCACTATTCGATATGCCGACAGTACGTTATTCTAAATGCAAACTTACTGGGTCTCCAGCAGTTTTTAGATTATATCAATATGAGAAGACAAGACATGATTTGAAATATCAGTGTAAGCAAAACAACTTTTATGGTCTTAAACCGTACAGCTGATGGCGAGATATGAGACAAATCTTGTTTAAAGAAAACGTTGTTTATATCTACATTTATCAGAGATAATCTGTTACCATATTTCCATAGCGTTCACCATTATTAGGGATTTCCATCTTCATCTTCAAATAAATATATGGTCCTATCGCCCCTTTAATCCAAAAACCTCACCAGTGACTTTCTGAGGATGAAGAGGTAACTCCTGAATCACTTGAGGTTTTGAAAAAAATTGTCGTAAATGAAAAGATCATATATTAGTTTTGTAAAACTATTTTCATTTTTTTCCTTATAATTAAAAAGTTACATCAAATTGAAAATACATTTTTAAACTTAGTGTCGGATGACGCACCGACAGTTCCCGAAAAAACTCGAGCGCGTGTGACGTCACAATGTTTATTTCCCCTCAACATTACAGACAGCTAATACGAGTGTTTTAATGAGTATATTGATAAATTTATTGAAAATTTCAGATCTAATTAGTTATCGTGCCTGTTTCGTACCATTTCGTACGAAAACTCCTGAAAAAATGTTTTTTAATGTGCTACTTGATGTTAAACGTCGAAATCGATGGTTTCAAGCAGTACGACGTATTAATTCTAAAACAACATTAAATTTTTACAACCTATTTATATTTTAACCACCTGTTATCGGAGATCTACATACAATAGATTATTATTTAGAACATTATATCAATTTTTTTATGTTTGAGTATTTATTATCTGCTGAAGCTACACAATCGTGACATTGAGTGTCTTGAACTTTTCTTAGTTTTTCATTAATAATTAAGGTTACAGTATAAGCTTTACTCAAAACTTCATGTTTTCGACATACACGTCCTTTCATCGTGTAAATACAGTTTTTGCGGTTAAATTGAACATAACCTATAGCCTTGTCACCGCAACTTTCGCGTGACACTACAAATAATTTAATTATATTTAATAGAAATATTTTGTTTCTTATTTACATTTACATTATTATTTTTTTTAACTCAAATTGATGCTTTAGCGTCTCGAGCTTCAGCTGAATTGAACCGAATGTCATTTTTGAGGAAATCTGTAACCATACAAATATCTACATCAGGTATATTATTAGAATTGATTTTTATGAACCCTTTATCACACATTATTGAATTAAATTAGTAACAAACAATATTTTTTTACACTAAACTTTAATAATTTTGACAGTATACACACAGGTAAAAGCCGTTGACAGTACTTACGTGAAAAGACTTGCTTTCGTAGTCACGTGATTTTTATATTAAATTTAATAAATTTTAATTCATTTATAATTAATTGCAAGCACTTTTTTAACAGTTTGTCTCATCGATTATTAATATTTATGATAAAGTTTTAAAATAAAGTAAAAAAATCGATATTTTTGATTTAAAACCCCAATTAAGCCAGAAGTGCGTTTCGTCGGAAAAGATTGTTTTTTCCTTAAAGTGGGGGTCGCCTTCCAACTGCTTGAGAGCGTAATTGTTGAATCGCATATTGACATTGTGAATCAACACAATGTACTGAACACAGCAGTCTATGAGTGACATTTACATTTCAAACAGTGTTGCCGCTATTACGTTTCAAAGTTCTGACAATCTTTATTGGCAATCTCTTTAGTATTAAAAGACATGGTGTATTGTCAGGAAAAAAGAGAATAATAGAGAAACAAAGGGAAATATATTAAATAATTTTTTTCTTATCTTTATTATGTTGAATTTTACTCGATGTTAATTTAATAACAGTTATTGACGCATGGAATTCAAAAAAATAATAATCATAAAAGTAAAAACTGTGTTTATTTACATGTTATTGCGCTTTAGATTTAAAATTAGCAATCAAACGTTTACCCATGTAAATTTACGATATGTATTTGGAACGAATATTTGGTGAAAGTTGGAAAATATTGCTGGTATTTGTGAAATAGCGAACCGCGAATAATATTCCAGATTTTTTGGCACGAGTCGGATGTTTCTACAAATAAATAAATTAAAAACGCGCTTCTTTATTTATATTCTCGAACTTTCCTTGTTTCGAATTGTTTTAATGGATCAATTAGAACTCGCCGTTAATTTTCTCGCTGCTTTGTCTAGCTCGGTGCGTTTGGAAGCGCGCTCTTAGATGAGATCATCATTTTTTTTGTGATACGGCCTATGCACAAAGCCGCCTACGACGTCCGAAACGCCGCGACGCTACATTGGTGTCTTATTATTAGCCAAAGTTGAGTTCAAACACCTTCCTTAATATTAGACCAGGGGTCGGTCAGTATTACTTAGTTTGTCGTATTAGCATTGCCAATTTTTTTCTCACTCTTGCTATATTGTAATTTGACTTCGTATTCAGGTCATATTTATTTCAAACTTAGTATTTAAAATGAACTTTAATACGAGATGGATATATTCTCAAATAAAAATATCTTGGATCACTGAAAAGAAAGAAAAAAAGTGGTAGCGTAGCGTTGAATCTGACAACACTATTGGATCCCCCTTTGGGAAAGGGAAGCGAACATCTGATGCGTATTCAGTTCGAGTTTGAGCTCCCTACAGTGACTTGGTAGCCCGTAGTCATTATTTTCGTAAACATGATGTTTTGCCTATGAAAAAGCTTTCTGCTAAAGGAGTGTCACCTATTGAAAACAGTAGACTAAAACGCATTCGAATGAACATTTCTCCAAAGTGTCTAAAAAGTGTCTTCTATTTCGTCCACATTTAAAAACAGTAGGGTAGAGCGGGGCTAGTTTAGCAACTTTTCGCTTGATTTCCCATAACTTTAAGAATTGATTCTTATTCTGTTCGTAATTTACTCTTCTCTAAAACGTCTAGCGGTGTAAAAACGATCCGAGTACAAATTTAAAAGTTATTGTCGGAAATGCGAGAGCGCTCCATGTTCCTGGCTAAAATGGACTTGATGACTATAGAATGATCTAAATACAAAAAAATTGTAATCAACAAGCAAATATTTATTTATTGTGATTGTGACATACTCATATTGTTATTATATCTCTGGAAAAATAAAATTAAAATCAAACAAAATTAAATCTTTCCAATCTTTGAATTATTATTACACACATTACATTTAACATTATATATTTAAGGATAATTATAACGCAAATAAATATTAAGTTAAAATAGTAACTAATTATGAGATCAAGAATATTGCTAGATCATAAATAATTCCAAATTATTAATCATCTTTTATCACAATTAATACAAACATAGGTTTGACCAACGTTCGGCACACATTTAATATGAGACCATTTTTTGCAAATCTGACAGTGAATCCAGTTTTCTCCAGATATGCTCTCAGAAAATTGCTCATAACAAACCAGACAAGCATACTCGTTCTCTGCTGGATTTGATTGAAACATTTCCATCCTAAAATGCAATAATAATCATTAATAAAATTATCAATATAAGTAATGTTAATTAGTAAACTTTGTGTAGAATCATCACATGCACAAATTAATTGATGGTTATTAATTTATTAAAGAAAAATTTGATTTTCTACAATGAACATCTAGTGGGGTTAGTTGAGCAAGCATGGAACGCGTGTTGTTCAACTAGCTCCAGTTGAGGCAGCAAAATAAAAATTAGGTTATAAAAAATCATAAGAGTTAAAAATAAATAACCATCTATAATCGAATGAATAATCATTAAGTAATATTTAAATACTTACGTGGTTCTTATTAAGTAATTTATACGAGTATAGTAGAAAAATGATGATGACAACAGTTGACAGTCGCGCTATGTATTCCCTTCCCGTAACCCCTTCTTTTCGCCATATACACTTTTGTTGTAGGTTGCTTAGTTTTGCGAGATATTTCGATTTCACCCCTCCATGTGACCCATGGATTCATCGTTACATGGCAGAGACGAAGCAGCCATCCAAACAGTGGCTGGGAGCAGATGAAAGTATGCCAAAAAGAAAAAGGAAACACTTCTATCTGCAGAAAAAGTCAAAGTCATGGCTACGACTTCCTGGGACTTCCGTGTCGTAGTACTCATAGACGTTTAGCCTGAATAACACCTTTTAGTTGTCTCAGTAGTGAAGCGTAATACTAGCCGGTGATGATCCTGCCTTTTGTCATGTAGTATACGAGCACCATATCACGAGAATCCCAGAAGACTGTAGCCATGATTTATCTCTCCGATGAAACTATTTTCGCTTTTTTTGCGTAATTTTAGATGTTCCCACCTACTGCCTGGACTGCTGCTGCATATCTAGCATGGAATGGTGAATTCATGTTGGATCAGAATGCTGTAAAACGTCGAAAAAACAGAGCAGTATCGAGTTTAAATGAGTTTAAACACTCTTGAAAATATTTTCAGAAAATCTGAAAACATGTTTGTTTTGTTCGATCGCTACAAAAAAAAAGATAACTAAAAGTACGCGATTGAAATTTCATAGCACGCCATCTAACTAATCATATTTGAATATAGTTATTTGGTCATGCTTGCGCCACTTTTCTGTGTCTAACCTTTCCAAATGACCCTTGTAGTAGGCCAGTTGAAAAGTTCGTGGAACGGCATCTATAGAGCGGTAAAAGAACTATATGATCTACGACATTTTGAAGTTTCGTCCTTCACATGAACATATGTGAAGTTTCAAATCGATCTGTCAATTTATTCGCATAAAAACAGAAGCTTAAAGTAAACTTATCAGTGTTATTTTTTAAATGGAAAATATTGAAAATCGTGCAGTGATTAAATTCTTTGTAAAACAAGGTTTAAAGGCAATGGAAATTCATAGTAAAATGGTAAATGTATTAGAGGAGTCTGCTTCTTCAAAAACAATGGTTTGTAAGTGGACAGGTGAGTTTCAACGTGATTGTAAGTCTGGATGATAATCCTCGTTCTGGATATCCAATAAGTACAACTACTGAATTAGACAATAGACAATTGACTTTGACTGAAATTGCTAAAGCCATGGACATCTCAACTGATCAACTGGGTTTCATATTTTGAAAAACGAATTGTGCTTGAGAAAGCTGTGTGCAAGATGGGTGCGGCATTTGTTAAATTCTGATCAAAAACGAGTTCGAGTAAAACTTTCTAACCAATATTGTGTTTTGTATATGGATGTTTTTCGAAAAAATAAAATACATTTTAAGCGTCGTTTTGTAACTATGGATGAGCCTTGTGTTTACCACAATGATCCTAAACTGCGACAACAAACCGCAGAGTGGACTGAGCCCGATTGTTCAGCTCCGCAACAGCCAAAGTGGTCAAAATCGACCAAAAAGGTTATGACATCAATTTTTTTTGGGATGTAAAAGGTATTTTGTTAATTGATTACCTTCAAACTGGTAAAACAATAACAAGACAGTATTACTCAAAGCTTTTGAATTAATTAGATGCAAAAATTCGTGAGAAAAGACCTGGTTTAGCGAAGAAAACACAGAGGTGTTCTTGCAAAGGCCAAAATGAAGTTAGTTACACTACGAATTGTTGGAACATACACAAAATTCACCGGATCTGGCCCCCTCAGCTTTCATCTGTTCCCAAACCTCAAAAACTTCCTACGTGGCAAGCGTTTTTCATCAAATGAAGAAGTTATAACAGCCGTAAATGAGTATTTTGAAGAACTTTCAGAAAATCACTTCAGGGGTGGAATAAATAAATTGGAGAACTGCTGGAAAAAATGTATTGAGCTTCAAGGAGAATATGCGGAAGAATAAAGTCATTTTTTCAACTATAAACTTGTTTTTTACTATTGTTAGTTGATAAACAAACGCTTGATTTACCATCGAAAATAAATAGTTAGAGAAGATTTAAGATTATTGAAAATAGTTAGAGAAGATTTAAGATTTATTTAACAAAAATAGCAGATATGATTCGTATTGTACAAAGAAGTAGTTGAAAGACAACAAACGCTCTGGATAAAAATATCGATACTGTCAGAAAACCGTTTATTTTTAGTTTAAAAAAATTGTCATTAAAGTTTTTAATCCAAATTTAAGCTATTGATAGAAGTATTTTGGCATTTGCGTTCGTATCTGGATAAGTTAGAACACAACAAAGAACCGATTTTTTGCCAATACTTTAATAGATGTGAAAGTTATTTTTGAAAGTGATGTTTTTTCTGATTTTAATTTTTTAGGAATATATCTGATGTTTGCGTCAAATAGACGTTAAATTTAGATTTTTTATTTTAAAATGTGCTAATACTTCAAAGTGGGCATTAACAAAGAAAATTAGTTGCATATATAACTGGTAATATAACGATACCGATATGATTAAGTAGTACAAATAAAAGTAAAATTAACTTGGCATTATTATTCTTAATTAAATTAGAGCAACTGGTGATAGTAGAGATCGAAATAAGAGGATTTAGTCAATAAATGTGTTGGCAAATGTTAGTTATTAAAAGGATACAGGGTGTTGAAAGTGAAACTAAATTTTCGAAAAATTGAGATCATTTAAAAAGGTTGCACATATCAGGTCCAAAATCGGGGTAGTTGGGTTTTCAAAGACGATAAATCCGAATTTGGTACTAGTTTTGGCCTAGTTCCTAGAGGGCGATTGCTACCTACTTTGCAAGGAATTTACTCTCTCATAGTTTTTACTCTATAAAGCTGGGAATATTTTGACCTGAAAATAGAGAAGAGTCATAATTCTAACGTAAAGAAGGTACTCTTTGTCAGATCGATATCTCACACCGTTTGCGAGATATTCGTGTTCAAATATTGAATTGCACATCTTGTCGATAGTTGAAAAACATGAACAACATGATGTCAAAAATACAACGGACTTTGTTTAAAATAGCAGTTTATTGATATTTACTTCAATAGGTGTTAGTGTCCACCGTTTACCTCAATACACTTTCGCAGGCTCTTTGTTAAGTGGCGCCTTACAGTTGTGAAGATATTTTCTTTATTTCTAATAACGCTGGCCGTTTGTTGAATGTTTTGTAAAAGTTCGTCTCGTGTATTGATGGATGGTAAACTAAAGACTTGATATGACCCCACAAATAAAAGTCTAACAGATTAATGCCTGGGCTACGAGATGGCCAAGGAAACTCACCACCGCGCCCAATCCATCGATGTGGAAAACGTTGATTCAAATGATTTCGCATTGCAACAGTAAAATGCGGCAGCGCCCCATCTTGCAGAAACCACATGTCTTGTCTTAAGTTTAGAGGTATATCGTCCAAAAGGTCTAATAAATCATTTTCTAAAAACTGCACTTATTGATCTCCATTCAATCTTTGCGGAAACTCAAATGAGCCGAAAAAAAAATTGTCGATCTCATGGTAGATCGGGATTTTCCAGGGCGTAATAATGATTATCTCACCAATTAAAAATTCCGCGTTTTCTGAAAGTTGCTTCGTTAGTAAACAATATCTTTTTCAGGATCATGAAGTCTTCGTTTTTTTTTAAGTAGTAGATTTTGACAAAATTCTGATCTAGTCGGTAAATCTTGTGGCAATACATTTTGAACAGGCGAAACATGGTAGGGAAACAATTTTTCTGTATGGAGAACTCTTAAAACGGTTGGTTTCTTAATTTCTGTAGATGCCTCCAAACGCCTAGTCCTTAGTTCAGGATTTTCTGCGATGCTAACCAAAATGTCCTCTTGTTCTACCGTTATATGTTTCGGTCGTCCACCAGATTTGTTGGAATTAAACGAACCTGTTTCGCCTCGCTGATTGAAAATTCTTTGAGAAATTTGTCGATCTGGGATGATTATGGTTCGGTAGAGCGTTTCATACCTTCTAACTGCAACGCAACTATTATAAGTTACTTGTACTTAAACGTAGAGCATAGTCCTTAAATCACAATTAGGAAACTGATTAAGTCTGGGCATTTTTTATAAATTATTTAATACCAACTCAAGATTGGAGAAACTTGTTTCCAACTACTGAATTACATATTTTTCAGCCATCGACATGTACAATGGAGTATTCAAACACGAATATCTCGCAAACGGCGTGAGATGTCGATATTGACCAAGGCTAGCTTTTTTACACAGAAATTATGACTCTTCTCTATTTTGAAGTCAAAATATTCCCAGCTTTATAGGATAAAAAATATGAGCGAGTTAATTCCTCACAAAGTATGTAGCAAGCGCCCTCTAGGAACTAGGTTGAAGCTAGTACCAAATTCGGATTTGCCGCTTTTGAAAATCCAGCTACCCCGATTTTAAACCTGATATCTTCAACCGTTTTTAAATTATCTCAATCTTTCGAAAATTTTGTTGAACTTTCAAGACCCTGTATCTTTTTAATAACTAACATTATTCAACTCAATTATTGGCTAAATTCTCTTATTTTGATCTCTTATTTTGATCTATATATATATATATATATATATATATATATATATATATATATATATATATATATATATATATGTATATATATATATATATATATATATGTATATATATATATATATATATATATATATATATATATATATATATATATATATATATATATATATATATATATATATATATATATATATATAGAGATATTTATTTATATATATATATATATATATATATATATATATATATATATATATATATATATATATATAGAGATATTTATATATATATATATATATATATATATATATATATATATATATATATATATATATATATATATATATATATATATATATATATTTGTGATATATATTTATTTTGATTGATTGTGTATATATATATTTATTTTGATCTCTACTATCACCAGTTGCTCTATGGTGGATAAGTTATGGGACACCCTGTATATAAAAAATCTCTTAAAGTCGTAATTAATATTACCCTGTTTTCATAACTTTCGTTACTTTGAAATGTCGAATTTCAAATTATTCTAGAATCAAAAAGATCAAAATTTACAATTGATTAACAATTAATGTAATTTGTTAACCGACAATTGAATTGGTTTGAAAACACCATACCATTAAATGCAAAAGTTCTTGTATCATCATGTTATGTTAAACATTACACCTTTAAAAGTTTATTATCTACTGTCCTTGAAAATAGAAAGGGAAAAATTAACCAGGTACCCATATGGTACGTTAATTGGGTCACTGGGTGTCGTGGACGTTATCCTGCAGATCGAGGCGGCCAAGTGCGCGCACCATGACGCCGGGAAATTCCAACCGACGACGATGCCAAAAAAAGAGCGACGCAACGCCTCCTGGTGTAAACAAACGGCAGTCGCTGCGGCGCAATAACCGGCTCGTTCTCGGGGGTCGTTTTTGGGACGGCTAAGACGAGAGGCGCAGCAAGATAATAATTTTTTTGCGTAATATGGCCGGTACCACCTTCGACGCGTGTCTGTGTACCCGCAGAACCTCTGAAGGTGACGTCGACGACCGTTCTAGAAAAACAATCGTCATTGTCGGACACGTGGTGGTCGTGCTTCGGCGAAGACGGGGCCAACTTCTCGGATTTTACGTTGCAAACAAACATGAGACTGTGTTGATTGTTTTGTTTCGCTTTTTTGCGGTGTGGTTTTTATTTTCTTCGATGGTTTTTCAAATTAATGGTGGCGACATGGAATAAATATATAAGTTCAAATTTCAGTTGAGTGTCTTGAATTTTAGCACAGTCATGCAGATTGATGGGTCACATTTTTTAAGATACTCAACTGAAATCTGAACTTTAAATTCAGCTTTCTACGAATTCACAAACAGGGTCAATTCTTGATATTTTGCTCCGCGTTAGAGATATCGAAAAAATGTATAGAAAAAGTTTTTTATCCCACATGCCGAGTTCTATGAGAAAATTCACTTTTTTAATTTTTTGTCGAAACGATAAATCTCGAAGGCTCATGCATGGATTTGCTCGATTTGTCGCTAATATATCGTTATCCTCAGCGGGTATATTCGACGAGATTGACCTTTTTGATGGATTTTAATAACATTGTCAGTTTCATTGAAAACACCAATTAAAGCGGCTGCTTTTCCATGAGTAATGGGAACACGTTGGGGGATGTCTTATGTTAAACTCTGCAGCAACTTCTCTGCTACTACGAGCAAAATCACCAAACAACCGGATCATTTCGATTTGTTCTCTTAAAGTCGATGGCATTTTAATTCGGTGAGTCGGTGTCATTTTGATTCGAATTTTGTCATGAAAAAAAAAGTATGTGGGATAAAAAAATAATCTGAACAACTTTTTCTAATAACTTTTTTTCGATATCTCTAACGCGAAGAAAAATATCGAGAATTGACCCTGTTTGTGAATTCATGTAACGAAATTCATGTTACCCTGTTGTGAACTCAAGAGCTTCAACGAAACTAATAATAATAATAAAAGTGGTACATTGTGGTTTCTTACCTGATATTTACAAAAACAGTTTTAGTACACAGTAAAATGTATTTAATATACCTAATACAAAAATAAGGTCACACCCACTGTCTTTCAAAATCCAATATCAACGTAAATACTGAGGGTGTTTAATGTATACAAAAGTGGTTGTATATATACAAGGGGCGTGTTGTAGTTGGCCTAACCCAAAAATAATTATGTGTTTATTATATCTTTCTTTAATTTTAATCCTTCGTTTTCACAAGCATAGTTAATAGAAATAGGTAGAATCAATATTTTTTGGGTTTACAGAGGAATAGTAATAGTCTACTTGTACGTAACTTCTTTTTTCCAGGTTTAAAATAAATAATCCAATTTTTTATTAATAGGATGACGATGATCTAATATTGTTGACATATAAATTTCTGTTAAGCCAAACTAGTTTTTTTTTCCGGCTAACGACCATAGGTTTTTTTTTAAATTTTGAATTAACTTTTTTTAAAATTTAATTCAAAATGTGTGTAGTATTTTCGTATTAGTAGTATCACTCAGATGATACCGATATTGGATGTTGGATGTTGTTCTTCGCCCTATGAATCGAAGGATTTCATCGTCTAATATGCGGTGCTATTCAAGGAAGGAACACGCCTATGTGTGTGTGTGTGTGTGTGTGTGTGTGTGTGTGTGTGTGTGTGTGTGTGTGTGTGTCTATATATATATATATATATATATATATATATATATATATATATATATATATATATATATATATATATATATATATATATATATATATTCTTTTTTTTTTCTTGAACACAGTATATAAGGCAGCTTTCCAACAAAAGCTTTGAGTCTTCGAGAGGTTTCTACTTCTTCATTTCAAAAATTTAGCTTCATATTATGCCCTAGGTCAATAAATGAATTTATTATTTCTATGTTTACACCATTTAAATTATGGAATCGATATTTTGTGTGGTGAGTATTTTTTCCTTGTTGCTGTTTATTTTTTGACCTACTTATTGGTAACCTAATTGGTGCACCTAATCACTGGAAATCTACATTCAGCTGAAATAGCATCATCCTCAATTCCTTCTCTGTTTTTTACGAACAACACTATATCATCGACATATTTTAGATGGTTTATATATTTGTCATCTACATTGATATCCTTTTCTTGTCATTTTAGGTTTTTTTGTACGATTTCGAGTTTGTACAGTTTCCAGCATAGTGTTAAACAATCCGTCTGTTGAAGTCTTCTTTCTTTTTATCAATTTTTATATGATCATTTATTTTAACTTCAGATATGAACTCCATATCTTCTTCCAGCGAGGTGTCTGTTTGACATGAGTTTCTATCGCTTCCAGTATGGCAGATAATTCCGCTAAATTCCTTTGTAATGAGTTTTTTTTTGGAAAATATCAAATAATTATATAATACAGATTTCTATTTGCACTTTAAATAAACAAATAAAACAGTTTGTTTTAAAATCATATAATCTTGTTTGTTATAATATAAAATATATAATTGGTAAGAATTAGGATTAACAGATTGACTGTAACAGGGATGTAATAATACCAATCAAAAATGATGTAATGTTTTTAATATAAAAACATACGTTCTATAGTCTTTAGATGATGTGTTTGAGACCAGTTTCTTGTCGAAGGTTATTTCGTTGCTTAAATCAATTCCTAAGTCGTAAATGATTTTTCATGACTCATTCTGCACAAATTGACGTTGCTTCTGATTTTGATCGTCATCCATCGTTGATTCTATCACAGTTGTATTGTTCGTTGAATACCATAATAAACTTTTTATAGATCGCAATTTTATAACTTTACTTATTATTTATAATTTTTACACAAATACTTCAAGTGATATAAACAAAAATACTGTGTATTTATTTTTATATATGAGAGTTGTTCAGAAATTATTGCCTCTAAATCTAGCATTTGACCAGCAAAAAAAACAATTTTGCTCCTGTCGTTTATTTTTTAAAAAATTCAAGGCTTTATTGTAAAAAACTCGTTATACATTTATGATTCAAAGTATTACCCATCGTCTACCGTCATACAACTACCTTCTCCCATCTTTCAGATAGCATTCGAATCCCGTGTTGAAAAAACTGGCCATCTTTTGAAGCAATCCACGAATCGATCCAATTTTTGACTTCTTCATAAGACCGGAAGTGCGGGTCAGCCAGGTCGTATGCTATCGATTAAAACAGGTGATAGTCAGAGAGACCAACATCTGAAAAATAAGGCAGGTAGGGTAGGACTTCCCATTTTAACGTTTCCAAGTATGTTTTGACCACTTATGCAACGTGGCCGATCATTGTCATACTGCAAAATCACTTTATCGCGTCTCTCTTTGTATTACGGCCGTTTGTCTTTCAATGCTCAGCTCAAATGCATTAATTGCATTCGATAACAATCCCCTGTGATTGTTTCAGATGGTTTTAATAGCTCATTATACATTACACCGAGCTGGTCCCACCAAATACAGAGCATGACCTTGGGACCGTGAATATTCGGTTTCGGCCCTTTTCGGTGGAAGCGTGGCCGGGATATCCCTATGATTTTCGACGCTTAATGAAAATCCCTTCCGTTTTTACCTTTCAAGCAGCTGTTCACAAGCAAACAAACGGTGTTCAACATGTCTCGGTTTCAACTCGTATGGCACCCAATAGCCTTACTTCTGGATCATTTCCAGGTCTTTGAGGCGTTTTGAAATTGCTGGTTGAGTCACTCCCAACTTTGACGCGAGTTTCCATTAAGCAATGCTTCTAATTCTTCATCTTCAAAAACTTTCGCTCTTCCACCGCTATGCCGGTCTTCGACGTGAAAATCACCGTTGAAACCATTCGCGACACGTTCTTCCATTCATAGCATCCTCCGCAGATTTCTTCATATTAAAGAAATAAATTAACACCTCCCGTAAATTTGGCAAGAATTTGGATCATAAACTGACATTTTTAATCGCTAATAACTTTATGATGTAAACACAAATCGACTACTGGTGCTATGGGGTTATGTTTACAAGATGCCCAAAGGTATTGCATGCCGTCTATGATGTTTTTTTTTCAACGACTACTTACCGCTAACACCATCTATAGGAAAACGGCGGGAGCAAAATTGTATACCTTTTAAGAAAAAAAACATTATATTTTATTATGGACATTATTACCCATAAAGTTGCCGCGGCTACGCCTTACTCTCTAATTCTCGATCACACTTGTTCGAGCATAATGACCGGAATGTGGGCAATTATACAAGTATGATTGCTTTCAAGACCTCAGTCGAAGTTGGCTTATCAAAGTAGACTTGAGACGTTACGTAACACCCAAAGGAAATAATGTAGAGGGGTGGTAACACACGACCTAGGCACCCAATTCATCGCCCCAAAACGTGAAATCAGCTGCCCACTGAAATGATTTCTCAATAGGTCCATGTTTCGCGCGCTGTATGGCAAGGAGCACCATCTTGTTGAAACCAGATATCACCGACATCACGTGCTTGAATTTCAGGTAACAAATAGTCCGTTATCATGGCGCGATACCGAATGTCATTGACGGTTACGTTCCGGCCATCCTCATCTTTGACGAAATATGGCCTAATGATTCCACCAGTCCATAAACCGCACTAACTGCCATTTTGCTGGATGCATCGGTCATTTTTGAATTGCTTTCGGCTGCTCATCACCCAACATCTGGTAGTTTTGTGTATTAACGTATCCATCGAGCCAGAAATGGGCGTCATCACTAAACAAAATTCTGCGTTAAAACAGCTGATCTTCATTGAGCAGTTCCAGAACCCATTCACTGAAAACCCGACGCAAACGCTGGTCTGGCGGCTATAGTTCTTGAACAAGTTGGATATTGTATGCCTCTAAACCAAGATTCTTACCCAAAATATGCTCAGGTGTTATAAACGACCAATCAAGCTGTTGAGAACGACATCGAGTCGATTGTTCACGGTCATCGCGCACACTCTCACCTACCGCCGCTACATTCTCTTCACTACGTAATGGATGTGGTCTACTTGGTCGCCGGTCATCCAATAATGAAAATTGGATTTGTAGTTTTCTGATGGTATTGGCAATAGTGCGTTTGGTGGGTCAATTATTCCCACCATAAGTAGGTCTAAGTGCACGAAAAACTTACTTCACAGAGCGCTGATTTTCGCAAGCGGTTCCGGTGTAAGTCCTTCCATAATCAATGATATTTAATACTGAATCAAACTGCAGTAACGGCTTGAGATGATTCACGAGTGATCTGTAAAAAAATTACATTGAAAAAGTTTCTCACGATGAATCACCTTTTGCATCTGAACATCTGATTTTTAAAATCATCTGTAGCATGTGATTTCTATTTATTTTTAAAAATCTTATCTTCTAATAAAGAGGTGTGCTGCTCTCTGACGATGTAATGTTAACTTGTTCCAAGTGTTCTTTGGTACTTGGCAGTGGCTTTGGTACTTGGCAGTCCGATTACAAAAGTGATTTATTTCTAGTAACGTTCTGTAAATTTCAAATGGATGCCACATTTAGTTTTGTTTTGACAGTCGAAAGCAGAGAAGTTCGATATTTTTTGTCTTGACGGGAGAAACGAATTTGGTGTGTTTACTAAACACTACTTTTTACGTGGAAAAAACATCGCGCAAACTGAAGAAAACTTGAAAAAGTATTATGGGCTGAATATGACTTTTTACTCTAGCCTCGTATATCTGCTTTCTTTTATAATTGGTAGCAATGGTGATTATTTTCTTAAAACATGTAAAATGTGTTTTTAAGCTATTTCATAAGTAAAATTGAAGAACACGTGGTTTGTTTTTGTTTCGACTTGTAGCACGTTCCGATTATAGTCTGCTTTTGCGAAGTGATTTTTCGCATTTATCGCTTCGCGCACTTGCAAGTTGCTGGAATATTTACTTAACAAAATATGAAGGTCACCAGAAAACATATTCTATGTAGAATGTTTTCAATTTTAAAAACCGTATTATAAAAACGTGATTTTAAAATGTTACAAAAACCATTCTATTGTTCTATCTAAAGCGGAGATCAGGCTACAATCATGATTGTTATGAAATTTTTTGGCAGCTGCATTTTTTTTTCGTCTTGACATTTGAGAATCTGAATAGTTGCCATCTAAAAAAATTGCGTTGTGCACTACCGTACAGCGTGCTCTGTAATTCAAGTCTACTTTAAAATTGTTATCTTTTTTGTAAAGATAAAAAACGTTTTTATCGCTACTTTAAAAAGTTGCCATATTTTCCTAAGAGATTTTAAGATTCATTAAACCAGAGTTTTTCAAAGGTGAGAGTAGAGTGGCAAGAATGTGACATGAATGTTTTTTTTATCAAAAGAATTTATATATATATATATATATATATATATATATATATATATATATATATATATATATATATATATATATATATATATATATATATATGTATATAATAGGTGTTTCAGTTAATTATGTCGTTTTTTTTTCGAAAAATTTGATTGTTTGTTTCCATAACAAAATAAATTACCTTAATAATCAAAATATTGGCCATCATTAGCTATTACTTTTTCCCATCTTTCGCTCAAAGAATGGATTCCGCGCCAAAAAAACTTTTGGTTTTTTGAGGCCAACCAATGATCAAGCCAAATTTTCGCTTCGTAAGAATGTAGGTGTTGTTTTGCATCGATCGAAATAAGTGGTAGTCTGAAGGGGCTAAGTCCGGTGAATAGGGCGGGCGGGATAGGACATAGTATTTAACGTTTTCCAAATAGTTTTTTTAGACATTTTGCAACAGGAGGCAGAGCATTGCCATGTTGAAAAATGACTTTATCGTGTCATTGAGCGTATTCTAATAGTTTTTTATTCAATGCTCGGTTTAGTTTTATTTATTGTCGATATCGATCGCCAGTAATCGTTTCACCAGGTTTCGACAGTGCGTAATACACAGCTTCTCTACCTACGCCCTCCCACTTTAAAAACCCACGAGCCGCCACTGCTTCACGGTATTATTTGGATATTTAGTTTAATACTTTATATTTATACAACGTTTATAGTTAGAAATAAGAACATGAATTTGTTTTTAAAATAAAAATAACTTTTAACTTAAAAATTATAAAAATTCACTTTGCCTATATACTTTTGTCCATTACTGTATGTATGTTTATAAGATAATCCCATAGAAAAAAAAGTTCTTTAGGGTCTTATGTGACCAAGTAAAAAAAAAATCTTAAAAACATGTTTCTTAAAATTATATTTCTAATCTTTATATCTATACTTGTCTTATGTTCAAGGCATGTCATTATTGTCACCATATATTGTAGATCCTACCATAATAAAACTTATAATTAGCTAATAATAATTAGTGCATTTCCTTAAGCGCCGCCAAAAAAAAGTTAAGTTGCTGACTCTTTTTCTATCACCACAATAATTTAATTCTCTTTTTAAAGAAAATTCTTTGAATATCTCTCGTGATTTAAACGTCCTACAAACGTATTTTTGGAAAACATATTCCAGTAGTTCTAGAGAGGGCTCGAACCCTCTACCTGATGTAGGATTTTAGTAAGGGCAATCGTGAGAAAATGATGCAATCCGATTGGTTCGAGAATCACTCTATTCGGCAGCTGCTTCTGTTACCGGAAACACATATTTTAAATTGTATCAGCATAGAGAACAAGACCCTATCGATTGAATATGTGAATTTATGTATTACTGAAAATTAAACAAACTCTTTTGGTTTAAGCTTTAATTTATTTAAAAATTAGCAGACTATTACGATGGTTGTGGGTGTAGGTAACCTTGTCAACCTTTTTTCCCTAACCATAATTAAGTTTTTTAAAAAATATTTTTGGTAAAATATCAAAGCATGGTGAACCTTCGATCGAATTAATCGTTTTTGGACATTTTCATTAGCAGTGTTCGAAAAAAATATTTTCTATGATGTAAATTTTGTAGTACCTAACCATAGGCGTCCTAAAAAAGTTATGTAATAAATATTATACATAAATAATACATTTTAAAGTGAAATGTGTTCACTAATGATTAATTCAAATTTAGTGTCACTTTTTTAATTATTCTTTTCTAATTTTTCTATCAGCGTCAAACTAAACAAGTATATATATATATATATATATATATATATATATATATATATATATATATATATATATATATATATATATATATATTAATGGCCAAAAAAAATACTATTTACTATTTAGTACTATTAGTACTATATTAGTATTTAGTACTATTTAGAAAATAGGCTTTCAAGTAATAAAATTTCTTGAATTTCTTAAAATAAACTGCAACTGCTACAATAATATTTTTCTTATCATTCATCGTCCTGATAAATATTTGAAACAAAAAATAACCGCAAGATAAAATAAATTCGACAAAGTCATTTAAAAAATAATGTGATCAAACAAATAGTGTTGAAGTATTATAAGGTATTATTGCTTGATTGACGTTGTTAGTGTAAGTTGTCTGTGTATAAAAACATTTTAAAGACTATGTACTAACGAAGAACGCCGGCTAATTTTTCAATTGCGAGAACAGAAAAAATCTTATAAATTTATTTGTCAAGCTTTGGAAAAATCTGCGTGCATTGTATCAAAAGTATTAAAAGATAAAAACATGGAGCTAAAAATCAGAGTTCCGAGGCCGGAAACGAGAAACTTCTAGTCGAGAAGATGATCGTTTAATTCGCGAAGCGTGTAAAAATCTTTTTTTTACTTCTTTGGTTGCTAAACGGGAATCATTGTTATCAATAATTACGAGAAGTATTAGGAGACATTTACAACAATTTGGCCATAGTGGCATAATTGCAAGGAAAGTTCCCTATTTGAATAAAAAACATTTAAATCAACGTAGGAAGTTTGCACGAAATAAATTAAATAGAGAACATTGGAAAAATGTTCTTTTTTCCGACGAAACTAAAAAAAATGTATTTGGTAATGATGGAACAGTACGTGTTCGGCATCGTCTGAATGAACATTTGAATCCAAAAAATATTATTGGTTGCTCCAAACATGGCGGTGGCGATATTAAAATTTGGACTTCATTTTCATATGCCGGAGTTGGTCCTATTCATTGAATAAAACAAAACATGACCAAAGAAATTTACTTAAACATCTTACAAAATATTATATTGCCCTATGCCGAAGAACATATGCCATTACGGTGGAACTTCGAGCACGAAAATAATACGAAATACAGCGCCGAAATAGTGAAAAACTTGGTGGGATATCTACAATATTGTGTGTTTACCTTGGCCATTTCAGTCACCGGACATGAATCCTATAGAAAATTTGTGGAACATTTTGAAGACGCGTGTAACTTTAAGGAAAACATCAAACGCCAAAAAATTATTGGAGACTTCCAAGAAATCTGATTTTCCGTTCCGGTTGAAGTTTGCTGCAATTTTATAGACTCCATGTCTAGACAATGTGTGGCAGTTTTGGAAAATAAATGCTATACAACAAAATATTAACTAATAAGTTGATTTTGTTATACTACATTTTTCTTTTTTTGTGTATGCTATATCTGAACACTGTTATTTTTGTGACCAT
The DNA here is from genome assembly GCA_031761425.1 of Cosmopolites sordidus. Taxonomy (NCBI): domain Eukaryota; kingdom Metazoa; phylum Arthropoda; class Insecta; order Coleoptera; family Curculionidae; genus Cosmopolites; species Cosmopolites sordidus. Next base: position 202,077 of record JARFXV010000100.1, on the reverse strand, counting down.
GCTCTTATTTATTGAATTTTGAACTTTAGTTCACATTACATTACAAAATAAACTTATGATTTCTATATAATACTCTTGCTTTTTTGGGTCATATATATATATATATATATATATATATATATATATATATATATATATATATATATATATATATATATATATATATATATAAATTATTTATTAATGAATTATTTTATTGCTGAATTTGTAGACAATGTTGATTAGAGGATTTTGCTAGGGAATTAGTTATAACTTGATTTGTATGAAGCACATCATATATAATGCAAAATATTTCACATTGTGTCCTGTGATATTTGAATAAGTGTATATAAAATGCGTGTTTAATCCTAATGCAAATCAGTCTCACTATTGATATAACGAATCAAAAATGTCACAAAAATACTCTAAATCAAGATAACAACAATTTTTACGCTTTGCTTACCGCATAAAGTATAATATGTTTGTTTCATTAGTTTTCCTGGTGTACTGGAAAAAATGAAGTATTTAATCTGAACAATCCGTTATAATAAGTAATAAAAAGTATTATCAGGGTTATTTATAACCTTCACTTTTTGCTCCAGAAAACAATCCTCGAACCTGTTTACATTAGTTAAGCAAAAATATCGCGATTTGCCAATTTTAGATCACGAAAAGTTCTAATTTGGAACATCGGCATAGTTTTTACGATTTTGATTATCACGCGCCGATTTTTAAACGCAGTAAGTTTTATAATACACCAATATAACCGAGAATACCTGTTTATGTAAGTATTAACAACGCATTTCAGTTTTAAGTAAAAATAAAATTTTTGTCAGTTTTACGATTCCAATCTGTGATGGGTCTACGTGTCTATGAGCTGGTAGACATGTAATTTTCCATCCAAACAAAAACAATACTTTAATCGGGTTCAGTAACATTAGTTGTCTTTAAAAACTGTGTTAGTGATTTTGTTATATAATTAACATTTTATTGAAATAGAAATATTACGAGATCTATTTTAAGTATATTTCGTTAATATCACAGTCCAGTAAAATACTTGAATTTTTTTATGAAGTGCATTCGAAAAGTTTTCGACCTAACAAAGAAAACACAACATTTTTGAGATCCATTTTAATGTTCTTCAACGCAATCACCTTGCAATTAAATACATTTAAACCAACGACGTTCCACCTTTTTAATACTATGATTATAATGCGATTTACCCAACTTTGCAAAATAAACGGTCATCATTTGAAGTGAATCTTCATCCAACAAGCCATTTCTTCAGGTCTGAGAAAAGGAAGTAATCGCTGGGAGTTAAATTATGGAAATACGGCGCATGTAGAAACACTTCAGATGGAACCGTTTTCGCTTTCTTTGAGCCACCTTCACCTTCTCCCACTCACTGATTGGACTTCTGCATTTTAATTTTTGGCATAGTGGTATAGCATACCACTTTAGCATAGTACCTCAAATATTTTTTAGGTAACATTGATGAAAATATGTGGATATGAAGTATTTTGTAGTCCTAAATCTGAAAATGATAAGCTAGTTACTGTAGCACGTACAGTTTTTTTGTTACAGGGTGGTGGGGAAAAAGGAGACGGCATATTTTTACAATCTAATATTTATTTAATATAAGCATGTAAAACGTGTTAAATATATGCAAAACATTACTGACGATTATGTGAATAAAAAATATATTAGATGAGATGTCATACAGCGACAAAAATTTTTTCTCTTGTGTTCTGTAGCATTATCTTTTTTTAAAAATCAGCACTAGTCTCCGAACATAGATGGGTTCCAGCGACCCCTGGTATCTCACTTTCGTCGTCCTGATATCCTGGTGAAACCTCTCTCCTGGTTCGTCTCTTACTGCACCCAAATTTTCCGGAAAACAAATCAAATGGAAGTGTGAAAATTGCATTTTAAGGACATATGCCACCCTAGTATTTCATAGACTTTCAAGAGTTCATCTATGAGGTTTTTATAGTTTTCATCTTTCATGTTGCCTATAAATCCTTTCACTACACTTACAAAACACTAGGATTTGCACTTACAAGGTACCAATTCCTTTTCATTTATTTTTTTCAGAAAACGGAAATCATCTAAAAGCTTCCTTTTTTGAGGTCCAATACATATGCCTTCTTTTAGTTTTGTATCACTTAATTGAGGAAATATTTATTTTAGGTAATTGAAACCATTAACTTCTTTGTCCATGGCTTTGACAAAGTTATTCATTAGTCCAAGCTTAATATGGAGAAGCGAAAGAAACGTCTTTTTTGGGTAATTCTAATTTAATTATAATTAATTAAGTAATTGTCCAGTCGAGAGTCAGGTACAAGTAATTTCAATCACCCCATGATATAAAGGAGAAGCAAGTACTTGAAAAAGGGACGTGCTAGGCCATTTCTGTGAAAAGGCGTTTTAATAACTACCTAAATGAAACGCACGTAACTTCTGGTACCCAATCTCCTCAAAACAAAAGTCCTGCAAGTTCTTCAATCTAGAAGTCCTAAGACATGTACAAGTAGAAGTAGTCTAGGGTGAAGTACTCCAACACCATATACATTATTAATCACTGTGAAGTTCTTTTTCGAACTGGAAGACTAAAGCATGAGTAGCCTGTACGAAATACCCCAAGTCTATACACATTATTTTCAACTAAATATTCATTTGGTGGAATTATCTACAATTTTGTTCGTTAATTATTTTTTTAATATAGATACTTTTGTGATAAAAATGAATAAAATGAACCTGTGCAGAGGATCGGAAATACACCCAACTAACGTCATTCTATCTAATCAGTAAGATTACAAGGATGCCGTATACGATAAGTTGATACTACCACATCAAAACATTGCTTTCACTAAAGATTCCTTACAATTTGACTACAGAAAGGACATTATATTCCAACATGACAACACCAAACTTTACATTTCTACAGAGACCCGAAAATTTTATCATACGTCCTTGTAACTTCAAATTCACTTGTTCAGAACTTACTCTCACTATTATTGTATCATAGATGATAATAGAAGAACCTTATAAAAGGTTGTCCAATGAAAGTGCTAATCCGGAAATTTGTATTTTATCTGGAAGACCAAATAATGGCATTCTGTTTTGAAAATAATGTCGCTCAAATGTTCGCCTCGGTTTGTCTGGTCGAATGCATTCTAAAGACCCAATTTTCGATTACTCTTTCACACATATCGCATGGTAAATTCTCAATAGTGGCCTGAATTTTTCGTTTAAGATCAACAATTGTTCGGAGTTAGTTTCTACAAACTAGATGTTTAGCATAATCCCACAAAAAATAATCCAAGGGCGGGAGATGCGAAATAATTCCCCTAGGAAACTTTTCTTGCAATAAATCGTTTGTCTGGCGAGATGTGTGCCAAGTTGCATCGGCTTGTTGAAAGAATATATTGTTTATATCTACATTTATCAGTTCAGGCCAAAAATATTTTTTAGCATATTCCTATAGCGTTGTACTGTCGTCTTCAAAATATAAGGTCCTAGCATTCCTCTAGCACAAAAAAAGCACCAGTGACTTTCTGATGATGAAGAGATAACTCCTGAATCACTTCATAACTGCAGGATTTCCATCGTCCCAAATCCTGCAGTTGTGTTTGTTCACAAACCGTTTGACTTAGAAGTGCGCTTCATCAGAAGAGTCCCCTTCCTACTTCCAGTTTCAAAGCGCTATCAAATCGGGCATCTTTCCACGGTAAATTAATAATCTACTGTACCGAACATAGCTGTCTGTGAGTGACATTTGCATTTTAAACAATGTTGTCGATGTTACGTGTCAAAGTTCTCTTTGACTCTCTCTCTACTCTTATTGTAAAACTCTTTACAAAAGAGGAATATTTTGAAGTCTTAAAAAATGGAAGACAATTATTGAAAAAACTGACTATGACTGTAAAACAGTTACGTGATGCCTCACCCGTTGAAACCCATTACTGAAATTTGTCTACAATCTAAAATTTTTCTTTGTAATTCTCAACAACGAAAGCATGTATACAAATTTTGTAACAATAACATTTTCAATAAGTAATACTTTTTTTCTGCTTGCAACATATTATACCATATGTTACAACCAAATATATAATTTTAAAATTATTAGTTTAGAGTTTCACAACATGATGTTAAATTATAATATTAAGTACGTGTTAGTCAACTGGTGAATATGTATATTTTATAGATTTTTTTAGAAAACAATAATATTTCTCGCTTTATCATACAGAACTAAAAATATTGATTTAGTAGTTTAAGGCTACATTTCCAAAATACCATAAAAATATCATCATCCGAAAAATAAAATTATTTATCATTAGATTAGAAAATTTCCAACACAATTGTCCGTGATCCTATTGTACGATAATGGTAATTAATATTTTAAAAAAATAATAAAAACATTTCATTTAATTACAAATAAATTCAAAATATTATATTTTCCAAGAACTGCGACATTTCCATCTCCAGCTTTCGTGTGATTGAGATATCCTAGCAGTAAAGACAAGTTCCACTTCTCACATGATGAGGTCTTCAACCATTGTTATATCGTACTCAATTATTCGAAGTGTTACGAAAACCAAAAATTATTTTTGAAAACACTGAAACCAAAAAAAAAGTTGCTCAAGGATCAATAAGGACTCAATATTCCCAAAACTGACACTAGTGTAAATATATATATATCACGAATATCTCAAAAAAAATATTGATCTTCCAGCGTTGTTTTGAGTCACAATAGTCATTCTTATTTTTACAGACTGAATTATTGTAAAGTAATAGCAATAGATTGTTCGTTATATTAGGAGGATCTATAACTTCGTACCTTTTTTGCTTCTAATGTAAATTATACAAAACAAAAATTATTAAATAAAATCAATATAAAATTTAAAAGTGCACTAGAAAATTATAAAAGTGCGCTAAAAAAAACCTGTTCACGAAAAGATTTGCTAAAGATTGGTAGGAAGTGAAACTCGCACTGAGGGACGCATCAAATGTTGGCCTATGTGTCTTTCATCCAAAGAAGTCAACAATGCTACCAAATCAAACGCTACACCGCCAGTCTCGTTACTTTATCTATACCACCACGTGTAACCAAACCAACAAATTATAGTGTTGAATATTTTGTGAATTTCCTACTGTTTTTGCTTTTACGTCGAATAAATAACACAAAAGTAGTTTTTCCTAAAGACACTATTCATGTAAACCTTTCTTAAATTAGTTGGTACATTTAATTAACCAATCAGCTGAGGGTAATAACAGATCCAAGTAGAAACATAAGAAAATGAAACGTTATAAATTAAACTTTTTTAAAGAATTATAATAGCAATAAAGTTGATTGATTGATAGGTGTCAAAGAAACTAATAATTTCAAACAAAATATAGTGCCAATCCTGCAATTATCCGATTTAAAATAAAAATAAAACTTTCTCGCTTCTGTTTATTTTACTTTCTCGTTACTTATATTTCTATTAAAGCTAGATCATGCTGATTCTCGATTGTCACGTTAATGGGGTGTTGATGTTATGATAATGGAGGCATTGTTAGTCCATTAGAGTTCGTTGGTACCTGACATGAAGTTACCTAAGCGATGGAAAATATTTTCGCACCTTTTCTATTAGCCACTATCGGTTGTTTACTCGATTGGACCACGGTTATAAATTATTTATCAGGCATTGATCAATCTAAAACGTGTCATTGACAAAATATTGTTTGTTGAATATTTTCTTAGTTTTCAGAATTGTATTTATCTACATGGTATTATTTTTACTTTATTCGGTATTGTGTGAACTAACAAGCGTTTTTGGTCACCTTCATATTTTGCTGTCCTACTTTATACTGCCTATTAGGTGCACAAATAAGTTCTGACCTCTCCAACTGTAACTTTAAGTTCACATTTTTTTCTCGTTGTTTTGAGAATTCGTAGTACAAAACATTAACATTAAATATAGTGTTGAATATTGTTTGTCTGTTAGTATAAAAAAAACGCATATTAAAATTTTCCTATACAACATAACCTCACAAATGTCAAGTGAGCACGATGTCGTCCGACATCCACGTGAGGCACAGTATTCTGTTCGCTTTTCAACTAAAAAAAAAGTGCTCTCGAGGCGAAAGAAATGATTACCTCTGCTTTGGTGAAAAATGCGGTGTCTGAGAGTACGTGCAAAAGATGGTACCGAAAGTTTCGAAGGTGTAATTTCGATCTTTCTGATGGAAGCACCAAAACATTTTGAAGCAAATCCTTGTAACCCAAAAGGAGCTTGCTAAACAATTGGGTATTACTAAACAAGCGATTTCCCATCGGTGCAGAAGCTGGAAAAAATTCATCAGGCTGGTCGTTGGATCCCGCACGTACTTAGCCCAGAAAATAAAGCGAGACGCTACGACACAGCAGGTTGCTTGCTGTTAAGATTTCAACAGAAAGATTTTCTGTTTAAAATCGTGACAGGTGATCAGAAGTAGGTTCTATATGATAACTCTAGAAAAGCATGGATTTATCCCAAGGAACTATCAACGTCAACTGCAAAGCCCATTATTCACGAAAATAGTATTACTATGTGTTTGGTGAGATATGAAAGGTGTGTTATCCTTTTGAGTTGCTAAAACCCGGGAAAGCTGTATCAAGAACAGTTGATGCGTTTAAGTGACAAAAACGACCATTTACTGCCAAGGGAACTCGGCAGGTGATACTATTGCACGATAGTAACTATTGATACTTTGGGCTAGGAAGTTCTCACTCATGCGGCCTATTCTCTAGATATGCCCTCTTCGGATTTCCACCTCTTTCGTTCTCTCTGCAACAGCACCTTGTTGATAGGCACTTTCGCACAGTCGAAGAGGTCTAAAAATGTATTACCGAATTTATTGGATCAAAACCACAATCGTTTGTGGTAAAAATAGATCTAACAAAATTTTCAACAACCTTAAACACAAATGCACAAATACATGGCAAAAAGCCTTCCAGGAAAGCAATACAAGAAGATCTATAGAATCAGGTGTAAAAAAGGGTTAAAACGAGAAAAATCGAGAACGAACTAAATAACGACAAAGCCAAAGAATGAAAGAGATATAGTCAGAAATCTATCAAAAACGCGCAAGCCGCTCTAATAACTTAACCTGCAAACTATTTTGATTAAACTTTGTAATCCGTATTTGGCTCATTGAACGTAGATGAATAAGAAAAAACCCTTTTAAACATATGAGTTATCCAATGGGAATGTCAAAACTTTCAAATTAGGCACGATGATAACTATGGTGGTCTGAATGTTTCGATTAAGGCCAAAAATTGTTCCGAGTTTATTTATCTAACCCAGAGATATAACAAAACCCCCCAAAAAATAATCTAAGGGCGTGATATTGCATGATGTTGGTTGTTGACATTAACGTTTCGCGAAATAACGCGCTCAGGAAAATTTTCTTGCAGTTAATCCATTGTCTGGCGAGATGTGTGATAAGTCGCACGGTCTTGTTGAAAGAAAACAAACACAAAGAAAACGTGTCATCAAAAAATATTTTCATTTCAAAAATGGCACCACACTTTCTGAGGATAAAGATGTAACTCCTGAATCTTTATCGGCTTAAGTCTTAGGCCGCTCTACGGCTAAACCGCCGTGGTTTTTAATCGCGTGCTTTTGTGAGTCAAAACTAATACAAGCGGTAGCACTTGCGTTTTTTTCCCGCGACTGATTTTAAAACTGTGAAATGTTACAAGATGGCTCGCGGGTAAAAACCGCGCCACAATTTGTAACCAATAGAACTTAGTTAGCGGAACAATACTACAATATTACACAATACAACAATATTAGAGCAACAATACACACTGCTCTCTTGAAATCCATCTTCAAACTGAAAATCGCGGGTAGTTTCCCGGTTTTTAATCGTAGTGTGTGCGTCTCGAGCGGTTTCGCGGTTATAGCGGTTAACCGCTCGCTGGAAAAAACCGTAGTGCGGCCTAAGCCTAAATCCTTGCAATTATTTTTGTTCATAACACTGTTAAGTCAAAAGTGCGCTTTGTTGACATTTTTGATTTTTCCCAAAGTGGGGGCCGCCTTGCAACTGTATTAGAGCCCAATTGTTAAATCGTGAACACCATATATATAACCAATATTTACATTTCAAACAGTATTACCGCTATTAAGTTCTAATACTCTTACTGGAAAGCTATTTATATGTGTAAATGCATTGGTCTGATATAAGTGATATTCTATTTTTTTTATCTGAAGATGATTATATTGACTATTTTTCCAGGAGAACTTTTGAAAAATTGAATGTTTCATGATTGAAAACTCATAACATTTGCATTTACGTGTAGTTATATTTGTAGGTATATATTATTAACATTGATGACGTTTATATAATCCTTATCAGAAAAAGTTATAAAAACTGTGATAACCTTCAACTCTTGATATGGGTAAACTTAAACAGTGTTAATGCACTATTTAATAACAAAATCCTATGATAATATTCGCGATTCTAGAATGTTCTAAGCGTTCTCAATGTTGAAAATAGAATAATTTGCTTACACAGATCATCCTGTACCGTTAGCTGCCGAGATGTTCTGTTTTACAAAACTTCTTCCATTTTGTCCTATTCTTGACTATTATTTCAGCTTTACTACAAGGATTGGCTCTTGCGGTTAGACGTGTCCAATTTTCAAGGATGCTTGACAATATTCATTAGAGTAGTTTTATTTCAACGAACTACACTAGCAGAAAATTTTCAAATTCACTCAATTAACTGTATAATACGCGCACTCGTACTCAAGATTTTTAACATTACTAAAACTGAAAAGTAAACATTTTAAAAGCCAGATCAGTTCTTGTCTTGGAACCCTTGGCATAAAACACTAAATTCGAAGAGATTTGCGATTAAACACCAAATCATTTTAATTATCTTCTCGACACGCTTTTTGCTAACCATGTTAGCATCGTCAGATGATTCAGTCTTTTAGTTGTATAATCAAACTTCTTATTCGCGGGAGATAAGTTCCGTAAATATGCCGCGAATACAGAAACCGTGAATACGGAATGATAATTTGTACGGGATTATAGGGAATATGTTCCAAAGTTTCAAAACAAAAAGAAAACATATAATAAAAGCAATATAATGAGAGATTTTTTAACGATATTAATAATTATCATCAGGCTTATGCAGTGGTTTAAAGAATTAAGTAATTTTTCCTTTTTTTGTCGCTTTTAAAAGTCTTTTGTCTTTCAATTCGGATTGATATTCGGCCGTGGCATTAACAATTTGCCTTTTAAAAACAACACTTATTTCCATAGACGGATCAATTTTTTTGAAGAAATCATAAAGCTCATTTGCCATTCATCAACCTTCACTCAGGTTTTTTGAGTTTAACATCACCTTTTCAGTGCTCGTTGAGGCTTCTTCTTAAATGGAATTGGGATTAAACATTTCCTCCAAGCCGGTTTCAATCAAATCTTCATCTTGCGATTGAAGCAATTCTTGAATGTCACTTGATTGATTCTATCTGTTCGAAACCATCTGGTTCTATGCCATTCACAACTTGAGCAATGTTTCAATTTGCACGGACAGTTAGAACAAGCCACAGTTTTTTCCAGCATGATTTCAATGTGTATGGATTCAGTTCTTGTAAGGATTATTTTATATTAATAATGCACTTTGCTATGTTAAAATTTTTCTAGCATTGCATAACACTCATATCAGGATCACATTCCATGGTGTCCAGTATGATTTTAAAAGTGTGTCTAATGTAATAATGCTTAAAGGCCTGTATTATTCCTTGGTCCATAGGTTGGAGTAAGGGTGTCATGTTAGGAGGCAAAAATATCGCCTTTATATTCAGATTCATAGTTTCAAGCTCACGAGGGTGACCTGGAGCATTATCCAAAACTAGAAGTGCCTTGAAATCTAAATTATTTTTCTTTAAATAAGTTTCAACTCGTGGAACAAAACAATCCTGGAACCAGTCACAGAAAATGACACTTATAATCCACGCTTTCTTTTTTGAACGCCAAAATACTGATAGGTTGCGCGATTTAGCGATCTGTAAAGCATAAGTGGCTTAATTAAATAATCTTCTGATGCATTAGAAGAGAGCAGCAGTGTAACTCTATCTTTTGCTGACTTAAAACCAGAGGCGGACTTTTGATTGGCATTCTTTAACAAAACAGGGCAATTACAATTAAGCAATGCTTAATCAACATACGAAATTCTTTTTTTTATTGTTTTGGAATTAACAAAAGTAGCGTCGCTTAAAGTACAACTCAGAAACTAGTAGACAGATTGTCATAAAATTTTGAAAAAATTATGACTTTTGAAGGTTGGCACAATCAACCACTGATAAGGATTTTTTGTAAGTATTGTTTGTCTATATTTGAGACCAGAGACTTATTGGCCGATGAGTTAGTTTTTGTCACCTAAAGGACGTTTAAATATCAAAATATATAATCATTTATACAACATATACGTGACACTACACTGAAACACTACGTGAAAAATGTAGATTAGCAAAATTTTTTATCGATACCAGAACAGCAAGATAAATATGTTTTAACCACTCCAACATCACCGTTGTGAAGTATTTTAATAAGTAACATTTTATGTCCTTGATCGGTTGAAACACCTCATTTTTGCTACATATGTGTAAGTACTAATTTATTGTGAACCTAGCATTTATTCACCTTAACTGATAAACAAGTACAACAGGTGAATTTTAATAGTAAAATAACTGAAATCAACTTGTAAATGATATCTAATTATAGTTCATCAGAAATTGTAAACAAGAATGGTCCATATATGGACTCTGATAAATGCTTTTAATTTGATAACAATTCTGACGTATGCATCATACATACAAAAAAACAAACATGTTTGTGCAAGCATTTTTTCAAGAAACCGAAATACCAGCACTGCAAAATAATTACATAATTTTATTGTATCAAATCGAATTTAAAATAATCTATAATTAGTAATTATTTTTAAGAAATAAAAGACCATGAACCGACGAAAATTGTATTGATAACATCCTAAATTTAAAAATCTTAATTTAGTAAATAACAGTGTTGAATCTTACCAGGGTCATTTGAAAAAATTTAAGTGTGGTACAATAATGCTCAGTGAGTATAACATTTGTCAAGTATTATTTGTTAGATGGCGTGCTGCGAAGTTATAGCCGCGTGCGTAATTACTGATTTGTGGCGAGTTAACGAAAATGTTGGCATTTTCTGAAAAATAATTTTTCGACAGTAAAGAAAGCTGCTGAATTTAAATGTAGTCATACATCCATCCATCGAACGCTCGGTATATCTAAAAACTGCTACGACCGACAATATCGTCCCAAAAATCCACAATGTGGTATTAAATGATCACCGACTGAAGGTACGCTAACATTGTAAACATTTCGACCATGTCCTCTTCATTTTACGAGGGTTGCTATTTATGTATCCGGAATAATAAATAAAAACAAATACTTAGCACTGAAAATCACTTTATTGCTTTTCAAAATATTCTCCGCGATGATCGATACACTTTTGATTACGTTTGAACCAATTTTCATAATACTTTTTCCATTCCCATTGGGGTATCTCCATAACATACATTTTGAACGCATCAACCGCTTCTTCTGGCATTGAAAATCGTTGACCATGTAGTTTATTCTTCACGGACGGGAACAAAAAGAAATCATTGAGTGCCTAATCAGAACTGTACGGCGGATGACCGATCAATTCGATGTTTTGACCGGTCAAATATTGAGTAGTTCGGTCCGATGTGTGAGAGTTCGCGTTGTCACGGGGTACAATGATCCTGCGTCACTACTTGTTTTTTATTATTTCTTCAAAGACTCCTGGCAAACAAATGGTTGTGTACCACTCAGAATTGACTGTTCTATGATTCTCTAGGCACTGTAACCACATGCCCATTTAGCCCAAAAAAACGCCGGCGACCATTATCTTCGAAGTGCTTTTTGCCCGAACAACTTTTGTCACATTTGTGTCAATTTGAAAGACCCATACAGTGGATCGAAACACCGACTGCTGTTTACTTTCGGGTTCATACGCATAGATCCAAGTTTCATCACCTGTGTAAATGTTATACACAGCTTTTGACGCACCACGATTATATTTTTTGAGCATTTCTTTGAACCAATCGACACGAGCCTTTTTTTGAGCGATTGTCAAGTTATGCGGAATCCATCGCGTACAAATCTTTTTTACGGCTAAATGTTCACGTAAAATCTTGTGTTGCTTGTCATACTAATGCACAGGTGTGCCTTAATCTCAGGGTATGTCACATGACAATCTTACTTTATCATTTCGCGCACAGAATCGAGGTTTTTTGGCGCAAAAACCGATTTTGGACGACCTTCTTTAAATTCAACCATGAGCAAACGACGGCTACGATTGAATTTACTAAACCCGTGATATACAGTGGTTTTAGATGGCGCTTTATCGCCAAAAGTCGAAGTGAGTTGATCGATATACAGTTGTTGAGATAATCCACGTCGAAAGTTATAGTAAATCATCGCACGAAAATTCTCAGTTAATTCAATTTTTTAACTGAGATGAAATTTTCAATTCACTAAACAACACAAATAGCGTCCATATGATTAGCATCAACAATGTCAAACTTTACAATGCATATGTCAGATGGCGCCTAGCAACGCCATTGTTACCAATTTCGGATACATAAATAGCAACCATCGTACACCATATTTTACGTGGGAATGTGATTTTCGCTCGATGGGTGCCTCGTTTATTATTAGTTGACCAAAAACGCATTCGAATGAATATTTCTCACGAGTGTTTAGGTTTATATAACCGCGATTATGATGAGTTTCCTCAATGTGTTATGAGTCAATAGTAGATGAGTCATGGATTCACCATTACATGCCAGAGGTGAAGCATCAGTTCAAACAATGGGTGTGAGAGTAAACGAGAGTTAAACGAAAATGCCCCTATCTGCATGCTGCAAAATCATGACTACTGTTTTCTGGGATTCTCTTGATGGTGATGCTCATAAACTACTTGGCGAAAGACAGAAACATCACCGGATGGTATTACGCTTCACGGGTGGACCAATTGAAATGTTTAAGCTCTATGTCCATTTCTGACCTATGCTTCGAACTGCTTTAACATGGGGTGGATTTGATGATTGATGATGATGATCATCAATTAGTGAGTCATCATCAATCATCATCAATCATTAAGTGATTACTTTCTCTTCTCAAACCTGGCGAAATGGCAACCGGCATCAACCTTATTTTGCAGAGAGTAAGGCAAGTCGTGTTATTCTGAGGATATTAAAACTTTCCAAAAAGTCGTTGATCTATATGCATTGAATTTCAAGGCTATTCATATGTATTAAATTGCAAGACTATATTGAAAATTTTTTAAAAAATATCAAAAAATTGTGTTATCTTTGTCAGGCCGTGAACGTTTCGAAGGATTCTTAGATGTATTTGCCATTTTGATCGATGTGTCTTTTTCTTTTATAGAACTCTGGCGACTCCAAAAAACTAAAACATCTAAACAGATAATTATCTGAAGATGTGTGATCTGGAGCACTGAAGTTGCAGCAGTTTTTGCAACTCCATGAAATTGCCACTAAACGTATTGTTGCACTTTTATGACATTACATAATGTTTAATCCCTGATTTAGATTTTTTTTAATTAGAATTAAAATTTGTTTGAACATTACCAGAGCATTTATGAACCAATATTTTACAGAGGTTCGTTTGAAAAGTGTATATTATATGGTTAACTGATCACAGGCGAGCGTAAGCATTGAGCAACTTTTCGCTTGATCTCCCATAACTTTAAGAATATGCATCGGATTTAATTGATTCTTACTTTATTAGGTTCGTAATTTACTCTTCTTAAAAACGTATAGCGGTGTAAAAACGATCCGAGTACAAGTTTAAAAGTTGTCGTCGGAAATGCGAGAGCACTCCAAGTTGCTCAACGTGCCCCACTAGTGGAGCTAGTTGAGCATGAGTATGGGGCTAGTTGAGCAATGACTAAAATTGACTTGATGACTATATAGAATGATCTTAATACAAAATAATTGTAATCAACAAGCAAATATTTATTTATTATGATTATTATATATTCCTATTGTTATTATATCTCTGGAAAAATAAAATAAAAATCAAACAAAATGAAATCTTTCCAATCTTTGGATTATTATTACACTTTTTATATTTAAACTTATATATTTAAGAATTATTATAACGCAAATAAATATTAAATTAAAATAGTAATTAATTATGAGATCAAGAATATTGCTAGATGATAAATAATCCCAAATTAATAATCATCTTTGTCTCTATCACAATTAAAACAAACATAGGTTAGAACAACATTCGGCACACATTAAATATGGGACCATTGTTTGCAATTCCGACACTGAATCCAGTTTTCTCCTGGTATGCTCTCAGAAAATTTCTCATAACAAACCAGACAAACGTACTCGTTCTCTTCTGAATTTGATTGAAAAATTTCCATGTTAAAATGCTATAATAATCATTAATACAATTATCAGTAAAAGTAATTTTAATTAATAAACTTTGTGTCGAATCATCACAGGCACAAATTAATTGAATAAAGAAAAATTTGATTTTCTACAATGAGCATATAGGGCTAGTTGAGCATCCATAGAACGCGCGTTTCTCAACTAGCCCCAATTGAGGCAACAAAATAAAAATTAGGTTATAAAAAATCATAAAAGTTAAAAATAAATAACCATCTATAATCGAAAGAACAATAATTAAGTAATCTTTAAATACTTACGTGGTCCTTATTAAGTGTTTTTATACGAGTATAGTAGAAAAATTATGACCTGTAATATTTTTTTACGCCGAAAAAAAACAAAGCGTTCTCTTATTTTATCAGAGCACCGGACAGCAATTGACAATCGTGCTATGTATTCTTCTCCCATAACCCCTTCTTTTCGCCATTTACACTTTTGTTGGAGGTTGCTTAGTTTTCGAGATATTTTGATTGCACAACTTGCTCTGCTTGCTATTAAAAGTTACATTAGACTTCTCAAAGGTATTTGAAATTCGCCTAATATCTCTGGACATCTCACTAATTAAGCACGTGTAGGACATTATTAGCAGGAAATTTCTGAATTTACCTAATCCTTTTCAAACACTACAAACCCTACAACATGAAAAAATACGCTATTTTTCTTTGTTTTATTTTTTGATTTTATATATTATGCCAAAATTTGATAAAATCTAACAACTAATTTGTGTTTACATTTCTGTCAGAATATATTTCAAAGCATTGTCTAGTATATTATTTTGTATTTTAAAAAATTTAAAAATACAAGTTTTTATGTAAATTCAAAGATTTATATAATCTAAATTTGCTGTTGAATATGGATCAACAATGGATTATCTATATGTGTTGACTCAGCCTAATTATAAAAATAAATTTCGCTGTTATTATAAACAACGTAAAAAGTTATTGTTTTATTATAGACTTGTCTAATTCAGTAATTATTACAAGACGGAACAATACATCACCGTAACTTATGAAATTCTATTGAAATTTATGTGCATTGTTAAATATTGTTACAGTAGAAAAATAAATTGTTCGTGTTCTTCCGTTTTAAATAGGTGACAAGCGCAAGAGAAATTTTCATTTATTCCTATAAAAGTAAAAATGTATTTAAAATTACAATTTGTGTATATATATATATATATATATATATATATATATATATATATATATATATATATATATATATATATACGAGGGGTATTTTTAAATATGATCCGTTTATGAATGAGAGTGAGAATGACCACACTGAGACGATTGCGCGTCTTCTCCCAACAAACTTTGCGCGCTTTTAGGCGCCATTTGCAACCGTACCGTTTGTCTGTGAGCTGATCTGTAGAAGTTTATAATGTTTTAGAAAATTCAGTCACCCGACTGTGAGATCTGATCTGTAATTCGATTCTTGAGTGCAAAAAACTTGGCAGCAGCGAAAATTCCCAGTCAGATTTGTGAAATTAACGGTGATAATGACAGTAAAGTTCGAAAGTGGATGAGAATGTTCAAGGACGGGCGGGTTAATGTGCATTATGAGCCACGCCCTGGCCGACCTTCTCTGATTCCTGAAGATTTGGTTCGTGATGTGGACAAAAAAAATTGAGAGAACGGACGATTCACGATGTCAAAGTTATCAAGTGAATTTCCGCAGATTTCAAAGTCAATTTTGTTTATCGAAAATTGTATTCTCCATGAATTCCAAGACAAAGAAAAAAAAACAGATTGGGGTGTGCTTTACCGTTTTTGACTCGATGCAATCAGGAAGGAGATGAATTGTTAAACCACATCGTTACAGGAGAAGAGACTGTTGGAGGTCTCAGGGTGTCTCACATGATTCCCTAAGTCCAAGCAACAGTCAATGGAATGGCGACACACATCATTGCCAACCAGAGTGAAAACCAAACAGACAATTTTAACACGAAAGATTTTGTTAATGAATTTTATGCCGAGAGGCACAACAGTCAATTCTGATGCGTGTTGTGTCACCTTAAGAAAACTCCGGCGTACTTTACAAAACCATTGTCGTGGTCTACTGTCTTCCGGTGTGATGTTGCTCCATGACAATGCAAGGTCACATGTTTCTGCACAAACACGAGGTCTAATCAAATCTTTTGTCCACCTTACAGTCCAGACCTTGCACCCAGTGATTTTTTGATTCGGTACTTAAAGGAGTTTCTTGGTGGTTACGGTTCAAAGATGACGAAGAAGTTAAAACTGCAGTCAAGGATTGGGGTTCTTCACGGGCGGCAGATTTCTTTGAGATCGGAATTCAAAAACTTGTTGAGCAGTATGAGAAATGTTTGAACAAAAATTGAAATTATGTAGAAAAGTAGATTCAAGTATGTAGAAAATGGAAAAAAAATTGATATGAAGTTTATAGTATTTTTCTTCTTACTAAATAACGGACCTTATCTAAAGATTCGTTAAACTTCAATCCTTATTTTATTTTTCATAATATTTTGATTGCTTGAAATTTAAAAATTATCTATCTGCATATTTGGATTAATTAGTTCACGGGTCAAATTAGGTTAGGTTTATTTATTTGAGTCGATTTCGCTCATGGTGTTAATTCGTGATTGGAACTATAGCTTACCGTGAGATTTGGTCCACGGTTATCAGCTACCGAATAAACCCGGTCAGCACCTCCTCCCTTAAGGGCAATCAACCTTAGGTTTGTGATCAGTTTTGTTGATCAGCATAAAAGACCTCTAAAAAGGTTTTTTTCTTTTCCTTATAAGATTTTCCACACTTCACACGGGTCAAATTATGGTGCTATCGTTTAATCTAATTTGGGTAGCTGATTGTGAATTCAGCCATTTTGTATCGTATAAAATTAAACGCAGTAACTTCTGCATTCTTCTCTATTATTGTAATTTTAAGAGATCTGCAAGGAAAGACATAGAATGGTGTTTGAAGGTTATAATAAGCAAGCTTCAGCAGAAAGAATATGTAGAGAGTGACTTCGATCATTCAGTCGTGAAAGCAGAGAACTGTAACCCCATCATTGAATAGACATTCTGCACAAAAATTATCAAAAGCATTACATGACTCCGCTTTTTAATTTTCACATGACAAGGGGGAAGATATTAAAAAAACAGGATCTTCCAAGAACCAACATTGTATTTATTTGTAGTATACTTAACTGAATGACAAGTGGATGTTCCTCGATAATCCTAAGCGAAATAAATTATAAGTTGATTCTCGCTAATCATCAACATCGACGACAAAGGAATGAATATTCATAGTCTTAATGTATTTTTTTGTATTTAGTGCTTTATTGGGAACTAAATGAAACTGTTACTATCTGCTGATCTAAACCTCAATTAAATTTAAATTGAAGTGTAATACACGAGTATTTTCTACAAATTGCAATACCTACGAAGGAAACACTATGAGAATTGGCATAGAAAGTTCCGCCACACCTAACCTATTCTCCAGATTTGGCGCCACGTAATTTCAACTTTTTCCCATCAATGCAACACGCTCTTTTTAACACACCTTCTTCAAATTATGAACAAGTTCTAAAATGAATCGATGAATAGATTGGGTCTAAAGATTCTTTCCTTTTTTTATCGCGGATTTTAACTTTTACCAGAAGAATTATGAAAAAAATATAGAAAGCGACGAAAAAAAGTGTTAATTAACACACTAACAAATTTATGAAACAATCTCACAACAAAACACAATTTCAGTAACACGAGGGTTGCTATTTATGTATCCGGAATAATAAATAAAAACAAATATTTATCATTGAAAATGGTTTTATTGTTTTTCAAAATATTATCCGCGATGATCGATGCACTTTTGCATACGTTTTTCATAGCACTTTTTCCATTTTTTTTTCATCAGCTCGCGTTGTCACGGTGAAGAATGATCCTGCGTCACTGCTTGATTTTTCTTATTTCTTCAAAGACTTCTGACATATAAATGGTTGTGTACCAATGGGAATTGACGGTTCTACGATTATCTAGTGGCACTGTAGATACATGCCCATTTATCCCACAAAAAAACAGACGACTATTTGCTTCGAAGTGCTTCTTGCGCGAATTACTTTTATTGGGTTTAACTCATTTTGAAAGCCGCATACAGTGGACTGCTGTTTACTTTCGGGCTCATATACATAAACCTAAGATTCGTCACCTTTGTAAATGTTATACACGACTTTTGACGCACAACGATTGTATTTTTTGAACATCTCTTTGCACCAATCGATACTAGCCTTTTTTGATCGATTGTCAAATTATACAGACTCCAACGCGCAAAAATATTTTTCACGGTTAAATGTTCGTGTAAATCTCGCGTTAATCATCGTGTTAATCTTGTGTATGCTTGTCATAGTAATTCCCAAGAGAGGCCTCAATCTCATGATATGTCACATGATTATCTTGCTTTATCAGTTCGCGCACACCAAACCAGTGATATACACTAGTTTTAGATGGTACTTAATCGCTAAAAGTCGAAGTGAGTTGATCGATGCACTGTTGTTGAAATAATCCACGTCAAAAGTCGTAGTAAATCATCGCACGAAAATTCTCTCAATTCCATTTTTTGACCGAGATTGAATTTTCAAGTCACTAAACAACAAAAATAGCGCCCTTATGATAACACCTTCTGAGTACGTATGAATACAATCAACAATGTCAAACTTTACGATACAACGATATCGATATGATATCTTTACGATAGCAACCCTCGTAAAAATTGTCTTGTAAAATTGTAATACATTTCACGAAACAAAATATTCAAAAGATATTTTAGTTTATATTTAGATAATCTCTGTATATAAATTTAAAAAAAAATTAGTTATACGTTTATTACATTACATATTTAAACAATATGGTCAGATTCTTCTTTATAAAGGCATGGTAATTAAGATACAGTTAATTATGCGCACCCACAGACATACCAGTTTATTGTCTCACTTGAGGTACCCAAATTGAGAATATGCCCCCGCGTACATTCTCGTTAACAGTAGTACCCATATTGTCACTATTCCTAAGAAATTTATTCAGTGAACGATTCTTCAGTGAAAGTCAAGTTACATTTATTTGAAATATAAACGACTACAGCAAATGACATTATTTTTTAGTACGAAAATATTTCTATATCGTTTTGCAACGTACCTACAAAAATAAAACTGTATTACTTTCTCTGCTCCTAAAGTTCAGGGTGGGTGCAGCTGTAGGTGCGACATCTAACAGGAAGTCGTTAGAGTAGTAGCACTGCTTAGAACACATATTTTTCGTAATCAATCTTAAATAAAATTTTTAAATGATGCAATTGTTTATAATTAATATCTATATGGTTCAGTTTATATCACCCAAATTATATAAAAAAATTGGCCTTCAGATAAAAAATACGCTTACTATATGTAGTTCTGAAATGACTCTGCAACGAAAAGAACTATGGGCGTCACTAGAAAAAACAGATATTAATGCATATTAACATTAATGCATATTAAACCACATCAATACAAAATATGAGGGAATGCTGTAGCCAAAAGGATTCTAGGGTAACCAGAGGTCGTCTAAAACAAGAATGTTGTCAATACTATGATAGGCATCATTATACTAGGCTAATTGAAAAGATCGCGGAGCGGAAGTGATAAAGCAAGTTTATAGTTGAAAAAATTACTTTATTCTTCTCTATATTCGCACTTAAGCTCAATACATTTTTTTCCAGCGGTTCTCCAATTCATTTATTTCATCTCTGAAGAGATTTTATGTGAGTCCTTCACATATACTTCTATAGCTGCTTTAACTTCTTCATTTGAAGAAAAACGCTTGCCACGTAGGAATTTTTTGAGGTTTGCAAACAGATGAAGTTCAGAGGGGATCAAATCTGGTGAATATGGCGGATGCTCCAACAATTCGTAGTATAAGTCCTTCAATTTGGCCATTGCAAGAACATCTCTGTGAGCCGGTGCATTGTCTTGATGAAAAATAATTTTTTTCTTCGCTAAACCATATCTTTTCTCACGAATTTTGATATATAATATGCAAGTAGAACAGAAAAAACAATGAAATATCTGCATGCACTTATATTCTCCTTAATCGGAATCTGAAATGTACTGACTGGAATCACTGCTATCATCTACAGTATTTATAATTAAAGGAAGGACTTCTTTTCAATTCGATGAAATATATGCTCTCTGTCATACCATTTCATTATTTCATTTTATGTGTGCTTGATCGTATTCTTCCATATCTCAGGATGATCCGCAAGGTCCTCACGCGACATGTTTATATAGTCTTGCTGTCTATCTCTACCCATGTGTTTGTTGTATTAACTTTTTACAGTTCCCATATAAGTTCAATTGGCTTGAAAATACAGTGGTATGGGGGAATACGAAAATGTGTACATATTATTCTCTGCTAAGTTGTCTACTAAGGGCCGCTTCTACAATACAAGAATATTCCTGGTATAAGCTATACTTGGAATAAAACGTGAGACGGCCAGTTCTGTAGAACGGGCGTTTCAAATTTTATTCGAAGTATGGCTTATACCCGGTATATTCTTGCACTGTCGAACCGGCCCTAAATAAGTTCAGTGCCGGTTTATTTCTCAAAAGCATCCACTTAGGAAATATATCAAATGAATCAATCTTGAATGGCAACTTTAGTCCATGAAGTTGTTTGGTATTTTGGTTAATAACATACTATGATATGATGTATTGTCCATAAAAATTAAATATGGCTCACTTAGGTTTTTTAATAATTGATTTTCAAACCATTTCAAGAAATTTTCCTGATTTATTTCACTATGGTAATCAATAAGCTCGGTTTTTAAAAGAAAATATGGTCTCTGCACTCTTAATAAATCCATGTTTATTGCCATCATGAAGTATGATGTATCTAAAATAAACATTTTCAATCAAAACTTTTAATTTTTTTTTGGCATAGTTATGTAATTTACCATTTAGTATCAACTTTGGCGGTTTTTACAATGTACCAGAGATGCTATTAACTCTTGACAACGGCTATTTAACAGCTTTCGCATTTTGCAAGCGCGACTCTGGCAGTTATAACACGGCCGTGGTTCTTAAAAGAACTAGTTTCGTAAGGTAAAAACATAGTAATCGTTCAGATAGTATAAATTGTATTATCTATATATAGGATAACCTCCAAACGAGTCAATAAATATCAACAAGTAAAATGTGATACCCGACAACGTCGCATATGCTGCCAACCGAATACAGTCGCCAAATTTGAAATTTATTACTCTTTTATTTAAATTGTGTGGTGGTATTTCTGCTGTTCTTCAACAGCATCATCCATGACGTGCATCGGATTTTATTTTGTACGAACTATAGTTACTAATCTTCATTCCAATGATATTTAGTTACGAAACTAGAAAATTATTTTTAAACTCTGTTTACAAGTTCATTTCTACCATAACAAATAAATATTTTACGCCTAACGATATTTAACACCATTTTTCTAATTGATTGTTGATTATTGATATTTTCCTTTCAATTTATAACTAAATGGGTGAGATCACATCCAGACGTAGTTCAAATTTAACCTGAGATTTGGTAATAAATTTAGGCCACGTTAAAAAAACGTGACTACAAATTAACTAACACGATCATGCTAAACACATGTATCATCTTAATGTAAATATACCATAATTGGTGATTATTGGGCTGTTCTATACCAGTTAGTGTCAATAATACTAGAAGAAATAAGAATTTATAATATATCAACAAGTTTATATGACAATGACATGAGATATTTGACTACAAATCATCATGACTTACGGACATTAAATTATCCTTGTCATGAAATAGGCACTTGATTCTGCAACATACTGAGCTTTGTGTTATTTTGCAGACGCGGGTGCCTCGACCGGCAGCCTCGTGGGGCGCGGCGGCGGAGGCAGCACTGGCGGCAACGGTAGCGCTTCGGACAGCGGCGACCAGGGAGAGCAGCTAGATCCAACGGCGCGAGCTCGCGAGATCGCCCGCCATAAGGAGGAAGCAAAGAAGAAGCGTCGCAAGAAGAAGAGAACTGGCTCGTCTCTTGTTTCGTCCTGTTTTCAAGGTCAGTATTTTTTTTAACTTTCAACTCATCTTTAAGTATTTTCTTGTTCTCAAATCTTAATATGTTTCGTTAACTATTTTCAAAAAATCATCAACAAGGTAATGTTAAAATTTGTCTACTGACAATAATTTAACTTAATATAATATAAATTATATTCTGGTTAAATATATTGATGTGCTTATTGATAAATTTTGAAAAAAATTAAGTGACCCCTATAGGAATGTAAGAATAAAGTGTGGATAAGTTTCATATTAAACATTTGATGCTTTATGAATTTCGAAAGCATAACAATACCGCACATGTCATTAATAATGTTTATCCTGGTGCGTTGGGTAACAGAACATCTCATTTTTGGTTTAAACACTTTAGGAACGGTGATTTCAATTTTTTCGATGGTATAAAATTGTATATGGTATGATGGTATAATGGTGTAAAATCGATGGTATAATATTGGCTGAAATTGAAGCTAATCCCACACAAACCATCCAAGAATTATCCATGAAGCTTAAAACTTCATAATCTATAATACAACGGTGTTCAAAACAACTGAATAAAGTGCAAAGGGAAGGAATGTGGGTGTCATATTAACTTTCAGTTGAAAACAAAATTCAACGTATAACTTGCAGTGTACTTTTATCCAGGTTAGGCAGAGATTCTTTTCCTCAACAAATGGTTATTGGATATGAAAAATAGATTCTATAAAGCAATCTTTGCCCATTCCTAAACCAGGTATTCACCTTATATAACTGTTACTGTCAGTATGGTGGGATTTTACAGGAATTATTCGCTATAAATAATCCTAATGAAACCGTAAGTGATGAATATTATTGTGTTCAACTTGGTAGACTAAGCATGGCTTTGATTCAAAAACGTTCAAAACTGATTAATCGAAAATATGTTATTCTGCAAGACTTTATAGTGCCAAAATCACTCAGGAAAAAATCAAAGAGTTAGGCAGGGAAGTACCAGGTCTGTAAATATGAAACCGGAATTTACCCATAGCTGCCCCTAGCTGACAATGTAGTTACCGTCAAACCGCATCATTGGCACCATTTCCTTGTTGACATCTGACAAAGATTTTCAACTCATAATAATACAAGGTTCATACAACAGAATAGTTTGTAATAGCGTTGAACATGTCGAATTTTGTGCCTGGAAACTACGATTCTATTACCATTTGAAGGAAACTGCTGCAGAATGAAGGAAAGGAAGGAAACAGCACAGTGCTTTGAGTGAAACGACGTGGTTTGACGTGAGAAATGAAGAACGTGGAAGACCACCGAAAAAGTTTGAAGACAGTGAATTACAAGCATTGTTGGATGAGGATGACGCTTAAACACAACAAATCTGACAGGAGAAGCCGTCTCTATACAATTTAAACCATTGGGAAAGATCTAGAAGATGGAAAAATGGCTTCCACATGAACTGAATGAAAGACGGAAAAAAAAACGAAAAATTACTTTCGAAATGCTGCTCGCCAGATACAAAAGAAAGTAATTTCTCCATCGAATTGTGATTGGCTATGAAAAGTGGTTATATTTTGAGAATCCTAAGCGTAAAAAGTATGGGTAACTCCAGGCGAACCATTGACATCGACTGCAAGGCCAAATTGCTATGGACGGAAGACAATGCTCTGTTGGTGAAATCAGAAGGGTGTGATTTATTATGAGCTACTAAACCTAGCGAAACCGTTAATACTGAATGCTACCGACAACAATTGATCGATTTGAATCAAGCTTTGCGTGAAAAACAACTAGAATATCAAAAAGGTAACACAAAGTGATTTTGCTTCATGATAATACACCATCACACACAGCAACACTGGTCAAGGAAACGATTGAGGCATTTAGTTGGGAAATAATTTACAATGCAGCTTACTCACCAGACTTGGCTTAGCCTGAGTACTACTTATTGGCATTGATGGGACATGTACTTGCTGAGCAGCGTTTCACTCCTTACAAAAATGGCTCAATGACTGGTTGTTTGCCTCAAAAGAGCAACCGTTTTTTTGGCATGGCATCCATAAACTGTGAGACAGGTGAGGAAATGTAAAGCTAGCGATGGGTAATAGTTCGAATAAAATATTTTTTATCATTTTCATATAATAAACGTGTATTTTCTAAACAAAAATTCCAGTTTCATATTTACATACCTTGTACTTCTTCACTCACCGTATTCTTCCGGTGCTACACCACCCGATTATTATCTCTTTTCAGATCTATGGAAGACATTCTCGTGAAAAAAAAAATCCTACTGCGACAACTATCAAAACTGCACTCTAATAATAGTTTGCTTCAAAATCACATATAAAAAGAGAATAAAAAGTTTTGTAATAACGATCAGGATTATATTGTAGATTAAAACTGTAATAACTTTTTAATAAAATAAAATTTTGTACGGTATAAAAACGTGAAATTACTAATATACCATGTGTAAGGGAAATAACTGTTATATATTTAACTAACGATTATTGGCATTATTTAAAAGAAAAAAAGTTCCTTACAACAAGAGTCAAACACCTAATGATTTCCGCGAAAAATTGCAAAGTTATATCGCTAAGCAATAATCATTTTAAGCAAATATGAGTGAAAGCATAGTTACTAAATAATAATTGGTTATTATTTAATAAATAAATTAATGATCGTTATTAAAACAATAAAAAAAATAAGAATCACCATATACAAGCCAAAAAAATTAAAGTTGCAACGTCGGATTGACAAATTGAGATGATCCCCACTTGTTGGCGGCAAAAATTGTTTCAATGTGTACTTTTAAATTCCATTTAAAACAAAGATTGTGTTTTGTATGAGAATATTACGATATGCTTCTTATTTACGGAAAAGCAGTATCCAGATTAGAAATATACCAGAATTTTTTCAACGTGTTCGGAAAAATAGGTTAGAACGATGTCAAGCTTGCATAGGCTCAAATTGTGAACATTGCGAACATTTAATTTAATTGAACAATTAATCATGTGTTTCTTAATGTGACATGAATCGTTTAAAATGTGTTATGGTGTAAAAATTAGTGCTACTAATTTCAACTTTGACATTCATGTTTAAGTTCTACTTTTTTTTGAAAAATAAACAAATCAAGTTTTTGCTGAATCGTATAGAATAAATAGCTATAAAAATATTATGTTTTATATAATACCTTAAGAGGACAACGAAACAAAAAAACTGAATTGTTGTAACTATTGGCAACGTGGCCATAATAAAATATGAAAAATATTTAAAAAATGTTTTCCGCGGAAATGGTTGCACTTTGGATACATGTAACGAAACTTTTTGTTCAAAATAATGTAAAGACTCGTTGGTTAAATTTACGAAAGTTATTTCTCTTACATCCTGTATATTCAGTATTTACAAAAGTTTGTTTTTTATGTATTTGTGCCACTACTCTGGTGGTAGTATTATGAGGATGAACCAATATAAACCTGAATT
Source organism: Cosmopolites sordidus (assembly GCA_031761425.1). NCBI lineage: Eukaryota > Metazoa > Arthropoda > Insecta > Coleoptera > Curculionidae > Cosmopolites > Cosmopolites sordidus. The sequence continues at coordinate 176,055 of JARFXV010000100.1, read as the reverse complement.
GTTTTATACATATTTATTATTTATAAAATAATACAAAAAAAACTATTGATCATTTTTCGACATAGTCTCCTCCACGCTCTACACATTTTTTTCTCAGCGGTTTGGAAGCTTGTAATTTCCTTGCTCGTAGAAACTTTGAGTTTGGGTCATCAGCCAATTGCGCACGAAACCATCAACATCTTGGTCGTTGTCGAATCGTACCCCTCCAAGAGCATCTTTCAAGGGCGCAAACAAAAAATAATCACATGGTGACAAATCTGGACTGTATGGAAGGTGTACACGGGATTCCCAATGCATATTCTCCAGTTTTTCCTTCGTCAAAACCGAATCCATCGGGCACAGATTTTATTGAAGCCAAGATGATTTCTGATGATTGTTTGAGCACTTCCAAAGCTAATACCCACCTTTAAAGCGATTTCATAAATAGTGAGCCACCGGTCAGCTTCGATAACACTTCGCACAGCACCAATGTCGTCAACAGTGATACTTGACCTGGGACGTCGATTATGACTTACATATACCACACTTTCTCGTCCACTCTTAAACTTCTTGGCCCAACGAAACACTTGGGTCTTAGACTGAACCTTCAATCGAGTATTATAACCCGTTGCGCAATGGACTGTGGAACCTGTTGCTTGCTCATGGCTGCTTTTTACAAAAGAACTGAGTGAAACAGCTGACTGAGCCATTCCTAATGCAACGACCTACACTGACAGCCCGTTCGTGATTGGCTGAGGAAAGTAATTCGAAAATTCCGGTTTATATTTGATTTACCCTCGTATAATCCTTGACCGCTCTGTTATTGCTGTTAATGCATCTAACTGGCGTGTGCTAAACAGTGGTATTTATTGAAATAGTGCATACGAAATTACCAGACATATAAATAATGTACTGTTGGGAACGCTTATTGCAGAGACCGGTTTAACTCCGTCTATTCCAACGGTAGTAAACAACGCCTTCAATGTTTCGTAACAAGTTCCAACATTTCAACTCATTCAACGATCATAAATAATGTATAATCGAACAAACAAAAACTTATTTTATGAACTTTTTACTTTATGTTACCTGCCGTTGAGCTCATATTGTTATTGCCCGGAACATATAGGGAATTTGTTAATAGTTATAAGTGAAATCCGACAAAAATTGGAAAAATGCCAATAACAGTTGCGTTTCTCATTGAAAATATATGTTAACAACAATGTTGTTTTTATCTCACAACCAAATAAATTTTATCTACAAGTTCGGAGTAGGTTATTTTTGAAAGCGCTAATCTAAAAATATCTATACATGTTTAAATTAAAATCCTGAAAAAAGACTAACATTCTAAAAATTGCGAAGTAGGTTACTAATTGTAATAAATTATTTTGTTCTTCCTGTTGGTTTTTGGGGACAGGAACAAATACACTGACAAAAATAGGACAGATGTTTCTAAGGTCGTTCCAACATTTTGTCACATTATTACATATATTTTCGTGACCGTTTAATATTATTATTATTATTTTTTATTTATTGGAATGTTCGGTCAATTAATAAATTATAATGTTTTTGTTGTTTTGTTATCGTTTCAGTTTAATAACAAACCATCTTCAGAACAACTCTACAATATATCTTATTTTTATAAAAAATACCAATTTATATCTAAAAATCTACCAACAATTAATTAATTAAACAATTAATTTCCTAAACTTTTTAAATAAAATATGACATTTTTTTTCAATTTTCAATTGACATGTCAGGCTTTGATATATTTACCTTTATATTTTTTGTTTCTTATTATAACCTAACAATTTTGAATTTTTCACGTGTAATGATATTAGATGCAAATATATATGTATATATATATATATACATATATATATATATATATATATATATATATATATATATATATATATATATATATATATATATATATATATATATATAAAACAAATAATACCATTAATTTTTGCGTGAATAATATCCATTGCATTGCGTGAACAACTTTTGTTAAGTTTGGCTCATTTTGAAGGACCCATACAGTCGACTGCTGTTTACTTTCGGGTTCATATGCATAGATCCAAGATTGGTCACCTGTGTAGATGTTATACACGGCTTTTGACGCACCACAATTGTATTTTTTGGGCATTTCTTTACACCAATCGACACGAGCCTTTTTTTCCAAAGCACACAAATCTTTTATCTTTTTCACGGCAAAATGTTCATGTAAAATCTTGTGTATACTTGTCATACTAATGTCCAGAGATGTCTCAATCTCACGTTATGTCACATGAAGACCTTGCTTTATCAATTCGCGCACAATATCGATGTTTTCTGACAAAACAACCGATTTTGGACGATCTTCTTTAAATTCGTCGGTGAGTGAACGATGATACGAATCATTTACCAAGTCTGTTAATACGAAATTGGAATTTGCCCATAGATTGCCCTAGCTGTCAATGGAGATACTGTTAAACCGCGTCATTTCCTTGTTGACATCTGACATACATTTTCAACTCACAACAATGGAAGTTTCATACAACAGCATAGTTTGTAATAACGTTGAACATGTCGAATTTTGTGCCTGGAAACTACGATTTGCGGACAGCATTTTTGACATGATTTTCTGTTACCATTTGAAGAAAACTGCTGCAGAGTGGCATCGAAAGCTTGTCGAAGCTTAGGATGGGCATGCTCTTGGAAAATCACAGCGCTTTGAGCGGTTTAAAAAATCAAAAGTGCTGACTTTAACGTGAGAAACGAAGAACGTGAAAGACCACCGAAAAAATTTGAAGACAGCGAATTGCAAACATTGTTGGATGAGGATGACGCTCAAACGAAACAACAATTCGTGGATCAGTTAAATGTAATACGGCAAGCTGTCTTTATACGTTCGAAAGCCTTGGGAAAGATCCAGAAGATGGAAAAATGGGTTCCACATGAACTGAATGAAAGAATGCAGGAAAATCGAAAAACCACGTGCGAAATGTTGCTCGCCAGGTACAAAACAGTCATTTCTCTATCAAATTGTGACTGGCGATGAAAAGTGGATATATATATTGAGAATCCTAAGCGTAAAAGATCATAAAAGATCATGGATAACTCCAGGCGAACCATCGATATCCATTGCAAGACCAAATCTCTATGGACGGAAGACAATGCTCTGTGTTTGGTGGGATCAGAAGGGTGTGATCTATTATGAGCTGCTAAAACCTGGAGAAACTGTTAATACTGAACGCTATCGACAACAGATGATTAGAATATTAAAAAAGGCAACACAAAGTGATTTTGCTGCATGATAATGCACCATCACACACAGCAAAACTGGTCAAGGAAACGATTGAGACGTTTAGTTTGGAAATACTTTCACATGCGGCTTACCCACTAGACTTGGTTTCGTCCGATTACTACTTATTTGCATCTATGCGACATGCACTTGCTGAAAAAGCTTCACTTCTTACGAAAATGGCTCGATGACTGGTTTGCCTCAAAAGAGCAACAGTTTTTTGGCTTGGCATCCATACATTGTCAGACAGGTAGGAAAAATGTATAGCTAGCGATGGACAATATTTTAAATAAAATACTTTTTCAATAAAATATCATTTTCATACAATAAACATGTATTTTCTATAGAAAAATTCCGGTTTCGTATTTACATACCTGCTAAATGTTTGTGTTTTTTCCAGTATTTTTTTTGTATGTCTCACCTTCCTATGTCTTGTATCCAACTTTGTTGTCGAAGGTAATCCCTTCAATTCTTTCGTATAATGTTTTCCCGTGAATGCTTATTATTTTTATTTCAACCGTTCGCATCACTAGCTGTGTCGTCTTGGAAATGCTTAGTCTTGTTTCAGCCGCATATGGTCTAATTGCTCATTAATATATTCTTATTTTACTGTCTGTGTTGAGATATTTGTTCCTCCATACGATGCTTTCATCATTTGTTATCTAACTTCATTCTGTAGATTTCCAAAACTTATTATTTCAGCTCCTAGATATTTAAAGTGGTTTGCTTGCTTTATAATCTTCTGGTCGATCTCTAATTTGCATCTTATCGGCTCTTTGTGTGTTACTAGACATTTGGTTTTATCTGTGTTAATGGTCATATTTTATTGTTTTGCTGTTTGATTAAAGGGCTAAGGTAGTCTCTGCAGGTTGTCTTCAGCAATAAGCACCGCATCATAAATGTAGCAAACAATATTGAAATAAGTGTTTTCCATCTTGTAGCCTGCTGCTTTAGATAGATTTTCAATTATTTTGCCTATAATCATGTTGGAATATAAATGGACAAAGTGAATCGACTTGCCTTATTCCTGTGCATATTTTCAGTTCTTGGTGCACCACTTTTCGTCTCTTGGTTTGTAAGATTCATCGAGGATCACCTGGCGATTAGTAGAGACTCTGAAAGAAGGTCGGAGGAATGATTTATTCTAGCATGCTTGTTTTAGCATATGCCCAAAATATTTTGAACTACATTTTCAGAATTTCCATTGCACATCTGTACAAGTCATACCAAAATATATCAATTTACTAGTAGTTCTAAGTGATAACTATTTGAAAAATATTGACATAGTTTATTTCGGAATAAACAAATTTGATAGTCAAACTTCACAAAAGATAAACAAAAATGTGTGCCACTTTCTCTTCAGTGTATGACCAACCTATAGAATCACCATTGTTCTGAATATTTGAATGATAATCTTTTTCAATGTCTCGTATATGAGGGCGGAAAAAGAATAATTTATTGTCTTGACCTTTGGCAGTTAAATGCGTTGATAATTCGAGACGCTCACATTAGTAACCTCGTCTGAGACAATTCCGATGTATTATACAGGGTGTTTTCAAAGTTGAGTCATTTATTTTAACAGGTTGTAGAACTCGTAAACATAAATAATTTTACCAAAAATCATTTATATAAAAGTTGCAAAATTAAGAAGTTATTAACAGTTACAAAGTTTGAAAATAGATTTGACATTTTGATATTCTCAACCACTGCGTTGTAAACACATAAAGTATTTATTAACTGCTGATACTGGGTATGACTAGTTTTTTGTATTCTGTACGATATTTCTTTTGAATGCGATGTTCGATTTGACCAGTGGTAATAATTCCTTAATAGTGCGTGTTTATTTTTTGGATACTTTCTGCAATTAAAATGCCACACGTTTATGAAAACAATAAACTAGTGGACATAGTATTAACTTACGGGGACTGCCAACAAAATGCAGTCGTTTGTACGCGGGAAGGTTTCCTTTAAAAAATCATCCAGCTCCACGGATGTAAATTTAGTTACAAGACTTCGCGACACAGGGTACTTAAAGACACAAAGGAGGTCACGCTGGAAGGCCTCCTCCACATGAAATGGTAGAGACTGAGTAAGAAATTTTAGAAATTGTCGAAAACGAGCACTAGGTCTATAGCAAGTCAAGTTGACAAGGCAATAACACTTTTATCCCTATCATTATCAACAGGTATAAGCGTTACAACCCGAAGATTATCCTAGAAGAGTTGAATTTGGTCAGTGGCTTTTACATTAGTACAACACTAATGAAAATTTTACCAAATTTATTTTGGCTACCGAAGAGTTCACATTTACAAGAAATGGAGTAAATAATTTTCACAACATCCATGTTTTGGCAGTAGAAAATCCGCATGCTGTGAAAAGAACCCATTTTCTGTATTCATCAATGAAACCTATACATTTCTGGGCTGACGTAGTAAATAGCATGCTTATTGGGACTTTGTTTCTTCCAGGTTGTCCAAATCTTAGACAGAATATGTGGTTTCTACATTATGGAGTTCCGCCACATTTTAGACGAGAAGTTCACGAACATTTAAATAATGAATTTTCTAACAGATGAACCGCATTTCTACCTATTTTTTTGTCCTGAGCGCTCCCCGCGATTTTTTTCTGTGGGGCTATTTAAAAAAGTGAGTTTATCACAATGGAGAAGTAAATACTGTGGAAGAACTACAACACCGCATCGAAAACGCTTGTGATGTTATTCGTGGACACCGGAATTTTATTTCTGACGCCTGTAGACGCATGGGTACGCCGAGCAAGATTTTCTGCTAAACGAACAAACAATTTTGAACAATTTTTGTAACATGTATAATTTCTGTTTTTGTTATTCTGCAACTTTTATATAAATGATTTTTGCTAAGTTGACTTCTCTTTGCGAGTTCTACAACGTAGTGGCCGAGAATATCAAAACGTTCTGTTTTCAAATTTTGTGACTGTTAATAACTTATTTATTTTGCAACTTTTATATAAATGATTCAACTTTGAAAACACTCTGTAGATATCAGGAAACGAAAAAGTTTTAAATATGGCGAAATTACAAACATTCTAAGGTATTGTTTCATTAACAAATGTAATTAATAACTTTTACATAAACATGCAACGATTTTTATAGGGCGTTCTCTTATAAAGGGTTGTCCAATAAGAATGTGTGAGCTTTAAAATGAATGATTGAATTTTAAACCGATTGTTATGTTCGATTTAAAATGAGGCACAATGATAACTGCAAGTGATAATCCGGTAATTTGCATTTTATCTTAAAGAACAAATATTGGCACTACGTTTTGAAAATAATGTCGTTCAAATGTCCCCCTCGGCTTCATCTGGTGGAAAGCATTCTTCAAACCCAAGTTTCGATTACTCCTCCAAGCAAATCGCGTGATATAATTTCAATGGTGGCCTGAATGTTTCATTTAAGGTCAAGAATTGTTTGGGGTTTATGTATGTAAATTAGAAATTTAACACAACCCTACAAAAATAAACCAAGAGTGTGAAATCGCATGATCTTGGTGACCAGTTGATATTGCCATTTCGCGTCCAGGAAACTTGCAATAAATGGCAGAATTATTATCTATGTGGGATAATAGATGGATAACGTTATACCAAAAGGAACCAAGCGACTTTTTTAAACTTTTAAGTAATTTAGGTCTGAAGTTATTCTTTATTAAAAAATCAGGTATTAGTTATTATCAAAATACCAACAATGGATAAGACGCTACATTTTCGGTGTTATTTCATATCGGTTTTTCCAAATGAAATACTTTTTGCCAAAATAGATTTTTGATCATTTTGGCGCTTGCCTCTTTTTGGAAATTTGCCGTAAATGAAAGTTGGGTCTTTTTCATTATTCTTTATATATTTAAGAGATACAATAATTGAGTTTATTTAACTCAAAACACGTTTACTAATAATAACAATAATTAGGTATATTATGTTTATACATCGTCGCTGTCGTCTTGTATTTCAAAGTCCACAATTCGTCCAAATGCGTCCACATCATCCTCGAAGTTGCCTGATTGAAGGTTTTCATAGAAGCTTCTAACGTCTGCTGGAACAAGTGATATTAAACTCTTAATATCAACAAGTTTTTTTTGTCTGACGTAACTTTGCCTCTTGGATACAATATTTTCAGTTTTGGCAGAATAAAACACAACTCTGAAGGCTTTCTTCCTCTCAATTGTTTCTTTATATTTATATCTTTATATTCTTCTTCATGTATGCACTTCAAAAATATAGAATTGAATTACCAACTTACTTTACCGTACTAATTTGAATTACCTTTCCATTCAGCCAGCTAATTGTTGGGACATTTAAATCGGTTTTTCGATTCACAATGCTTTTTTCCAAGTCCTCTGGACTCAGAAAATTATTCCAAGTCCTCTGGACTCATTATATTATTATAATGATTTCTGAGACCCTAAAACGGCTTTAAGCATTAATACAATCTTAATGTTTCTATTCTGCGTGCCACATGAGTCAGACCATTCGGCAAATGTCTTTGTGCCAGAAGGCAAATGTTACTCAATGAATTCTTAAGACAATAACCAACTTCTTGCGGCCCTCTTTCGGCAATTCCCTCTTTCCACATGAAAAATATGGTGTGTTAGTAGACCCTGTATGTACCTCTTCATTATATACTGACAACTGCCTTTTATAATACACAATGTTTGTTTGTATTTTGGGCAGGTCTATTACTTTCTGCATATCATAAGTTACCACTTCAAAGGTTGGATTCTTGGTTGCTCTTTACATATCCTCTTTCATCATTTTTCGAGCTATTTCGCAGTCAGTACATGTTCGTTATATAAGTGAGTGTGTTATGTTTTTGTTTCATCGTCCACTGCATTTTTTATTTTAATATGAAATTCATCAGATATGTTACAGGTGTCTGTTTTCGGTGGTTTTCTTAAGCTGGGTCCACATCAATACAAATTTGCGTTGTGCGGGCTGTATGTGGTGTGCCTGCGCGGCAATGTAGACACTCTGACACATATAGTCACACACAAATATTGTCGCCCCACAGCACGCACACGAACCATCTGTTGTCCACCAGATAATTCAAACAAATTGTTCGAGTAAATTCAACACACACGCAGAATTTTATTGGTGTGGACCCAGCTTTAGCATTTGGTGGACCCAGCATTTGGTTTCGATTCGTCAGAGTTTTCGCCCAAAAATAATGTATACGTTATATCTAGTGTTAAATCCAAAGCTAAAAACTTACAAATGATACTTTACTGCATTTATAGTTTCTTCAGATAAAGGTTTACTGACTCTAACACCTAATCTTCCTCTCTCGTCTATAAGGTTTCCCATGAAAATATTTTTTAGAGTTGTATCGATTCTTTTAGTTGATATTTGAAAAGTCTGAATATAGAAATTTCTGCAAACAGTTTTGTTACTAAGTTGATAAGTGTGAGTCGTTTTTCTTTTATTACTTTCCCGATTTCTCTTTCTCTTGATACCTGTTTTATTGTAGCCCAGATAAATCCTGTTTGAGTGTTGTACGATTGCAGTTGCCTAAATTTAGAACAAAAGGAATCCGGAATTTTTCGTTACATTTTAGCGGGCAATTGCAGTGGAAATCGATTAATCTTTTTGGCTCAACATGTTTACATTTTACTGTATAGTGTCTTTTATTTGATTCTTTTAATAGTGTTCGTGTTTTAAATGTCTGACCAGGGAATTTTATTTTTCTGCCCTTCTTGAGTCTGCCTTTAAGCTACATACAAGCTCTTTCTCCCATCAATTCTTCGTTTCTTTGTTGTCTGTCTCTCTGTCACTTGTCAACTGTCAACTGAGATGAGTAAAATTTTTAAAACAAAACAATTCTATTGATTTCCTACCCATACAAGTAAAACTACTTGCAATACTTTCGTCGTCATTCTGAGATTCCAAAGTTATGCTACTGTCTTTTAAGGCCATGGATAATATTTTTTTACACCTATGACTCATTGTTTCTTATTTTAAAGACTAATCACAACACTAAACCCTCAAGCACACAGACGTAACCTTTATTGCAGGCGGTCATAAAAAAGTAGAGTTTCAGAAAGAAACAAGCGACAGGTTCATAAATATCTAAAAGGAAATATTGTCGCTTGGTCCTTTTGCCAATAGAGGTCGCCATATTCCATCTGACGGTTGCATCTTTTTGGGATAACTAAAATAACGTAGAAGTCGCTTGGTGCCAATAACTTGAAAAATTAGATTTTGTCGTTTGGTTCCTTTTGGGATAACGTTATCCAGATAATATAAATAGATCTTACAAGTTTCAGTAAGAAACTTTAATCTTATGATAATAATAATACTACATAAAATATGTAAACATTGTTTGTTGGTGGTAAGTTTTTCCTAATCTCTTTTATTTTGTTACAGATTTATACAAAATGACAGGCGAAGTATTGGGCGAAGGAGCATACGCAAGCGTGCAAACCTGCATCAGTTTGTACACTGAACAGGAGTTTGCAGTGAAGATAATCGAAAAAGTACCAGGGCATGCACGCGCACGCGTCTTCCGTGAGGTGGAGACCTTTTACTATTGTCAAGGTCATCCGCACATCATCCAATTGACCGAATTCTTCGAGGACGAGGAAAGATTCTATTTGGTTTTCGAGAAAGTACACGGCGGACCGTTACTGCGCCGCCTCCAGCAGCACCGATATTTTAGCGAGGCGGCCGCAGCGGAGGTGGTGCGCGAAGTGGCATCAGCCTTGGCTTTCATGCATGCCAAGGGAATCGCGCATCGCGATTTGAAGCCTGAAAATATCCTCTGCGTGCGATCCGATAGCCTGTGTCCAGTAAAAATCTGTGATTTGGACCTGGGGTCCGGCATCCGACTGCAAGCGGGAGCAGTCAGTCCATTGGCCACCCCGCAGTTGTTGACCCCAGTTGGAAGCGCCGAGTTTATGGCACCAGAAGTGGTGGACGCTTTCGTTGGTGACGCGGACACACAGGCCTACGACAAGCGTTGTGATTTATGGTCATTGGGTGTGCTGGCTTACATCCTTTTGTGCGGCTATCCGCCGTTCTACGGCCAGTGTGGAGCCGATTGTGGTTGGGAACGTGGCGACAGTTGCAACGCCTGCCAACAGTTATTGTTCCATAGTATCCAAGAGGGTCGTTACGACTTTCCTGACTCTGAGTGGGGTTCGATATCGCCAGAGGCCAAAGATCTGATCGCGCAGCTTCTGGTAAAAGACGCGCATCGTCGTCTGGGTGCCGAGCAAGTATTACAACATCCGTGGTTAAGATGTGCTAGCGCCGCTGCGCCTCTTGCAACTCCAGCTGTTTTGCGCAGACATGATTCCGCCCGCGAGCTTTCCCATTTCGCGGAGTCGGCGGCAGCGGTGCACCGCGTGGTGCAGCAGCATTTCAGTATGAATCTGGACTATCTACGACCGACTAGGGGCGGAGGATGTGCATCCTCCGCCCTGTTCGGCTTAAGTCCGCCAAGCGAGAGCCAGCTGATGCAGCGCCGTGTTAAAGGTCGCTCGCTGTACTTGCAGCCGCACCCGGCTACCACCGCCGCCGCCATCTCCAGTCCCAGCTGTTGAACGGGCGGGGCGCCCGCCCTTAAAACATCGCAAGGGCGCGTCCGCGGGCGTCCCCCTTCGACCGAGTGCAATTCGTATTCGCGAATCCCCTTTACTTTACACACTTACCCTTTTGTTACCTGTTTTTTTTGTAATTTAAACCTGAGGCGAAATTGAGAAGAGAATAGAAAATATATATATTATATATTTATTGGAGATTAATGAATAAATTTTCTATAAATTGTTGATTTATTTGATAATAATAATTGGATATTTTTGTAACGTTTACGATTGTCAAACAATCTTGTTTCTTGACCGGTTAGGAGACGGGCGGGTCCTCCGACGCGCCGCAGCGAACTGTTTGTTTCCTTTCGTACTGTTCCAGAAGGGGCGTGGGGCGGCGGTAGACCGCCTCCTCCCGCCCCAGGCCTAGACTAGACGCAGCGCTTGATTTTTGATACTTTTGTATGTTTGAGGCGGACTGTATGTTGCGCAGCCCGTCCGCGATTGTGATAATTAGTACGCATCTGACGGTGCGCCGTACCTGTAACAGATCAGTGAGAGGCGGGGGCTTCACACAACCCCCGAGCCCCATGTGAATATATTTAGGCGTTCCGTAATGCTCAACGTAGACCGCCTGGTCGGGAGATATATACACGTCCACACTGGGACTTTCCGCGACGATAAACCGGCTACCCCGCATTAAGCGGCGGTCGCCAGTTTGTCGACCGCGACTTCCAACACTCAGGGTTGTATTGATTGAGTGGGCGAGACCGGTCCTGTGCGGACCTGTCCGCGCAGCACGTGTGCACATCGAGAGAATGAGAGAGCGAATGCGAAACGTCCCTCAGTCCGTGGGTCCTTACAAAATCGAGAGTATTTTTTTTAAGTCGAGTGAAAAAGCATTTAACTGCCCGTTGGCGGCGACAGATCAACCGTTTTATACCAAAACATATTTTTTACGTTCATGGGTCATTCCGTGAGTGCCATTGTTTTCTACTTATTTTTTTCCCTTACAATTGCGTCTTTATATTTATCACATCACTCTGTAATAGTTTTGTTATTGTTAAAATATTTTTTTTGTCCACCATAAAACAGTGTATTGTAAACTTGGGAGAAAATAGTGATTGAAATTTCTGTACCAAGTGTGCTTTAATTTCTTATTAATAAAGACGGAATTTTTCTAACTTTTGTTTTTTATTTACTCTTTTCTATATCTTTACCTCCAGCTATAATTACTTACTTTATTTTAGATTTTGTATAACCTAAGAAGACCTTCGGTGTGAAACGCTAAACTCAAAGGGATTCACTACTAAACACCAAAGAACGTTTTTAAACTTCTCGATGCGCGTTTCGCTAACCATCTTGACATCGTCAGGAGCTGATTTAATCCGCTACAAGATTAAGTCATTCATCGATCAAACAAAGTTGATTAAATGTACTTCTGATGTTTGATGTTTTGTTATGCTTGTTATGCGTTCACCGTAAAGATTCTCATCAAGGCATAAGAGCATATCCGTTTAAGTGGGTTTAAGATTAATAAATATTTTAATATCTTTGAAACTTGAACACGAAAGTGAAATTTCTCAATTATCTGCTCTTTATTTAGCTTTTAACAATAGGAACAGTGGCGCGCCCAAGGGAGTGGGAACACGAAATAACAGGGCGACAATTTGCCAGATTATCCGTGTCACGAGGTGATGCGGAAATGAAATATGCTAAAATTATTGACCATGATTCTGAATACAATGTATTTTCTCCCAGCAACAACAATATTGGTATTCTATAAACAATTGGTCATTATATGTTTAAAAATAGTAATTAATGAAAATTAGGGGCTTCCAGAGAAGTCACAAAATTATTTTTAAATTTAAAAAATTATTAAAATCGCCATTTAGTGTAAACGCAAATAGAAAAATATTTAAATGCATCAGTCTCGCAAAAACACCTGAATAATGTTGGCCTAGATTAACCTACAGGTCGATTGCTTAAGTAATTAGTTCATAAATTATGCAATGTGGTGAAGAAACTCAAAAATTAAAAACAAACGGTGAGCAGATCGGTGAGTTCCAAAAATACATTAAGCTAGAAATGTCAGTAAAATCATAAATTTTAAACCTCTCTTTCTTTCAAATAACTCTGACCTTAAAACGGGTAAATTAATTATATTTTTCAATTTTCGAACGGAAATAGAAAAGCAAGCTAAGTTCTCTAGTAAGAGTATCAAAAATTTTAAACGTAATAACGGCAAAACTAAAATGTAAATGTCACTCGTAGACTATAGTGTTCAGTACATTATGTTAATTCATTTCATCTGCATCGAACATTCACGAATTTGGTTCTAAAGAAGTCGGAGGGCTAAAATTCATGATTCATGTCCTTCTGGATGTTCATTGGGGTTTTAACATAAAGTTAGCTCAAACTCCCAAATAAAACAACACAAAGTTAGTTTAACCTAAAATAGCTCAAACTTTAATTTTAGTCATTTTTCCCAAAACGTAAAAACCAGTTTGCCTTACTCGATCGCCACAAACAAGAAACTAAGCGTACGTATCTGAAACGCCATTTAATGAATCACACTTGGTAAATACTTTAATGTACTGTCATATTTCTGTCATTTGGAGAACTTTTCGAACCTTTACCACCCTAGTTAAATCCAACCTTAGAAAAAAAAATTAAAATGTAAGCTTGTGTCTACTGCGATGCACTTCTCTGCGTCTTAGGGTATGTTACATAATGATTTTATTCTTATGTCTTAAATTATAACCCTATCATTCTGAAAACTTACTTTCATGCACTACCTAAAAGATACTCACTCCTAAGTGTCTTAGTTTCTGTAGATACTTAAGAAATGATCTCTCTCGATCCATCGGCACAAACAATCTTATCCAGGAGACACATATTGATGAGAAGTTGAGCAATATCTGGAATTACTGAATGAGTGATAGGCCCATATTTTTTTGCAGTGATAAATGTGAATTATAAACAATATTTTCTTTCAACAAACCGGTGCGACCAGACACACATAGACATATATATAAATGGAATATAAATCCTTTTGGGTGTTCAGTGGGGTTAAAACATTTAGCATAAAGTTAGCCAGTGGCGACTCGTGAGGGAGGGCGTTGGGGTGCCGCCCCTCCAGGATTTATCACTGTAAACAAATTTTCAGAGCAAAACCCACCAGCGGATTTCAAAAGTTCAACAGTGATTCCATCTTCACCAGAAGCTTTGTTATTTTTAAGTCGCTTGATTTGCCTAATTACTTCATCTTCATTCAGTGGTAATGAATCTGGGTTTGTTTGTTTAGGGTTTAGTGTTGGTAATTTGTTTAAGGGCTCAAGACAGTTTAGTAGTTACTCAAAATATTTCGCAAGTTCCTTGCAATTGTCTTGGTTAGTTAGAGCTAATTATCCGTTTTTCTTTTGAAAGCAAAGACTTTGGGGTTGATAGCCTGTTAATTTAGTTTTAAAGGTTTTGTAAAAGTTTTGGATGTTATTTTTTTGGAAATCTTTTTCTATTTGATTAAGTTGATTGTTTTCATATTTTCTTTTAGTTTGTCTAATTAGCTTCAATGTTTCTTTTCTTACTTCCTGATGATGCTAACATGGTAAGCGAAACTCGGGTAGAGAAGTTCAAAAAAGTGATTTGGTGCTGAATAGTAAATCTGTTCGGGTTCAATACCTTAGGAAGTGAAGCGTATCCTCAAGTCAATAGACACAAACTAGCAGTATGTCAATCACAATATATACAATATTTTAGTTGGCCTTTACAAGGGCTGTCCAGAAAGTTCCACATTTATCAAGTATGATTCGTTAGATCGTGTGCTCCGAAGTTTCAGACGAGTACATTTAGTTTCTTGTTTGTAGCGATCGAGTAAGATAAACTGGTTTTTACATCTTGTGAAAAATTAATAAAATTGAAGTTTGAGCTACTTTGAGTTTCAGCTAACTTTATGTTTTTTTATTTGGGAGTTTGAGCTAACTTTATGTTAATTGGTTTAACCCCAATGAATACCCAAAAGGAGTTATTCAATTTTAAAGTATTCGTGCCCTTCATTTTCGACGGTAAAAAGTGATCTGGTGGCTCAACATAAACTTGTTAGTTCAGCGAAGATAATGAACGCTTCGGACGGCCAAGAACCGTCACCGATACGTAATTTAATAAAATGATCACCAAGTCAAAGTATGGGGGCTTGCTGACGTAAATATCCCCATAGACACTACATTTTACAGGATGTTTTGGGTTTGAAAAATATTTTCGCTGGGTACTGTACTTATCAGCAGTTTACTACACACGCAAACGCTTGGGTGATATTGAAGGTGTGAAAATTGGGTAGGTTAAATAAAACTTTAGTTTGATCACAATAGAACATTGTATATTCGCTAATATTTACAAAAGAAAAAGAAATAAATTATTTTCAACACAGTCCTATATCAATCTAGGTCGACCTGTTAGAAGCTTGTTCTTCCTTCAGCCAAAATAAGTAAACTTAACGAAGCACCTTGCGTTTTATCTTTAGAAACAAGTCCATTCAGTCGCGCACTCTCATATTCCAAATACTAGATCTGCGCATGCCCACTGTTGGCCTTGCTACTGAACTGAACTTGAACTGGTTGATCTGTACAGTTGCACCCAGGTCATTTTGAACGTCCTTCAGCTCATCGCCGTCAATGTACCCTCCGTGAATATCCAGGTACGCAAGGTTAACTAACTTTCTTAACTGCCTATAAAACCAAAGGCTCTTTAGCACAAAACCAAAGCATGTACTATTTTGAACTTACCCCAATGACTTATAGGGAATTAAATAACATCTAGATAAGGCCACAAAAGCTAAATCTTCTAATACTGTGATTTGTCGCACGGATTCACCGGTTATAGAGGTACAATCGGACAAATCCAGTTCCCTCAATCTTGGACAACTCAAAACCAGAGAAGCAACATCTAAAAATGAATGAATTAACTGACGAATATTGAAAATTACAATTAACGTACGTTTGTCTAAAAGGAGCTTCCGACAACCAGAGAAATTTAATCGATCCATACTAGATGGTAAACTTTCACAAATATACTCAATACAGTCTCCATTTAAGTAAGTCCATGCGATATTAAGTTCCCTTATTCTAAAAAAGAAGTAATTATATTAAAATAGTGCAAGTTATTAAAAACATTGTATCAGATACACAAGATAATAGGTCTCACAAAAATTGACCTATATCTCCAAAATAATCTATTACAAAACAGATATGCCAACTTTATATTTTTCAAATCAATCTGGCTCCATCTATATATTTTCTATCAAAATATACAATTCCAAAGAAACGTTTACTGTAAATTAATAAACGTGTTTACAATAGTTGTTGCAGTGTTATCTCAGAATTACAAAATAATATATTAAATATAAATATAAAGATCCTCACAATACAATCTTTACAATATACAATACAATACCATACAGCCTGTATGTCTAGATCCCACGCTAATATAATAAAAATACTAATCTACAATCCACAAAGCACTGCTTGTGTCTGGGTCAAACCCAAGAAAAGAAAATAGAAATTTGAGAAAAAGAAAAGAACCGTCACAACATTCAACACAGGCATTTACATTACATGAAATAAGAACAAATGGATGAAAAAGGACGCAACCTGACCCCTCATATATTAAGGCTCAAGAACAAGAGAAATCAATTCAACCATGCTCACAAACACCGACCTGAATGAGGCGCGCACAATTTTTTTAAATTTTTGCTTAAATGCTAGATAATGATGTTCTTCTTCACAATGTTATCTCTTATATTTTCCGGCTAAAGGTTAAATAACCGAGAGGTCAAGACGTAAGAGGACTTTCTCACTCCACTTCTGCTAGTAAATGGAATGTTTAAAATAGTTGTACCAGCCCTGTGTGCGTCATAATGAACGCGTTGCTTATATGTATACCCCAGAGAGTTAAAATCTTTATATAGGAAAACAGCTATCGCCACATAATATTGGCATTTCATAGGAAGAATTCGCGTCATAATAAAAAGTTCCCTACTCGGGTGGTCCCTCGGTTTGCTGCACATTATCCTTAGAAATATGTTTTGCATTATCTCAATCGACTCAAGCTGGCTGTTGTATGTGCCACCCAGGCAACAATTCCATATATTAAAACAGAATTAGCAAGAGCATAGTACATATGTCTTAATATATCAAATGACATACACTCTGATGCTTTCCTAAATTGGGCCATCACAACAAAGAGCCTTTTCTTTAAATTGAATATATGAGGTTTCCAAAAAAGTAGCTCATTCAAAGTAATACCAAGATACTTAACTGTAGCAGATTGTTTCACCTCTATACAATCAGATGCCTCTCTACAGTTTAAATGATGCCATTTAATAGTCTCATCAAAGTGCCAGGGTTTCTGTATTACAAAATTAAGCATCCTAGTCTTAACCATGTTAAAGAGCATTTTATTTCCAATAAACCAGCTTTTCAATATTTTCAAATCGGTTTGAATATGTTGCAGCACTTTTAATTTTGTATCCCCTGCGTATGGCAGGGCTGTGTCATCAGCAAATGTAATAATGTGGCCTTTTATTCTAAATAATATTGGGCCTAACTCGGTACCCTGAGGGACTCCACACAACACTGATCTCGCTTTTATACCCATTCACTTTAACAATCCGATTTCTTCCACATAAATAACTATGGAACCATTTGCAGATAGTTCCCCTTATCCCTAATGACTCCAGCTTTTCTATTAAAATAGAATGCGACACAGTATCAAACGCCTTACTAATATACAAAAATAATCCGCTTACATACATTAAGGTTTTTATACAAGTAACTGGTAAACCGAAACAAGGCTGGATTTGTTCCCAGACCCTTCTTAAATCCGTATTGAGTTTCTGCAAGAAACTATATTTTGTCTAAATAATTGTTTAACTGTTGTACTATTAATTTTTCAAAAATGTTTGATATCACCAGCAAAATCGCAAATAGGCCGATAACTCTCACAGATCGAACTGTTACCGCCTTTAAAAATTGGCACAAGCTCAGCTTTTTTAAATTGATTGGGATATTCTCCTGATGAAATTGATATATTAAACATGTAAGCCACTACTGGAGCAATCTGATTTTTAATATTTTTTAGCATTTGAGTTCCAAGCTCATCAGGCCCCGTACTCTTATTTGTATCTAATTGGCTGATAACATTTTTAACGGTATCGTGATGAACAGGAGTGACTGCAAATGAC
The DNA here is from genome assembly GCA_031761425.1 of Cosmopolites sordidus. Taxonomy (NCBI): domain Eukaryota; kingdom Metazoa; phylum Arthropoda; class Insecta; order Coleoptera; family Curculionidae; genus Cosmopolites; species Cosmopolites sordidus. The sequence continues at coordinate 158,003 of JARFXV010000100.1, read as the reverse complement.
TTCACCATATGCAGCAGGGAAGATCTCTCGCATTTTATGTATTGCTGCTCTTGTTCGACTTGATTTGTAACAGTCACAGGTACACCATCAAAATACTTGTGTACCCAATACACCAAAAAATGCTTCCAACACTTCTCCCCCCCTAAGATGGTTATGCCCTAGGCCATCGTACAAAGTAATCTCCTTACGTTTAGTCCTTCCTTGATCCACTGATTCATTGTCTACCAATTTGTTTCATGTTAAAGATTGTCTTTTTGATTAATCCACTTTCGATATAATTGCTCTCTGGTTCTAATACTATTAACTAAGCCATTGCTTATACATGGCTTCAATTTCCGTTTTTAGCATTTGGTTTATACTCCTCTGCGCAATCATTCAGAATGTCATTATATATTTCGTAAAATGCTCCGAGTTCACGTCACTATGTCGGTAAATGTCACACAAATCTACCTGACGTAACCGATCACACATTCTCTTACAATTAATATATAACTTCCTATAGTTCTAAAAGTCGGACTGCAAGATGGCATATGAAGGCTTGTCCATTTCGCGAAATAAAGTGTCTAGGAAACTTATCTAGCGCGGTCTTGTTGAAAGAAAACATTGTTTATGTTCACATTAATCGGTTCAGGTCAGAGATATTCTGTTAGCATATTCACCATCAACAGTAACATGATTTCCATCACCGTCTTCAAAAAAATAAGGTCCTATCACTCTTTCCGTCCAAAAATTGCACCAAAGAGTGACTTTCTGAGGATGAAGGGATAATCCTGAATCATTTGAAGAATGAATTTCATTGGCCCAATAATATGTCGTTGAATGTTGCAAAACGCTCAGTTATCTGATTAACGAATTGAAACCTCTGACAGGCATGTTGGGGCGTGGACTCTAACACCAATTCAATTTTGTGTCACGAATTAAGAATTTATCCGTACACACATAATATTACTTATATAGAGACTTGGAAAGTTTTCCCGTGTAATGCTTGGCATCAGCGTCTTCCATTTTTGAATACTTATTACTATTAGGAAATCCTTGTTCTGAGTATGCACCAATTATCGAAACACCATCGCAATAGTTTAACTTTCTGTATAAGATGTTTTATCTCAATTTTTATATAACTATAGTATGTAGTTAAATAAAACTTTTCATAACAGTAATGTATGTGGTATCATGGCAAATAGTTTTAGGGCAGGAGTCGGGCGGCTCGAACCTGTTACAGTGAAAGACCTTCTACAGAGCCTTCATTTAATCCTGTAATCCACGTCTCTAGTGATTTATTTAAAATTAGGAACTTTCATATTTTTATCTTGAATTATTTGAAGGTGGTATCATTTGTCACCAAAAATATTAAACTCGAAGAGATTTACCATTAAACACCAAATCCCTTTTTGAAACTTCTCGACGCTGGTTTGCTAAACATGTTAGCATCATCAGGAGATGATTTAATTTAATTCTTAAAACTAATAACATAAATAAACTAATGTTCTATTTATATGATGACCCTACCTATGAAGCGTGTAAAAATCATGAACTGTGAAATTTACTGAACGTTACATTAATAATTGAAAAAGTTGACTGAACGGAATAGGTCCTTCATACCGGTTCAGTTGCATGTTAGGCAACACAAGATTTTTCGTTTCACCCATATCTAATGTGGGTAATGTCTTCTTTAAATCTCGTTAATATGGATCTTTTTGTTTGCCCAATATACCTTCGATCACAATCTTGACAACTAATTTCGTAAATCCCCGACTTTTCATGCCGATCTACTTTATCCTTTGGATTACCCAAAACTTCTCTTAATTTATTATATGGTTTGTACACAACCTTAATGTCCACTTCTTTCAAAATGTTGTCTAGCAGTCGTATTAACTGGACATTAAACGCAATTAGCATGAATTTATTTTTGTTCTGATCCTTTTGAAAAGTCGAAGATTATTTCAATAATTTTCTAAACTTATGTTTTCTAATTAATTTATCTGCAATGTTCTTTTTATAACCGTTTACTTCGGATACCCCCCTAATTAATTTTATTTCTTTGTTATAATTATCATTGTCTAAAAGAAAGTTTAAAGTAAAAGTGTTTTTTCTAAAAATATCAAAATCTATCCTATTATTATCATTTCACTGACTAAAACATCCAGAAATGGTAAACTATCGTTTTTTTCGAGTTCATCGTGAATACTATGTTTTGAGATTTACTATTTAAGAGTTCTTAATAACATCATCTAAGTTTTCATTTTTTAAACCAAAAGTTGCAAAAAGTTCATCCACATATCTTAACCATACCTTCGAAAATTAACTGAATTCATCCTTCGCCTCGGATTCAAATTTACTCATGAATAAGTTAGCTAAGAACGGTGACAGAGGATTGCCTATTGCCGTTCTTTCTGGTTGTTCGTAAAGCCTGTTATTTAACTGAAAACAATTTTGCTTCATACATAATCTTGTTAAGGAGATGTATTCAGAAACAATTTTGTTATTAAAACCGTTTAACTCGAGTAACTCCCTCAGGTACTTCACTTCAAGGTATGTGGAATCGGTACACTCGGAAACAACGATGATACGTCAGAGGAAACGAAGACCAACATACAACTTGACAAAATGGTTAACAAAGGAATTTGAAAATCTACCAAACCAATTACCTTCCTGTTCTATGATAAGCTCAACAAAATTCATAGAAAAAGTCAAAAATACTCATTTACAGGAGTACTGTAAGGAGAGATTTACAGGTCTTGGTTGAAATACCTGAGGTTCCTTGAAGTACCTGAAGGAGTTACTCGATTTAAACGGTTTTAATAACAAGATTGTTTCTGAGTACATCTCCTTAACAAGATTATGTATGAAGCAAAATTGTTTTCAGCTTAATAACAGGTTTTTACGAACAACAAGAAGGAACGGCAATGGGCAATCGTCTGTCACTGTTCTTAGCCAACTTATTTATGAGCAAATTTGAATCCGAGGCGAAGGATGAACTCAGTTACTTTCCAAAGGTATGGTTAAGATAACGTAGATGGCGTTTTTGCAATTTTCGATTTAAAACATGAAAACTTAGATGATTTTTTTAAGAACTTAGATAGTAAATCCCAAAACATATTATTCAGGCATTAACTCGAAAACAACGATAGTTTACCATTTCTGGATGTTTTAGTCAGTAGAAACAATAAAAATAGGTTACATTTTGATATTTTTAGAAAAAAAAACCACCACTTCAATATACATTTCTAATAATTCCAATCATAGCTTCCAAAATGAGATGGCTATTTTAAATTTTATAGTAAATATATTAATCAATTTTCCTTTAAACAAAGATAATTATAATAAAGAATTAAAATTAATTAGGGGTGTATCCGAAATAAACGGTTATAATAAGAGCATTGTAGATAAATTAATTAGAAAACATAAGTTTAGAAAATTATTGGAAGAATTTTTCTACTTTTCAAAAGGATCAGAACTTTGATGCCCAATTAACAAGAGGGCTAGACAAAAGTTTGAAAAAAGTGGACATTAAGATTGTACAAACCATAAAATAAATTAAGAGATGTTTGGGTAGTGCAAAGAATAAAGTAGATCAGCATGAAAAGTCGGGGATTTGCCAAATTAGTTGTCAAGATTGTGATCGAAGGTATATTGAGCAAACAAAAAGATCCATATTAACGAGATTTAAAGAACACATTGCCCACATTAGATATGGAAGAAATGAAAAATCTTATGTTGCCGAACATGGCCACAATATAGATATTAGAAATTTAAGACTGGTAAAAAGTGTAAATAATAATAGGGCTTTAGATGCATATGAAAACATTCGAATAGAAAAATTAAAGAAAACCACGAACCGGGATAAAGGACCTATTCCGTTCAGTCAACTTTTTCAATTATTAATGTAAGGCTCAGTAAACTTCACGGTTCATGATTTTTACACGCTTCATTAGGTAGGGTTATCATATAAATAGAATATAGTTTAGTTTTTAGAATTAGATTAAATTATCTCTTGATGATGCTAACATGGTTAGCGAAATGTGCGTCGAGGTTTCAAAAAGGAACCTCCTGTTGGTGGTTAGTGGTAAATCTTTTCGAGTTTAGGGTTTCACACCGAAGGTTTCAGTAGAAGAATTGACCAAAAATATTACTAAAACTACCTAAGCAACAAAAAAAATGTTAAAAGCACCTCTAAACACATTTGAAACACCCTTTGTATTTCATTATTATTTTCCATAAATAATCTACGACTTGCACCTCTCTTCTTTTTTCGTTCCATCGCATCTGCTCTCACTGAGCTATTTCAACATTTTTTTACTTTAGTTTCAAAACATTGTAGGACTAGACAAATGTTATCTTTATTTTCATTATTAATACTAAACTGTATATATAATTCAAAGACAAAAGTATTTATAAAAAGTAAAAAAAACACAATGAACGTATGTCGTAGTTTAAGAACATCAGTGATTTCGTATTAATCACTATTAACTTGTTGTGTTGATTGTCCAGATTTATAGGTTTCATGGGTTTGCAGATTAAATGAAGGCGCTGTGTATGCAAATAATCTTATACTGGTATCCTGTGGTAAAGATGAACTGCAAAGAAACTATCTGAATATGAAATGAGAATCAACTTTAAAAGGTCAGGAATCATGGTTGTTACAAGACAAGAAGCAGATATATAAATTATCACAGATGGACACAAAATCAATTCAACACAAATTTTGAAATATCTCATAACAGCTTTAGAAAAAAAGGAGAACATCAAGACAAACATAAATAATTGAATTATGGCAACCTCCAAATTTTTTAATGCTCTGAAATTGGTATTCCTGAATAAGAGAAGTCAGTAAAAACACCAACTTAAGGATCTATGAAGTAGTCTTTGTCCCAATTCTAATATATGAAACTTAGACTCTTGGTACTATGTATTGGGTTTTTTCCGGGAGTACATCCGGTTATCGGGTTGGTCCCTGTCGGGAGCTTGCAGACGTTTCGCCAAAATCTCATTTGGCATCTTCGGTGCTTACTGTCGCGAGGTTCGTGACTGTCACGATATATATATATATATATATATATATATATATATATATATATATATATATATATATATACATATACAACATATATGTATATGTTGTATATGTTATTTACACACTGGCAAGAAGCCCCGACTTTAAAGTGATATTGTTTTTGAAACAAAACGGCTACTATTTACTTAACTTTCAAATTATATTTATAAAAATAAATATATTGTTTAACACATAATCAAATCAATTTGTTTAAAAATCCTATATAAATACAGCAAATTAAATTGAAACACTGTTCTATTAAATGATTGCAGATACAAATATTTTATATTTTATATTATTATATATTTACAAATATTTTAATAAATTATTAAGTAATGAAAAATTCTTAGAAAATCAATCATATTTCTAATGTTTATATATAGAGAAATATACTGTGACCCCATTTAATTTTGTTTTGTAAATATGAGTTCTTGTCATCAGTGTTGAAAATATTAAAAAAAACATTGTACTTACTGTCTACAATTTGTCAGTAAGTATTTAAGCCCATCCTCTTGCATTCCAGTGCACATAGCAAAATTTATTACTTCAATGTCTCTATTTGCTGATAATGCTATTAACACATCATCACTTACAGGTACATTTTCTAAGCTTACTTTCTTCAGTCTTCTGCATTTATTAAAGAGCATGACCAAGCTGTCAAGTGATATGTGAGCCATACTTAAATCTAAATATATTAGACGAGATCGAAAGTCAGGAGTGTGGGCCTTGCACCCTGGTAAAATTGGCTTGTGGATTATCTGAAAATAAACCAAACCAATTTAACATATAAATTTAATGAATAGTTGTGGAAAATTACCTCGGAACGAGCTAGTCTTAAAACAACTACTTGTTTGCTTAAAATTTTACCCAATTCGCCAGCAGCTAAATGTTTATTTGATACATCCATTCGTGTCCAAAGACTTTCATCCTGGGTCAATCTGTGAAATCTTCGGCAAACCAAGGAAATATCCCCCAAGTAACTTTTTGGTAACCATCTAAATATGTGTAAAATCACCTCATCTGATAGCATATCAAAATAATCTAAAAAATCATTTATTTCTTGCATCTGAACACAACAGAACTAATGGATAAATACTTACTAGTTTTATCAGTAGGTTTAATAGTTGTTTTATTGAACAAATTATCCCACTCTCCATTAGATAACTTATCTAATGATTCTTTGGTTAAAGTTGATTCTAATATAGACAACTAAAAAATGTTACATTTAACATATAAACATATCATCACTAATAACTCCTTGGCTCAGAACATGGAATCTTACTTGTTTTCCTCTACTATTTGGTGTCATAGATGCACAAGACACATCAATTCCAACACCTTCAGTTTTATTAAATATAGAGTCATCTTCAGTTACTACATCATCAGAATCACAATCCAATCTTCCAATGCCATGATCATATATCTCATGTAACACTAGTTCTTTATTACTTAAAAGCCATAAGTTACTTTTATTCGAATCATCTAAAGGTTCGTCGAACCGAGCACGTTTACTAAAAATAGATTTTTTCCCTAATACTGAATAAAAATATAGAAAGGTAAGAGCTTACCGTGCAGGTGAATGATCAACGTTTACATCCACTGGTTGTAATACACCCTGACGCGACATATTTTATGTAAATATGATAATAATTCTTTACATGATATTTCCCTCCAAGAATCAAAAAAACAATATAAATTTGACAACCAGGTAATTGATCAACTTGACAAATAATGTACTAGAAGGGCCTAACTTCATTTTAAAAATTTTGCGTGCTAATGCCTACAAATTATCATAGTTTGAAGTTTGAGTGTAGTAGAATTATCAACCAACCTTAAATTATAACATAACCTTAAAAATGTCTAGAATATTATCAAAATTTTTCCGCAAAATAAACACTAACATAGTGTCTAATTTCACTATTTTAAATGTACAGGTATTATTTAGGGAGTATTTATTTGCAGATATATTCAAAATTATATCTTAAGTACTTATACAATAGTTTTTCTATCATTTTAGGCCAAGCTACCAACAGCCCCACTTGGTAAATTAAGATATTATTCACAGAAACTTCCCCCTAAAATTGCTCGTGATATAAGTAAAGGCATTGGGCCTATAACATGGCGCAATTTAGCCATTACAACAGGATTGGGTGCAACTCTTTTAGCTTTTATGCTATATGTAAAAAAAGAAAAAGAAGCAGGTGAGTTATAGCTCTGATATATCTAAACAACCTTAAAATATTTCTTTTAAATCCTTAGCGATGGATAAGGAAAGAAAAAGAATGCTAGGTAAAGCTTCTATTGGTGGAAAATTTGAACTTGTAGACAGTACAGGAAAACTAAGAAAAAGTGAAGATTTTCTTGGTCAATGGTTATTAATATATTTTGGTTTTACTCACTGCCCAGATATATGCCCAGATGAGTTAGAGAAGATGTCTGCTGTCATAGATTCTTTAGGTAATTTACTATTATTTAAACTACAATAAAATAATTGCTACTATCCATATTTTAGACAAAGAAGAAAATATTCCTAAAATTCAACCAGTGTTTATATCAGTTGATCCAAATAGAGACACTCCTGAATTAGTAGGGAAATACTGTAAAGAATTTAGTCCAAAATTACTTGGATTGACTGGTAGTGAAGAACAAGTGGCTAAAGCATGTAAAGCTTATAGAGTTTATTTCAGTGCAGGTCCTAAAGATAAAGATAAAGATTATATTGTATGTATTCATAGTATTATTTATAATAATTGGCAATTTAGAACAATTATTGTTTAAGGTGGACCACACGATAATTATGTACTTAGTAAACCCAGATGGTGAATTTGTAGATTATTATGGACAAAACAGGACATCCTCTGAGGTAGCAACATCAATTAAGATCCACATTTCCAAACATAATTACAATAAAAACAGTTGGTTTTCTTAAAAAAATATGAAATTGTTAGTTATTTCCTTTTTACATTTTTTTGTTTCTTATAATTACATATTGACCAATGCAAAGCATTTAATTTTTTAGCCTTGATTGTAAAACAGTATTTATATTAATTCACAAATAAATAGCTTTATGGTGTTAATGGTTTGGTGTTTTATTATAAATACTTCATCCTGTCTATTTTATTAAACAGTATAGATAGTGTAGCTGTCTGAATGTAACAATGAAATTTTTTAGCACTGTTTTATTATTAGCATTTTTTATTCATAATGGATACTGTGTTGTATGTATTGATGATTAATTTAAAATAAATTTGATAAAATAGTTTCTAGATGTCAGATGCTCAAATGAAAGCAGCTAAGAGACTTGTCAGAAATGCTTGTATACCTAAAGCAAAGGTAACTGAAGGTTAGTAATGTATTTTTTCTTATAATAATAATAATTTACCATAAAGTAAAACTACAGTTTTATTCAATTTTGACTGTTTTATATATATATATATATATATATATATATATATATATATATATATATATATATATATATATATATATATATATATATATATACAATATTGCTATGCTATATTATAATCAATTATCGTTATAATAATTGACATTTTCAACTTTTACTTTATGAAAATAGATTGTATATTAGTATAAAATCAACATTTTTTGATTTGCACATATTAATGCACACGTTTGATTTACACATATTAATATATGTTTTGTGCAAATCAAATAAAAGTGTTGATTTTATACTAATATACAATCTATTTTCATCAAGTAAAAGTTGAAAATGTCAATTATTATAACGATAATTGATTATAATATAGCATAGCAATATTGTCCAACAGTTTAAACTATACAGGATGAAAATTAAACATACAAACAATGCATAATACACTAATCTAAAATATAAAGTTAAGTAATGGCTTTATGGTGGCTTCTCCCAATAATATATACTTTTACATATGCTAACTAACTATATTATGCCAACATAATTTAAGTAACCAAACAGAAAAGAGTTCAAGACACATCTTGAGCAACTAAACCGCCTGCATATATTTGATTATGCTTGCAAATTTTCTCCTGAGATGAAAAGACTATAATTGAAACTCATTAGGTTTGAAATAACTGAAAATATATTTAGGTTATCCACGAAAAGAAGCTTTTCGCAGTCAAGATATGCAGTAAGGTCATTAATAAATCAGAGAAACAACGTAGGACCAAGATTTGATCTTTGTGAAACATCAGATGTTGCCATATATTCTGCAGATTTAAAGCTACCATACGAAACGAATTGCCTTCTTTGAGTCAAATATGATCTCACTAGTGTCAAAGACGAACGACTGAACTCAGAAAGCTGTCGTACCAAGAGAAAATGATCTAACTTGTTAAAGGCTTTTGTAAAATCTGTATAGACCATAACCATTTGCTTTCTTTTATCAACATGCTTAGAAATGAATTGGGTAAAAAGAACTAAATTAGAAATAGCGAATAGCAGAAAAAAAAATTCCTTCCACTACTCAGGCCATGACATAACCTTTTCGGCGAAAGCCATTTGTGGAGAGTATTATTTAATCTTGACGAGTCTTTTCTCTCTTTTTATCAGAGCAGGTGGTCTCCCAGTTGATGATTCCATATCTGTCACCCCAATCTTGGTAACTAATTTTATAAACCACGAACTTTCTATATTTGTCCACTTTCTTCAAGATTTATTTCTAATTTTGTAAATATTCTTTACTTTGATTTTTTTGGAGACTGTATCTATTTTTCGTGGACATCAGAGGGCATTGCTATTTATTTTGCTCCATATGAAAAGTCCATTGTTGTTTTATTATCTGTGTATTGTATTTTAAGGAAGAAATTAGGCATGTATTAATATTTTAGAGGTAGTTGAGGGAATACAGGCTGGAAACTGGGACTTGGATAAACATGGCAGGGTAAAACATGTGATATATTTCTGTATATAATATATATATATATATGTGCTTTGTAGTGCTATCTCCAATGCGTAATGAACTTTTATAAATTGGTAAGTCATTCATTGTTTTTTAATCATATATAATAGATAGATATGTTTTTAAGCAAAAGCCTGATAATTCATTAGATTGGGAGACAGGAATCAAAATGATGGAAGCCCAAGCCCCACCATCTCTGGCTCCACATGGGATCAACAGCATGAATCAATGTAAAGATGCAGGTGAGATTAATATAAAATTAAAAATACTACTGAAACTGAATACTAGTACAGTTCCTATAAAACGGAAACTATTATTTTCTCCCTCTGATCAATTTTTAACCTAATTCACTTTCACTTTTAATAATGGACTTGAGATATAGTATTTAAAATGTGTACGAAATTATCGTGTATTAAATGTATCCATTCGAAGTATTGGAACTTTATCTGAGGAAGTTGGATGGAAAATCCATATATCACTTGTCCCGAAATATTCTTCTTGGTGCTATTCTAGTGGTGAGACAGCCCGTCAGTGAGCCTTGACCTCCAGCAATCTTTGCCTTCACTTGCCAATTTTTGAGATGCACTACTTATTCAGCATATCTTTCTTACATTGTTCTGCCACCGTGTCTTTGGTATACATTTCCTTCCGTTATCCACTATTCGTTCCTTCTCTATTCACCTAGGTATTCGACATCTTGACATTCTTACCACTTGCCCCGTCGATGTGAGTTCGTGCATCCTCTCATAGTCTACAATATCCAGATCTTTGTATAATAGCTCGAGTTTGAAGTTATATCTGATTGTCTAATTTCCATTATAATTCGTAGCACTTGATCAGACTGCTGAGATATCACGTCGAATAAGCTTTAGCTGGGCAGCCTTTCGGAAACAGCCATATAACGAAGAACTCGAATATGCCTACAATCCTAAAACGAAAACCTTACAAAACATACTCTCAATTACGGTTTAGAGGTGATAATATTGAAGAAGAAGTGACGAATATGATTAAGAAGTCTAAGGTCCATGGTTGATGTTAGTCTCCGCGAAAAAATTCCGTCAAATTAGACTAAGCACAAAAATACGTGCAAGATTAAGAATGTTAGGAATAAAGCGGCGATGAGCTGGACATGTATCTTGTCAGTCGGCAGCCGGATCATTCCAATGATCCGTTTATAATGTGGAGACTAAGACTAACTAACACATAAGACTAACCACATGAAGCAGAGTGAGATTGCAGAAAAGATGGACAGACGACATAGAGCAAGTAGGGGGAAAAGGATGGGTTCAGACTGCCCAAAATAAAGACAAATGAAGGGAGATTGAAGAGGCTTTTGTTCAACAATGGATAGACCGGGGTTGATTCGATCGATTCATGTATTCTTCTGAATAGTCTTACTTCAAATATTGCAGGCATTTTTCCTCTTTCTTTGTGAGGGTCCACGTTCCACAGTCATAACTATACAGTAAGTCTGGATAAATTTAGAACAATCGATTACCATTAAATTCTAAATCGTTAATTATTGAACGCTGTTATTTGTTTACGTGGATAATGTTGTTATTAATTTCAGCACAAACATTGAATGATAAATGCATGGCAGCATATGAAATAGCTAAGTGCATATACGATCTTGACCCAGCGGTAAGGGAAACAACACTTTTAGTACATTACTTGACTATATTTTTTTCAGCAATACTTCTGGCCTTAACTACAAAGAACCTACATGACGAATATTAGTTACATTTTATTACATACAGAAAAACAATTACAGAGAGTATGAATATTCTATTGTCATTTTATTTTCCTTAACCCAAGTATTATTCAACTAGTATCCAGTTATAATAATCCCTAATATATCCCTTCTTTGAAAATTATTTTAAAATTGTCTGATACTACGAGCATTGTTAAAAAAATTCTTGTGGAATTTTTATGGAAAATGCGGAAGCCTGTCACCGGGTTTGGTTGTCGTGGGTTATCGTGGGTTACCGGGTTATGTCGTGGGTTATCGTGGTGAAATGGTACTAATTTTGGCCAGATCTGGGCGCGTAGCCTGAATAACACCCTTCAGTTGGTGCTGATAGTGAATCGTAACACTACTCGCTGATGGTTCTGCCTTTTACTAGCTAGTCTAAGAGCGCCACATCAAGGGAATCTAAGATAAAACCTTTTCGTTTTCTTTGACGCCCTTTTACCTACTCCCATTCACTGTTTAACATATTACTTGGTCTCTGATATGTGACATATCATTCAATAAGTTCACAGGAAAACTAATAAAACAACTTTTAGGCCAAATTTGACTTTATTCATCTACATAATTTCCTTCAAGAGCGATACATTGATTCCAACATTTCGATGCCTTTTTTTGTAGAACGATTTATCTTTGGCCTCAAAATAAGCTTCAGTTTCGACAATCACTGGAGCTAAATCGCCTTCCTTGAAGCTTTCTATTTAGAATTGTAAACACGCAGAAGTCGCTTGGAGCCAGATCCGGAGAATTCAGTGGATGGGGAAGCAATTCAAAATACAATTAATTCAATTTTGCCATTGTTGCGAGCAACTTGTGACAGGGTGCATTATCCCGATGAAAGAGCACTTCATTTGGTATCGTTTTTTCGCAATTTCTTTCTTCAAGCGCACTAATAATGCTATATAATATTCGCTATTGATGGTTCTTCCTTTGTCAAGGTAATCAATGAATAAAATACCTTTGCGCATCCAAAATTACGGATGCCAAAACCTTACCAGCCTACATTTGCGGTTTTGGTCGCTTTGAGCCGCTTTCGCCAGTTGCTGTCCACTCAGCTCACTGCCGATTAGGACTGTAGAGTGTAGTGATAGATTCATGTTTTATTCATTGTCGCATACCGAATGAAAAAAATCCTTATTGCGCTGAAACAACTCCAAATAGCACGCTGAATCGTCGACGCGTTGCTGTGTGATGTCTGCATTCTGATGTCTTTAAAGTGTCAGCTGTCGCACATAACTTCAATTTACGACCGGCCGAAACTATTTTTTGGGCTGTTTTTATGTTTTCTGGAATAACTGTCGAATTTTGTCGACCAGAGCGTTCAGCGTCATCAATATTTATACGGCCGCGTCTAAAATGAGAAAACCACTTCTCTACTATTTGTTTCGATGGAACAGAGTACGAATAACACTTGTTAAGCCATTGCTTTGCTTGAGCTGTATTTTTCCTATTAAAAAGCTTGTGAAGTAAACCTCAGATTGTATGACATTTTGACATTTATTTTATGAAGGTTACTACTAAAAATCATATGGATTTGTCAATAATGGCGCCATCTATATGTCAACTTATTGAGTGATATGTTAATAGTAAATCTAGGTTTCATAAAATTTAATACAATGTCCAAAAAACACCGCAGATTCTCTTTTTAATAAGACCATGAATAGCCTTGAGAAATGTTGGAGGTGACTGACCCCTGTTGACAATTTCGCGTACCTTTCAGTCAAAATCAATAGGAAAGAATCGTTTAAACTTTAATAAAACAAAACAAACTATTTTATAACAACTCGAATTTCAGTTTTATCCATGTTCACTAAATTTTAAAACTTGCTTACTATACTCGGTCATGCCAAACAAAAGAATGCGTCCCGAATTTCCCTGCACGCCATCTTATGAATCATACTTGACAAATATAGTCATTTGGTGGTACTTGTACCATCTCTATATCAAGATTTTCGTGCGACTCGACATTTTTTCGACAATTTGGTTTGTTGTGTTCCATCCTTCTTTATATTTTTTCACCGACGCTTCTGTTCATATTTCATAAGTGAACAAATCTTAAACATATACTTGGTTCATCTGAAAATATTACGATGTAAACCCTTTGATTTATAAAGGGTTATTCACTAAGAGCGCTAGAACTTTAAAATGAGGCACAATAATAACTACAAACGATAACCCGGTAATGTTTATTTTATCTTGAGGAACAAATAAGGGCATTGTGTTACGAAAATAATGTCGTCCAAATATCCCCCTCGACTTCGTCTGGTGGAATGTATTCTGGAGACCCAAATTTCGATTACTCTTTCCCACATATCATGTGGTATATTTTCAATGGTGGCCTAAACGTTTCGTTTATGGTCAAAAATTCTTCGGGATTTATTTCTGTAAACCAGAGCTTTAACATAACGCCACAAAAAATAATCCAAGGGCATGAAGGGCAAGGACCGCGTGATTTTGGTAGCCAGTTGACATTATCATTTCGTGAAATGAAGTGACAAGGAAACTTTCATTGCAATAAATCGATTATCTATGACGAGGTGTATGTATGAGTATTATGTATTATGACTATGTATTATGACAAGATGAGTGACACACCAACTTGTTGAAAGGAAACATCGTTTATTTCCACATTTATCAATTCAAGCCAAAGATATTCTGTTATCATTTTCGATAGCACTCACCATTAATACTAACATGATTTCCATCATCGTATTCAAAAAGACTACTTCAGGCCAAAAACTGCACTAAATAGTAACTTGATGAGGGTGAAGCGGTAACTCCTAAATCACTTGAAAATCTTCTCCAGCTGTTCACAAACATAAGATAATAGTTATGTTTGTTCACAAACCCAATAAATCAGAAGTGCGTTTCGTCAGAAAAGGTAATATTTCCTTGAAGTAGGGTTCGCTTTCCAACTTCCAATTTTTACACTCAAAAAACGAATCAATCATTGATTTTTTCAATAGGGAATCTAGTTACCTCTTTCACAATCCTCTTGAAATCCTAAAATGTATTTTCTTAAGCAAAAACAATAAAAATATATATATATATATATATATATATATATATATATATATATATATATATATATATATATATATATATATATATATACCCCTTTGTGGATCAGACCTTGACGTGGTAAAGGGGTTTGAGTAGGGCAATGAAGCTTTGAGCTATGCCGTCTGGAGTCTATGCTCCTGGGAGGGTCACCCCTGGCGGACAGGTCAAGGCGGAGGCCTCAGACTAACATGATCCAAAATCTGCCAACCCGCATTGGACCAGCGTGGCAGATTACGGTCTATACCTTCAACATGGTATTTCAATATGTTGAAATATGACAGTATAACCTCAAACACGGCCCTCATTCCCCGGAGGCCAAGGGGCAACTACCTACGGCAGCGGGAAGACCTGCCCCAAGGCAGAGGGTGCAGGCTGCCATTGAACTTTTGACATTGCAACGTTAAATATACGGACTATGAAAACAGAGGCCCGATTGCAAGAACTGTTAATCGAATTTGAGAACATACATTGGGATATTATTGGACTCTGTGAAACACGAAGAAAGGGTGAAGAGTTAATCAAACTGGAACCAACTGGACACGTACTCTACACTCGAGGTACGGAAAATGGCCGATGTGGCGGAATTGGATTCCTCATCAATCGAAAGCTGAAGGACAGTGTGGTAAAATTTATGAGCAATGGTTAGTTGCATGACCTGGAGGAAGCCCCACCCATCCCTTAGATCAGGATATATATATATATATATATATATATATATATATATATATATATATATATATATATATATATATATATATATATATATATATATATATATAGTCTAACTGTCGAAATGCTAAAAGCCGGTGGTCGGACTTTACATAAAACACTGGCAAAATATACTCAAAATGTCTCAAGAAACAAAAAGTTTCTGACCGTCCAATAAGCCTTCTATTAGTAATGAACAAAGTTTTCATCAAGATCATATCTAAAAGAATATTAAGAAGACGGAATGAAGCACAACCGACGAATACACCATGCCACTGTCCTTGGTTTTTATTGGCTACGAAAAGGTATTTGACTCCATCATAAAGCAGGCCATAATGGATGCATTGCTTGGCCAGGGGGTACAGAAAGCATATGTAAACCTACTAGGATCGATATACGATGAAGCAGCAGCGACAATTCACCTTGATGATCTTGAGGTTGAAATTAATGTAGAGCGAGGTATATGGCAGAGTAACGCAATATCGCCTATTATTTTCTCGGCCTGCCTTGAAGAAGTATTTCGTACTCTGGTTTGAGAACAGGATGGTTCAATATCGTGCTCCTTTCACAAGACCCAAAGGAGCTGCAAAGACGCATATAAGAGTTGCAAAGAGTTGGTGAACCATTTGGCTTAAAAATAGACCTGAAAAAGAGTCAGATTATGTTCAATAAATTTGCTGAGGGCAGAAGAATTTCAGTTTTAGGAAGGGATTTGGAGATTGTGGACCGCTTTATATATCTTGGGCAGAGGATTTCAATGGAGGGGATACCGCCCGGGAGGTGGAACGGCGTGTTAAATGTAGCTGGCAGGCTGAACATAATCTTTAAGAGCAAACTCCCACTTTACCTGAAAAGAAAAGTCTTCGACCAGTGCGTCCTGCCTTTATGACATACGGAAGTGAAACCTGGACACTCACATCACAATCAATTCAAAAACTTCGGGTAGCACAGAGGGGAATGGAAAGATGTATGCTTAGTATTATAAGACGAAACAGAAAGCCCTGCACATGAATCAGGGAACAAACGAAAGTGTGTGTCATCATTGGAAGAGTAAAGCAATTGAAATGGAGATTGATAGGCCATATAGCAAGGCGATGAGACAATAGATGGCGCAAGGCAATCCTGTAGTGGATACCGCTTGATCGTAAACGTCCGAGAAGACCGAAAGCACAATGGACTGATGACGTCGTTAAGTATATTGGACCCGAGTGGCAAACAAATGCCCAGGACCGTGAAAGTTGGAAGCATGGTGAAAGTAAAGCTAAAGTGGACTTCATCTTGCAGTGGATCGACACGGGCTGATGATGATGATGATGATGATGAACACCTAGATACTGGAAAGGAAAATACTGTGAAAAATACTTGAACGAGACAACAAAATATGAAGATAAGAGACTTGAAATAAATGAAGAATTGAGAGAAGAGAGGAATACCCCTACGCGGAGCTTAGGACTTATTGCCAGTACATGTTAATCTCATCCTTGTACTAGCCAAGGTCGTTAACATATTATCCGTCCGGTTTACTGATATTGAACTTTCTGTAATAAGACGATTTAAGATAGAATTGGTTATTGGTCTAACCCATCCGATCCTGATGGTGGGGCTGTCACCTTGAGGCCTTTAAGCATGCCTGTTTTATTTTCAGGATTTTTCTTTCCTTAGATAATAGGTTCCACTTTTGTAAATGGTTAGTGTCCGGTTTTGTGTCAGAAACTCACCATTGGAGTGACCCGTTCTGGAACGAAGTTGCCGGTATAGCGGCCATTCTCGCTTGAACTTGTAAGTACTGAACATGACACCAGCTTAGCACCGAGTATTTCCATCAACGTCCTTTGGTGTTCTCTTGATTATCCTTCTCCCTTATACACCATTCTTACTACAATTCATTTGGGATGCTAAACTTACATCCACGTGTATTTTTTTTAAGTAGGTAACAAAATATAAATACATTATTGAATTTTAAAGATTAATTAGCAAATGTATTATATTTTATTTACTTGTAATCATAGCAATCTATTTATACGTTACATATAAAAAATATTTTTACCCAATTTGAAATCATTTATTATTACTTTCCTACCTCAACTTTTGATAGTTTATAAACGTTATTATTTAATTTAATAAATAGCACCTAAAAATAGAATATATTTTTATAAAAGGTGAAACGTACCCTGGAGAAAAATATATTTCGACGGAGTGAAGCCACATGAAATTTATTGGGTGTAATTTTTTTTTTGCTACTTTAATAACCTTTCTGGCTCCGAGATATTATTGGATTTTGTACATAATACTCTGTTGGAGGGAGTTTAGCGTGTCGATATTGCGGTTGGTTTAATTAAGCGAAAGTGTCGCCATGCCAACAAAAATATGTATCCCTATTGTTACACGACTGCTAATTTATTATTTTTTTTAAAGTAAATTACACATTGCTAGAAGCATACTTTAGTAGAGTCGTTTGAAAATTCTCGATTTAATACAGAGATGACGTAATTGTAATCAAATAAATGGTTCGTTAGATGGCGTCCTGCGAAATTGCAGACCTGTGCGTATAGTTGCTTGTTCGTTCCGGTTCCGATTGAGCAAAAGTAAACAAGTTCTGACATTTTTTGAAAAGTTGATAAAACCAAGTTCCAGCTGTTAAAGTACTTTCATTTAAAGACTTAATCCCTAACCTACTTTAACCCTCTCTAACTAAGAGTTAGATTCCATACATTCTAAAGGATTTTTTCTTCGTTTTTGACTGCTGGATTTAAACGGGGTCGTACATACATCCATTGAAGATGATAGACTAAAATGGACAGAATCATCACAAAAATCTACAATGTAATATTAAATGATCGCCGACATAGTAAACATCTCCATAGACCGTTGTCACTATATTTTACTTTGTTAAGAGTCAGCCAAAGAAGTATTCGAATGGGCACTTCTCAATAGTATCATTCATCCGATTCGGATAAGTTTCTTAGACGTTTTATAACAATAGATGAAACATCTATGATTTACTTTGTCCGAAAAAAAATCTTTCATCGGTGCATCCTACCCGTTATGATATACGGAAGTGAAGCATGGACACTCATTTCACAATCAGTTCAAAAACTGCGCGTAGCACCGAGAACAAACATGGATCCGAGAACAAACGAAAGCATGTGATAATATTGTAAGAGTAAAGGAATTGAAATGGACATGGGTAAGCCATATAGCCAGGCGATGGAAAAGCGAAAAACGACGCAAAAAAGGTTCGCTTTTTTCCATGACAGTAAAAATATCGAACTTGTCTGCTTTTGAAGACTAGCAAAATAAAACTAAATGTCAAATCAGCTTGAAATTCATGGAGCATTACTAGACAGGAAGTTACAGGAAATTCAATAACCTTTGCTATAGCATCACTAGCAATCGAATAACAATCTGACTTTTCACTCTATGGTCGTAAGTTCATCTGCATTAGGAAAATGCTCAATTGAAGGTCGCCACACAAACAAAGGAACAGCTTAACGTAATTGAATTTCTATCATAGCCATCAAACTGCCCAGATTTTACGTTATTTGATTTTCATTTTCGTTTATATGTAGTAATCAGATCTTCAATAATCTAAACCTGGTTAAAATGAGGTCCTGTAAATTATTTATCTCTAAAAACAAAACGCTTAACAAAAAAATGGAATATATTAGTTTCTGTTATATTATAATTACGTGTTTAAATGGGATATACGATCACGTTTAAATCCAGTAGCTCATATTTTTACCATTGAAAACGAAGGCAAAGTTTAAAACAATAGTACTTTAATAACAGCTCGAATTTCACTTTTATCCACATTTCAGAATGTGTAAAATCTTGTATTGCTTTAATTGATGGCCACAAACCACTAATTAAACGCACGTGTCTGAAACTTTGCAAGCGGAGTACACCGTCAATTTTTAGAATTATATATACACACACACATACCTAACAAATCAGTTAATAAGTTCGCGGTTAGACATATAGATGGCGTCAGTTACGAAAAATCTTTACCAGCGGTCGATTGTGCCGACCTTCAAACGTCATGTATCAATATTTCATGACAATCTGTCCAATAGCTTCTGAGTTGCACTTTAAGTGACACTACTTTCATCATTTTCAAAAGAATAGAAAAGAAAGAATTTCGTGTGTTGATTAAGCATTGCTTTTTGATGATGAAAAATACCGTTGAAGCAAAACAATGGCTTGATGAACATTACCCAAATTCTGCCCTAGGATTATCAGCCATAATTGGTAACATTGGACAACATCAGAATAATTAACAAAATTATAATAAATTAAAAAAAATAAAATAAATAAAGCCGTAAAGTAAACCTGCAGGAGATAGCTGTCAGGACGATATCAAAAGGGAGTGTTTACGCTATTTTACACGATCATTTGGGAATGCGTAAATTGTTATCGAAACGGGTACCTCGTTTGTTCACAGAGGACCAAAAACAAGAACGTATTGATGATTCTGAGCAATCTTTGGAGCTGTTTAAGCGAAATAAAAAGGATTTTTTCATGGGGTGACAATGTGGACAATTAGGTTTCATGGTGTGACAATGGATGAAACACGGATCCATCACTACACTACGGAGTCAAATCACCAGTTAGCTGAGTGGGCACCAGCTAGTGAAAGCCATCCAATGCGACCAAAACACAACCATCGGCAGGCAAGGTTATGATATGGGATATTGTTCATCGATTATCTCGAGAAAGCTAAAACCATCAATAGCGAATATTACATAGCATTAATAGTGCGTTTGAAGGACGAGATCGCAAAAAAGGCTCCAAACGAACAAAAAAAATGCTGTTTCACCAAGACAATGCACCGTGTCATAAATCGTTGGCAACGATGGCTAAATTGCATGAATTGCACTTCGAATTGCTTCCTCATCCACCGCATTGTCCAGATTTGGCCACAGCGACTATTTCTTGTTCTCAGACCTCAAATAAATGTTCGGTGGAAAGAGATTTTACTCCAATTAAGAGGTAATTACCGAAACTGAAGGATATTTTGAAGGCAAAGAGAAATCGTTCTATAAAAAAGGTGTACAAATGTTAGAACAGCGTTGGAATGTTTGTTTTGCTCTTAAAGGAGAATATATTGATGAATAAAGTCGAAATCTGCAAAAATCTGTGTGTTTTATTTGTCAGGACGGGGACTTATTGATCGATGTGTTACTCATTGTTTCTAAACGCTATTTTAATGAAAAAGTACTTAACAGATCTTATTTATAATTTTTTGATGTCAAAAAAAACATTTAATTGTTTCATTTTATTCATTATCAATATGTGAGATTTACAGTATTTGATCAGGTGAACGATTTAGAATTTATTGAGCTAAATCCGCAATGCGGTGTTCCGAAATCCAGTCGCATGTTTAATAATAAATACGTAAACCACAGTAAATGAAGTAAAAACGCTTGATAACTGTGGTCGTTATATTTTATGTTCGTAACATTTTTATGATTGCGTTCATTCCCATTGGCTCTTGTTTTTCTCAGCGATTCAACTACTCATCTGAAATTTTTCCGTGCGTATTCTTTTACTATGCTGTAATATTTCAAGAAAAAGGCAGATGTGTATAACCTCATAGAAAATATGTCTTAAAAAAATATGCGTATGCTTAAAGTGTTTTGGTAAATTCAATTTTGAAATTTATGACTTTAGTGATGCACCCCGCATCTGTTTCTATGATGATCTCTTCAATGGATCTCAATTTATTTCTAGGTAGCTATTTCTTAATGTTTGGAAGGAGGAAGAATTTGGGGAAGGCCAATAGACCAATTTCTTTTTTATTCGCCAAATGCGGATGTTTTTTAATCAATTCGTCATGAATTTTGATCAATAATGCAGCATAATATTCTCCTATTATCGTATTTCCCTTTTTCAAGTAGTCGATAAAGATAATGCCCTAAGAATCCTAGAATTTTTTCCGGCCGATGGAAACTTCTTCGAGATACTTTCGCTAAAGTGTGTGTAAAATTTACAGTTTTGATAGCTCTTTCGGTTCTGGTGTCTAGATGAACCCCCGTTTAATCAGCAGTCACGAATAGCTGAAAACATTCCTTGACATTGCTCTTATACATGCAAGGTTAGTCCAATAAATATCGGGGCTGCTTAATTCCTGCCAAGGAGAAGGGGTGGACAGTGGTCTTTATAAATGATATCGGAGGTGGCTGATGTCAGGTAACCTAGGAAATCTGGCTCAGATATTTCCGAAACTTTGGACTGCATAAATCGTGCAAGAAGTGAATGTGTGTTTTAAGTTCGCGTCGAGAATCAAGATTCAAGAAAACATCGAGCAGCGATGTGTCATAAAATTTTGCGTGAAATTGAAGAAATTCGTTACTGAGACTTACTCCGTGAGGCTTATAAGGACGAAGTCATGTCCAGAACACGTGTTTTTGACTGGCATAAGAGATTCAAAGGAGGCCGGGAAAACGTTGAAGACGAACAACGCGCTGGACGTCCGATTTCGACCCGAACGGAAGAGAATGGAGGCCAAGAAAATGAAACACAGGTAGACCACTACTTCGATGAAGTAACGATATGAAATATACGGCCGGATTCCTATCGCGAATCATGCAAAGATAAAGAAGAGCCCTATGTCCAACGATGAATGAACACAGATCGAAGAAGATGAAGTAAGAGTCAAATTTATAGACGAATATATCTTGCTAATATCAGATGTGGTCGAACTTTTATGAAGGCAACATGATTAGCATTATATTTCAACTCAAACAAACATATATCAGCGTTCTGTTAGCCCTAAGGGTTAATTTAGTCACTAAAACCAGCTGGTAGTCCAGGATCCCACCTATCAAGTTGTAAGATCCCACCTATAAGTCAGTCTGAAGAGTATTAAATTCATAAATTTTATGTATTAATGTTGTAATATAATCTTATAATCGAACGTTGTATCAGGTAGATTCGTACAAAACAAGTTGTTATTATAATATAAGAGAATCTAATAGATCCCATTTTTATGGTGAGCGTCTTGTTGCTTCATTTTCGTGAATTTTTTAATAAAAAATCTAAGGTCAACTTTATCACTACGAAAGATTAATTTTCCAAGTAAAAATCGTACAATTTTATAGTTTAAGTTGCTTGATCTCATGTTGATAGGAGTCCATGTTCTTAGAAACAAATAATTCATAGCACCTCATTTCGACCAAGTTTAGATTATTGAAGACATGTCATCGAAAGATAATTAAAATCAAATTTCATAAAGTCTGGACAGTTTGATGGCTAAGATAGAAATGCGATTTTGTTCTAATAAGCGATTTTCTAACACAGATTATTTACGACGATAGACTGAAATTTCAGATACGTTTCCGTCGTACAATGAAAAAAAAGCGTTTTTTTTAAAATTTTATTTAACACTACTTTTTGTCTTGAAAAACCATATCATAAACCGAAAAAAAGTTGGAAAAGTATTATGGGGACTATGTTCCTTCTCATTTCATGGTTTACTAATAAGTCTCAATAGGAGCGAATTAACAAGATTGACGCTCCGCGTTCAGCACATTCCTTTAAGATGGTTTACGACGATAGACTGAAATGTCAGATACTTTTCCGATAGATGGCGATGAGATCGAGAAGTGATCGCATTTCTGAAAAGTAGCTCTCTTTCTAGTAACGCTCCATCAATTTCAAGCTGATGTGTTATTTAGTTTTGTTTTGTCAGTCTTTGAAAGCTACAATGGAAAAAAGCGAATTTCTTACTTTTTGCCTTGAAAAATCATAGCATAAGTCGAAAAAAGTTGATATAGTATTATATAATTATATATAAATAATTATTGATCATTGATGGTGGTTAAATGTTCGTTTGATGGCACAGGAGTTGAATTTACAGAAATCAACTGTACATTCAATTGTAACCGATGATTTGCAATTCATGGATCAACGCGCCAAGTCACACATCGCTAATTGTGATGGAGACACTGGCCAAACACAACGTAGCAACGCTGCCCCAACCGCCTTATAGTCCAGATATGGCTCTCCCAGATTTTTTTTAGTTCCTCGGATCAAGAGAAGCTTGAAAGGACAAGACGATTGAGGCAGACGAAGTGCTTGAATAGCCTTGCAGTTTCAGACTTTCAGGGGAAAGACTGGAAAAACCGCTGGCAGCGGTGTATTGAATGTATTTTGAAAATTATTAAGTTACTTAACATATTTCTTCAATAAATGTTGTTTTATGACCTCAGTCTCGATTCTTATTCGACAAACTCTGCATTTAGACCCCGCTCTGAAGTGATGAATTTATCCAGTTTTTGGCTCGCAGTGAGCAAACGGAGTATCCATAGCGCTGATAGCTTTCTCATGTTCAAATGTTCGTGTAGGATGCTTGGTACAAATTTGTCCGAAATGTTTATCTTCTCAACAATCTCTCTAACCTTCACTCAGATCAACTGACACGACATCATAATTGTGACCTTAAAGGAATTTGCTGAATGCGAGCGTCAATCGTGTTTGTTCGTTCACATTGAGACTTAGTAAACCGTGAAATGGGAAGGAACGTGGTCCCCATAATACTTTTTCAAGTTTTTTTTGGTTTATGCTAGCCATCAAACTGCCCAGTCATTTGATTTTAATTATCTTTCGAAGACAGGTCTTCAATAACCTAAACGTGGTCGAAATGAGGTGCTGCGAATATTTATCTCTAGGAACATGGACTCATCAACACGACATCGAGAAACTATAAAATTGTACGGTCTTTCCTGAAAATTAATATTTCATAGTGGTAAAGTTGACCTTAGAATTTCTATAAGTTTCTCTTATATTCTATAAGTTTCTCTTATATTATATATACAACTTGTTTTGTGCGAATCTACCTGATACAGCGTGAGATTATAAGATTATATTACAAAATTAATAGATAAAATTTCCGAATTTAATCCACTTTAGACTGACTTACAACTTCGTAGGTGGGATCCTGGACTACCAGACTCCAGAGCCCCACAAAACAACAGCTAGTTTTAGAGGCTAAATTAGCCCTTAGGGCTAACAGAACGCTGATCTATGTTGGTTTGAGTTGCAATATAATGGTAATCATATTGCCTTTTGAAAGTTCGACGACATCTGATATTAACAAGATAAATTCGTCTACAAATTCAACTCTTACTTCCTCTTCTTCAATCTGTGTTCATCCATCGTTGGATATAGGTCTCTCCTTTAGTTTTCCATGATTCTCGATTGGACTCCGGCCGTATAGTTTATATCGTTAATCCATCGAAGTGGTGATCTAACTGTGTTTCGTACTCTTGGCATCCATTCTAGGACTCTTCTGGTTTACCTATCATAAATCGTTGTCATAATGACTGATGATCTGCTCAGCTCCATCTCATTTTCGTCACCATTTCTATTATATCCATTATTTATGTTTGCTGATTTACCAATTCGTTTTGAATAGAAAGGCACCCATAAATTTCACACCAGTCAATTTTAAATCCATTGTTGTTTGAGCTTTTGTTATTTGGTCAATAATTATATCTGTAAATGTTACCCTTTCAAAAACAAAGGTTAATACCGTTAATTTTTTTTATTTATATTGTTTACAAAATTTCTTTGAGCATATAATATGTGAAAGCCTACCAAAAGCCACCCAACTTAAGCAGAGGCTCTTATTATAGAGTCAAAACTTTTATAAAATATGTCTAAAGTATACCTAATTTGTAGATGGAATAGTGGTAGATTTGATAAACGTTGTTGTTAACAAGCTATATCCTTGGTAGTCCAGTAGTGTGAGAGCGTGTTAAAGAACGGAAAATTATTATTTGATATGTGTACATGACTTTTAATGAATGTGTACATGAATTTAATTTAATTTCGTTAATTTCATCCTTAGACATTTTGTAGATAATAACATATGCAGTAGGTAAAAAAATATTTACACACCCTGATTTCTAGGGATTTATCACAAATCATGGTAAAATTAACCATTTTTTTATTTGTAAATATAACAGGAAGGTACATGACAATAAATCAAAGTTGTTTCAATCAATATCAATCAGACAAACAAGCATTTTCACGCTTGGCATAGAGACTGTTTTAATGTAAACACAGTAACTATGAGTATTAGTGTGGCTTATTGTACTTACTGTACGACGAAACATGGGAGGTTATTCGGAGAATATGAGAAGAGAAGGGAAAAATAATATAGATACAGAGCACATAACAGAGACTTGAAAGACAGGAAGCATATAGACAGTTAAACAAGGCTATAAAAAAGGTCTGCATGTCATGATAAAATGACATGGACTGAACTAATGGCTGAAGAAGCACAAACCGCTGTAACAAACAACACCAGCCAACTTTATCAAATACCCAAAAAACTATCAGGTAATAGCAGCGGTGCAGCGTAGCAGCGGTGCACGACCCGTCAAAGCAATCTCCGGGCAAGTTTTGACTACACTCCCAGAACAACTCAGTAGATGGAAAGTGTATTTTCAAGAGATGTTGGGTGGACCATCACAAGTTGAACAAAATGAAGAAGAATAGGGGGCAGAACAACAAGAAGAAAGCAGGCAACTTCCCATTAATTGTGACGCACCTTCGAAAATGGAAATGCAACGAGCTATAAGAGCATTAAAAAACAACAAAACTAAGACTAGATAATATACCAGCAGAATTACTCAAGGCTGACCCTGAGTCGTATTCTGAATTGTTACGATCCTTAATAAATCAGATGTAGAAGTCAAACAATGTTCCCGATGGTTGGAAAAAACCATGGTAAATTACCAATAATTAATTAATTAATGATTGGTAAATTACCAGAAAAAGGAGACCTGCGTATTTATGATAATTGGCGTGGTATAATATTCCTAAACACAATCATTAAAGTTGCAGCACAAATAATCCTAATAAGATTGGTAGGACATATATAAGCAGAAATGCGTCTAAGTCAAGCCAGCTTCAAACTGGTTCTAGCTCACCCTGCCATATGAAAAGTTTTAAAACAAAAAGGAATACCCCAAAAAATTATACTCCTTATTCGAGAAATGTATACGAATGCACAGTGCTGTGAGTCTATGGTGGATATAGAAGCCAGGAATTTGAAATTTTTACTTTTGTGAGTGGACCCATCCAGTGGACCCTCGATTCTAGCTTGACGAACCTTGAATATGCGGATAACGTATGCCTTATGTCGCATCAATACAACAATATGATCCATATGCTAAATACACTTGCAACGGAAGCCCAGAAAGTAGACCTGAAAATTATTGTTAACAAATACCATGTCGCTGAGAATCAGCAAAATAAATTTCAGCCTGTTCTTCCACAACGGATCACCCATAGAAGATGTGGAAAAACAAAAAAATGGAGGTGCAGTTCATGATGTTAAAAGCAGAATACGAAAATCTCAAGAAGCTTTTAGAACTATGGCACCTGTATGGAGATCAACACAATACTCAACGCAAAAAAAACTTCGTATATTTAATACCTATATTAGGGCGGTCTTGCTCTACGGATGTGAAACGTGGATAATAATGAAGACAATAACAAAAAACTTCAGTCTTTCATAAATAAATGCTTGCTTAAAATACTCCGCATATTCTGACCGAACAAGATTTGAAACAAAGACTTGCTCTGTCTCACAAACCAAAAGAAAATTGAACGAGATAGCACTTCGTAAGTGGGAACGGATTGGGCACATACTCAGAAAACAAAACAATTGTATAGCCAAAATAGCATTGGACTAGACAGAGGTACTGAAAGGCCTGCACAGACTTGGAGGGAAATTATCAATTATAAATTGAAAAGAGTAAATATGTCCTGGCAGGAAGTCAAGGTTCTGGCGCAGAATAGAACCCGATGGCGAGTTTTTATTTGGAGGTTTTATCCTTTATTGATTTATATCCTTTAGTTTACAGTCAGATTTCAGTTTAGCAAGTGATTTTCATTTGTATGTTGGAAATGGTTCCGAAGCAAAAAAAGATTTCTATGGGAGTGAGGGGGAAATAGTGAAATTGTACAGTGACGAACTTATAAAGAAACTGAAGACACCCTAACTTATTATTTTTTACAGTACCATAAGTTGTAAAAAGATATATGATGGGAACAACTGGAAACAAACCCGATCAAATCTTCCTCGAGTTCTCATTGTAAGGGAGCAACGAAAAATTGTCAGACACTTTATAAAAACCTACTCAAACCCAACAGATTGCCTGCCTTCTCGAGGAAAAAGGTCACATCTTAGACAATAGGAAATGTTCTCCATGACAAAGGTTCTTTCCTTCATAAAATTAATAGACGAAAATGTGCAGAATACGCAAAAAATATCAAGACAAACCTCTAGATTTTTGAAAGCCAAGTATTTTTTCTAACAAGAACAAATTGAAAGTTTTTAAGCCAGCCAACATTTTTAACATTATTGCGGAGAAAGAATACTAGGCTTAATAGAACGAACATACTAAATACAAATAATTGATTGATTTCTCCGTTACTTTGTGATTTTTCAAATTAAATAAAACTAACTTTTACTTTGTGATTTTTCACTTATTTTATTTTTTGACTTTGTAACTATAGCTTGTGAGTATAGTTTTAAAAGTCAGTTTGATAATATAACATTGTTTACGAAACTATAGTCATAAAGTCAAAAAATAACAAAGTAAACATTTGTTTTATTTAATATTAAATACAGTTAAGCACGGAAGTGGTAATGTTATGGTTTGGGGGTGCATGTCTTATAATGGAGTAGGAAATCTTTACATTATAAACGGTAACATGAGAGCCAGGTCCTATATGAAAGTGTCACCTGCCAGACAGTGCTGCAAAAATAAGGGTACACCTAGAAGATTGTTCACACCACCATAGTCCCTACACCTGAACCCTACAGAAAGTTTATTTTAAACAAAAAAAATTACAGAAGACAACACTTTCCAAAACATTCTAGACAGAAGTAATTCTTAATGCATGGAACAGTTTACCCACATTATAAAAAAATTAGTGGACTCAATGCCTAGTCGTTTGGAAGCTGTCATTTGTACTAATGCAATGAACATGAAATTTTGAATAAATTAGGTGCCAATGGAAATTGATTTTTATAAAAAAATACTACTGGTACTTGGGCAGTGTGCAAATATTTCCTTTGCAGTTTCAAACGTTATCGTTAAAGATATTATTTATTTAATATACAGAGTGATTCAGGAGGAAATGTCAATATTTCAGTTGCATATTTAGGGACCGAAAACGAACAAAAATTTCTTTAAACATGGGTCTTACTCTCAACCATTACAGAAATACAGGGGTAAACAAAAATTAAAATGCTTACGATTTTTTAAATATTACTTTTTTAATATAATTTTATAATTTGGCTACGTTGTGTAGTTTTCAAAAATACCACGAGAGGTACCACGATCATTTACTTCCAAACACTTGTCAGCTCTCTTATGAACAGCTCGGGTTGCTCTGTGAATGGATTCGAGTCTGTTCCTTATAACTGCTGCTGCATTTACTATCTGGTCGAGTAATATATCTCTAGTGTCTACTTTAGTTGCACATACCAAGGATTTAACCCACCCTCAAAGACAATAATCCAGAGGATTAAGGTCTGGTGATCTAGCTGGCCAATTGTGTGGACCACCTCGTCCAATCCACCGGTTTGGGAAGTTGTTGTTTAAGAATTTTCTCACTTGTAGGCTGTAATGTGCAGGGGCTCCATCAGTTATTGTAAGTGCATGTTTTGTCATACATTAAGTGGAACATTTTCTAACAGGTTTTGCAAATGATTCCGTAGAAATTTTAGGCAAATTTCTCCTGTGAGATGACTGTAGAATATGAATGGACTGATTAATTAATTTTTTAGCGTACTATACCACGAAATAATAGCTAAATCGATGTTGAAAATTATGTTCAGCCGTAGCGTGAGGATTTTCTGCGCTTCATCGGGGAACAGAACATACTTGTATAATCTCCGATTTGAATTCATCCAGTTACAAAACTACGTTCTTAACGCAAAATCACCATCCGGCAAATATTGCACAGTTAATGAAAAGGATATAAACAATTCATTTGAAGAGTCCTCCAAGCAGACGATTGTGTCATTTGGCAAATATCTGCAATCAGCCCTGTACTTACGCTTGGATCACTTTCAATGATATCAAGGACTGCCTCTTCTGATTCAGGATTAGGTTTCAATTGCCGTTCACATACAATCATCGCACTTGGAAACATACCAGATTCTCCAGCAGTGATAATCTCCGATTCGGGAAAAGACGCTTATATTCAGACTTAAGCTTTTATTACAAAAACTATAAATAAATTATATATCAGCATATTCACGATGAGAGAATAACGAAGGCATAATGAAATCAATAAAAGAACTTTAAAACAATTTGCTAATGACAAACTAATAATTAACTGGTATGCTGGTAAACAATGGTTGCTTAGCAGTAAAAAAAGTAAAGGTACATTTTCTTACTCTTTATTACATTTGTCATCCATAAATATGTTTACTCCTTTATCTCTGTAACAGTTCAGAATAGGACATATGTTTATAGAAACTTTTATATTCATTTTTGGTTCCTGAATGTGTAGCTGAAGTATTGACATTTTCTCCTGAATCGCCCTGTATATTTTCAAGTAAATTGATATCATATGTTGTCATTTCTCGTTATATTTATATATTTTTTTAAATTTTCGCAGTGATTTGTGATAAACTTCTAACAATTCTTTTTATTCTTTCTGTAGTGCTACAGCCCGTTAGTCAGCATTGACATCCTTTAACCTTCGTCTCCAATCGGATCGATTTTCAGCAGCCCCTGGCCAGCTTTTGATGTGCAATCGTTCTTCAGCATCTCTTATTACATTGCCCTGTATGTTTGCCTCTTTTTATGTTACCCCCTATTCGCTCCTCTATGATTTTCCTTTGTATTTTCTGTTTTCTGGCATTCTAGCCACGTGTCTCACCCATCAGAACCCCCGCTGAAACCCTCACATAGCCTACAATATCCAGATGTTTGTACAATTGCTCGAGTTCGAAGTTATACCTGATCCTCCAAATTGCATTGCCGTTCACAGAACCGATAATTCTTCTGAGTATTATTCTTTCAAATACTGCAAGCATCTCTTCTATTTTCTTTGTAAGGTTCCACATCACACAGCCCTAAGTGACTACTGGACGAATGAGTGTTTTATAGATTCTAACTTTCGTGTTCCTTTGAATAAGTTTAGATCTTAGGACATAATGCGGGGAATAAATAACTTTGTTACCCTTCATAGTACAATTTCTGATAGCTCCTGTTGTTAATTAGGGTTGTGCAAATACTTTTTTGCCTACTGTATTTGTTATCCAAATATTAATTTTTGTCGACAACCTGCATCAACGAAAAGCCGTAGGTGATTAAAGGCAAGTTGGCAAACAAAACATTCAATAAACAAGCATCGTCTATCGGAAAACGAGATCGGCGACTTGACCCCCGGTAAGTTCAACCTCCGGGAATGAACCTGGAGCGAACCCGCGCGCTTTGACGTCACCACCATGAAAATCAATCCATTCCCCCGTCTTTGTCCGCGTTCCTGGAACCGACCGAGCGAGCTGCCTGCCAGCCCGTGGATCAATACATAGCCTAGTGGCGGTCGACGTAGACCGCGCGTTTCACTGACTGCTGGAGCACGCCCATTGTCGTCGCGAGCGCCACCCTCACGGCGGCGCGCTGCAGCGCCGTCGTAAACAATTGCTTGCTCTGTCGGCTGTTGCCGCGTCAAGTGGCCCGCAATTTGGGCTCCCATTAACGAATTAAGCCGGTTTGCGACGCGGTCAATCGTAGTCGACCGCTACGTTCGACTGTTACGTTCGTCTCCGTAGTTTCGCGTCAGCACTCATACGCGTCCCGCGACGTCGCCAACTTGCCCAGGGCCCCATCTTCCACCCATGAAACGGGGGTGTTGCCGCGACCGACCGTGGACTGGTCGTCCGGCCGCCCCATCCTTTCTACTACGAACGCTGTGATGGACATGAACGCCGTGGGCCGTGGGTATGGATAATGAACAGCCCCATCAGGAGTTGGTCAAGTGCGTGGTGGTGGGCGATACGGCTGTCGGCAAGACGCGACTGATATGCGCCCGAGCCTGCAACAAACAGGTACGTATTATATTTTTACTTTCTTAAAAACACATAATAAGATAAACACACAATATTTTCCTTTCACTTATTCATAATTTTGTTCTTGTATTGGCCAAGGATTGATATACTAAAAAATGAAGTTGAATTACATAAAGATACAAACCAATATGTATAAAGAAGAAACAAATATATACATTGTTTTAATAATAAGACTCAATAAATCTAAGATATTTCCAGCTTAGTACTGTACCTGGAGACATTCATACTTTTCCAGTGAATTTCATATCTACTTTTCATATACCCATTAGATTTAAAAAAAATCTTTAAAAACATTCATATTCCTATCACTATGATTCACAAGTACTAATTTTGTTCTTGAGTTGATCAAGGATTAATATATTAAAGACCGAAATTGAATTATACAAAGATGTTAAAGAAGATATAAATGTCTAAATTGCCTTAACAATTGGATTCTTAATACATCAGTTAATAAGTCCAAAAGAAATTTCCAGCTCAGTTCTATACATGTACATTCATACCTTTTCACTGTATGTCTACCGTGAAAAAATACTTTCGCTTCATATCTACTGAGTATTAAGGTCTGAATACTGGAAAAATTCTACAAAAATGCAAACAAAATAAATAAAATTGTTGTTTTCTTCTGTACTTGGAGACTCTAATACCTATGTTTTTTAATCGTAATTCTCAATCATTATGAAACAAAATTGTGCAAAAATACAATAGAATAAAGTTGCGAGTACAGCCCTATACGTGATTACATTTGTTCTTTGTTTCTTTTTACTGTAATTTCCACCTTCGTCTTTTATTCTTGAAATATTAAGAAGCGAAATCAAATTACAAAATCAATTTAAAAGACATTTGTATCGCAACTTATTATAAGGCTTCAATTTTCATTATAATTGGTAGTTACTGATTTTGCTTTTGTAATATTAAAGAATAAAACCAAATCATACAAATATAAAGCTTAGTCCACTTTTTAACTACTAATTTTGCTTCTGCGTTAGTCATAAATGGATTAAAATATTAAATAACAACCAAATCATACAAATATATAGCAATTTAAAAGTAATTAGGAATAAATATTCTTTATAGATGTCTTAGCATATTGCTTTTAGGTAGACTCATTACTTTCTCAATTTTTATTATAATTAACAAGAAGCGGATCCGAAGGAAAGAAATCTACCTTACCTTACCTTACCTTACCTCTACCTTACCACAATATTTCAATTAATTAGAACTTCCCTTTTTACTGAGATTCACAAGTACTAATTTCGTTTTTCTGTTAATAATGGACTAAAATATTCAACTTTTACATTAATGTGCATTCAAATATTAAGCTTTTTGGTACTTAAGGATTTAATATAACGAAACAAAATCATATACAATTCAAGAGCATGTTTGCAAGTAACCTAAAAGATATAATTGGATTTTAAATGATACACTAGCAGCTTTTTAATGTTTCAAACATTTATTATGAGTATTAGTTGAAGCTACTCTTGAGAAACTCCTAACAAGGCGAAACATATGTAGAGCAAAATCTATAATAAATGTTTGAAACATACAGCGTTTTTTCAAAGTTGAGTCTTTTATTTTAACAGGTTGTAGAAGTTGTAAAAATAAGCAATTTTACCAAAATTCACTCATATAAAAGTTGCAAAATAAAGACGTTATTAACAGTTACAAAATTTGAAAACAGACCTGACTTTTTGATATTCTCGACCACTGCGAGTTTTACAAACTCACAAAGAGAAACCAATTTAGTAAAAATCATTTATATAAAAGTTGCAGAATAACTAATGTTGTAGAATAATAAAATGTTACATGTTACAAAAATTCTTCAAAATTGTCAGAATTTGTTTAGTTAGGATAAAATCTTACTCTGCGTACACATGCCTCTACATGCGTCAAAAATAAAATCCCGGTGTCCATGAATGACATCACATGCGTTTTCGATGCGTTGTTGTAGTTTCGCCGCAGTATTTACTTCTCCATCGTGATAAACTAACTTTTTTAAATAGCCCCACATAAAAAAATCGCAGGGCGTTAAATCCGGGAAGCGTGCAAGCCAAGAAATGGGTCCATTGTACCCTATCCAATTCATTAATTAAATGTTCGTGAACTTCTCGTCTAAAATGTGGCGGAGCTCCATCATGCAGAAACCGTATATTCTGTCCAACATTTAAAGGAACATCCTGTAATAATTGTGGCAGATTGTTTTGAAGAAAGTCTAAATAATTTTCACCTGCCAGTCGACCTGGAGGAAAGGAAGGCCCAATAAGCATGCCATTTACTACGCCAGCCCAAACATTTACTGAAAATCTGTGGTGAAACTGGGTTCTTCTCACAGCATGCAGATTTTCTACTGCTCAAACATAGTTGTTGTGGAAATTATTTACTTCATTTCTTGTAAATATGACCTCGTCGGCAGCCAAAATAAATTTGGTAACATTTTCATTTCTGTTGCACTGATGTAAAAGCCACTGACAAAATTCAACTCTTCTAAGGTAATCTTCGGGTTGTAACACTTGTACCCGTTGGAAGGGATAAAAGTGTTCTAGTCGTATAGTCTTCCACACTTTACCAACCTTTTATGACCAACTTCAACTTGACCTGCTATAGACCTAGTGTTTGTTGTTGGCTCGTTTTCGACAATTTCTAAAATTTCTTCCTCAATCTCTACTATTTTGCGTGGAGGAGATATGTGTGACCTCCTCGTTGTGTCTTTATTAAGTACCTTGTGTAGCGAAGTATTGTAACTAATAAATAAACAAAGATTAATATCCAAAAATTTCCACTATATTTAAAATTGTATGTATGACCATTATTTCGACACTCTGTGCCTTTTTTAAATACTAACTATACTGAGTAGTTTATATTTGAGTATAGGAGTATAGGAGTATAGTTTATATTTGAAAAAGACACTGTGTGTCGAAACAATTGTCATAAATACAATTTTAAATATAGTGGAAATGTTTAGATATTAATCTTTGTTTATTTATTTAAAATGAATTTCCATCAAGTGTCGGCTACCTCAGTTAAATTTATTCTTTTAACTAAATTTACAAACATCCGCGGAGCCGGATCATTTCTTAAAGAAAACCTTCCCATATACAAACGACATGTTGCGGGTGCATTTTATTGGCACTCTCTGTAAGTTAATATTATGTCCACTAGTTCATTGTTTTCATAAACGTGTGGCATTTTAACAAAATAATCGTTTACATCCTAACGAAAATTGAAAATCCGACATAGTAGTGCCACATACACTCTTGAAAAGCGTTATCGCTCGAATAAATAATCCCGCTAATTTCAACTCGGACATTATGCCACAATAATATTCGGGTTTTCAATTCTTTAATCGCAGAAAGCACCGAAAAATTAAACACACACTATTAAGGAACTATTACCACTGGTCAAATCGAAGATCGCATTCAAAAAAAAATACAAAAAACTAGTCGTACCCAGTATCAGTGAGTCAGTGGTATTTCTCCTTTATATATATATATATATATATATATATATATATATATATATATATATATATATATATATATATATATATATATATAATCACACTTTTTGTATGTTCGTCCTCCTTCAAAAAAGTACTTTATAATAACTCGAACTTTAATTTTATTAATTTTCAGTGTCAAAATGTTTGGTTTAATCGATTGCCACAATGAATAAAACGTTGTCAAGCCTGGAAAACATCCCAGAGTTGACAACATGTCATCTAACAAGTCATGTTTGATAAATATCATGGGTATTTAATCATACCTGCACAATCTCTATGTCCGCCCGAGAATTTTTCGAATAACCCTTGTATTATGTTAGGTTCCTTGTTGTGCTACTATAAATGTTCCTATTTGTTTTAGAACACTTGGTTCAGTATTTTGAACTCACATAAAGTATTGAAAACTTTCTTATAGTTCCTATCAAAAATAATTATTTAACACAGATCTGATTCCATTTCATATATATTCCTATCCAAGCGTTCCCAACTGAGTTCCGAGCCATTTTTGGTGCCATTGCAGTTGAAGCAAATATTATTGTTAATGTCACACTGTGGATGTGTGTTTTTCTACCTACGAATGGGAGATCTATCTCTGTATCAACGTAAAAAATGAAAATTGATGCTGCCCGACTCTATTAATCAAACTCCATCAGACCAACATGATAACGGGTCTTTCAAATTTAGGAGCTCTTTTAATTCTTGAATAAAGCACAAGTGGCGTTGTGAATTTGCTTAGGTCTAGCCTCATTTCAGAAGTGTAATGTATAACATTCGGGGCGTTTCACGTGAAGCGGACAACGGAAAAAAAGTGAGGTTTTGAAATTTGTTCATATTGGGCATATTTGTACTTCTAGGAGATATGAACGTGTACACATTTTTTTTTATTTGAGGTTTGTTTAGTTGTTAAGATATGGGATTCTATAGAATTCATCTGATTGACGGAAGGGTTTCTTTGAAATTTTATTTTCATATAGAAGCAAATTATAAAAAAAAAATATATGTAGTGTTTTGTATAGAAAATGTACTATTATTTTTTATTTTGAAATTTTATTTTTTTCTAGTGTTAAACCGGAAGTAAATATTTAAAATATTTTTATTAACTTCGACCATTTTAATTTTATTTTTTTTACTGCAAAATAAAGCTTAACATTTATAAATTTTACCATAAAAATTGCAAAGTTTAGTTTAGGAGATAAATCAATTAAAGTTCGGACATGCCGCTCTGAGCGTGATACCTGTTGCTTGTTAAAGCCGGTTGGTAATGTAAAAACACATTAAAACGTTGGTGATATTTCAATAATATTGATTATGTATTATTGTCTTACCTGTTTACGTTATTATAAGGTTATTTAATACCTAAATTTAAAATAAAATGTATTATTTTGAAGAAAAATAAGTGTAGAAAACAATATTAAAATAAAATATTATTTTATGATTTTTTCTCATATTGTGACGACGAAATACGAACAATAGCACCATCTCTTAGTTGCGAAAAGAATCACTTCATCAAAACGAATGAAAGTTATATAATCGAAAGAGATTGAAGTATTACGCCAAGCCACGCTTGTTTTCCGCTATTTTCTTTAGTTATTGTTCTAACCTCTTAGTGAGCTACGTTCCTTAATAAGTTTTATCCTTTTTATCGATTTATTATGGCTCCCGACGGTGATCGTGCTTCAATCTATTTAATGTACCAGCTCACCGAAAGTTTAAAGATATAAGAAAAATCCTAAAAGTTTAACTGAATAATGAAATTGTTCCTCAAATGTGTATGTGTATGCATCCTGCAGGAAACGAATGTCTGTTGAAACAGCTCCAATAGTTGAAGCACCTCCGATAGTGGTAGAAAATCTCATCAGTTGAAACTCCCAAGATGTACCGTACGTTCCTGAAGATAAGTGTAAACATAGTTCAACCCAAACTGACCAAGACCAAGAAATTTTGAAACAGTTGAAGAATAAATTTAATGATCCGTCTACATCTACTTCTATGAAGACAATGATACTGACTGCAGCACCTAAATCTTGGAGTGAAAATAACCTTGCAGAAGAATTTAAAACTTCCAGACGACAAGTGAGAAAAGCAAAGCAATTAGTAGATCAGTTCGGCGTTTTATCATCTCTTAATCCACGAGGTGGCCGTTTTTTTACAAACCTATTTTATTATAAACAAAATTTTAAGTCAGATGCAGAATTTCATTTTCACGCAACCTCTCACGGTAAGGGACCTTGTGATGGTCTTGCAGGAAACCTGAAACATTTAGCGACACGTGCAAGTTTACAGTTACCTCCAAGTAGAGGAATTACTATGCTAATACGATTGTATGAATGGGCGAATTCAAATTTAATTCAAACAACCATTTACTACTAGTCCAAAGATGATATTGAACAACAAAGAGTTTTTCTCCAACCACGATTTCAATTATCAGTAACTATTCCAGGGGCAAAAACGTACCACTGTTTTGTTCCAACTACTGAAGGCATGATTATAAAACGAACCAGTGTTGATTCCAATAGTAAAATTGTAAAAAGAATAAAATAAAATATTTTTCTTTTGATATAATATTGTTTCATTTAGTTATAAATCATTATTAAGAACTTATAGGTATCAAGTGTAAAACTAGTTCAGAAATTTTTCTATGTAGGTATGTCCTTTTTTGAACAAACCAGCCAACTTTTGCAAGCGCCTGGTATGATACGAACGTACTCTAATTGATTGATCTCCTAAACTAATTTAGATCTCATTTTTATGGTAAAATTTATATATGTTAAACCTTATTTTGCAGTAAAAAAATGATTAAAGTTATTAAAAAATATATTTTAAATATTTGCTTCCGGTTTAACACTAAAAAAAAAATAAAATTTGAAACCTTATTTGAAAATTAAAAAGAACAGTAAATTTTCTATACAAAACACTACATTTATTATTTTATTATAATTTACTTCAATATGAAAAATATAATTCCAAAGGAACCCCTCCGTCAATCAGGTAAATTCTATAGAATCCCATATCTTAACTAAACCTCAAATAAAAAAAAAATTATGTGTACACGTTGATATCCTCTAAGTACAAATATGCTCAATATGAACAAATTTCAAAACCTCACTTTTTTTTTGTTGTTCGCTTCACGTGAAATGCCCCATTTATAAAAATGGAGTCGTACACAATACAATAACGCGTTAAATTTGTTGAATTATTTTATGAAAATGGACGTTCTGTGAAATTTTTTTTTGAAAATTATGTGATACGTACGATTAGGATTTGCACAATCATCCATCTGAAATCATTATCAATCAATTATATCAATTCAATTAATTATAATCATTATAATCAAATTAATTGTTTAAAAATTTTAAGAAACGAAGACCCAGAAATTTCCATTAGTCGACGTTCACAACAATTTAGACACAATGAATTCACAACATGACGTATTTTATGAAAGGATTTAGCTCTGAAGGCATCTAAAGCTCAATTAACACAGGAACTAAAGCAACTGGATCATTCAAAACGTCGTGTGATTTTACACCGTTGGACTATTTGCTTTGGGGTTACGTGAAAAGTCAGGTCTATAAGAACAATCCACAATCGATTCTTGAACTATAGGATGAAATTATTCGAGTCATTGGTGGGATAGAGCCACAGTTATGCCAAAATGTCATCCAAAATGTTAATAAAAGAATGACCGTCTGAGGAGTTGCAAGAGGTGGTGATGTGGCAGATATTGTCTTTCGTATTTTACTGCCATACACTATGCTTCAATTATCAATAAAACGTTTTTTGAAATTCACTGAAATTGAATGAAAATGAAATTATTAATTTTAAATATCCATTAGAAACACGACTAATTATGATTCTGTATGGTTTTGAAATTTTTCACCGTACATCATATTCTCCTGATTTAGTCTCATTGATTATTATCTTCTTCCAATGAAAAAAAATCATTACATGAGCGAAAATTTACCACAAACTGGATGCAAATTAATACTGTAGATTCGCGCTTTGTAAAATTCAACATTTTTTACATATGTATGATTACTGCTTGATCGACGCATCAAATGTTGAATAAAATAGTATTACTTCAAAACCTGTGGTTTTTTTTCCTGGGTTAGGTTAAACGTTTATCAATACCCTATGGCTGATTTCGGACGTTCTTGTGATGGATCTTCACCTTTTACCTTTTGCGATATATAATAAAAAATTCCCGAACGGCTTGCCCATTATAGGAGACATGGTTAAATTATTTGTTTTGTACTTTACAATACTGATAATAAGTACATTTATAGTGAATCTTCCTTAATGACCAAACTTTGAGAAATAACCACAAAAAAATATTTCTAATTCACTTTTATCTCCTGATTATTACCTGGACATACTTATTTTGGTGTAGTCATTAAACGTTTTTACATTTCGGTGCAATATGAAATTGCCGAATTTCTTTGCTGTTGTAACAGTCAAAGTTACTGAGTTTATTTTATCTGTGTAACAATCAATTCTTGTATTGGAACCTTCTGTATGAAACTTTAAACTCGAAGAGATTTACCGCTAAACATCCAATTATTTTTTATTAATTTTTCAACGCGCGCTTCGCTGACCATGTGAGCATGTCTGATTATCAGAAGATTATTTAATCTGTCATTCAGGAGATGATTGAATCATCTTCTGATGATGCTAACGTGGTTAACCGAAATGCATGGCGAGATGTGATTTGATGTTTAGTGGTAAATCTCTTTGAGTTTAGTGTTTAACATTTCATTATTTTCTGATTAAGAAAACTTTTACCTTAATCTTGTTATACAGTTAATATTAAATGATGCCGGTTTTATTTTTATTTCCAGGAAATTATTCAAATCACACTATTAATTATAACTTCCCTAATAATAAATAATGTCGCTACATTTGCACTAATGAACAATTTTTTGTGGCTAATAAATACCCTGATATTAATTCAATTCAGAAAGCCATTAACGCAAATGAACATAATGAATAAGAATAGTTTTCTATATGTATTTTTGTTTATATACAAGGGTCATTCGACAAGTTCTCAGCCTGACTAAGCGATAGCGCAATTATGACTAAATGTCAATGTACTTGTAACAACGTTACAATGTACTTGTAACACATCGGTCAATAAGTCTCCGGTCTGATATATAGATGAGATTACGAAAAATCCTTACCTGTGGTCGGTTGTGCGAACCTTCATACGTGATGTGTGAAAATTTCATGACAATCTCCCTACTAGTTTCTGAGTTATTGTGCTTTAAGTGACGCTACTTTTGTTATTCATAAAACAATGGAAAAAAAAGAATTTCGTGTGTTGATTAAGTATTGCTTTTTGATGAAGAAAATTGAACCATAATTGATTGGTATTCTGAATTCAAACTTCTTCAAAATTCAAAATTCTTTTTGTTAAATCAATAGATACTCTTTTAGTAATATTTAGTCAGCAACATAGTGAGCTAGGTTTGACAAGGTTGGTATGTATTAATATAAAGGGTTATCCAATAAGAGTGTTAGAACTTTAAAATGAGGCACAATGACCACTGCAAGTGATATTTCGGCAAATTTTAATTCTTACAATTGCATTATGTTGTTAAAATAATATTGTTCAAATGTCCCCCTCGCTTCATCTGATGGAACGCATTCCCTAATTTTAGCAAAAACAAATCTTTTCCGATGAAGCTTACTTCTGGATTAATGGGTTTATGACAGTGGCGGTTCGTGAGTTTGAAGTATAAAGGTTCTGCATAGCAGCAGATGATTTATAAAATACATTTAACAAACCAAAATTAAAAATAAGATATATAAATGTCTACAATTAAATGTCACGAAATATATGTGATTTTATATATAATTTTTTTTGGGTCTGCAGGTGTCTGTAGCTCTTACATACCCACCGTTACGAGTTTATAAACAAACAAACAGTATTTGGGCCGATGAAAATCCTCACGTGATTCAGGAGTCACCTCATTATCATCACTGTTTGTTGCTGTTTTTGGACTAAAGGAGTTATAGTACCATATTTTTCTGAATACGATGATGGAAACTATATTACTGTTAATGGTATATGCTATAGGAATATGGTAACAGAATACCTTTGGCCTGAACTGATAAATGTGGATATAAACAATAGTTTCATTCCAAGAGTCTTGATTGAGCTTTCAGAGAGTGCACATCAATCTCTGATAGCAATCTTAAAGTGTGGCAAACGTACACTAATTAGTCTTCGTAAAGTGTCAATTACTGAATAGTGTTTTCGCAATGGGCAAATCCAAAGCCTCCTACCTCAGAGATGCGTAATAGTCAGATTATAGATATCAAGAACTACTGGAATTCCACGCAATTTGTAATGATCGCCATCGAGATAAAATGACCCAACTCGCCAACATGGTTGTGGATCGTAGACTCGAAATTGATGACTTAAAAGCAGAAATTCAAAGACGGCAAACCAGAATAAAGGAACTAGAAGAATCCACTTCTAGGAAAATTAAAGATAATCTCAAAAACGCCGATGTTTTATCTAAGACACCAAGCGTTAAAGCTAAAGAAATAGAAAAGACTTCTGACCCCACACTATCAACCTCAGTGATCCAAACATCAGCTATCGAGACCCAGTTGGATCTCGAAGAAGAAGACAAACATCATGTCTCTGCTACAGACAGATATCAGCAGATGTACTCTCGATCTAGAAGACGAAATAAGAAGGCGTCAGCTTTCAAGGCAAGCCTCCCTTCTGAAAAGCTGATCGTCTCCCTTCGTCTAACAAAAATGAAGAACTACCAAAGGCACAAGAATTAATCGAAGATGCAGCAGCACCATCAACCGCTGTCACAACCAAACCCAAACCGATAGTCCTGAAGGACAAAATTCGACAACCCTTTAATTTCACTGATTTGGTTTATATTTATATGAATATATAGTAAAGTTCTGTATTTTCAGAAATGTCAAAATAAAACTGAAGTAAACTTTCTTTATTTCCAAGATGTCTCTAATGAAGACGAAGATACGAAATAATAATGATTTTTCTTAATAGGTGTCGCTCGCGCAACTACTAGCCACGCACGTGCCCACTGTCTGGGCCATAGACCAGTACCGCATTTACAAAGATGTACTGGAACGTTCTTGGGAAGTTGTGGACGGTGTCAACGTCAGCCTGCGGCTATGGGACACGTTCGGCGATCACGAGAAGGACCGTCGCTTCGCTTACGGTCGTTCGGACGTGGTACTACTCTGTTTCAGCATCAACAGTCCGATCTCGTTACGCCACTGTCGCCTTATGTGGTTCCCAGAGATACGGCGTTTCTGTCCCAGCACGCCGGTACTTCTCGTCGGCTGCAAAAACGACTTGCGGTATATGTATCGTGATGAAGCTTATCTGTCCCATTTTCGGGATCGAAGCCCTTTTGTTCGAGCAACTCGGAAGAGTGATCTGGTGATGCCTGATGAAGCACGGGCTGTAGCTCGTGAGTTAGGACTGGACTATTATGAAACGTCGGTGAGTAATACTCTGTAAATTTTGAGGTACTGGTTAACTATTGTTTAAAACTTGAGTTGGAAGAATGTTGTTTAATTTGTAAGTTGATATATTTAGTTTGTGCTATTTTTACTTTTCATTTTATTGTTTGTTGAATTCATTCATTTTATTTGTTCACAATGGAGAAGAAAAACCCATCAAGAAACATAAAAAAGTAAGTGTTTGCCAGTCGCGTCATACATATGTTGCGATGAAACAGAAAACTTGAGAAATTCAGATGATAATTCGGGCTATGTTTTGCCTGGCCAATTGCAAGACCACAGCGAGAAAACGAATGAGGAAGCTCTGATAAAAGGTGCGATTGTGCATGAAAATCAAACTATTGATGAAGATGGTGTTTTTGATGAAGTTCGAGGGGCTCATGAGATGGTTATTGGTGAAGAAAAACAAGATCGACGAGTGCTTGATTATATATTTAGTCGGATGAGGAAAAATGAATCTAGACCACCCTATTTTTGGCCAATATTATTTACTGATCACCTGGTCTTGCAGATCCTGCAAAAGCTTTGGAAAGTATGCCTAACAAGGGCAAAGTTTGGAAACTTTTGTTTACCGATGATATGATCTAAATGATTGTTACTTATAAAAATCAAAAACTTTCCTCTGTCAGAAGCTCATTAGGTCCCAATACCGTAAAATCAAACTAACGACACACGTTATATAAATTGAAGCTTATATTGGCTTTTTTGTTGTGTCGGGCATTCTCAAGAGCGCCCATGAAAAAATGAAGTAATTATTTTCAAAGGATATTACAAACAAACCCTATTTCAATACTACAATGTCTCAAAAACGTTTTGAAATTTTGACATCGGCCTTACAGTTTGTCTATTTAAGCACCCGCGAGTTGAGAAAGACAACACATATGGCATCTCCTATTACCAAAATATTCACGCAATTTATTTCAAACTCGCAAAAAGCATATTGTCCTACTGAAAATTTGACAATCGATGAAACGTTAGTGCCATTTCGTGGTAGGTGTGGCTTCAAGGTGTATCTGCCTAAAAAGCTTAAGAAATATGATGTGAAAATTATTTGCTTATGTGATGCAGACATCTTAGCTTTATAACGCGTACATTTACACGGGAGCGAGTTCTGATGGCACAGGATTGACA
Source organism: Cosmopolites sordidus (assembly GCA_031761425.1). NCBI lineage: Eukaryota > Metazoa > Arthropoda > Insecta > Coleoptera > Curculionidae > Cosmopolites > Cosmopolites sordidus. The sequence goes on along the minus strand of JARFXV010000100.1, from coordinate 114,287 downwards.
CCATATGGACTAAACTTGCAAAAACCAACTCAGTGCGTTGTACGACTTTGTAAAGTAGTTAAACATACGAACAGGAACGTAACATGTGACAACTATTTCACTTCCATTGAGTCTGTTGATAAAGTTGTCAAAAGAGGTCTAACTCATGTTGGCACATGGCGGAAAGTTCAGCTAGTTATCCCAAGGGAATTTCTTCCTAGTAACAGCAAAGTTGTAGGGTTAGCTGATCATTGTTTCAATGGGTCAAACACACTTGTTTCTTTTCTGCCTAAAAAAAAATAAAGCAGTCAAGCTGCTTTCAAGTATGCACCAAAGAGCAGAAATAAACCCACAAAATAAACAACAGGAAATAATTTGCTTTTACAATGAAACCAAATGCGGAGTCGATTTACTGGATATGTCATGGGTCAAACAGAAGAATTAGAAGATGACCGCTCGCTGTATTATATAGAAGCATCAATTCATTTATCATTTACCAAAGCTACAAAGATTCACTTTAGCTGAACCGTTTTTTATTCCTCTGAGATTTGGCAAAGGATATGATTGAACCGCACTTGAGAAGAAGACTTTCGATTCATAATATTCCAAGGGAATTAAGAGCACTTATTGTAAAATAAAACTTTCAAATCCAGATAGCTAGCAGCAAAGAGTTGAAGAGGTTGTAGCTTCCACATATAAGCTTCAAAAACTGAAACTATGTAGCAAGTGTTCATACACCAAACAAAGGAAAACACAATATAAATGTATCAGCTGTTCTAACGCTATTTGTTTAAAACAGCAGAAATGTTTGTGTAGACTGTGAGCTGATGGTTCCTACTCCAGGTAGAGAATAATATAGAGGATTTTTCATTTGATTTACTTTATTTTCGGTTTACTTTTTATTCAATATATTTTATTTAACTCCTGCGTCAATGATTTTGGCAATAAAAATAACTAATTAATGAAAAAAAAGGCATCAAAATTGAACAGGGTCTCTCAGAGCAGGTCTTTCGCTTTATGTAACTTGAAACTGTCTTTCGGTTAAAGTGTTAATGCAAAAATTCATCCCATTTTTTGAGAAAAATTGAAGACTAAAAATTACATTTAATCAAATTGTTATTTACCGTTTTGTTCGGTGACCATGCATATCGCTGTTATTGCTACATAATCCCGTTCTCGTAAACGTTCTAATATTTCTCGCTAAAGAACTTATCCCGATGATTTTTCAGGTTATCCAAGGAAGTTAAGTTTTTACCATCAAAGCTGCTTTGAAACAATGGTAGGCGGAGGGCGTAAGGTCGAGAGAATACGGTGAATGGATCAAAACGTCCCAGTCGAGTTGTAAAAGTCGTGCCCTGTGGTCAAAGATACGTGTGTTTTAGCATTATCTCGATGGAATGCAATACCCTTTCTATTGACTATTTCAGGTTGCTTCTGATCGATTGGTCATTTAAATTCAGATCGTTGTTAACAGTATTTCTCCAAATTAATGATCTGGAGTTCAGGTAATGCTCATAATAAGCTTTAAGTACCACTAGAAGCATAGCATGATCTTCTTTGGATATAAACTAACTTTTGCGCTATTGAAGGGACATCTGCGCGCTTACACCATGATCTCCTACGCTTAACAATATTATACACAATCCATTTGTCATCACCTGTAAACATCCAATTTATAAATGGACCAATTTTGAAATGTAATTTTGGTTTCTTTATTTTTTTTCGGTTAACTCAAAGCGCAACCCATATATTGCCCTTGCTAACCATTCCAAGTTGATGTAATTGCCTTGACACTGCTGACTGGATGATTCCAAGCATTTATTCGATCTCTTGGTTGTAATATGCCCATCACTTTCAATTAGTGCCTATATTTCGTTGCCATCAGCTTCAGCTGCTCGTCCAAAACATGGCTAACATTAAAATTGTTTTCGTGAAACGTTCTAAACCACTTACAGCACATGGAATCATCAACGGCTCAGCTCACATCTTCTTTGGCATATGTGAAACATATTTGCTTTTTCAAATATAAAAAAGCAAAATATATCGAAAATGCTCAATGTGTTCCGTCATTTTTACGTTAAAAGTCAAAATAAATTACTAGTCACATGGGTTACAGGGGTCACATGGGTTACATTAAATGAAGGCTCTGTATCACGGTTTCGCGATGCAATGCCATCTAGCGCCAAAAAAGGGACCCAATAACAAGGGTATATAATTCTCCCTCACAAAATCAAATAAATATAATCCAACTAAAGCTAAATCTCACATAATTTCAATATAAATTCAAAAAATTTACTTTCAGGTGCTTACCTATTATGGAGTAAACGAAGTATTCGAAAATGCCATCCGTGCAGCGCTCATTGCACGCAGAGCTCAACGATTCTGGATGACCAACCTGAAGCGCGTCCAACGACCGCTCCTTCAAGCCCCGTTCAAACCTCCACCACCACCAAAGCCTGAGGTGCACGTCACAAACAGTACCTTTGTCGAACAACTGGATAACCTGTGGCTAGCACGAGCCCACACTGACGTGGTTCTGGTAGCTGGTTCGGTAGGATTCCCCGCACATCGTTTCGTATTAGCAGCCAGCAGTCGTGCATTCTGCCGTCTGCTTGCTGCCGATCAGCTAGCAAGAAGCACTAGCGATTCTAGCATGGTGAGTTCTCTAGGTGACTTCGCCGATGATACTGAATGTTTGGTACGAGCCGAACAAAGAACGTGTAAACGTCGTGCGAGTTGCCAAGCATTACCTACAATTAGGGAACCTGACCATCCAGCTTTTCAAGGCGTACGGAGTGCTCAACCGGATGGTCCCACTGTGATCACCCTTTCCAGGACCGTAACACCAGCAGCATTGAGTCAGTGCCTGCAATTTGCTTATACTGGAACAGTTGATCGAAGTGCGCTTGACTTGGAGGACACCCGCGAAGCAGCCGCTCTTTTGGAATTACCCCGATTGTTGGTGCTTCTGGCACGACATCCATTTGTGGCACCAGATTCGCCCGTCGATGACTACGAACGTTTTCTACGCAGTCGTCTTCGTGATATATGTCTAGATCAATGTTTATTCACTGACGTGGTCTTCGAACTGGACGACGGTACGTGCGCAGCTCACAAAGCCCTCTTGGCAGCACGATGTGATGTAATGAAGGCGATGTTCAGCGGCGATTTCCGCGAAAGCCAGGCGCGTCAGATTGAATTCCCCGGTGTGAGAGAGTACACTTTTCATAAACTGCTTTGCTTTCTGTACACGGATGATGTGCCAGCAGTGGCCGCTACCAGATGCGTTAATCTGTTGGAGTTGGCCAATCGTTTGTGTTTGCCGCGTTTGGTCAACCTGGTGGAGCGACGAGTGGTAGAGGATTTGGAACGTCTTCAACCGTCCGAAGCCGTAGAGCAGTGTCTGCGTCTCTTAGAGCCAGTTAAGGTAAGCGCAAGTATATATATATAACCCTCAGTAGTTATAACTATCAATTATAAAATGATAAAATAATGAACTTTTAATTTTTCCACCTCTCGCTGATGTTTATTTTCTCAAAAATTGTTCTTACTACTGCTGACTCATTTATCATTAAATAATTTTACATTTTTAATCCGAATTACGCTGCTATTTGATATTACCATAGCAAATATTTACATGAATGTTAAGTTTACGCGCAACTTTATGGAAAGCTGACATATATTAAAACAAAAAGGTGATATTCCGTAATTGGTTAATGGTCATTGATTTTGAAACCTTTTGGTGTTAAATAAAAACTTTATATTTAACTGAGGTAGCCGATACTATCATCTCCAACCAGATCGATATATTGACTCATTCCTACATGCAGCTGTGTATGATGCGTCTAAAGAGAGCAGTGAGTTTGGTGCCGTAGATATCAAACTGGCATCTTGTTGGCCATTTACATCGAAGTGCTTCTTGTGCGAACAACTTTTGTTGGATTCGGCTCATTTTGGGAGACCCTTACAGTCGGCTGATGTTTACTTTCGGGCTCATACGCATAGATTCAACATTCGTCACCTGTGTAGATGTTATAAACGGCTTTTGATGCACCATGATTGTATTTTTTGAGCATTTCTTTGCACCAATCGACACGAGCCTTTCATTGAGCGATTGTCAAATTATGATGAAAATCTAACGCGCACAACATTTTTTCATGGCTAAATGTTCCAGTAATGCCCAGGGATGCCTCAATCTCACGGTATGTCACATGACGATCTTATTTTATCAGTTCGTGCTTCACAGTATCGATGTATTCTGGTACAACAACCGGTTTTGGATGACCTTCTTTAAATTCGTCCGTGAGCGAACGACGACCACTATTGAATTCACTAAACTAGTGATATACAGTGGTTTTAGATGGTGTTTCATCGCCCAAAGTCGAAGTGAGTTAATCGTTGCACTGTTGTTGTGATAATCCACGTCAAAAGTCGCAATAAATCATCGTACAAAAATTCTCAAGAGTTAATGCCAATATTTCAGACTTGATATGATTTCAGACTTGCGTACGAAGTCTGTCAGTATGATCACGGAAGAGTTGAATGTGACTGTTGAATGATACAACCGTTTATTTGATTTTAGCCAATGATTTGGGTATGAAGAATATTGCGATATGGGTTCCGAAAAACCTTTCGCAGGTTCAAAAGTGCAACAGAAGGGAAGTATGTCTTGACTTGGTTGGACGAACTGAAAATGATCCTCATGTTCTAGAACGTGTCATTACTGGTGACAAATGTTGAATTTTTTAATACGATACGGAAACGAAGCGCTAGAGCCCGGAACGGCAAACTTCAACCCAACACGGCAAAAAAAAAGCTGGAATGAGCAAAGCAAAAATCAAAAACACGATGATTTGCTTTTTTATAACCACGGGGTCGCAGATAAGGAGTGGTCAGGCCATCTCTAGCAATATGTGACTTCCCAAGGCAATTACTTTGAAGGAGACAATGTAGAATTGTACTTTCTACACACCTCGCATTAGTTTTCACAGCAGTAATTATTTTTCGAGAAGGGACTGCTAAGCCCAAAGTCAAGAAAATAATTATATTACAGTAAATAGATCTCATGAGTATACTAAGAAGGAGTGGCACACAACAGCAGAGTCTCGCTGTTGTGTCAAAGACGTCCTTATATACTAGCTCACATTTATTTCCTCGGCACGATTTACGCCTTGGGATTCCGCACTTTTTAAGAGGTCTGATCGTCTAACTTCGTTACCTCGGGTGCGTAAAGCTCGTATTTGGAGTTAATTCCAAGCCCCTGAGGAAAGACATACATCTTATTTCTTTTATTAAAAAAACTTTATGAGTTTTCCATTCCCACCAAATTACATTGAAGACACTCAACTGCAGTTTTAATTACCTCCTGATGCTAACTTAGTTAGCGAAACGCCCGTCGAGTGAGTTCAATATGGTTTGACGTGAGTCGAAAACTCATTAGAAAATATTTACTATTACAGTATTCCCTTGGTAAATATACTGCATATTCACTTTTAGGGAATTCCTGCTTGCAGAAAACTGATGATCAGTCTTTTGAGAGCAGTGTTAGCAACTAGACCTGTGAACATGCTATCCTGTTGACTGGTGAAGCGTTAGAAACTATTAAAATTTAAACTCCATAAAGTATTATAATGAACTGATTTCAGTTGTATTCTGCACTATCGATACTCTGATATGCAAGATTCAATGTATATGGAACATTTTCATTTCTGCCACCCTTTCATTTTTCTACAAAATCTGTCCATTTGTGTTTCAATCCTTTTGATCCCTTGATGCCATCGCATGATTTTGATATGTTCTCTGATCCTTAAATATGTCTTTCTGTCTCTTTTAGTAATGCCAAGCTTTCGTTTTAAACATAAAGGAGCATTATTATTGAATTACACCTACCAAAAGCTTATCAGACACACTTATAACGTATTTATATTGAAATTTGTTGGCCAAAGAAAAACGTTTTACGTTGTTTAATTAATTCATCGAACATGATAAAGCTTTTTTCAAAGCAGACGTATTGCTTTCTTGTTATTTGTACACTTGTACGTATCTTTAGTAAGAGTAATTTTTCTGGATCTTCTAAAGCGAAAAGTATATTATCTACAAATATTAAATGGTTTTGATAGGTACTGTTGTTTCCCATTCTAGTTTATGAAGTACATCTTCAAGCTTCAACCTTCTTTAAGAACGACAGATCACATTGTGACATACTCTTTTTTATTTAAGATTCTGTTTAACTTTAACTTTAACTTCATTAATTCATTAATTAAGGTTTGCAATATCTCCAGATTCTGTCTCCAGTAGACCTTTTTCGTCCTCCCTATTGCCTAGCCCAATTGATTGTATTTTTTCGGTTTCTGTAACTATCTGGTACTTGATTATCATTTCAAATGATGAAATTATGAGTGAGATACTGGCAAAAAAAATTAGGCCCTCAACTAAATTATTGGTCTTTTTTTACTGCCTTTGATATTTATTGATGAAAAAATTAATACAGACTTAATCTTCGAAGTAATCTCCATCACTATAACTGCTATCAACTTTCAGGTAACTGTCGATTCCCAAATCGGAAAAAAATTGGTGGGAGTCCTTGAAACTTTTTTCGGCTTCCTCAAGAGATATGAAGTAAGTAATGTAGGGATCAGAAGAGATGAAAATCTGAAAGAGCCGAGTCTGGAGAATACACTACGTCCGATCAAATCCTAGTGTAACTCGGTAATCGTTTCCAGAGTCATTTTGGCTGTATGTGGCCGTGTGTCGTTGCCTGAAGCAAAATTACTTACTTAATGCACAAATCTTCCCACCGAGCGTCACAGTCAAAAGTGAACGTGAAAGTCAACGACTTTTTGAATTTTCCTAACAAATAGTTGACTTAGATACTATTACATTATTGATTAAATCTCTGAATTGGCACCCTTTTAGTTGTTCGGATGTAATATTAAAAAACGTCAAAGCGTCATTTAGAATTTTATAAACTAGATTGTTTGTACGAGTTGGCCTTCCTCTAAACCACAATACAATTTGCTATTTTTAAACAAGCAGCAATTCGAACACAAAACAAACACTTAATAAAGAAGTTAAAATTAGAAATAACTACAGAACCTCCAACAACGAATAGTGTCAATTAAAATAATTTAAACTTGTTAAGTTTCTTTAACCAAACTGTTTGCATTGTCCAAATTTTATATAAGATATAAAAGGTTTTGTTAATGTTAATCATTGCTCAAAATAATTTAATAGCATACCTTACCATACTATGTTCATACCATACTATGAACAAATAGTAAGTTAACTTTTTAAGTAAAACAACAAGTATTTATTTACTTATCCCAATGTATTTTCTCTCCTTCAAGGTAATCCGCTTTCACTGCAATACACATATTCCAACTAGTTTTTCGACTCTTTGAAATTTGTCTTTATACTAGATTTTTGGTATTACCTATAAAAGGTCCAGCAAACTCTCTTGATATCTTCAGATTAAATCATCTCCTGATGTTGCTAACATGGTTAGTGAAACGTGCGCCGATAAGTTCAAAAAAGTGATTTGGTGTTTAGTGGTAAATCTCTTCGAGTTTAGTGTTTCGCATCAAAGGCTCCCAAAGAAGAATTGATCTTCTATGGCATAAAACAGTGCCCACGAGGTGATTTCTTCAATAGAGGAACAATAAAAATTCCCTCGGTGCCATATCTGGCGAATATGATGCTTTTGGAACGTTGTTTGTTTAATTTTTAGCGAAAAATAGAAGACTAATTATTGCAGTGTGTGATGATGCGTTGTCGTGCTGCAAAAACCATGATTTTTTTGTGGAAATATGGACATTTGGAGGTTGCGTCTCTAATACTTAATCGGTAATTATGCAGCTCAAGATCGTTGATTTTGGTGATATTTTCTTCGTTGTTTAACGTGGAAGCTCTTCTTAAACGAGATTAATTTTTATTTAATTCTCTACCATCATCTACTTGAACAAAAACGTTAAAATAAGTGAAATAAGTCGCCAAATTAAGAAATATACTTTATTTTAAAAAAGGCTGCAAAGCGATATAAGCAATCGTTAGTTGCTTGACTGGGAGGAAGCCCCACCCATCCCTTACATTGGAGGGCACATGTTTCGTCTGTTGGTAGTTAGACTCATCAGGGTACCGACATATGTTCTCTCGCCAAGAATAGGTAGTCCCTTTCCACAATCAAACAACCCTTATTATCATATTTATTCCATTTGAAACCAATTTATTTTAGAAGTGTATGAAGCGAAGTTTTATATCCATCAAGGAGCTGCATGTTCTTTAGTATTTCATGAATACTTTCAAGATTAATCGTTTGTTTTGAAATAATCCAATAATATTTGATAAAAATACAATATTACCATGTAAATCTACTCACTTTTTTCATACATTTTGTAGATTTGATTGCAAATTGAGCCCACATCAAGATGATCTAGATCAGAAAAACAGAAACTAAACCAGAAAATAGCTAAAACAGCAAAGAATACAGTAAAATATTTCAAAGCTTTTGAAGGCCCAATTCATAAACAGTCAGAACTTGAAAGTGTCAGATTCGACGAAGAAAGTTGTGTTAGGCCGGCAACAATGTCCAGAACCACAAACCTAAATGTTATCTTGACAGCGAATTCACAGAATGTGATCCACCGGCTCACCGTATTTTTATCCTATTCTAATAGGATTAGAGGAAGAAGGAAAGAGAGTGCTTTGAACTTTAAATTATTTTTTCTTTCTTATGGATTTAAATTAGCAATAGATTTCTCTAGATTGATGACGTGCAACCATTGTTTCCCTAAATGAGCTATACTCACTGTTGTACTGCACAGTGATTCTACAATTAAACAATTAAAATAATGATTATCTAAAACACAATTTGATTTAAAACACATTAAAACACATTCAAAACATAATGGCGTCGCCAGTCTCGCGCAATACGTCACTAGCATGTCGGTGATGCGAACCCATAAGTTTTGCCACTACCGAAAATCGCTCAAAGCAGCTAAAGAAGTTTTCACTTCAAAAATGGTTTATTCAAAGTATGCGCCATCGCTAGATGCACATTTTTCCTATCACTTTGGCAATTTTCAGCAACATCTTTTGAGGTGGTCCATTCATCAAGCCATTTTTCCACATCTCCGTATTTCATGGAAAGTGCGTGAGACATCGATGAAAACAAGTGGTAGTTGGAAGGGGCCAGGTCTGATGAGTACAGCGGGTGAGGTAAAAGTTACCAGCCAAGTGCAGAAATGGTATCTCTGACTGCTTTCGCAATATGTGATGGGGCGTTGTGATGCTGCAAAATGCTTTTCCGTGTCTTCTAGCCCATTCTGGTCGCTTTTCAATCATTGTGTGAATTGATCATTTTTCCTATCTCTCTGGCAATTTGTGGAAGAAAAAAAACCATACACCTTTTGAGATAATCCAATCATCAATTCGTTTTTCGACATTTCCGTAACTGTTGAAGGGTTTCATGGAAAGTCTGTGAGACATTGATGAAAACCAAGAGTTCCCAGCCAAGTGCAGAAATAGTGTCTCTGGCTGCTGTCACTGTGTATGATGGGGCGTTGTCGTGCTGTAAAATCATTTTTTCGTGTCTTGTAGCCCGTTTTGATCGCTTTTCAATCGATACATGATTCAAATTAAGTATTTGTTGACGGTATTAACTGTTTCACCTTGTTTCAGAAGCTCATGGTACACCATACCCTTCTGATCCCACCAAATGCACAACACTGTCTTTTTTCCAAAGCAATTTGGTCTTGCGGTCGATGTTGATGATTATTCGCGGTCAACTCATAATTTTCTGCTTTTTGAGTTTTCGAAATACATCCTTTTTTTTCTCCAGTCACAATCTTATGCAAAAAAAGTTTTTCTTTCATGCATTTCGAGATATCAAAACTTCGCACACCGTTTTTTGCTTTTCCATCTGTCTGTCGTTCAGCTGATGTGGTACCCATTTTCCTGCCTTCTGGATCCTTCCCTTGACATGCAGACGATCACAAATGGGCCTGCGACCAACATTTAACTTCTCTGTTATTTGTTGTTGAGTTTGCATATTGTCTTCTTCTAACAATGCTTGCAATTCGGCATCTTCAAATTTTTTCTGTTGACCTGAGGGTTCTTTTTCTTTCAAGTCGAAATCACTAATTTTGAATCACCTTGCGTTGGGCCATAGTCACCGTAACTTTCCACAAGTATACGACGGCTTTCACACGCGCTTCTAATCATTGTTTCTAAATCATTCCGTGTGAATAAACGCGGCAAAATGGCGGCGTGGAAGAAAAATCAATAAACGGATGCCCGACAGCATTGCCGAGCGCCGTGAATAGTTCCGAACTACCCCGATACAATCTGCGCAGTCGCCGGTCGATTGTAAAAGCAAGCGCAACGACCCGTTCAAGAAAATATACCTAAAAATGCCACGATACTTATCATGATGCATTAAATACTGATTATATGAAGTACAAAATAGTCTATATCGATGCAGAATATTATCTAAATAAAAAGCAATCCAAATCTTTTGAGGATATTCTTTTGGGGCCTCGTGGAACAATTTTCAAAGATGTAAATTGGTTTATTTAGATAATACCATGTTATTGGATAAACTTCGAAAATAAAACCCTCTTCGTTGCTCGGCTGCGATATTATAGATCGTCAATGTGTCATTTATAATTTAACAAACGAGATTGTTTTATACGCTTTGAAGACCCCCTTCGAAACCATATCACAGTTTACTATTTTACTAAGCAACAATTTCAACACAAAATAAACAATAAAAATGTTAAAATTAGAAATAAACTACAGAGCCTTCAATAATGAAGTGTGCCAATTAAAATAATTCAAGCTTGTTAAAGTTCTTTAACCAAACTGTTTGCATTGTCAAATTTTTAATACAAGATATAATGGGATAGCGTTTTGTCAATGTTAACTATCGGTCAAAATCATTTCATATACAGGGTGGGGTATAAAGATCTCTTACATTTTCCAAAAATGTGCATAAAGATCAGTTATATTTCAATGGGTTTTAAAAATCATATTAGATAAATGGTGACCTTCGTTGGCAATGCATGTACGGCTGTGTATTCCTACGGAATTGGAGCTTTGTCTTCTTTCTTCGAGGAGAAGGTTCTTCTGATCTTTTTGTTGCGGTAGATCACTTCTTCTCGTTGTCTTTATAGCGTACTATGTGTCTTGGTGTTGTCTTTATTTCCAAAGTCGCCCTGGCAACTCGATTCGTCTTATGTCTGTTACAACTTGATCATTCCATCTTGCTCGCGATCTTCCTCTTAACCTGTTTCCCACCGGTTTCCAGTTGGGGATATGGTCAATATAGTACTGTTCTATTACTTCCTGTAGATATGTCCATGCAACCTAATTCTCTGTGCCTTTATGTAACGTACTATATCTTCTTCATTGAGTAACTCTCTGATTTCGTATTTTATTAGGCTTTGGTGCTCTTCTCCTTCTTTCTTGGGTCCATTGTTCTTATTATTTCCTCTCAATGACTCTTAGTTTTTCGTCTTCTCTAGTGGTTAGGGTCATCGTTTCATCTGTGTAAGTTACAATGGGTGTTATGATTACTTTATAGGTTCTCCTATTTGTGTCATTCTGTCTCTTAATAACTGTTGGTATCTGTAGTATGTTTTGTTACCTGTTATATTCAATGAGCTATTTCCACACTTACGTCGATGTTTCAGTCAAACTGGAATTTTGTGTGGCAAATTATAATATTGGATATTTATTCTACTTTACTGTGTACTGACTTTAGAATTTATTTTTTAACTCTCTTATAAAATCTTTAATATCTCTACTTTTCCGATACTTTTTTAATATCTCATGTTCGCATCTATATCCCATGTGCGAAACAAAACCGACAACCCATCGGCAAGTGGCCAACACAAAGGCCAACCTCCACCAGCGGTTTGATTATACAAGCGCTAATTTTACTATCTACATATTAGCCAAGTGACGCTTGCCAAAGTGTAGTCCCGGCTTTAAGAATTATCATTTTAAGTAAGTACGTAATAAAGCATATTTGGAAAAACAATAATTGGTTGTTATTTATCGAACAAACTACAAATAAACTAAGGTTATTGTTAAAACATTTTTTTTAGAAATTAAGAATCTCGCCATATATCAACCAAAATAGAAATAGCGATGTCGCTTTGATTAACTGAGATGATCGTTACAACAAAGGGTGTTGGAGACAAAAACTATTTCAGTGCGTATTCCATAATTGTATTTTGTATATGCATATCAGAATAAGTTACTTATTTATAGAGACACTACTTCTAACCGATTTAGGGTCGATTCTACAATGTAAGTATATACCAAGTATAAGCTATATCCGGAACAAACCCTCGTTACGTCCATTTTGTAGAACAGGCGTTTAAAATTTTATTCCGAGTATAGCTCATATCTGGAATATTCTTGCATTGTAGGACCGGCCCTTAGAAATATACTATTATGATGTGAATTAGTGCTAGTAATTTCTACTTTGGTATTAAGCGATATTAAAGTGTAAGTTTTCGTTTTTTTTGTAAAAAAAACAACCAAAAGTATGTTGAAACATATGGTATAAACTGCTATAAACATATTTTATTTTTGAAGAATACCTTAAGAGGGCAATGAAACAAAAAATTAAAGGTATGTCTTCTTTTCCGCAGAAATGGTTACATTTTCTTTACTTATTTTAAAGAAACCTTTTGTTCCAAAAAAAAATTTAAAGAATCATTGGTTAAATTTACGAAAGTTATTTACCTTGTACCCTGTATTTTACTCTATGTTTATTTGAACGGTTACTATGCTGAATGATCATACATAAAGAAGATACAAGAAAATCACACAGCTAATTTGGTTTTTGGTCAACAAAGTCACATTTCAAGCATTCTATTTTTCTTTAAAGTATTAATAGTCATAATTAGTGATGAAACAACTTGATATTGAATATGTAGCTAAATTCTATACTAACTTATATGTCGTGACTTACAAACATTTAGCAGTCACACGGGAATATCTTATTTGTTCTTTAAATTATTTAATCTTGTTAACTAAACCTCAACCTGAACAACAACCATTATAATTCTATACCATTTTGTTCTATTATGTGTTATCACCATCCAATTGTTATATTCTTGATAAAATATTATCTTGATATATAAATAAATTTGCCTAATTGTATATTCTACAAGTTGCATACTTAATAATAATAGATGCTTTTCCAGATATAATTAAACATTTAAGATCTTTTTTCGAAGTATTAAAACATTAAATGTTACTGTTAATCAGACATACTTATGTAAAGTTAATTGTTTTGGCAAAATTTTAAATGAGAAAGAATACAAAGTGTGTAACTAAAGTAACGAGACTGGTGGCATAGCGTTCGAATCCGGCATCTTGTGCGTTTGCGAACGTCGGGTCGGTCAGAATGATCCAGAAAGCGCAGAGTCAGGAATGGTATACTCCAACCTTATCACGGCCAAGAAAAGCCAGATAAAAGATTAAAAAAATACTGATTTGTTTTTTTGATAGCCAGGGAATCGTCCATAAGAAATTCGTGCCTCAAGATCAAAAGGTAAACCTGCATTTTTATCGAGACGTATAAATGAAGAAAAGACTTCGAAAAAGAGTCATTCGTATGAGACCGAACATGAACACCACCTGGGTAATGTATCACGACAGTGCGTCCTGCTGTACAGCGATTTGAATTAACTAGTTTTCAGTGAGTAAAAACATCACTGTGTCTCCGAAACCCTCATATTCACTAAACTTAAGTCGGTGTGATATTTTCCTTTTCCCAAGATTGAAAATTCACCTCAAACGACACTATTTTGGGACATTGGAGAACAACGAAGAAGGCCATGACAAACCAGCTGTAGACGATTTCAGTATCTAAGTTCCAGCACTGCTATGAGGTGTGGACAAATCGTTTCCAGTGCTGAGTGGCTTTCCAAGGCAGCTACTTTGAAGCAGAAAACGTAGAATTCTAATTTCAATTGAATACAAAAATGGCAAAGGCAATGAAACAAAAAAATTAAAGGTATGTCCTGTTTTCCGCAGAAATGGTTACATTTTCTTTACTTATTTTAAAGAAACCTTTTGTTCCAAAAAAAATGTAAAGAATCGTTGGTTAAATTTACGAAAATTATTTCCCTTACACCCTGTATTTTACTCTATGTTTATTTGAACGGTTACTAGGCTGAATGATCATACATAAAGTGTAACTAAAGTAACGAGACTGGTGGCATAGCGTTCGATCTGGCTATCGGGGGCCGGGGGAGGGGAGCTTTTAGACATTCTCAGAAGGCAGTGGCTCGTTTGAAAATGAACCTTGCAAAGGAAGGTCTTCAACTGAACGAAGTGATGAAAATTTTCGAAAAATCCTGGATCTTGTGTGTTTACGAACGTCGGGTCGGTCAGAATGACCGAGAAAGCGCAGAGCCAGGAATGGTACACTACAACCTTATCACGGCCAAGAAAAGCCAGATAAAAGCTTAAAAATATGCTGATTTGTTTTTCTGATAGCCAGGGAATCGTCCATAAGAAATTCGTGTCTCAAGATCAAAAGGTAAACCTGCATTTTTATCGAGAGGTATTAATGAAGAAAATACTTCGAAAAAGAGTCATTCGTATGAGACCGAACAGTGCGTCCTGCTGTACAGCGATTTGAATTAACTAGTTTTCAGTGAGTAAAAACATCACCGTGTCTCCTAAACTAGACTTAAGACTAGACTTAAGTCGGTGTGACATTTTCCTTTTCCCAAGATTGAAATTCACCTTAAAAGACACTATTTTGGGACATTGGAGAACAACGAAGAAGGCCGTAACAAACCAGCTGTAGACGATTTCAGTATCTAAGTTCCAGCACTGCTATGAGGTGTGGACAAATCGTTTCCAGCGCTGAGTAGTTTTCCAAAGAAGCTACTTTGAAGCAGAAAATGTAGAATTCTAATTTCAATTGAATACAACATTTTTCAAAATCAGTCTTCATTACTTTATTTACACGCCTCGTATAACGTATATAATTTTCTTTGTACGTATACATTCTTCTTCTTCAATTCACATGCCTTTTTCTGAATCTCAAAAAGATGAATTCATCTCCTGATCATCTCCATGGTTAGTGAATGAAACATGTGCCAAGAGGCTCAAAAAATATTTGGTGCTTAATGGTAAATCTCTTCGAGTTTAAGTTCTATTATATTTGCCCTCCACTGCCGTGAAACTAATCTAAGTAAGAACTTGTAAGGGCAGTTTTTCTAAAAACATTACTCTTACCTGTGCCGTTGGTAACGTACATTAAAAAACAAATTTTGCCGACTCCATCAATCAATATTTTAAATTGCAGCTCTTTATCGTTTCCATGCCACTGCCGGATATTTTATCGCTTACTTGAATGCAAAAAAATCAATATACAACTGAAACAAATAATTTTTGTTTAAATAAATTATTGTTTAACATTACACAATATTAATCGATTAAACTGATCAATTGATGATAAAGTCTCATTAATTCAATCTTTAGATATGTAATTCATAATTTAGTAAAACAAGTGATGTTAAGTGGTGATGTAACCCTTCAAATTATTAAAATAAACATATGAACCAACTATGAAACTTTAGAAAGTGATGTGAAGTCTTGGTCCTATTGATGTAGATAACCTTTCCTAAATTCTCAATTCTCCAATGGTCATTCTGACCCTGAGGTTTCGAAATTTTTCAATATACTGTTCTATTGTTGGAAATTTTGAGAATTCTTGATAATGAGTCAAATGAAGCAGACTCTTCGAACATTCTGAACAGATTTTTTAGGCTTCTATTACACAATTAATAACACTTAAAAGGTTCACGTTAAACATAAAATATACATTCTTACTTTATTCTTACTTATATTATTATTACATTCATACTTCATATACATACATTCATTCATACAAATATACATTCACTCATATTTTTTATAAATTACTTAACACCCCCAGTGTGTCAATTCTTTTATTGGAACCTTTGGTGTGGAACACTAAACTCAAAGATCACTAAACATCAAATAACTTAATTTTTTAATCCAGTCTTTTGATGAGCTTGATATTAGTTAATCTCGATTGAATCATTTTCTGATTATGCTAAAATGGCTAGCTAAACGTACGTCGAGAGATTTGAAAAATTACTTACTGGTAAATCTCTTCGAGGTTACTCCCAGTATTGCAAAAATGACAAATCCTTCATGCATAATGGATTCACAATCTTCTTATGTTTTACACTACAATATTCCGTCAGTGCAAAAATTTGTAAAATGTTGCTTATTACTTTCCCAACAAATGACTAAATTTGAAAGTTTAAATACGACACCTGCATAACATTTTTTGTCTATTTTATCACTTGCCCAAATGGCGTCAGCTTCTCTGGTAGGCCAGCTAGCAATAAGAAACCAAACTGCACTTCGTAAATTTAGAAAAAGGGTTGTTTTTCTAAATTTACTAGGTTGTTTCAATTACTTAATTTACGTAAATTTTCACAGAATCGTATTTCTTTATGTGATTTCTGCGCCTGATTAACTGCACCAGGTGTGATGGTTAATAATTCTTAATTTTTTAAGAGATAACGCTGGAAACAAGAGTCGGTTCACAATCTAATCTCTTATGTCATTTTGCTGCTACAAACACCATTGATGTTTAACCATATCGAGTTTCATTCGAGTCTTTTTTCGTGTGGTAAACATGTCGATTTTCCAGTCAAATAAAGAGCATTTACGGTACGTATTGGCTTTGATGTTCAATCAAAAGAAAAATGCGAGCGAAAGCCGCCGTATACTTGAGGAAACTTATAGTGACAATGTCCAAAAGCAAGATACTTGTGGGCGTTCGTTTAGGCGATTCAAAAGAGGTGATTTCTACTTGAAAGGCAAAGAATGCTCAGGTCAATACAAAAAATTTGAAGATGCAGAATTGCAAGCATTGTTGGAAGAAGACGATATACAAACTCAACAGCAAACGGCAGAGAGGTTGAATGTTGGTCGCCGAACCATTTGTGATCGTCTGCATGCCATGGGAAAGATTCAGAAGGCAGGAAAATGGGTACCACAGCAACTGAACGACAGACAGGTGGAAAAGCGAAAAACGGTGCGCGATTATTTTGCTTTTCTTTTCGGTTTTGTTTAGCTTTCTCGGCATGAAAGAAATGCTTTTTTTGCATCGGACCGTGACTGGAAACGAAAAATGAATATATTTCTGGTACGCAAAATGCAAAAAATCGAGGATTGACCCAGGACAACCATCAACAAAAACCGCAAGACCGAATCGCTTTGGAAAGAAGACAATGGTGTACATTTAGTTGGATCAGAAGGGTGTCGTGCACAATAAGCTTCTGAAACCAGGTGAAATAGCTAATCGGCTACAAGACACGGAAAAGTGATTTTGCAGCACGCCAACGTGCCATCAGACAGAGCGAAAACAGTTAGAAAGACCATTTCTGCTCCTGCCTGTTCCTGGGTGGAACTCCTGCTCCACCCAGACTTGGTCCCTTCCAACTACCACTTATTTTCATCAATGCCTCACGTACTTTCCATGAAACACTTCAACAATAACGGTAATATCGTAAAATGGCTTGATGATGGATCACCTCAAAAGATATACGGTTTTTCTGGGAGAGCATCCACAAATTGCCAGGGAGATGGGAAAAATGTGCAACTAGCGATGGCGCGTATTTTGAATAAACCATTTTTTACCTTTCTTCCAAATTAAACGTGTTTTTTTTTAAGAAAAAATTAAGAATTATTAACCGGAATACCTGGTACATGCCTTTTAAAATCTGCCACAACTCCTTCCCTGTGTTTGCTTCTTTCAATTACGCAAACAACGATGCATCTATTGTTAGCACTAACTTCGTCCTTGTCTTGTTTATGACACTAGCATCGGTTTCTACTGCGTTAATAAAATCAGATAAGCAAATAACAATTAGATTTTCCATAACAAATGCTTACTCCCTTCTAATAACACTAGACACTACCACACATAATAAGTAATTTGCTGTCATTCTGTTGCACTTGTTTCATTTACACACTATCACCGATAAAAATAACCGATAATATCTAAGCACGTCTGAATCTATCTTGCTTATATGCGGTTTGGACCTGCAACCCGTGACAAATTCTCTGAATAACCGATAATGGGTTAAATGAAATACGAAGTACACTATTCTAGTGTTCTGAACAAATTTTGTCCAAGCCTTTATATCAGGTGCCGGAATTTTTTTTTTTTTGGATTTTACATGATATGATGTAAGTATCGGTTTTTGCACACTTGGTAATACTAGAACTAGTGTGTGTTAAGGTATTGACCATAACCTATAAAATTTAGTATATGACAGTGAGTTTACGTGTAACCATTATATGTTTTTATTTCATTGAAAATGTCGAAATGTATTCCAAATAAACAGCATTTGTGAAAAGTTTTAATTTTATTATTCTTTCATCTGAAAAAAAACTGCTGCTGAAAGTCGTTTGTTTGGACAAGCTTATAGAAAACATGCTCCTACCGAAAGGACTTGTGAAAATTGGTTTAAACGTTTCAAAAGTGGTGATTTGATGTGAAAGACAAAGAACATCCAGGTTAACCAAAAAAAATTGAAGATGCAGAATTGAACGTATTACTCGATGAAGATCCATGTCAAACGCTTGAAAAGTTATCAGAAGCATTGCATGTTGATCCAACAACTGTTGGAAAACGTATACACAAACTTGGATTCATTCAGAAAGAAGGAAATTGGGTACCGAATGAATTAACTGAAAGACAACAAGAAAAGCGTTTAACCACATGTGAAATGTTGCTTGAAAGACATAAAAGAAGTTAATTTTGTATCGAATTGTTACTGGTGATGAAAAATGAATTCATAACGACAATCCTAAGTGAAGAAAAGCAATAGTTAAGACAGGTGAACCATCGACATCAACGCCGAAACGACGTATTTATGGAGAGAAGCTTATGATCTGTATCTGGTGGGATTAGAAAGGTGTTGCATTGCAAGAAAAAAGTCCAAAAGGGGCTGAAAACACACGAACTTGATTTAGCTTTATGACAGCGCTTGACCTCATACTGCAAACATTGTGAAAGAAACGTTACATTTGCTTAGCTGGGAAGTTCACCATATTCACCATATTCGCCATATTCACCAAAAATTGCCCCATTCGGCTACCATTTGTTTCGATCGATGCAAAGCGGATTATTAGAACAGAACGGCACTTCAAAAATAACAAAGAAGAGAAAAATTGAGTAAATTTGTGGATCACTTCTAAAAATATCGAATTCTTCAAACGTGAAATCCATTTATTGCCCGAAAAATAGGAAAAGATCATAGCTATAGATGGCAAATACTTTAATTGAAATATAATGCACCATTAGTTTTAAATAAAATTGTTTTTATGAACTAAAATGCCCACAAAATTAATTCCAGTACCTAATAATACACCTCATAAAACTTAACATGTTAACATTCTAATGTTGCCACTGTTTGAAAACAAATTCACAAAGAATTTTTGATATATTGGAGTAATTTTGAGATGAACTGAGTAAGAATAGCGACCAATGTCACTGATTTTAAAAAGGTTAGTGGAACTCAAAGTTTGGGAATAATAGAATGTTGCAGAAATATTTGAGGTTTTCCTTTGTTTATAAATAAAGGATTATACTTCACCACTCAGAGATTGAATTCGATTTTTCCGAACTTTTGCTCCGACAAATAAACATTCCTTCTTCAGTATTAAAGTGATTCCACTGTGAAATATTCACTAAAACACTAAAATGAGTGAAGTAAGTCACGTAATGAAGGCAATTTTAAGACATTATTTTAAAAAACTTTTAAAGCAACTGACGCTGCTCGTGAGAGCTGGGGAGGATCACTTACTTTAACAAAATTGTTTAAATGAGTGAAATTTCTCGCGAAATTAAGAAATGTATATTATTTTTAAAATACTTCAAAGAGACTGACGCCACTCGTGAGATTTGCGAAGTGGACGGGAAAGATGCCTTATCAATCAGCATCGCGCGGCTCTGGTTTAAAAAATTCCTTGTGGAAGACGTGAGTCTTGAAAATAGGGGAAGATCAGATGCCCACGGTCTCGCAATGCTAACATTGTAAGAGCTGTTACTGCAGATCCTAGACCATCACTAGGAAACTTTTAGGGCTAATGTTTAAAAAGTGGGTAACTCCTCGAAAAACGCAAATACTTTTGTTACATACTAGAACAGGGGTCGCCAAGCCGTCGATCGCCAGCTACCGGTAGCTCGCGTGGACAATTTCCCCTAGCTCTCGGCTATAAGCAATCCTCAGACGTCGAACTCATAATCTTTACAAACGAAAATTTCGAAATTATAATACTGTTACGGTTTACGGCCTGATCAGTGCATCGTAGGCGCCGAAGATCAGCCACTGACGTCACCATGGTAGAATCCGCGAAACCGCTGAGAAAATTGTAGCGAGCCGCGACCAATCAAGTCGGATCAGCAAGGACAGTTCAGATCAGGATCAGGAAGGACAGACCGGATCAGGAAGGACAATTCAGGAAGGATCTCGTTTCTTTTAACGGGATATATAGATAGACATTGCGACAACGCCGCGTTCAGTGTTCAGTTACGTTATAGTGACAATTACAAGTATGCCAAGCAATAGTAAAAAAGTTAAGATATACCATTTCCATTCTGAGTGGGAAGGACAATAGTTTTTATAGAAACTAAAAGCAAAAGTGTGTGTTTGTTGTGTAACGCTATCTGTATCCGTCGCTAAAAAAGGAAATATTGAAAGGCACCATAAAACTGTTCATTCGATTTTTGAAAAATCATATCCTTTATATTCTACCACTAGAAAGGACAAGTTGGAACAATTGAAAAATCAGTTAAATGGACAACGATCAACATATTTTAGATCAAGTATTTGACAAAAATTAGGCTGCACGTCAAACTTCCTATCGCGTATGGCGTATGGCATTATTAAAAAAAATTGAGGAGTCTGAGTCTGAGCATTAAACAAGTTTAGATAGCTTAATCTATTTCAATATTATTAAAGTAGCTCAAAACGTTGAAAATGTTGGCGACCCCTGCCCTAAAAGGATGGACATTTAATCTTATTAACATTTCCAAAAAAAAAAATTGCGGAAATTCCTTTCCTTAAGATTTAAATATTTTTAACTCTTTGTAAATGAAAAATGTATATTATTCGATTGTTTTGCAGCTGCACAACGGCCATCAATTAGCCGACTGGTGTATGAATCATCTGTGCGTTAACTACAACAAGTTATGTCGCATGTCGCCTCGAAGTCTTCGTTTGTTGCATCCTGACAACCAGGCATACCTCGTAGAACATCGATGGCCACCCGTTTGGTATCTCAAGGACTTCGATTACTATCAGAAATGCCTGGCGGAACGCGACAAGGAATTGAAACCGAACGAGAAGAACAGCTCGAGCTGTCTCTGTTTTTCGCGGAAATCCGAGTCCGATCCTGCCCTTTCTTCAAGCAATCTTTGATACTTTTAGGTTCCTCGACGACCGAGGTCGCAGACTATTGCCTCTCTGAAAGACTGTAATACGACTGTGCATCATCTAGGACCTCGTTCCACAATTATTAAATCATTTATTAACTATCTAGTGGATACTTTGTGCCCAACAAGTAGACTTAGTACGGAAACTTATGGCTGACATACATGTACAGTTGCCGGCAAACGACTCGACTTTTCTCCGATAGGATCACTTTACCTTGAACCAATTCATCTAATAGGTAGACGCCCTTTGTAAAGTGATCTCTGGATGGATTTTACAAACGGGATCCAATCATGACAATGTCTTTCACTGTCCAGAGATCAATTTACAAGCTTTTTAATAGGTGCACCATTCTTTAAATAACACAAATTATGCATACAACTGTCGTTTCATGAATTTTTTTGATTATGATGTAATGCTTTATGATACAGATTGTTGTAAGGTAACCGCATATAATGTCCATTTTGAAGTATTCTAGAGTAAGAAGACTTAGTGTTAAGATGTTTCTGAATGATTTAAAAAGAAGCTTTGAATATAACAAAAGGTGCAGGATTAGTATGTTAAAAACAAATTAGATCTTTTGCACAAACATCAGACTTTCTTTTATTCATGAAACTTACAGTATGGTCCAGTTAGGTTTCATCAATTAAATATTAATATACAATGATGGCCAATAAAATAATAGTGGCAGAGCCTTTAATATATTTTATTTTCACTAATTTGTATTGTTTCTAAGACAATATTATTGTTTTAGAATGAATTTACCGAGAATTTAAAGGGCATGCGTGGAATTAGTCTGAATATAAACTATTACTCTAAGAAAAATTACGTAGTCAAAAAAATTAAATAATTTTTATTATAAGCCATAAAAAAAATTAAAATTGTAATTATCTAAAACTGTTTAGTCTATATAATTACGGAAGCTTATTACTTTGTAGCATGGCCCTTATTCTTAATGACTGATTGACATCTTCTTGGCATGGAGTCGATTAGACGTTGGTATGCTTCTACAGGTACTGAAAACCAGGCTGTCTGAATTTCTTGCTGCAAAATATTGGACTTACTGCGTTATATGAAAAATACCCCCATACTTACATACATGATGTTACCACCACCATGCTTTCCTCTACCCAAACTGTTACACGATTAAATTCTTAATTAAAGCGTCTTCTCATATACAATTCGCCATCAGAACAAAATACATTAATTATGGTTTCATAGTTAAAACGAATATTTTTCCAGTTATGTTGAAAATCTTCACTATAGTTTTTTTTGCAAATTTTAACCGCTGTTTTATATTCAGTTTACTTAAAAACGGAAGTTTCCTGGCTATTCCAAGGTATAGGTTCTTTGGTTGTAAACGTGATCTTATGTGGTCACCACTGAAGTATGAACAATTAAGCGAAAATAAATTCTTTAATAAGATAAGCAGCAATAAAATGCGCTGGTTATATTGTAAACAAAATGTTTAAAGGTCAGTTAATATTAGCATGTTATATTATTTATTATGGTAAATAAATTAGAAAAGAAAACTTAGGTTTTAAAGTTTTGTCCACTACTCTCATTTTATTGGTCACTGTATATTACTCTAAAATAGCACAAAAATAATTGTATAACAATATTTTTAATCAAGTCATGATACTGGAGGGTTTTTCGGTGAAAACTTTGCTTCTCTGCTATAATTAAGAGTTTTTAATTTGAATATTTTATATCTTGTTAAGTAATGTAATATTTTACCATTAACATATTGAACTAAAAGACACACATAGATGCTTGAACATATTTTTGTATCTTAGATAATTAATAGAATGAAAGTGGTGAAACTTCTGGATTGATGATGTATTTGTCAATTTTAACTATACATTAAGTACTAGAAAACAGCAGCTAATTTTTATAAGATGTTACTTCATATCATCAAGACAAAGTGATCTTAAATTAAATGTCAGGTATCTATATCTACCTTTTGGACAAACAAAACCTTTTTATAACATCTACTTTAATAAAATCACTTTATTCTAAATATGTGAGTGTTTTATTTCATTTACAAAACCTCTAATATATCAAAATATCTTTTGGGTTTACATTATGTCAAAGGACATTTGTTCTTAGGGCTGTCTTAAAAGGCTAATAAAATGGCAAGGGATCGCTATTTGAAGCTATTTTGTGATCTCTTTATTTTTTATCTATTTTGTTAAAAGTATCAAGTATAGTATGAAAATTTGTTCATTCTGCAATTTGGAGTTAGTCAGTGTTTCAACAATGACAAGACACTTAAAAAATAGTCACAACCAACAGTAGGATTCCCGTGCTAATAAAGCACATATTATTTGGCTACTGTGTTCGGAAAATCAGGTAGTCTGTGAATCTTATAATAATCTAAACACATTAGGAGACAAACCACAACATAAAATTAAAAATACAATCAAAAACCTTTGCTAGCCGAGAAAGCTATGAACAATGGTTTGAAGAGCAGAAATTTAAGAAGACCTATGCATGTGTCGGGACAAATAAACATAATGATTATGTGGAAAAGTCCTATGCATGCAATCATAGTAATTCAATTGGTAAAACGTAGAATGCAGACTAATATTTCCTTATGTTATATTTCTGTTACCCTTAGGGTTTACAAGCAAATTGTGTGTGGTTCGACAAAAATTTACGGATTATGCCCATATCGTATAAATATAAAGATTTGACAGACAGGTATATTATTTTATTAATATAATATAATATATATATATATATATATATATATATATATATATATATATATATATATATATATATATATATATATATATATATATATATATATATATCATCATCATCAGCCCGTATCGATCCACTGCAAGATGAAGGCCTCTTCAGCATGCTTCCAACCTTCACGGTCCTGGGCTTTCCTCTGCCACTCGGGTCCAATATACTTAACGATATCATCAATCCATCGTGCTTTCGGTCTTCTTCGCGGACGTTTGCGATCAAGCGGTATCCACTCCAGGATTGCCTTGGTCCATCTGTCGTCCCATCGCCTCGCTATATGGCCTGCCCATCTCCATTTCAACTGTTTTACTCTTCCAATGATGTCACAGACTTTTGTTTGTTCCCTGATCCATGCGCAGGACTTTCTGTCTCGTCTTGTAATGCCAAACATACATCTTTCCATTCCCCTCTGTGCCACCCGAAGTTTTTGAATTGATTGCGCTGTGAGTGTCCAGGTTTCACTTCCGTATATCATAACGGGTAGAACGCACTGATCGAATACTTTTCTTTTCAGGCAAAGTGGGAGTCTGCTCTTAAACACTATGTTGAGCCTACCAAATGCCTGCCAGCCACATTTAACACGCCGTTCCACCTCCCGGGCGGTATTCCCCTCCACTGAAATCCTCTGCCCAAGATATATAAAGCTGTCCACAATCTCTAAATCCCTTCCTAAAACTGAAATTCTTCTGTCCTGAGCGAAGTTATTAAACATAACCTGACTCTTTTTCAGGTTTATTTTCAAGCCAAATGGTTCGCCAGCCCTTTGCAGTTCTTGTATGCGTCTTTGCAGCTCCTCTGGGTCTTGTGAAATGAGAATAATGTCATCTGCAAATCTAAGATGGTTTAAGTTTGCACCATTGATCTTTACCCCATCCTGTTCCCAATCCAGTTTACGGAATACTTCTTCAAGGCCAGCCGAGAAAAGAATAGGCGATATTGCGTCACCCTGCCGTACACCTCGTTCTATATTAATTCCCACTTCAAGATCATCAAGGTGAATTGTGGCTGTAGCTCCATCATATATCGATTCTAATATATATATATATATATATATATATATATATATATATATATATATATATATATATATATATATATATATATATATATACATATATATATATATATATATATATATATATATATATATATATATATATATATATATATATATATATATATATATATATATATATATATATATATATATGCATGTTTAATGTGTTCCATTGTTGATGAATTTCCTTAGAAACCAGTAGTTAGTTACATCGAAAATGAAAGTCAGTGTACATAATATGGTGCAGGGATGTAAGCTAATAATCAGTGTATTGTACCTTGGTTTTTTTGGAATAAATATAATTAGATCCGTAAGTCTAAACTACGGATTTATTAAAAAAAATATAGGACTTTAATAATATATATTTTTTATTTAATGAAATATAAATCTTGGATTTGATAATTGCATAGGGCCATATATTTTTTTCTGACCTAACCACCAATTTAAACTACTCTAACCAACGTTTCAACGAATTATTCTTGAGACCCTCGAAGCACACAATATCATATAAGAATAATTTTAAAATTGTTTCTTTTATAAAAAGTAGCAAAATTACAAAAACCTCCAGAAATTGTTTAAAAACATTTCTTTTTTTTAATTACATGCAATGGCTCTGCAACTCGGGCAATTTAGCCAGCTCATTAATTTATTATGAAAATGCACCAAATGGGCAGACAAACAAACACACCTACATCACCAAACATCCATGCCTTCACCAGGATTCGAACCCGGGGCCATTGGATTGCCACGCGAGCGACTAACCCACCAGACCACCGCGGTCGGCCTTAAAAATATATTGATTTCTTTCACCGCTTATAAATGTGAGGTTAGGTTGTATTTCATTTTTTCCACGAAATCCGTAGAAAAAACATCCATTCAAAATATCCCCCAGTGTATGAACCGACCAGTGCTGAGTGCTTTCGGGGTTTTAGTGATTTTTAGGGACGTCTTTTTAAACTTAAGTTAGGTAACTCAATTACGCGCCTTTCTTTGGTTGCATATGTGTTTGTTGTTTACATATTAGTTCTGTTTTTATTTAATTAAAATAACCACATTGGATTACAATATGTTATATTATATAATAATTAATCCGATATCTATCCACTAGAGTTCATAGCCCATTCAGATACGTTTAATATAAAATCGGAAAAAACAAAGTTGGGTTATTATTTTTTTTCCACAGCTTGTTTTCGGGAGAGATTGGCATAACGTATTTTGGAGCACTTTATCTAAATCAGTAATCATTCTTTCGATGGATGAGAATGTGTGTAAAATTAGAGACCAGCAAGGTTTTGAAACTGCCTAAAAATGTATTAGTTATGAAAATTATCAAAATGTGTCTCCTATTGTAAACACCAATAAAGAAAGGAATATTTGTGGAAGATTCTACCCCAAAATGGAATTAACAAGGCCTGTCAGACAAAATTTTTACGAATCTGTTATACGATTTATGAGTTTCCCATTTATATATAAAAATTACGACTGTCTTGAAGAAGTGAAATCTGAGGAAGTTACGACACACGAGAAATCTTTCAGGTACGATAGTTTTAATAGTCACAGGAACAACAATATAATGCATTAGTTGCAAATAATTCATTTGAAAATTTTTAAATTTACTCTTTATAAGATCATGCTGATTGAATAAGAAATATATTTAGTGTTTGCTTTTTTTTTCAAAAATCAAATCATTTTCATCAATTCATCAAAGATTTTTTTAGACCAGTCTAATAATGGTTATCTGGAGTAGAGATGTTTTTATTGATCAATCAACAACTTGTAATACGGAGGCTGATCAGAGTTTCTAGAGTAACAATTAAAAAAAACAGGTTTCAATTAGCAATAATGCCTTTATTTTTTAACATAACCCTTCATATCTTCAATAATTATGTTCTTTCTTTAGAATAGAAATAGATTTTTTTATGAATTATTTATTCAGTTTGTTCAAAAGGCTTCCATACTATATTTGGATGATTCTTTTACATTTATCTAGAAAATGAAGCATTAACATTCCTTCTGCATCCCAAAAAGCTAATGGCATGCCCGTTCCTGCTTATCAAACCGTTTTTACCTTTGGTACCATTTCAACCAGCCTCTATTCAAAAATAAGACAAATTTTTACCTTTAACTGCTTTCTGCACATTCAGCTCGAGCCCGATTGATGACGGTTTAAAGGCAGAAACCGATTTCGGGAGACCCTTGCTGACGGATAAATAATGAGCAATATTCTGTGGAGCATGGTAAATTTTTCCTTGTTTTTGATTTTTTTTTAATATTTTCCACGGGCCTACTTGCAACTTTTCAGTTTATATCTATTATCTTGATTGCTGTTTTGATTCAAGTATGTAATGATTTGTTGTTCCATCTACAGTTACAAAATGACACGGAAACGGTTTTATTCTGATTAAAACCATCTAAGTATTGCTGATAAATTTTGCATCCAAATGTCTTTTTGATCCGACGAAAGCAAATGCCTGACCCAATTTACACGAATTTGTTTCATATATTAACTCAGAGATATGCTACTAAATAACAAATGACTATTTTAAATTCGACACGCTTTTCGCTAACCATGTTAGTATCATCAGGAGGGGAATTCAGTCTAATATAATCAAAGGTTCTAGGAAAAGTTCATTGCTTGATGAACTAAATTAACATCTTGGTTAGTTAATTTAGTATTCCTCTCTGTGCACTCTCAGCTGTTTATAGTGATGGATTAATCACTTATCAATAGAAATTGGTTGCAAATGGATCATATTATATTTGAGGTGATTGTTCCTTGAATTTTCTGGATGGATATTGTTCATAAGTTACATAGAAAACTAGATTTTTATTAGCAAATACCAAGCATACGAAGTATGTAAATAAAGTAGTGAAATTGGTGGTGTAGTGTTTGATCTGACAACCATATTACATACGAAAGGAACTCTTACTGACCACCAAGTGACTCTAGGGAGTTCAAAGTCTTTATAAACCAGCTGTCAAAAAAGTCCTTAAAGGAAACATTACTTAGGACCATTGTAAGGAGACTTGGCTCTTGAAAGATATTTTGTTAATTTTGCAGATATAAACCGTTAAATTGCTCTCTATCCCACTCTAAATTATATGATATCAAAGAGTCCTCTACATTGCGCTCTTCACTTACTCCCAAAAAAATGTTTAAAGGATCAATATAATCCATAGTCTGATCTATAAAATACACAAGCCATAACGTGCGGGAGGTTTTCATCTTGCTTTCCAAAGATTTTTTAAGCGGTGGGTATTTTTTATAGTCTGATCTATAAAATCCACAATGTGGTCTAAAAAGAAGTTCTTATTTGTCTCAAATATTTTCATAAATTCTGCGGGAATACATCGTTTAGTACTGTGGTATCGCATAGCAACCTTAATCTTGAAAATATTGTTCTAGTAATGTAACTTAATTTAGCCATTTAGCCATTTTGCGAACAGTAATTTTCCTACGCTACACTGTAAACTCAACTTTTATATTTTCGAAACGTTCGGGAACCGTTAAGCATCTACATCATCCAACATAAACTGATGTCAGTAAATGTATTGCTAAAAAATCCATTACCCGAATTTCCAGTAACGGCTCCTTTGGTCTGTTAAAAATACTCTTTGGAGCATTCATTTATTCTGCTCGTGTTTCAATCAACTATATCACTAAACTTTTATATGCTATAATGAGAAATGATTTTCACTACACTTATTTTTGATGGGTTGTTTCATCGCAATTGTCCAACAAGGATCACGAAACTATTGCATTTTACGATAGATAAAGACTTATTATCAGTATAACCCTATGTAACGCTGCAAGCCATGAACCGAATTAGATGATCTGTCTACTGGTAAGGATCTGTCCAAAGCGTTATACCCCCGACTAATCCCGAAAACGTTCGACACTTCTACATCCATCATGATCACCTAAACAAAATCTGTTCTTATCACTAAAGCAAATTATATTCCAAGTTACATTTAATTCCATCTGGGCATCATTCTACACGAAGCGTTTTGTAGTGCGCTGTAAGAGGAAGCACCCATTAAGGACAGCGCTTATCGTACTTAGTGGGTCCTTAATTGGTACATCCCCATCGTTCAAAATCGATTAACAATCATCTTTAAGATAGTAGTACCTGTAGCAGCAACAAATGCATGATGCACTTGCTGAATGTTTTCATATCGATTTCTAATTCTGATCTTCATAGGAACGTCCTTTTGTCATGTCCTTGGATAACTTCTAGAATCATCAAAACCTTGTACTCGTAACGCTGACCTCCATTCATCTTATCTATATTTTCATAAGTTAGAAGTAATAATGTCCAGTCACCTCGCTGTTTTACGAGAAACTGCTTGTTTCATGCCTCTCTCATACTCACAATGTTCGTTCCATTTCAATTTCGGATAAGTCTGAAATGATGTGGTGCTCATTACTCGTAGTATTTTAGGACTTTTAACAGAACCATAAAAATACTGCTTAGCTTAGTAACATAAAAAATACTTCACAGCATGATAAAAATAAAAAAAATGTAGACCACATTTACCACATTGTCTTCAAGATATGCTCTACAATGAGTATATTTTTAGTTTGGCTCAAAGGGTGATGCACATTTTTGTGTTGTGTTGCACAATTTTTAACACCTCTCTTAGCACCTTACAGTATGGAAGATTTTGCCAATTCTGGCGAATAGTACCATTCACTAAGGCAATCTTCCATTTAACTTTGAATTGAATTAGTGTATATCCCCATAAATTCTTCGTCAGAACGATAATGCCAACAATTAACTTGTTTCTCATAACCATCTAGTCTAAAATCTTGTCTTTATTTACACGACCAAACTCAAAGTGTATTTTCCAAGTTAAGTGCTTCGCTACACCAGTCTCAAAGAGATCATCGACATACACTTGTTTTACTTCAGGAGAGGCCTATGTTATTATTATGAAAAGTATTTTTCTTTCATCGCTTTCAATTAGTGATATATAATAGGGTTAAAATTTGCAAAACTATAAATAACTACAATTACCATAAATCCGCACGAATATAGTTAATATTTGTTTATTAATTACATTTTACTTTTCAGGAAATCGTACATTTGTAGTAGTTGTCAAACACAGAGCAGCAAAAAAATATGTATTTTCAATAATGGTAATTGGTAATAATTAGGGTTATGGAATGAAGATATGATCAATTCTTTCTTACTGAGAAAAAACCGACTAGAAACTTGGATCACATTCCCTGAACACATTAATGATGGAAGCAATTGTTTGGAGGTCGGTTTTGGTAAAATTTCGACATTTCATCAAAATCCTAAGAAAATAATAGTTGAATATGGTATTGTTAAGGAAAATAAAAAACAAATATTCTGAATAACCAAAAATAAGGATAGTACAAGTGAAAATAGCGAAAAAGGAAACAAAAATGTAATTGTTGATATGGATTTGTTGAGAGATTTAGTCTCCATATTTGTAATAAGTGTGTGTCTCCTCTAATATACATCTCTGTAACAGGTAAATAAGAATGCGAAATTGGAAGAGAAGTGCACCATGGGACTAACCAATTTATTTCAGGTCATAGTATCTGCCACATCTGTAAAACAAAAATAGCCACTTGCTCAATTTGCAGAGGTGGTATAGCTGAGTGTTGCTTTGTTTTAGAAAAACTATTTAAAAAAAATCAAGTTGCCATGTAAAAATAAAGAATCAGATTGTACATTTGTGGGACACTGATGATATTAAGGAGCAAGAAACTTTCTGTCCTTTTCTGAACATTTTTGTTTATTAGAGTAAGTAAATGAATATTTAGATTCTTACTGGCACAACAGTTCGAAAGTTAGAATAGTTTCCATATATTTTGCAAAATATTACCACCACCACCCCATTGCCAATTTTAGTGGAAAAGTTGTTAAGCAATCAGCAGCATCATCTTGGCATATCTAAGGGAAGCCAATGTACCCAAAACCAGTCACTGGTGCGGATTTTGTATAGAAGGCAAGAGAGTCCAACTCTTTTAGAAAGTGATAATGGAACGTTATGGGGCGCGATATATAGATGTTGATAACAGATTATTTGTGGCATGAGATAGATGTTATAGACATAATATTTTTATAATTTCAACAAGATGGCGCTACATGTCATATAAGTAGTTATATAGCCGGTATTTTGCGCACCATACTTTAATGTCGTGTAATTTTGAAAAATGGGTATTCAAATTGAACATGATCCAGGGATTTTACATTTTTTGTTTTTGTCCTTTTAAGATGCCTTAATAGGAAAATATATATTACAATATAACATACATATGCTAGTAATTCATGTACGGAAAGTTAACAACTAAACTCCTATAGCTGAAATAGAAGCGCAACATGTAAAAAAATTGCTAATAATTCAGCAGTAATTCATGAACTGAAAGCTAACAACCAAACTGCTTAGCTGAAATAGAAGCGTAACATGTGAAAAATGATCGAAAATATTGAGAAAAACGTCGAAGTATGAGAGAAGAGCTAATGCGGCTATTTGGACGATGTTCAATTCCATATTTTTTTCTTTTTCGTGGGTTTTCGCCACGATCTAAAACTCAAAAAATATCAAAAATATGTTCTTATGTAAATAAACGAATCACTGAGTAAAAAACAAAACGAAGACTAATTTCTCAGTGATTCTTTTGGGCCCAACATTCAAAAGTTTGTATTTATTTTAGAAAATGTTGTATTTTTTAAATTGAGTTTTAGATCGTGGCGAAAAACCCAAAAAAAGAAAAAAATATATGAACACGCCACAACCATTTAGACAATATTTGTACTATTCCATACATAAGAGCTTTGTATATTTTAACTATAAGTTAATAAATGTACTGGGTTTACCTCAGTCTGTTGCTTATGTATTAAAAAAAATAAATGCTAGAGTTCCTGTTGAAATGTTACTATTATACACAATATAAGGAAAAGTACTTTCAAAATTTTTTGTTCTAACATGCAGCAATTTCCGCGGAAAACATGTCCGAAAACAAGTATAATTTTCTTAACAATGGCAACGTCCATGTCCACCATCCCATTCCTGGTATAAGAAACTTTGCCAATGAATAAAATATTAAACAAAAAATGTGGATTCCTTTGACTTTGGCCCAATAAACTATTCATAATATTTTTAGATAAAATAATTGCTCAATTCTTCTGTTGGAACCTTTGATGTGAAATACCAACCTTGAAGAGATTTACCACTAAACATCAAAACGCTTTTTTGAACTTCTCGACGCACATTTCGGTAACCATGTTAGCATCATCAGGAGATGATTTAATCTGTTGAGATTAAATCTCTTCAAGTTCCTGTTTTAATATCCTGTGTACAACCCAATGGGAAATTCTAACTTGTCGCACTTCAACACTGTCACACAAACACTTAAAATAGTTCTGATATAACCCTCTTCAACAAGATGTAAAATTTGTTCTTCGACTTCAGGACCGATTTCTCGCCGACCCCCACATTCTGGAAGTAGACAACCTATTTCCAAAAATCTGAGAAAATTTGACAAATAATTGCCGATCTAGAAGCGGTTTGTCGCTCATAGTAGTATAAGTAGAGTATTGTTGCCGATAAATACGCCTAGCCCCTTTAGAGAGGTTCTCAGTAAAAAGAGGGCATATCATGATATTCACGTACCCAATATATTTTTGGCTTTAAATTAAACTTAAATGCACGCAATGACATACACTGAACTAATTTTTGTCGCTATCTTGATTGTTATTCGTTAAGTAATAACCAATTAATATTTCCAAATATACTTTTAGACATATTTGCTTAAAACGTTAAGTCTTATCATAGTCTTTGGATTGGTGATTTTAATTTTTATGTTTTTTGATCCTCCTAAGGAACTTTTTTTCTTTGATAAGCTGTGAAGAATTGTTGGTTAAATTTACGAAAGTACCTTTCTTTATACTCTGTATAACATATTTATATAAGGTTTTCCATTAAGAGCGCTCGAATTTTAAATGTAAAGAAAAGTTGTGTTTGAGATATCATTAATTTTTTTATTTAAAAGAGTATTCAATAACATTATGTATGGAATATGATATTGGCCAAATGGTCCCCGCGGCTTTGATGGGCGGCGCGTATCCGAGATGTCCAGTTTTCGATGTCTCGACCGCATAAATCGGGCTCGATATCATTGATAGCATTGGTTATGTTGACTTTTAAGGTATGAATCATCTGAATAAGCATTCGCATGGACTCATGGTTTAACTTAGTCTCATGTCCTGGATAAATATTACCCTTAAAAGGATTTTGATAATCCACACGTATCGCTAATGAAGTTAACATCATTTGGAAGATGTTAAAACTCTATTTTAAAATAATATCTTGATGATGATAAGTTGGTTAATAAAACGCGCATCAAATAATTTCAATGTGATCTGATTCATTATACATTTTTAAAAATATTTCCTCTTAAGTGTAAAAGCCCGTTTCACGCTTAAACTTTATTTTTGCAGTTGTGGCTGGAGATGCATTAAGGGCGATTTCAACAATCGTAACGAAAATATTTGGAACGCTGACTCTTACCACCAGCTGGATCATAACAGTGACTTGGATATATTTTATAACATTGAACATGTGGGTGTACAAAATAAACTTAAGAAGTCCGATTATAAATATATAAAATTCAAATTTCTGAGTCAAGTGATAATTCCTTGACATTTGCGAATAAATGCCCGATATGGCATGAGGATAATGGGGTGAATAAAATTGTAATAACAGAGGGCTTACTTGATGTTTACTCAAATGAGGACAGTTATTATGTAAGGATTAGTATCGCTAAAATGTGATACTGTGATTAAGGCAAAGCATTTATAATTAAAATAAACAATGTCTACAATATAATATATGTAACATAGCAAACATAGAAATAAATATTGTTCTTAAAAGTTGTTTCATAAAAGATTTTAACTTCTTCATATTGTCCATTTCCTTTAGTATTAGAAACTATTTAGTGTTAAAGTTGGTTTCAGTCATCCCAAACTGGAGGAATGTAAGAATATGTGCTGCTGATTGCGGTTTGTCTTTAATGTGTGACATATTGACACAAATTTTGGATACCGGGTATAAGAGTACAGGATACATTTTTACACGCTTCATTGGATACAATTGTCATATAAATAGAATATAAATTAGATATTAAAAATTAGATTATTACTATTTAGAATCAGATTAAATTATCTGATGATGCTAACATGGTTAGCTAAAGGCTCATCAGAAGGTTAAAAAAGTGATTTGTCGTTTAGTGGTGAATCTCTTTGAGTTTACTGTTTTACACCGAAGGTTCCAATAGAAGAACTGTTGAGGAACGGTGTTAGATTACAAAGTAAAAATGGCGACTAGTGTAGTAGTAATAGTGGATAAGTAAAGTCGTTTTTTTCAATTTTTAAAAACATTGCAAACATACATGTTGTAGTTAAATACATCAAGATTTAGTATGCTTATTGTTAAATTTTGAAAAGAAAAATAGTTGAACCTTCTAAGGATGGAAGAGCAAAGTGTAGATAAGATCCACATTAGATATTTGATTCACATTCTTTTTGGCCAGTACTATACATCGTATAGTTTATTTTAAATAAGACAGACATTTTTTGTATGTATATGTGCATTCGTTTCTAATCAACTGTCTTCATTAATCTGCAGTAAACTAAATCAATGCTCTAGATATTTTTCATTAAGTATTATACTTATTTGACAGCCATGTAAATTGATTCGTTTATTAATAACAATTAAATCGAAAAACAACTTTTATTTAAAAACGTCCATTTTTTGTAAATTAAATATACTTGTTTATAATAAAACTGGAAAAAAATTGTTGCTAATAGATCAACTAATGACCTAATCTGTTTTTAAAATGGAACAAAATATAACTTTTTATAGAATAATCAATATTTTTGGCTGTGGCTATATGTGTATATTAAATATATTTGAAGGCATTAAATTATCCGCATAGATAAAACTTTTATATTTTGATATAAAAAAATCGTATTAGCAATCGGCAATCTCCGCTGATCAAAATTCACATGTCCTATTGGTTCGTTTAGGGCAAAGCCTACATTGTTTCTGTCTTCGGTCTCACTTGCGAGTTGAAAGTCATTTCGGAAGGTGATCTCGTCGTCAGCTCGCAAAATTTTCCGATTTTTTCCTTAGTAAACTGAAAAGATTTGAAATATTTTTCGCGTTCGTTGTGTTGTGCATCGCTTGGACCTCAAACAGGTAAGTAATTAGCTTATGTTTGTACATATTAACTGTATTACAAGATTTTCGTTTTTTGTTGGATATTTTTTATTAACAAATATGGCGACAACGAGCAGTCCGGAATCTGGTTGTTCGGCAGGAATCACCTGCGCAGGTACAGTCTTCTTTTTTCCATCGTGGCTACTGGCCTAAAATTTCTATAGTGTCAATAACCATATAAAAAAGTGCTTATTTTTTGAATAGAACGAAAGTATATTTTTTCATAATACGGTTTATAACTTTCTGAAGGAATATTCGATAATTACCTTTATTGAACTATTTAGTAGTGTTTATTTATTTTTAGTAAGTTGTTTATAATTAGTTTTTTTAATATGTTACTTACTGTACATTATATTTTAAAGTTTAGGTAACAGAATTAAAGTAATTGCTTCTTTTGGAAAAACTTCTCGGTAATATTGATAAATTAGAATTTTAAAAGCACATTATAAGTTGTCCTATTAATTTTTAAAAACTCTTGTAACTTAAGTAACTATAAGTAAAAGAAGTCTTTGTACATAACGTGTCTTACAATTTTTTGATTTTTACAACACAACTTTTTTTTTAATTTTGGATGATTTTATCAACACTTTTTCATTAGAACATACATACATTTAAAGTTTATTCTGTAAACAATTTGACAAAATATAATTTTTAACAATTTTTTGCTGGCAAAAAAAAACGATCTAGATTTTGTATTTGTTTTTACTAAAATGAGATCAGATCTGAACCTAAGTTTTCGGCATTTGGACGCATTTTCTCTCAAAACATGTTCAACCCTTGTTACTTCTATAAATTACAGTTTTCCAAAGCCAGAAGTCATACAGCCTCAGAAATTCTTATGTTAATAAGATATTTTTTATATAATTTCTACATGTTAAAATTATCATCTAATAAAATGTTTTTCATCTGCAGTAAACAGCACATTTTCTAGTTATATTTCCTCAGTATTTGCTTCTCTTATGGTCATATATATTGATTTGTTTATTAATATCATTTTAATTAAAAAAGAAACAACACTTTGTATTTAAAAATGTTAAATTTTTGTAAATTGAAAAAAGAATAAGATAGAATGTCAAAATTAATAAGAACTTTGTAGATTGAATAGATTTTCATAGAATGCTTATTAATTTTGGTTCTACCTGTATATTAAATATATTGCAAGGCATTAGACTATCTGTATGGATAAAACATTTATATTTTGATATAAAAAAATGCCATAACAATAACTAATTTCCGCTAGTCGATATTCACATTGGTTCATTTATGGCAAAGCCTTCATTGTTTCTGCCTTATATTATTATTTCGATGGTGATTTAGTTTCCGATCTTCAGTAAATTGTAAAAGGTTTTTATTTTTCGTCTTCGTTATCTTATGTGACACTTGGACCTCAAACGGAGTAAGTGATTCTCTTATGTTTGGGTATATTAATTGTATTATAACATTTCGTTTTTTGTTGGATATTTTTTATTAACAAATATGGCTACAACAGGCTCTGATCTGATTATTGGGCAGGCATAACCCTCGCACGACAAATCTTTTTTCCTTCGTGGCTACTTATCTACTAAGGTTTCTACTGGCAATATCCCTATAGAAAAATGTTTGTTTTTTAAATAAAACTATTTTTTATTATAATACGGTTTATTTTAACACTCCGAAGGAATATACCATGATATTAAATTTGTCCATACACTGAAATATTTACAATGGTTCAGTTTTATATTAAGTTAATTTATAATTTTTTTTAGTATGTTAGTCTTCATATTTGTTTACAATATTTGAAACAATTAAAAAATATTCAACAGTTACAACATTTTTATTAATTATTTTTCCGATTTCTCGGAGTGACATTTCGTCTTCTACGAACTTCATTCACTACGAATTTCCTTTTTTTCAAATACATTTCCATTGTGAATAATAAAACAAAAATTTCTTTGTTCGC
Organism: Cosmopolites sordidus; assembly: GCA_031761425.1. Lineage (NCBI taxonomy): Eukaryota > Metazoa > Arthropoda > Insecta > Coleoptera > Curculionidae > Cosmopolites > Cosmopolites sordidus. The sequence continues at coordinate 76,783 of JARFXV010000100.1, read as the reverse complement.
ATGCACTTACAAAGATAAACTGTCATAGGTAAAGTTAAGAGCTTTAATGTGTATGTCATTCTTTATTGAAAATAGTAAACAAGATTATGTACACAAACTTGTCTTGCATAGACCAACAAAATTAAAGTCCGGTCTTTCTATTTATCGTTTTTTTAAACCCACTGTTGATTATTATAATGTTATTGACATTTTAACCTCTTTTTAATTTAAAAAAGGCCGCCCATTAAAATTTGACCAGGTGTCCACAGACTTTTTTTACTAACTTATGTATATTGGAAATTCTGTGACATATTGACAGTGTGTCATATAAAACACGTTCTTTGATTATTCGGAACAAAAATTTCGCGTTTCATTTTTATTATACATTTAATGACACTTAACATGTTAATATTTTAATGTTGCCATTGTATAAAAATATAAATTCACGTCATAATTTTTGATAATTTTCTTACCGCAGCAAAAATTTTAAATTCTCCATACCCAATAATTCCACAAATTTCGTATGCTTTACACTAAAAGGTTTTTGTTAAAATAGCTATCATTTTGGTGCAAAGCTATATAAAATCTACATAATTACGGTATTGCATCTAATAAAATTATGTACTAGGCATAAAATTAGTACTAATACTCATCTACGGCTGCTATAACTTTTTCATTTGATGAAAAACGCTGGTCAATTAGGAATTTTTGGAGGTTTGGGAACAGATGAAAGTCAGAGGGGGGGGGGGGCAGATCTGGTGAATATGGTGGATGCCCCAACAATTCGTAGTGTAACTCCTTCAAATTGGCAATTGCAAGAACATGTGAAGCTGTGAGCCGGTGTATTGTCTTGATGAAAAATGATTTTTTTCTGCGCTAAACCAGGTCTTTTCTCGCGAATTTTTTAATCCAATTGATCAAAAAGGTTTGATTAATACTGTACTGTTATTGTTATACCGGTTTGAAGGTAATCAGTTAACAAAATGTCTTTTGCATCTCAAAAAAATTGATACCATATCCTTTTTGGTCGATTTTGACCTCTTTGGCAGTTCAGGATCATCGTATTAATCGTAGTTTAAAATCTATGTTTAAAAGTTTTACTCGAAGTCGTTTTTGATCAGCATTTAACAAATGCGACACCTATCTTGTATATAGCTTTCTCAAGCCCAATTAATTTTTCAAAATATGAAACAACCGTTCAGTTGAAATGTCCATGGCTTTAGAAATTTCACTAAAAGTCAATTGTCTGTCATCCATAACCATATCAAGTATAGAATTCTTTGTTCAGTAGTTGCATTTATTGGGCATTCAGAACTAGTATCATCATCCAGGATAGTACGACCACGTTTAAACTCACCTGCCCGCTTGCAAACCATTTGTTTTTGAAGGAGCAGATTCCCCTAATACATTTATCATTTCACTGTGAATTTCCATTGTCTTTAAACTTTTTTTTTACAAAGAATGCAATCAATGTACGATTTTCAATATTTTCCATTTTAAAAATATCGCTGATACGTTTACATTAAGCTGCTGTTTTTGTACGAATGAATTGATAGATACACTTGAAACTTCACATATGTTCATATGAAGCATGAAACATCAAAATGTAGTAGATTATACAGGGTGTCCCAATAGTGCAATATTGGTTGATATCTTGATAATGGCTGGAGATGGAGAAAATTTTTTAGTGCAAGAGTTCTACAACTAAATAGGCTTCATAATTTAAAATTAATTTTATTCATACAGAGTATCTCACACAGCCATGGTGGGGTATAGTTTTGTTTTTTCTTACCTTTTTAACATCCTATATCTTCATCCATTTTGCATTCTGCTATTAATTCTAAATATATTTCGTGAAATATTTCTTATACCTAAACCCAATGGTTTTACCGATATCCGCCATTTTCCAAAAAATATTGGAGTTGCAGACTCTATTTTGCAGTATCATATATCATTTATTTTTTGATGTATAATTATCATTTTTGGTAGGAATATTAGTGAAACTATGTCTTAACTTTTAATGCAAACAAAATTTGTCTACGTTATACAGGGTATCCAGGATAACTGAGATAAATGAAAAAAAATCTAAACATCATATCCTTATTTTATTTTTTAAATAGAATATCTATTATTTTCATATTTTACAATATTTCTAAGACAAAATAATTTTACTATTGTTAAACATATTCTATACCTATCTGTAATAATCTCCGAGATTTCTAAATTTTTGCTTGTAATATTTTGTTTTTAATTTAATTCATGTTAAGCTTTATATTATTATTATTAAACTAAGGAATACATTCATGATAAGTCATAATATACTGAGAATTTGAGTAATCACATGTTTTATATTTGATTAGAAAGCAATTATTATAGAGCAACAAAACGTATTGTTATGGTAAACAAAAGGTCATAAATATTTAGTTTTTAGTAAGATAGTTTAAGTACAAACATTTATAAAGAAGAATTCACTACAATCATTTAATGAAATGTTCAATATGTCTACCATTTCATGCAATACAAACTCTAAGCCTATATTCAAAAGAACTAGTGACTGTAATGAGCATTGCCTCATTAATATTCATAAACACATTTCTTATTCTAATTTGCATGTCCCTCTATATGGCATTTGGTAATCTTATTCTTTAACAAAATGCCATAAGAAAAAATCTAGTCTTGTTAATTCCGGGGATCTGGCTGGCCACGGTACAAGACCTTCCTTACCAATCCATTTATGTTTATAATTCGTGTCCAAATATTGTCTCACCTGCCTGCTAAAATGTGGAGGAGCACCACCTAGCTGTAACCACATTCGTCTCGCTACAGTTAAGGGCAATTCTTCAATCCACTCTTCAAAATTATTTTGCAAAACATTGAGAAAACTATCACCATTAACTCTATTTTCAAAAAAATATGGCCCTAGGAGGCGATCTCCGATAATACCAGCCCACACATTAAAAGACCATCTATGCTGATGTTCTAAAGGGATAATGAATCTTGAATTTTCATTGCTGTATTAGTGGAAGTTATGTCGGTTGACGCACCCATTTTTGTGGAATTAAATTGTGAATTAAATAGATTTTAAAAAGTTAGCTTCTTCTCTATTTCGATTTATTTCTTTAACGAATTGTATATGACACAGATGGAATTTATATTTCCTAGTTCTATTCGGTGTGGATTTTTTAACGCCTACCTGCTTTTCTATCTGCCTGCATGAAATATGGGGATTTTTAATTACAGATTGAAGAACTAAATATTCGTTTTTTTCACTCATAGCTTTTTTCTGCCTCTCTATTTTTTTTTTTCGTAATCGACACATCCAGTCAAATCGCTCTTTCAGTCGTATACACCCTAATGCATTAGGATGACTTTCAGCATTAGGAAATCTTTGCGCATAAATTCTACTTGCTAAAAAAGAGTTTTGATCACTTGCGCCCAGAACGTAGATCATGTTTATCAATTCCTCTCTAGAAAAATTCATTTTCGTTCTACTTTCTGTTCTAATAACCACCGTACCACACAATTTGACAGTTCACAAAGTCCAAATAATTGTTTCGTGCGTCTAGGCCGTCTGTGTTCTTTTAAATTGTAATTGGATATTCACATTTCTTTTCGATAATGAAAATAATAGATCATAAAAAGATCATACTCAAACCTCTAAGGTTAATTCCAATTATTAAAAACAAAAATGTAAAAATGTCGTAAATTATGAAAGACATTATATAGATATCAACCGATATCGCACAGAATGATCAGTTTTACTTCGTTTAGATAACATAGTTTTTTTTTGAAATGATGTAATAAATGAAACAATGTGTAAACATACCAAACACAAGTATTGACGAAGTGGGAGGGAAGAACGGGTGTTGTGCCACCTAATTCAAAAATCGCGTAAATTCAACTTCGTGTAAGACGGGGTAGCGTAAGTCGTGGTATTACTATATTGAGTTCTCCTGTATATTCGAGTCAATTTTTTGAGTTTGAGCTGTGATGGTTGTTTCCGCGGTAGATGCGCCATTGAATCGGGTGCTTTACTCTCATGCTTATCATTGCCATAATTTAGGAATTTTTTCCTTACTTACTTTCTCTTACTTACTTGCAAAATTATTTTGTGCGATTGGATCTCAGGCAGTTAAAGCAATGTGTGACTGTGCGACCGACATATTTGGTGATTAGAATTGTACCAGTGGAGAGATGGGAAATAAACTTGTATGTCTTGTTAATTGCTTATCTGTTTATTCTGATTGCATCGAGGATTTTAATTGTGGTCGAATAAATTGTAGTGTGGGCATGGGTATAGCAATCCCACCCCCGAAAATCATTGCTGCTATGAAACCCAGATGTGACGTGTGTAAATAAAATAATGAAACTGATTTTTTATTCAGGTGAAATTACAATTCTACATTGTCTTTTCCAAGTAGTTGCCTTGGGGAGCCACACAGCGCTGAGGACGGTTTGTCCATTCTTCATGGCAGTGCTGGAACTCCTCCCTCCTGGTTACAACCTTTTCAATGTTCTCCAATGTCCGAAAACGGTGTCATTTAAAGTGTTATTTCAATATTGAAAAAACAAAGAACACACAGTGATGTTTCTACTTGCCAAGAAGTTCGTTAATTGAAAGTGTGGAAAGGCACATTGTCGTGATGCAGGCAGCATTCAGGTTCTTGATATTGGGTCTCATATGAATGACATTTTTTTGAAGTATTTCAAGAACTTCTCGGAAAAAATGCTGGCTAAGTGCTAGATTTCCGGGTCGTATTCAAAAACCCAACAGGTCATCAGTAATGACGCGTTCTAGAAAGTGAAGGTGATTTTCGGTCTACCCCAAACAGTCAAGACATGTTCTCTCCTATTGTCCTTTTGATGATTGAAGAGTTTCTCGGAACCGTTTCCGCGCAGATTTTCTTCATACCCAATTCGTTGATCAAAATCAGTTGACGGCCTTCTGCTGCGACGTTCATCTTCAGTCAAGTCTTGGCCTTCTGAGAATGCTTTAATCCGCCGGAAATGTGAACCCTTTACAAAACACTGTTTCCATGAACTTCCTGTTGAAGTTTTGCAAAAGTTTCCATCGAACTATGCCCAAGTCTAAAATAAAACTTAATAGCGCACCATTGCTCGAAATTTTTGTCACTCATTTTCAGAACGTACTAGAAAACTCCGGTTTACAAAAATAATTGTTTCGGACCACCAAGTGACTCTAGGGTTATTGGTTATTAAATGTTGTACATTTAATATCCTTTGGATTGTAATCTGCAGTTAAGAAAATTGTTTGCATCTTTGCAGCTCCTAAATTATTTGTTGCTATGAAAGGTACTTTCATAATTACTATTGTGCTGTGAACGACCAGAACTAAATTTATTATGCGTTTGGAAGTTTGTTCGGTTCTTTATTTACATCGCTTATTGTGACTTGCTTATTTATTTCTGGGGGTATTATCTCAATTTAGGATGGATTTGTTATTTCGCTGACAATTGTATTTTGTTTTTTATTTTTATCTTTGTATGGTTAAGTTTTTCATGTACACTCTCTCCACGTATATATACATGGCATACGTATACATGGTATACGTATTATACATGGCATTGACGCACCCCATTTGAGGATATTTTTTGAGCATTTCTTTGCAACACCATGTTTATACTGTCTTGTGTATTACCATTTCTAACAATGTATTTATTATAGTATTTTTTTTCAATTCCCATATAAGTTCAACTGGATTGAAAATGTAGTGGTGAGGGGGTATACGTAAAACTCTGTGCCTATATTGTTCTACTAAGTTGTCTACTAAATATTTCCGTGCTAGTTTATTTCTGAAAAGTATCCACTTAGGAAATATATCAAAATAATAAATTTGGTTGTGATACGTACTCTGCTACAATTCTTAATAGTTTGGTTTTATGCATTTCGATTGGAAATGCTATATTATTATTAGTTAACCAATCTTGAATGGCAGCTTTAGTCCATAAGCTGTTTGGTATCTTGTTTAATAACATGATACGGAGCATTATCTATAAAAATTAAAGATGGCTCACTTAAGTTTTTTAATAATTGGATTTCGTTTTCAAACCATTTCAAGAAATTTTCCTGATTCAATTCACCATGGTAATCAGTGAGCTCATTTTTTGACGAAAATATCATCTCTGCTCTCTGCACCCTCAATAAATCCATCTTCACTGTCAGCATATAGTATGATATATTTAAAATTCAAATTTTCAATCAAAACTTTTCATATTTTTTGCATATTTATGTAACTTACCTTTTGCCATCAACTTTAGTGATTTTTACACTGCTCTTATTATTATCTTGCCATGAATGACTTACAGTATCATTTTGTATATCCATACATAGTGTAAATGGTGTCACGAATAGAACTTGTATTCCAAACTGCAGTATTGGTAACCCTTTTAGTAAAACTACGCTTTCTAAGCGATTTTAAAACTTCATTATTTTTCACTTTTTGTAAAATAGTACTAACACTGGACATACTCAACCTTGCTGCTGCTGCTGCAACACGCTAAAAAATTTTCTAGTTTCTATAATATATATGACGTAAACTAAACATATCAAATTATTAGCAATTAACTTAACATATCTCTTTAACAGCCGCAAAAGGTAGCAATGGACCATTATTGTCTCGTTCAAGACTCTGACAATTATAATACTGTGGTAGTTCTTAAAGGACTGTTTTCGATCGTAAAGTAAACGTTCAGATACAAATGGGATAACCTCCAAATATGTCAATAAATAACAAGAAAAATTTGAAACTCGACAACGTCGCATATGCTGCCAACCGAATCCAGCTCTAAATTTGAAATTTATTGGATATATTCCATTTGATTATTTAATTATTTAATTTATGTGGTGGTATTTCTGCTGTTCTTCAGTAGAGTCATCGATGACGTGCAAGTGTTTTTGTTTTGTACAGGCTGTATGTCGATCCTAGTAGGTTTACATAGGCTTTGTCTACACCTTGGTTAAGTACTACATCCATTATGGCCTGCTTTGAGATTGAATCAAATGATTTTTCATAATCGATAAAAGCGAAGCACAGCGGCATAGTATATTCATTGTGTCTGAGTTGCTGTAGAAACTGGATGTGATCCATTGTACTGAATTCTGCTTGCTCTCTTGGTTTGATGCGTCATTGAGTTTTCTTAATATTCGTTTAGATATTATCTTGATAAAAACTTTGTACACCTCTGATAGGACGCTTATTGGGCGGTAGTTTTTAAATCTTCCTGAGCTCCTTTTTTATATAAAAGAATCGCTTCTACATTTTTCCATAGGTTCGGTACTTTTTGTTCTTTGAGGAATTTTGAGTATAATTTTGCTAGTGTTTTATGTAAAGCCCGACCACCAGCTTTTAACATCTCAACAGTTATATTATTCTTTCCTGGAGCCTTGCCATTTTTCATCCAATCTATAGCCTTTGTTACTTCCTCCTCCAGGTTATACGGCATTTGTTTTTCAGTGGATATTGCTGTTCTTAACTGGTTTTGATCCTCGGACTTCGGAAAATCTTCGGACAACCTCTAACATTTCCGTCCGCTCCCTACGCAATATACCATTCTCGCGGATTACGGCAAAAATAATTTTCTTTCCAGCTTCTGTTTAGCTTTATTAATTCCCCTGTTCTGTTCCAGAGTTTTTTGCACTAGCTGCATGTTGCATCGGCGCGTTTCATGTTGAATACATTTTCTTATAGTTTTGCAGATCTGAACGTACTCGACCTGGCCAAAAGGACCGCCTGCATTCTTCATAGTCCGGCATTTTTCCATAAAATTAATGGTTTTTGTAGTAATGGCATTGTAGGCGATTTTTTCATATTGGTCTGTAATTTCCATCCCCTCCGGGTCTTGCAACACAGCAAAACGGTTCGACAAAGCAATCTCAAAATTGCTGCTCTTCTCCAGCTGCTTCCCAGAATCCACTTTGTTCCTTGTTGATATTATCATTCCATTGCCATGTTGAAGGCATAGGTCGTCATCTGTCACGTAGGTCCAATGCGGGTTGGCAGATTTTGGATTATATTAGTCTGAAGCCTCTGTCTTGACCTGTCCGCTAGGAGTGACTCTCCCAGGAACTAACGTTCCAGATGGCATAGCTCAAAGCTTCATTGTCCTACACCACAAATTTTTACCATTTCCAGGCGATTAAAATGGTAGTTTTCAGCTCTTCTTTTGTTTGGAACTGGTTACAATTGCTGAAACCTTGATTCTTGATAAAAGCCAAATACTTTCTATTAAGTTCAAATCTGGAGAATGGGCTGTCCACTTCAGAACATTAATATTTTTGATTCGAAACCAATCTTCAACAAGTTTTGTATTGCGGATTGGAGCGTTGTCAAGTCCTTCTAACTTGGTTTTTCATGACAACTTCAGAAGTTTTTTTGAAAAATCCAATGGTGGCCCAAACTATAACCGAACCACCCCCTGTTTATTGCCATGACAATATTCTTTGTTCTTTCCTTAAGTCATAATAATGCTAAAAATTACTTTTTGCCACTCGGTAGTCCAGGTCATGTTGTGCTGAGCGAACGCCAAGCGGGTTGCCTTATGATAAGGAATAAGCGGTGGTTGTTTTTTTATTTATTTTATTGAGTTTCCATTGAGTTTTCTGGAGCAGACGTTGGACATTACGAGCATTTGTTTGGAGACCTGCTTCCTTCCTGCATGATGGCGCGCGCAAATATGGTAGAATTTTTTCCACTGAGTTTTCTGGAGCAAACGTTGGACATTACGGGCATTTGTTTGGAGGCCTGCTTCCTTCCTGCATGATGGCTCGCGCAAATAGGGTAGACTTTGAAACAATTCTCAAAATTAGCGACTTTTCCCGTGTTTGCGGTCCTCCAGAACTCTTCCTTTTGCCATAGTTTTCACCTTTAGTGATACAAGTATTGTACAAACAACCTCTTCCTCTACATATACAAATTCCTATTCTTTCATTCTTCTTCCTTTTTCTTACTCACTTAGGCCTCCTACACCCGATACGATTTCGGTTTTATAACCGTTTCGTTTTCACAGCACAACACAGCTTTCAGTTGACACCGAAACGTTTATAAAACCGAAACCGTATCGTGTGTACGACGCCTTAATTTTGCACCACGACCCATATTTAAAATAACACTCAAAACATTTTGAAAACTACTTTATTGGTGTAAAAAAACATATAATCGCGCGCTAAATTGTACTGAGTGTAAAGATAAACAATCTACTTTTATATTTTCCTCGTAGATGGAATTAATTAAAAGTCAACAATAGCAGGCTGCTTCTTGAAAAATATTTACATGGATTAAGCGTTGACGCAGATTCCATTTAAGATTTAAAATGATATTAATAACGTAGATTAACGGGTTTTAAAATAAATAATACATGTTATTTGCATCTATCTTTTGACAGAGGGTATATGTAGGAATGTATGCTTTCTGTAGCATTTTTTGCTTTATTTTTTTACATATAGATGTCTTAAATTTTTCCAGAACTCGTTGGCAATTTTTGCCTCCTTCACATGCATAAACAACAATGCCTCTGTTGTTAGCACTACTTATGATATTTATATCGCATTTTGTTGTGTTAATTTAGTTCGATAAGCCATCTAGCACAAGAAGATTTTCCACGATAGATGCTCATTTATCGTAGTTGCTCCTGCCTAACAACTTTGGCGCATTTTACAATTAATTTGTCGCCATTTTATTGCACTCGATTTTGTTTCGCTTGCAACACACTATCACCAGTAAAAACAAACAAGACTATAGTTATTGAGAATGGGTCAAATAAAATACACTCTACGTGTATTCTAAACAAATTTCGCGTTTTTTATTACATATCTATTGATACTTAACATATTGACGTTTTAGTATTTCCACTGTCTAAAAACACATATTTACTCATTCTAGAATATAAGCATAAGGTCCGGGGCAAAAACATACCCAAAAACCACCCAAGTTTCTTCAGATTATTTAATTTTTTTACCTTACTCTTGATTTTCATTTTCGATTTACGAAAGTTTGAAAGTTCATTTAAGGAGGATGAAAAAGAAAATGTAAGAAAAAATACGCAACCAAAAAATATTTTTTAGTTGCGACAAAAAGATAGCACACTTGTTAAAGTCGAAGAGATTTACCACTAAACACCAAATCACTTTTTTTTAAATTCTCGACGCACGTTTCGCTAACCATGTTCATCTCCTAATGATGCTAATCATCAGGAGATTAAATCATCTCCTGGTGATGCTAACATGGTTAGCGAAACGTGCGTCGAGAACTTAAAAAAAAAGGGGATTAGTGTTTAGTTAACTTAAAAAAGGGGATTAGTGTTTAGTGCTAAATCTCTTTGATTTTACAATTTTCGTTGTATTTTTTCCATTCCGATCTGCAAAACATGCATTTTGAACACATCAACCGCTTCTGGCGCTTCTCGACGCGGGTTTCGCTGGTCATGTTAACATCATCAGGAGATGATTTAATCTGTCGAAACGCGCGTCGAGAAGGTTAAGTAAGTGATCTGGTGTTTACTAATAAATCTCTTCGAGTTTAGTGTTTCACACCGAAGGTTCCAATAGAATTGAAGCACACTTATTCGTTTATAAATAAAAGCAAATACCACGTAGTAAATACACTGGGCTAATCGACTTCTTGATAAAGTTATAAAAATGGGACGGGCAATATCGTAGACATTAGTTAAGCAAAATATTATTCAGCCAATTGAAAGGCGAGCATTATTGATTTCCGAAATCTTGAGGAATACAGACAGGAGTAGAAAGGTGATTTCAAATTTACTAAAATGTTCGGAGCGTAACGGGGAAAAAATTCCCCGAAAAAAGAAACAGAAAGACAAAAGTGGGCTATTTTAAAAATAGTTTTCAAATCTACTTTAACAGCTGATCAAACAGTTCAAAGAGCTGGTGCTAAATCCAATATAAAAAATCATTAGGAGGATCTTTCAAGCGGCTTCCAAAGAGAAAAAATGAAAACTATACCACCCCTTAGCACTGCGCATAAGGAAAGACGGAAGAAGTTTGTCAGCGATCACATCGAGGGGAAAGAGGAATGGAGGAAAGTGCTATTCACTGATGAAAAGAAGTTTAATTTAGACGAACCTGATGGTAGGGCTTACTATTTTTATGACCTCCGGAAAGAAGAAAAAGTGTTTTCGAAGAGACAAATCGGTGGAGGGAATGATATCAGCTCTGATAAAAACACTGAAATCGTGTTTGTTAATTAATGGCCGAATGAACAGCAAAGATTATCTTAAATTAATCGACAATCAATTGAAAAAGTACTTCGAAACAATACCAAAAGGAAATTTTGTTTTCCGACATGACAATCTATAATTCCACACAGCAAAAGTGTTAAAACAGTTTTTCGAAGGAAAACATTAATATTGTATGTCCCCAGACTTTAACATAATTGAAAATGTCTGAGGTCATTTAGACGTAGCTGTATACAGTGGTTACCGGCAATATTAAAACACTAATGATTTGAAACGAGCAATTTAGAAAAAGTGGGGCCAATTTGCTCAAGAGTCAATCCTTCGTCTTTATGATTCTCTTCCAAATCGTCAGGTTCTGTCATTAGGGAAAGGGTAAGTCTACGCCGAATATTAAGGTGAGAGTCTCTCCAGCTATTGTAACTTTTAATAAACTTAATATTTTAAATATCACGTGTGCTATTTTTATGTCCCACCAATATACTTTATATTTCTTTTCATATTTTTTTCGCTATCTTCAAACGAACAAACTAGTTTAAAACTTTGATAAACGAAGTTATATTACCAAGTATCATTTAGTTACACAATAGTATTAAAATGTCAATTCAATAATTAATACTGGTTCATTCTCATTTTCAGACGCAGTACTAAATTCTTCGGAAGGGCGGTCGCGGTCTACCCTGGAGGAGACCTGGAATCAAGTTGGGTCACCTGCCCTGTATTCATGACAAGAGTAGCAGGCTCGGGTCTCCTTATGCCCTGGACTTCCCATAAGGGCATTTGCCGTCGTTAGTTTCACTTGTCGGACATGAAGAGATCGGTGGAAATGCTGCCGGTGAATGTACTGAAACGGGGGGGCTAGCGTGAAGTAGGGACATCACGATAGTGCCAGGTAAAGGGTGTGGGTTGCGACAGATCCGAGGCACGTGTCTGTCTATCGCCTAAGCTCTTGAAGTCATTTCTTGGGTCTAGGGGATAGGTGGATATGTGTGTATATCACGTTCTTTTTCGGGCTCGGACTGCCGGTGCTAATTCGTGAACAGTTGGGTGCAGATCAGTGGTTGACATGGACTTGATTCTCAGATGTTCTCAATAACGAGATGTTCTCATTTGCGAGAAGGCTTGCCATCCTGACTCGGAAGGGCGGTGGTGAGTTAAAGCGTCGTACAAGGTCAAATCATGTGAGGAGACACGAGATTATCTCGAGCCGCGGAATATGGGCGGGGGCCATAGGCAGATGATTGGATAGTTACGTTAATTGTAATATGTATGTCATTCATACCAAAAATATGACATAATATAGATATTATGATGGCAGTAAAATCTCCATCATAAACCTGTCTACCTGGTCATTTTTTGATTCGCTCGAATGGTTTTTTTTATTGTGGGGGGGAGCTAGATGTATAGAATCGTTCATATATATTTTTAACTTGGGGTGTACTGAGGCCAAGCATAGTTGATCTACAGCAAAAATTAATTATGGTAAGTCAAATGTCTTGTTTTATTTTAAAATGCGCCAAATAATATATGTTTATTTCTTTTCAGATCCAATCGAGTTCGCAGCGCGAGTTTATTAAACCAGAGTTTACAGATGCAAGTCGTGAGTGATTTGTCCCAACTCTCGAATGATTCCGGGCATCGTCGAGCCCGAGAACGTGTTAGTTAAAGACTCCGAAGGATCGTTCGACATACCAGAGGAGTCTAGGTACACGAAATGCTGCCTGCAGTGCGACAACACTGGTTTTTGTCGGGGAAAATTGGAGTGGGACAGAAGAACAATATGCGAAAGGATATGGGCATACAGGTAAGATTGCAAACTCATTTATAATATTATAGATGACGCATAAGTAATCCCTTTTTTTGATACTGCACAAAATTGTATTTTATTTAAGAGTTTTAATCTATAATATAATCTCCTTCGTTATTGACAATCTTCGCCCATCTCTCTGTTAAACTTTCTATTCGCTTTTTGTAATAATAATTTGGATGCAGTTTTGACATCTGTCGCAGTAGGATTTTTCAACAAAGAAAATTTCGATAAATCTGAAAAGATGGTAATTTGGCGATGCAGCATCAGAAGAATAGTCTTGAACGTTTTTGAATCAAAACCATATATAGTCTATCAAGCTGAGCACAATAATATTCAGCACTTACGGCTTCATTAGGATTCTTGGTGTTAACCATTGTTAACACCAACTGGACAAAAACTAACCTGGACAAAAGTTGAATCAGTTGTTTTCAACACCATTGCATTGTGGACCATGAAGTTTTCATCTTTGAAGAATTTTCTTTCATAAAGAACCAGCTTCAATTTCAGTCCAAACATCAAACTCAACAGGTGTTCCAGATTTTATAAAGGATTGACATTTTTTAAAATCAACCCTGACATGTTCTGCTTCTGCATAGTTAGGCTTCTGAAACACATAAAGCATCAAATGTCTGATATGGAACTTATCCACATTTTGCTCTTCTATTCATATAGGGTTCACCTAATTCATTTAATTAGAATATAGATTATGTTATATTAAGTTAAATTATTATCCAAAAACAAGGAAAATGCATCCATGCTCCACATAATAAATGTTCATTTCTTCAGCTGCCGACAAATTTTGAATATTTTTAATATTCTCCATGGACCTACTATGCACTTTTTGATAAATTACTGTCAGTAGATAGCAATGTTCTTCTTGAACTCGAAAAAAATCCACTAACAGACTTATACCCAATAAATTTTTTAAAATTTACTAGAAATTACTTTGATGGTCTAATGGTTTATTACAAGAGTATATTTTGTTACAGCGTAACCACATCTGGAGAATTTCGGTTCGCGCGCGGTTCCAGGATAGCATTTAGATATTTCCACAGCATCATTGTAGCTTATTTGTTGCTGTTGCCATTTTCAATTATATTTAATGGCCAGAATTTATTCTGAAATTTTTTTTTTCTTATAATCGAATTTCAAATAATAAATCTGGAATATAGTATGTAGTATATGAAATGTATTTGATATATGTGATGTCCGATGTGGAATATCTCAATTTTATACCCTTCAGAGGTTAATTGAAGCGTATACAATTGGTGCAATACTGGAATGAAGATTTTGGGGACATCAGCTGGATTAGAGTACTCCACCACTAGTTTACAGGTAATAGTTTTTCCTTTACACTTTTTTAAAGTTAATATATCCGTAATTGATGATTATATTAGCATTTGCTTATAACCTGCTTTTATGCTTGGGTGAAAACAATAAAGATATTTTAATTATGGAACTTTTTATATTTTTATTTTTATATTTATATTTTTATTATATTTATATTAGAACAAATAAAATCTGTACCATGTGTGGCGGTTAATAATCCTTCATTTTTTCTTAAAAAAAAAACACAGGAGAAAGGTAAAAAATAGTTTAGACAAAGTAGGCGCTATCACCAGCTGCACATTTTTTCCATCTCTCGAGCAATTTGTGGATGCCCTCCCAGAAAAACTGTATATCTTTTGAGGTAGTCCAATCATCAAGCTATTTTTCGACATCTCGTAATTGTTGAAATGTTTCATGGAAAGGGCGTGAGACGTCATTGAAAACAGGTGGTAGTAGGAAGGGGCCAAGTGTGGCGAGAACAGCGGGGCAAAAGTTCCCAGCAAAGTATAGAAATGATGTTTCTGACCTCTTTCGCTGTCTATGATGGGGCGTTGTCGTGCTGCAAAATCACTTTTCCTTGTCTTGTAGTCCGTTTTGGTCGCTTTTCGATCAATGCATGGTTCAAATTAATCATTTGTTGACGATAGCGAACAGTATACCAGGTGAAATAGGTTTCAGCAACTCATGGAACACGACACACTTCTGAGCCCACCAAATGCACAGCATTGTCTTCTTTCCAAAGCGATTCGGTTTTTCGGCCGACGTTGATTGTTATCCTGGGTCAACTCACGATTTTCAACATTTTGGGTTCTCGAAATATATCAATTTTTCGTCTCCAATCACAATGCGATGCAAAAAAATATTTCTTTCATGCCGAAAAAGCAAAACTTCGCACACCATTTTTCGCTTTTCCATCTGTCTGTCGTCCAGCTGATGTGGTACCCATCTTTCTGCCTTCTGGATCTTTCCTATGGCATGCAGACTATCACAAATGCTTCGGCGACCAACATTTAATCTCTCTGCCATTTATTGTTGAGTTTGCATATGGTCTTCTTCCAACAATGCTTGCAGTTCAGCATATTCAAATTGTTTCGGTTGACCGGGGCGTTCTTTGTCATTCAAGCCGAAATCACCACTTTTGAATCGTCGAAACCAACGCCCAAAAGCGTCTTGCGTTGGGGCATTGTCACCGTAAGTTTCCACAAGTATATGACGGTTTTCACTCGCGTTTCTTTTGATTCAACATCAAAATTGCCGTAGATGCTCTTTATTTGGCTCCCACCTCGACATGTTTACCACACGAAAAAGTATGACGCTAACTAAAATCGTTTAAACGTCAATGGTGTTTTAAAAGGTACCGTCGAAGCAACAAAATGACCTAAGCGATTAGACTGTGAACAGACCATAGTTTTCATCTTTTAAAAAAAAATTAAGAATTTTTAACCGCCGCACCTGATATGACTTATTTCAGAGTGAAAACACTTAAGTACAACAAATATTTGTAGAAATAATTGAATATTTTTACTTGCATGTTGAATTCTCAGTATATTACGTTGTTTAAAATATAATTATACAGGTTGCGTCATCAAAATCCGGACAAACAATATTTAAAATATATATATATATATATATATATATATATATATATATATATATATATATATATATATATATATATATATATATTTGGTGATAATTAAAAGTCATTATAATCATAATAAAAAAAAATCATTTTGCATGTCTTTAAGGAAACCCTCTAGAGTATATTTATTTAATGTAATCCCCTTCAGCCTGAATTATTGTCTTAAGTATTTTCCTGAAGCTCCCGCGTGCTCACACTTTATTATCTACATTGGCAAATGTTGACGGTTAGCAGAATGTCACATTGAGATGTCTTTGTTGGTTGCCGTATTAATAATGCTCCATACATAATAGTACAGCGGATTCAAATCTGAGCTATTAGGAGACCGGAACTTTTTATTAATATGATCAAAAAGTAACGTAATTTTTGAAATAAATACAACATTGATTTACCTAAATTAATGTTGTCTCCTTGAAACTAATCCCCTCTCGATGCAATACACGTATTCCAACGTTTTTTTCTAGTCCTCCAAACAGTTTTTTTACCCCGCTTTTAATATTTCTTTCAAAGCGGCCAACGAACACTCTTGAATGGCTTCCATGGACTTATAAGGGACAGGAAAAAGTCACACGGTGTCATATCTGGTGAATATGAAGTTTTTCGATCGGGGTTTGTTTGGTTTTTACCGAAAAATTAAAAACGAATGATTATTAGGGTATGCGGTAGTACGTTATCGTGACGCAAAAACAATTAATTGTTTTCCCACAAATCTGGACGTTTTTTTCGAATGGGTTCACGCAAATGACGCATAATGCTTAAATAACACTATTAACCGTTTGGGTGTTGAAAGGAACTTTGTGCGGGCAGTACCATGGTAATCGAAGAAAACAGTTGACTGATTTTTTAATTTTTTTGACGTGTTTTTTTCAGCTTTGGTTCATTTCTAGTACGAAACTCGCTTGATTGTTGAGCTGTTTCTTGACCATAAGCATAGATGATCATCTAAAGAAAGCATGTCTTGACTAACTTCAATCGACGATGTTTTTCAAAAAAATCAGTGTATTGGAAACAAGACGAGAAGACACTCGAGACAAGCCTAAATTGTTGTTCAAGATTGATTGAATTGACCCAGATGATATTCCAGTAATATTCACAATGTATCTAATATTTAATCGGCGATTACTCAGTACATGAACCTTGTTTTGGGTAATGTTTTCTTCATAGGCTGCCCTCTAATGGCTTCCTGAACGAGGAGCATATTCAACTGATTTTCTACCATCACTAACGTCCTTGTAACACTTGTAAAGCGTTTTTTTTGGCGTAGCTTCATAACCATAAGACTTTCTCAATATTATTAATTACATCAATACAAGATATGTAATTTTTTAGACATAATTTAATGCAAATGAATTTTAAGAATGGACGACAATTTTCTTTTATAGTTACAAAAGAAAAATAAAATCATATTTAACTTCAAAACAAATGATTGTTCGATATCTAAAGCGCCCAAATTTTTTAAACAAAGGTTACTTTGAAAATTCACATTGAGCTAGTGGAGAATATTAAAAATATTCAAAAAACAAGGAAAATACTTTCCGTGTTCCACGTAAAATTCTCAATCCGAATTCTCAATTTCGAACGTTCAACTCGAGCCCGACTGATGACGGCTTAAGGCCAGAAACCGGTCTCGGGAGATGCTTGTTGATGGCGAATAAAGGATTGAGAATTTTACGTGGAGCACGGAAAAGATTTTCCTTGTTTTTTGGATATTTGTTAAAGCTTTACTTTTTTATCAGAGATACTATTTGAATTAAACTATATCCATGTTATCCGATCACACATAGTCACGATTGTCAGTTTTGGACCATATGGCTGGCGTGTGCTGGTATACCATTCTACTATGGTCATATGCAGCCTCCCGGAGGCCATGATTTCTATCCAAGGTTTCACCACATTCATCAGAACACGTACATACATCTCACGGTCACGGTTTCCACATCTACAAAAAATACATCGCCCTCACTTAATACAACATCCAAGGCTTGAACACTTGAAGGTAATTTGGTTCTCAGAAAAGGACCTCACAATTCATCCCGACTTCATATTTCATTGAATGCGACATAACATTACAGTGAGAAATTCGCTTAATCCTGGCAGCAACGTTTGTCATACCATAAACCTTTACGACTTGTTGAGTTAGGTCCTTTTCTGAAATCTAATCCGACATGTTACCGACGTGCTCGTCTCAACTTTTGTCGTCGATTTTCGCAAATATTGTCTCGGATCCTCTAAATGAGCGTTTAGAGAACTATCGGAGCCATAACCGTTCAATCTTTTGAATGTTTTTTCTCTGGCGGAGCACTTTTTGGACTTTTCAATAGTTGATCTTAACAGTCCAACTATTTTATGAAGGTGCTGCTTCTGGTTTAAGAGAATAACATAAATGGTCTAGCCTTGAGGTTCAATTCAGTGGGAAATTAAAATGGAAAATTATACGAATTTTGTTGACGCCTCCTATATATTGTTTTCGTTAATATTGTTAAACATTTTTGATTAAAAATGTATATTAAGTAGTTTTTTTTTTGTTCTAGGTAAGTGCTCTTGAGCGTAATGCGACAAAATGAGAGAGTAAGTACGCTTAAACAATATTCTCACAAATAAAATTATTTTGCAAGTCTATTATTCATAAAGATTATACTGTTTATATACATTTGAGATCTTTTATTATATTTAATATCTTGTTTCTCAATTATTTTTTGGACTTTAGTTTTAATTATTACTACATAGCACCAACATTTACCCTCATTTTACTTGCAGTTCATTATTATTAATTTGTCATGAAGGTGAAATACGCATATGTCCAAAAGTTTTTATTTTACTTATTTACATAACCATCATTTTATTACAATTCTTACTGGTACCAAGTAAAACTCGACACCAAATGACCAATGTGTTTTAAATTGATTTATTATTTTGTAGTCAAAAATTTATAATGTACCAATAGCCTTCAAAAATAATTTAAAAATGTTCTTTCAATAAATCTAATAAGCAGTATTTCTATCGTGGGTCTGTATGCATGTTTCTAGGCGATTTGGAATAGTGTTGTTTAAACTTTAAAAGATGAATTTGGACTTGTGGAATTCACTCCTATTCTTTACGAGCAGCACCTTTTAATTCTCGCACAGTAAGAGGAGGATTGTTTCGTTTCTTGATGCCTATTTTTAGAATATCCTAAGCGGGTATAATGACATTCATGACTGGGGAACTTGCTGGCCACCCTAACTTGGTTATTCCCTCCTCTTCGAGAAAATGTACTGCTGTTGTTCGATGAGCAGGTGCGTTGTCATCCGTGAAACCAAATCCGTCACCCATTGCGCCTCGGAACTTTTCTCTCCAGGACCAGTATAGGTGTCTGTGTAACCATCATAAAACCACCCCAAAACATCACGCTCCCACCTTTAAATGAGATACGCGGTTGAGCTGTTTCTAGTTGGGCTTGTCGACTTGGAGCTCTCCAAACTAATGTTCTTCGTTAATGAGAAACCAGCCAAGTTTCGTCTCATCGGAGAACATTGGTTATTCCAGTTAGGACTATGATCCATCATTTTTCGAGCCCATTGCATCCTTACATTTTTTGTTGAAGGGTTAGTTTAGGAACCCGTAAAGGTCTTCTGCGCAAATTTACCGCTTTCAGTCTGCGTGTTATCGTTTGTCGTGAAAAATTTACTCCTTCAAGTCTAACAAACTCCCTTGATATACCACTTGTAGGTTCCAGACGATTTTATTGATATCTGCTGGTCTTGTGCAACTGTTGTACATCGTGTTCAACCACTTCTGGGGCGATCCTTCACTTCATTTGTCTTTTGGGATTTTTTTATGAATTTTCGATGGAAACACTTGGGAAACACCTACAATTTCTGCAATATCACTTTGATTAAAGCCCTGTTGTAACAAAGCAATTACTCTTGATCTGTTAAAATGAGATATCATGTGTATAGGCATTTTTAAAGGGATTGAAAAGGGATTAAAGGGATTTTTAAAGGGATTGATTGAAAATTAAAAAATAACTGCAATAATGTATAAATGTCAGTATCAACGGAATGTGCAACAATCCTAAAGCCATTGTGTTATCAGCAACACAGTGCTTTTGTTATTTTCATTTAAAAACGGCCTAAAATAAATATCCATCACAATTTTTTGAGTACCATAGGCGTAGATATCCTATTTGTAAATATTTCAAACTTTTGGACCTATGTGCTGGTCGGTTGCAACTCGCAAGATAAGACAATACGAATAACTAACATGTAATCGCATGTAAATACAAAATTATCTTTTAATATAATATGAAAGTTGAGTGTCACTTGCTCCAGTATAATAACCATTCTTATTCAATTTTGTATCAAGTTTTCAAATAAGTGTAGCTCACCATAGATAAATTTTACTGCATAGCCTTCATTTAAGCCCAAAACTTACGTGACTAATAACGAAAATAAATAACTTTTGACCAGTCCTATTATTTTGATCCTAAAGTAAACAAATGTCAAAATAACTCCATCAGAGCAGATGCCATAGAAGCAAACAAGAAGAGAAGGCCATATAGTTTTTTTATGGAAAATATTATTGATAAAAAGCAAACAACGACAATTATTTCTTTTAAATAATCAAATGTGTTTAGAGGGTTTTCAAAACATTTTTTGTTGCTCAGGAAGCATAGAAACTATTAAAAATCACGGCTAACAAATTTGGTGACAAATGATACCACCTTTAAATAATCAACATAAAAAAATAAAAGTTCCTAAGTATAAATAAATGACTTAGTCACGTGGGTTACAAGATTAAATGAATACTCTGTATATGGTCGTTTAGCTACTGGATAGTTAAATTTTTTTTTATTTCCCTTAACATAGCCCCAAAATTAAAAGTAGTTCAATAAATGTCATATCGTAGGACATTCCAGAACATGAAAATGTCCTAATATTGTGTTCTTTGCGTTGGTTCTCTGGCAGAGCGTTGACATGATCAACAAAAATATTATTATTAAAATTCAAAAAACCTTCATGCCTTAAAGGGTTGTTAATGATGGGCTCAGAAAAACTGATGTAATATACGCTCAAAGGTAACTTCCATGTAAACTTTCAACCTACATGCATAAATGCCTTTTTGGGAATTGCATTCATTTGTTCAGTGCTCTGCTAGGGCAACCTTAAAGTGCTTCTATGTAAAATATATGAATATTATTCAGAAAGTTAGGTTTTTGTATATTTTGTTATAATCATATTCATAAAAGTAGGTTAGATTTACAAAATAATATAAACTCGAACACATCTACAGTGCTGTGAAAAAAGTATAAACTCAAAAGTTTTTTTAAATTTATTTTTATTAACTTTTGATTTCTAGAAAATTTTTCACCACAACTTGAGAGCTTTGCAATTTTTCAGCAATTTGTCTCTTCTTAAATCCAGAATCTTTTGCTGATCAATTTGATCCGCTCGGACATCGTTACAATTAAAAAAAATTACAAGGCACTATCAAGTCTAAAAGAAGTGATTCACACTTAATAAAGAGTAATACTACACAATGAGATCGCAACAAGCAAAATAATTGAGTCGAATAAGGAGATAATCCCTTTTATTATTTATTCACAACGTAAATACAGACAACGTAATACAGCAGTAGGACATAAATACACGCTCGCCGTTTGTTATTGTTCTCATTATTCACACTTATTACTATTACCTTTTCATAAATTCTACTTTTTTATAAACATAGGGACTTTGTAATTAGAGTTCAAGATCATTTAAAAATTAATTATTTAAATAACAATATTTTGGTTCTTGAGTATATATTTTTTCACAGCATTGTATTTTCTATCAAAATATTTAAATCATATGTAAATGCTAATTGAGTAAATATCGTTTAAAGTTTTTTCCGATATGTGAAACTGCGAGCAATTCTTGGGATTTACCGGTCACTATAATCTTTTGCACATAGAGCATGTATATACGAAGGCTGGTCAGAAAGTTTCTAGTGCTATTAGCAAAAAAAAATTGCTAGTTTGTCTTTTTTATAACTGTAACTGTTTTTGTAAACTGTGCTAGAAATATTTAATTTTTCTGATTTTAATTTATCTAATGATTTTAATTTATCTAATTTTGTTACATAAATTCAGTTATATTTTAAAAGTTATTCAAAGTAGACTCGTTTGTTTTTTAATAGAGAAAGTTTAACATTTGTGTTATTGAGTATTTATTTAATAATGTGTCCGATTAGTTATTATGTGTCCGATTAGTTATTTCATACCGACATGGTAAATGTATTAAGAAAAGTTTTTTTATGCAACAGTAAAAAATTGAGTTAACTGAAACATGTATTTGAATGCAAAATCTACGTGGATTATTTTAACACGAGCAAGACAATTTTATGATGCATTTTGTAATCATGGATGAGATTACTACATCCAATACTAAAAGTCGCGATCAAGAGTTGGTAAAACAATGTGTACCAGCTAGAGAAAGTGCACGACAAAAATGGTTCCATCTGTAGGAAAATCATGGCATTATTATTTTTGGGATTCAAAATAAATATTGATGGTTAATTGTTTTAAGAATGGTAAAACGATAACCGAAGTATAGTAACTTCTTCCTGTGATGCTACAACCCGTTAGTGAGCTTTGACCTCTTTCAACCTTCGATCCTCCAACAGATCTATCGCTAGCAGCCCCTTGCCAGATTTTAATATGCAGTACTACTTCAGCATCTCTTACATTGTCGTGCTATTGTACTAGGCTAATTAAATAGTTCGCGGAGCGGAAATGATAAAACAAGTTTATATTTGAAAAAATTACTTTATTCTTCCTTAAGCTCAATACATTTTTTCCAGGGGGTTTCCAATTAATTTATCCTTCAATTCAAATTACTCATCTATGGCTGCTATAACTTCTTCATTTGATGAAAAACGCTTGCCACGTAGGAATTTTTTGAGATTTGGGAACAGATGAAAGTCAGAGGGAGCCTTGAGTCTGGCGGATGCTCCAACAATTCGTAGTCTAAGTCCTTCAGTTTGGCCATTACAAGAACACCTCTGTGAGTTGGTGCATTGTCAGGATGAAAAATGATTATGTATGAGTATAAGTATGTTCTCATGAATTTTTGCATCCAATTCATCCAAAAGGTTTAAGTAATACTACCCTGTTATTGTTTTGCCGGTTTGAAGGTAATCAATTAACAAAATGCCTTTTGCATCCGAAAAAATTAATACCCTAACCTTTTTGGTCGATTTTGACCACTTTGGCTGCTTGGGAGCTGAACAACCGGGCTCAGTCCACTCTGCGGTTTGTTGTCGTAGTTTAGGTTGTTGTTGGTTAGAAAGTTTTACTCGAAGTCGTTTTTGATCATGATTTAACACCCATCTTGCACCTAGCTTTCTCAAGCCCAATTCCTTTTTCGAAATATGAAACACCCGTTCAGTTGAAATGTCCACATTGCCTTAGCAATTTCACTCAAAGTCAATTGTCTGTCATACATAACCATATCATGTATAGGTATATATATATATATATATATATATATATATATATATATATATATATATATATATATATATATATATATATATATATATATATATTACACATATACAATTCACCTTGATGATCTTGAAGTGGGAATTAATATAGAACGAGGTGTACGGCAGGGTGACGCAATATCGCCTATTCTTTTCTCGGCTGGCCTTGAAGAAATATTCCGTAAACTGGATTGGGAACAGGATGGGGTAAAGATCAATGGTGCAAACTTAAACCATCTTAGATTTGCAGATGATATTATTCTCATTTCACAAGACCCAGAGGAGCTGCAAAGACGCATACAAGAACTGCAAAGGGCTGGCGAACCATTTGGCTTGAAAATAAACCTGAAAAAGAGTCAGGTTATGTTCAATAACTTCGCTCAGGACACAAGAATTTCAGTTTTAGGAAGGGATTTAGAGATTGTGGACAGCTTTGTATATCTTGGGCAGAGGATTTCCATGGAGGGGAATACCGCCCGGGAGGTGGAACGGCGTGTTAAATGTGGCTGGCAGGCATTTGGTAGGCTCAACATAGTGTTTAAGAGCAGACTCCCACTTTGCCTGAAAAGAAAAGTATTCGATCAGTGCGTTCTACCCGTTATGACATACGGAAGTGAAACCTGGACACTCACATCGCAATCAATTCAAAAACTTCGGGTGGCACAGAGGGGAATGGAAAGATATATGCTTGGCATTACAAGACGAGACAGAAAGTCCTGCGCATGGATCAGGGAACAAACAAAAGTCTGTGACATCATTGGAAGAGTAAAACAGTTGAAATGGAGATGGGCAGGCCATATAGCGAGGCGATGGGACGACAGATGGACCAAGGCAATCCTGGAGTGGATACCGCTTGATCGCAAACGTCCGCGAAGAAGACCGAAAGCACGATGGACTGATGACATCGTTAAGTATATTGGACCCGAGTGGCAGAGGAAAGCCCAGGACCGTGAAGGTTGGAAGCATGCTGAAGAGGCCTTCATCCTGCAGTGGATCGATACGGGCTGATGATGATGATGATGATATATATATATATATATATATATATATATATATATATATATATATATATATATATATATATATATATCATCAGCCCGTATCGATCCACTGCAGGATGAAGGCCTCTTCAGCATGCTTCCAACCTTCACGGTCCTGGGCTTTCCTCTGCCACTCGGGTCCAATATACTTAACGATGTCATCAATCCATCGTGGGTCTTCTTCGCGGACGTTTGCGATCAAGCGGTATCCACTCCAGGATTGCCTTGGTCCATCTGTCGTCCCATCGCCTCGCTATATGGCCTGCCCATCTCCATTTCAATTGTTTTACTCTTCCAATGATGTCACAGACTTTTGTTTGTTCCCTGATCCATGCGCAGGACTTTCTGTCTCGTCTTGTAATGCCAAGCATACATCTTTCCATTCCCCTCTGTGCCACCCGAAGTTTTTGAATTGATTGCGATGTGAGTGCCCAGGTTTCACTTCCGTATGTCATAACGGGTAGAACGCACTGATCGAATACTTTTCTTTTCAGGCAAAGTGCGAGTCTGCTCTTAAACACTATGTTGAGCCTACCAAATGCCTGCCAGCCACATTTAACACGCCGTTCCACCTCCCGGGCGGTATTCCCCTCCATTGAAATCCTCTGCCCAAGATATATAAAGCTGTCCACAATCTCTAAATCCCTTCCTAAAACTAAAATTCTTCTGTCCTGAGCGAAGTTATTGAACATAACCTGACTCTTTTTCAGGTTTATTTTCAAGCCAAATGGTTCGCCAGCCCTTTGCAGTTCTTGTATGCGTCTTTGCAGCTCCTCTGGGTCTTGTGAAATGAGAATAATATCATCTGCAAATCTAAGATGGTTTAAGTTTGCACCATTGATCTTTACACCATCCTGTTCCCAATCCAGTTTACGGAATACTTCTTCAAGGCCAGCCGAGAAAAGAATAGGCGATATTGCGTCACCCTGCCGTACACCTCGTTCTATATTAATTCCCACTTCAAGATCATCAAGGTGAATTGTGGCTGTAGCTCCATCAAATATCGATTCTAATAGGTTTACATAGGCTCTCTCTACACCTTGGCTAAGCAGTGCATCCATTATCGCATGCTTTGAGATGGAATCAAATGCTTTTTCGTAGTCGATAAAAGCCAAGCACAGTGGCATGGTGTATTCGTTGTGCCTTTCTATGATCTGCTGTTTTCTGATTCTGATTTCTTTTCTGATTCTTTTCTGATTTCTGTTTTTCAAATATCTCTCTCCACGGCCCCACTACGCTATCATTTGAGCATATATATATATATATATATATATATATATATATATATATATATATATATATATATATATATATATATATATATATATATATATATATATGATATAAACATATCATAGGTCCAGAACGAGGATGACCACGTTGAAACTCACCTGCCCACTTACAAACCATTGTTTTTGAAGAAGCAGACTCCCCTAATACATTTACCATTTCACTGTTTCCATTTCCTCTAAACCTTTTTTTAAAAAAAATTTAATCATTGCACGATTTTCAATATTTTCCATTTTAAAAAATATCACTGATATATTTATAAGCTGTTGTTTTTGTAGGAATTAATTGACAGAACGACTTGAAAGTTCACATATGTTCATTTGAAGGATGAAACTTCAAAATGTAGATTATCTAGTTCTTTTACTGCTCTATAGGTGTCGCTCCGCGAACTTTTCAATTAGCCTAGTATTTTTGCTCTACCTTTTTTTCTTCTTGCGTTCTCGCCACATGCCCCTCCCATTTGATCGCTGAACCCTCATATATTTCATATCTAGATCTTTGTATAATTGCTTTAGTTCAAAGTTATACCTGAGCCTCCAAATTCCATTATAATTCACAGCACCAAAAATTCTTCAAGGTACTCTTCTTTCAAATACTGCAAGCACGTCTCGCAACTATAAGTGACTACTGGCTGAATGAGTGTTTTATAGATCCTAACTTTCGTGTTCCTTTAAATATGTTTAGATCTTAGGATAAATTTAGTAGTAACATTATTACCCTTCACAATACGATTTCTGATATCTCCTGTGATTTGTTTTCGTCAAGTTTGGTTCCTAGATATGTAAATTCCTTTAAAATTTCAATATTGTCATTGCAGATCGACCAGTTTTGTTCTGTCTTCTTGGATTGGTTCTTTTTCCCATCACTTTTATTTTGTCAACATTGGTTTTAGACCGGCTCTTTTGAATTTCACTTTTATTTCATCATTTGGCTTCTCTTAATAATTTTTTCAATCGTATTAATATGTTATAGGTCATCTGCATATCCCATAATCTATTTTTTGTCTCATTATTCCATTTACGTCTATGTCAATTTCGCTGATGATTTTGTTCAATACTATGTCAAACACAACTGGTGCCAAACCATCCCCCAGTCACGAACCTCCGATCTCAGGAAGGAAAGGTTATACTAACCTTTTAAACAGCCTGGATAAAATAAATCATTAAAAAAAACCGGGTTGCAGAAAATAATAGATCGCTTTCCATCACGACAATGTATCACAACGTGTTGTAGACGAAGACCAAATTGTACGAATTGATGGGACAGCCACTGTATTTACCAGATTTAGTATCCTTTAATTTCCATTCCCAACCCTAAATAAATTCCTCAAAGGCACGAAATTTGAGATCAATAATCATCACAGTCATAGAGGGATATTTTGAAGACTTTCCGGAAACTCACTTCAGGGAATGGTTGAGGAGAGAACTGTTGGAAAAAGTGTCTCGAAGTTATGGGAGACTTTGTTGAAAAATAAAAATAGCTTAAAACTTCAAGCCTGACTTTCATTATTAGAAACTTTTTGATCAACCTTCGTAGTACAATATCTGTTGAGCAGTGACTTGTTCGCGCTTTTTACCATTGTAAATTAGAATTTATAATTTTAATGTTTATATCAATACTTGTGTCATTATTAAAGAACAACACTTAGATTTTTTTTCTATCATAGAAAAACTTGTCTCACATGGAATAAATTATATATAGTCAATACAGATGTTTCCCCTAAAAATCGCCCAGAAACTTGGATAGATATTTTTAATTTTTTATAGGCTATTTTTTTTAAGAGCATTCTAGTCTTTTCACATCTTTGCTAAATATTACTTCTTTATTTTTAAGTTTTCTCAAAATATTGCAAATACAAGATTATTTGCAAATCCCACATTTTATTTGCTATTTGACAAAAAGAAATATCTACTTTTTTCTACCTGTATTGACTTCAAACTGACTAGTAACCAATAAGGCTTTAAGTCTTCCACAAGTCATATGATCAATGTTATCATAATGTTACTGATAAATGACACAACGTTATAGTTAGCTCTATGGGGAAAGACAAAGAGACCAAATTGGGGTTGTTTTTAATTTAGAGAGAAATATCCCCATTTACTACCGATATAACTATGCGGACTGTGAATAAGATTGAAAAATTGTTTCAGAAAAAAAAAATATAGGAAAAGTAACAATCCAGTGGCAAAGTTCACTGAACATGACCAAATGTTAAATTATATAGGAAGAAATAGATAAAACCAAATTGGCAAATCTTCAGTATCAAGGATGCTTAAGCACTAAATATATTATCCTTATAAATTACAAATTATTCAAAAATTATACAAAGCTGACCGAAAATTGTGTGAGGAAATTAGAAAATTGCTGGATTATGAATGATATGGACTTAAGGATAATATTTCTGATGAATCATCTTTTACAAAACACACAATGATCAGGAATAAATCTCTTCACATTCTGTTGACTCACTCATGACTGAATGAACAACCTATTCAGATAGGTGAATGGATACAAAGGGACCAGGGAAATGACTAGCAAACTGTTCAGAACGAATTTAATTTTTGTGTGAGTATTTTAACAGAAAAGCCAAAGTATTTAAACTTGAAGAGATTTACCACTAAACACCAAATCACTTTTAATTTAACATTAATCATTTTTCATATTTTTTTTTAATAATCTCCTGATGATGTTAATATGGTTAGTGCAGCGCGCGTCGAGAGGTAAAAAAAGGGACTTGGTGTTTAGTGGTAACTCTCTTGCGTTTTATCATTTTTACTTTTTATAATAATTTTTTATTTGTGATACCTTCAGAATACCTTATTAATTACACATAAAGAAGTAAAATTCAGCAAAGATATATATAATCTTGAAAGCTGATCAAAAATATCCTATAAAACATGGAGCTTTCAATTAAAAGTATTTATATGTGTCACATCTGTTTTTTTTTTAAATAATAATTGGGTTTTTTTTTCTCCTTTATTTGGGTTTTTCGCCACTGTCTAAAACTCAAAAAATATCAAAAATACCTGTTCTTATTTAAATAAAGGAGAAAAAATATATGAACACGCTACAATCATTCAGACATTACTAATAATTGGCTTGGCTGTTTGAAAACGATTTTGTACATCATATATATGCTTATATATACTTCCAGGTTAGAAATTTTCACCATATCGTTTGGTAACAGTGCAGAAATCAAATTTTGAGGTTTATGGTTTAAGTTAAATTGTCATACACTTCTGTACTTTATTTGTTAAACATGAACTGATATTAACATAATTTAGTACTTGTCACTTTTCTATTATATATTTTGTGTTTAATAGTACTTCCTTTTAATACGAATTATTTGTTACTATACTGTAAAACTGTAAATAATTATAACCTGTAAGTTTTTTTCTAGTTCATATGAAAAATGTTTGTATAATGTATCACTTTAAATTAATCTATATACCCCTTCCAATATTGTATATCAAAAAATAAAGCACTAAACTCCCTATTTCCAATATTAAACTTGTTTGGCCAATAGTCCACATAAATTAGATGAATCATTGTATGAGAAAGTCCTCCAATCTCTGCATCAAGGGTAAGCCATTTTTCTTGTTAGCTGGGAAAACCATACTGGGCTATGTCAGTGTACTTTAATACCTGTCTGCTTAAAAATAACATTCATACACTATCAAATGTGTTTGTAAAGAATAATAGACAATTTATATATGCATGTATAATAATAATAAGATAAACCATTAAACTAATTTACCATTAGACTAACTAGTAATTAATTATTTCTATTTGTGACTGTAAGATTTTTATTAGATCTAATTACACATTAATGTTATCAAAATTTCGCATTTAACTTACATAATTTCTTAAGTAAATTGTTCCCACCTCTGATTTTAAGGAGTTTGAGCAAAAAATCCATATCTACATTATCAATATGTTGGATTTAGCTTTACATATTTCATGTTTCACTTTACAAACACATTTTATATAAACAAAATGTACTGCTTATATTTATTTTCCAGGGTTGTGCACAATTTTTCGGATTTTTATCGAATCCGTATTTTATAAATGTACTAGATTATTGTATAATAAAATTTTATAATAAACCTTGTTTTATTCTCACAAAATTCCAATTTAACCTATCTATATTACGTCGTCTGACGTTATATAGTTAGGTTAGGCCGTATAGATGGCAAAATTAGCGATTAAGTTTCTAGGTATTGAGATATCGAGAAATATAATCGTATTAAAGAAAAATCCTAGAACAGCGTATAGAGGGTGCCACTGCCGCGCTCACCATTATCTTGGCTTGTATATGGATGGCAACACAGGTCTTTTTATTAATTTAGCTTCCCGTGGATAGATGGCGCCACATACTATATTTTCCATTAGTTTGGCTTTTCGCAGATAGATGGCGCCACCATACAATGCTTTCAAAACCTAGGGCCCTTGTCAATAGATGGCGCCACCATATAATGATTTCAAAACCTAGGGCCCTTGCCTATAGATGGCGCCACATGTAGGTCGTTACGTCTAGTTTAACTTTTTACAGATAGATGGCGCCACCACATAATTCCTTTAAAACTTATAGCCCTTATAAATAGATGGCGCCACATCAATGCGCCTTAGTTATTTTCGCTACTCATGGATAGATGGCGCCACATTGGTGCGCCTTAATTATTTTTGCTATTCATGGATAGATGGCGCCACGTATAGACAATATCTAACCAAATTTATATATAGGAGATTCTATTATTTAATTGCAAGAAATTACAGCTCATCACAATGAGGAAATTATTTTAAAGGGTACAGCTACCATAAGAAAATAAAAGGCAAGTAATTTTGACAATATACACAGATATATATATATATATATATATATATATATATATATATATATATATATATATATATATATATATATATATATATATATATATATCTAAAATTTAAATTTATGCCATACGTATGTCTAATTTATTCTATATATATATATATATATATATATATATATATATATATATATATATATATATATATATATATATAATAACATGTTAGAATAAATTAGACATACGTATGGCATAAATTCAAATTTTAGATTTAAAGAGAGATTAACCATACCTTGATTATTGGTGTCCTTTGAAGGAACTGTGAATTATTTAGATTATGAGGGATAGTTAATATTTCTTAATTTTATACAGGGTATTGTTAAGTATTATAGGGAATTAATTTAGAACATATAAAGGGATATATTGATCGAAGAATGTCGCAGAAAATGTGTTAAGATATTTTTAAAAAGTGACACAGAAATGATATCTGTTAATAATGAATTGTTGTTGCTTTTGTATGATGTAGAATGTTATAAATATTCAGGTATTTGTAA
The DNA here is from genome assembly GCA_031761425.1 of Cosmopolites sordidus. NCBI lineage: Eukaryota > Metazoa > Arthropoda > Insecta > Coleoptera > Curculionidae > Cosmopolites > Cosmopolites sordidus. Next base: position 45,594 of record JARFXV010000100.1, on the reverse strand, counting down.
TATTTAACATTGAAAAATGTTATAAACGCGGTTGGTTTATAAACCAAGACGACAATCAAATTAATATCCTCCCATTTCGACATTTAGATACTTCTATTGAGATATATAATATATGGAGTGTATCTTAACGCTTGTAATATTTTACATCATACAAAAACTATAAAGGAAATTAAATAAGGGATGTTAGTTAAAGAAAAAGCCATATCACCTCTGTTGTATAGAAATACGAAAATGTCGAAAAAGAACAGTACTAACTTAAACAGTTTGACTTATAAAAGTGTTAAAATATAACAAAAAAAGAAAATTAGATTTACATTAAAATCTGGTTTTATTATATACAGAATCTTGAAACTCCATACTCACATTTAATTAAGATATTGTTATGTAAATATTTATTTCGCCCAAAATATCATGGATAGAAAATTCCTATTTATGTATCAAGGAAACCGATATTCAGGGAAATTATAAACTTGTCAAAATTATTTGCATTTTTATTTTTCCTCTCATTGTGATAACTGATTTGTTAAAACCCGCATGACAAAAGAAATATCCTGGCTTTTATTTCAGGCAACCAGGTATACTTAATAATTTAAATCATTCAACTTTTTTCAATCAACTATTTTGTTCCATGCTAGTTTTAAGGAAAATATATATATATATATATATATATATATATATATATATATATATATATATATATATATATATATATATATATATATATATAATAATATAATAATAATGAGTAAATAAAACAAATGTAGAAACAAGAAAATATTTTTATTTCAAAAATAATATAATTAACATCCAAAAACAGACTGAGTTTAGTAGTGGGGGAGAAATTAGGAATTTTAGCTATAAAAACATAAACGTAAATAAATTGTAACAGTTCTTTCTTTTCTTTTATTTGTCCCCAACTTAATTTTCGACCTTTTGACTATTATTTGTGAACAAAATAATACAAATTTAATCTTCAAAGTAATCTCCCTCTGTATTAATATACTTTCGTCATCAATGGGCAAAGGTCCAATCCCAGACCGAAAAAAACTTAGCTTTGATGTAATAGTCATTGAGACTTTTCACAACTTGCTCAATAAATGTGAAATGACTATCAGCCAGGAGGATTGCAGAAATTGGCAAAATACGAAAGGGTCAAATCTGGAGAATACGCATGTATGTTGTCCCGAGGCAAAATAAGTTGATGCTGATAACAGTTAGCAGCGATCGTTTGACCAGATTGAAGCTACTCCTACACTAGACCCAGTTGATCCCACAATATATACAGCAATAATTTTTGACGTGGATATTTACTATTTCGGTACTGGTTGCCGACTCACCAAGACCAACCTACGATTTTAGCCTATTTGGATTATTCTGAAGGATCCACTTTTCGTTGGCCGCTTTGAAGAAAATACTAGCAATCGAATAAAAAAAAAGTGTTGGAAGACTGAAAAAAAAGTTGGAATAAGTGTAGAGATAACTATAAAATAACTATAAGAGAAGAGATTACTTTGCAGGAGACAATATATGCTTGAATGAATAAATAAATACTTTGTGCTTTATTTAAAAGGTCATTTATTTATAGTAGTATATTTACCGTACAGCATATTTTGAACACAAAAAGTGTTACACTTTTTGCTTGGTTACCTGTGTCTATATGCAATTGTAACCATACACATGACAAAGTAAACAGTCTAAAAAATTTGTTTTTATCATGTTGTAACGTAATACGGTATCGCTGTGAAAGAAGATACGGTATCGCTGTAATACAGACGACACAAAAGATTATGATTCAGGAGCAATAATACAACTTAATGTAGACTCAGATGAACAGAATGACGAAAATATACAAAATCCCCAAGGGGTATTAGATCATCTCTTTTCTTTTATTTCTGGTACTTAGTTTCTACGTTGCTTTCTTAAATGTAGATAGACAGCCTCAAAAAGTAAAGCTTCTATTTGAAAACAAAAACACTCAGAAAAACAAAGTATTTCTATTGGAACCTTCGGACTGAAACACTAAACACAAAAACATTTAAACTTGAAGAGATTTACCACTAAACACCAAAACACTTTTTTGAACTGCTCGACGCACGTTTCGCTAACCATGTTCGCATCATCAGGAGATGATTTAATCTAATTCTAAAACTAAACTATGTTCTATGTATATGAAAACCATACCTATGAAGCGTGTAAAAATCATGAACCGTGAAGTGTACTAAGCCTTACATTAATAATTGAAAAACATTTCATTAAACTCCAAATCACTTTTTTTAACCTTAATGACGCGCGTTTCGCTAATCCTGTTAACATCATTAGGAGACGATTCAATCTAATTCTAAATTATGTCCTATTTATGTCACAACCGTACCTAATGAAGCGTGTAAAAATCACGAACCAGGAAGTTAACTAGGCGTTGTAATAATAATTGAAAAAGTTAACTGAATGGAATAGGTCCTTTATCCCGGTTCATGGTTTTCTTACATTTTTCTTTTTGAATGCTTTCATGCTCATCCAAAGTCCTATTATTATTTACACTTTTAACAACTATATAACAAACTATATTCGACTGCATGTTGGGTAACACAAAATTTTTCATTTTTCCCATATCTAACGTGGGTAATGTGGATTTTATATCTGGTCAATGGGAATCTTTAGGGAGTTTGCTCTAAAGCTTCCCATTCGATCAGCTTCGATCAGAATCTTGATAACTAGCTTCATAAATTCCCGATTTTTCATGTTGGTCCTTTACCTTATCCGTTTGATTGCCCAGAATTTCTCTGAAGTATTACATGGTTGTAAACCACCTTAATGTCTACATATTTCAAAATAAATTGGGCATCAAATGGTATTACAATAAATTTATTTTGGTTTTGTTCCTGTTGAAAAGTCGAAGATTCTTTTAATAATTTTCTTGACGTATGTTTTCTAATTAATATATCTACAATATTCTTATTATAACCATTCAGTTCGTACACATATTTAACTAATTTTAATTCTTTGTCATACTTATCTTTGTTTAGTTTCTCTTCACCATAACATTTAAACTAGCCGTCTTATTATGGATGCTATGATTCGAATCGTTAGGATTGTATCTCGAAATAATGGTGTTTTTTCTAAAAATATCAAAATCTAACCAATTTTGATGGTTCCTACTCATTAAGACATCCAAAATGGTAATCTATTATTGTTCTCAAGTTTATACGTGAATGATATGGTTCCAGATTTACCATTTAAATTCTCAACAAAATCTTCTAAGCATTCATTATTTGAATCAAAAATTGCATGAACATCAACCACATATCTTAGCCACACCCTCACGGTTCCAATTTTGCTCGTGAATAGGTTCACTAATAGTGGTGAGGATTGCACATTGCCGTTCCTTCTTATTGTTCGTAAAACCTAGTATTATGCTAAAAACAATTTTCTTTCAGACATAATCTTGTTAGAGAGATGTACTATGAAACAATCTTGTTATTGAAACCGTTTAACTCGAGTAACAATCCCAGGTACTCCAAGGTGTGCGGAATTGGAACACTCGAAAACAATGATGATACGTCAAAGAATGCCAAAACCTCACGTTCCTGTAGATGTGTGATTTTTACTTTTATTTTCTTTTCTTATAAATTCAGTTAAATTTATCAAGAACTTGAAGGTTTGGTAGATGTTTAAATTCCTTGGCTAACAATTTTTGCCCAGTTGAATTTTGAAGAATCAATGGCTGATACTATTGGTCTCATTGGTTTTCTTGGTTTATGCCCTAATGAATGCTTTGGAATACTCAGGGAGTCATATAAATAATAAAAAATAATATACATATATCATATAAAATAAATAACATATAAAAAAATTATATCTAATACAAAATAAAAATCAAAATATACCAAATGTTTCCAAAACTGTCGAGTGCCTGCGAGAGGATACTCTTCATTTAAAAGCATTAAGCGAAACAAGGTTGAAGTAATGCTAAACTTGAAGAAATTTACCACTAAACACCAAATCACTTTTTTCAACTTCTCGACGCACGTTTCGCTAACCATGTTAGCATCATTGGAAGATGATTTAATCAGAGTTTAAATCATCTTCTAATGATGCTAACATGGTTAGCGAAACGTTCGTCGAGAAGTTGAAAAAAGGGACGTGGTGTTTAGCGGTAAATCTCTTCAAGCTTAGTGTTTCACACCAAAGAGTCCAATAGAAGAATTGGTTGAAGTAATGGATAAATCTGATTATTTTGAACATGTTGAAAAATTAATTGAAGAGGGTTAAACGATTAAATAGGAATCCATTGTCAAAAATGGTTAATGCTGTCAGAGATACATTGAAATCCTGTAACAACCTTATTTCTCCTCTGAAAAACAAACTACATATTGAAAATCCAAAAGTGCCAAAATTATATGCTTTACCAGAAATTCATTAACCAGGAAAGTCAATGAGACTAATTGTATCAGCCACTGATTCTCCAACATACAACTTAGCAAAATGATTAGCAAAGGAATCTGAAAATCTGCCGAACCAGTAGTTACCTTCCAGTTCTTTGATAAACCCAACAGAATTCATGTGAGAAGTCAAAAACGCACGCCTACATGAAACCGAGGTCTTAGTGTCCTTTGACGTATAATCGGTTCAGAGTGGACCGATTACGCCTAGCTTGAAATACCTGAGGAAATTACTCGAGTTAAACGGTTTCAATAATAAGATTGTTTCAGAATACATCTCTCTAACAAGATTATATATGAAACAAAATTGTTTTCGCCTTAATAATAAGTTTTACGAACAAGAAGGAACGGTAATGGGCAGTCCCCTATCACCAAACTAATTCATAAGCAAATTTGAAAGTGAGGCGAAGGATGAATTCAATTACTTTCCGAAGTTGTGGCTAAGATATGTGGATGTTTTTATAATTTTCGTTTAAAAAAATGAAAACTTAAGTTTTTTTGTTAAGGATTTAAATGGTAAATCCGAAACCATAGCATTCATGTATGAACTTAAGAACAACGTTGATTACCATTTTTTAATGTTTTAGTAGGTAGGGGCATTAAACATAGGTTAGATTCTGATTTTTAGAAAAAAAACACCACTGAGAAACATTTCTAACAATTCCAATCATAGCTCCCACAATAATATGACTAGTTTAAATTTTATAGTAGATAGAATAATCAGTTATAAACAAGGCTTAAAAGCAATTAGGGAGGTGTCCTAAGGAATGGTTACAGTAGGAATATTGTAGGTAGATTAATTAGAAAACATAAGTTTAGACAATTATTGAAGAATCTTCGACTTTTTGACAGGAACAGAACAAAAATAAATTCGTGGTAATACCGTGTGATGCCCAATTAACACGAGGAATAGATAAGATGTTGAAAAGAGTGGACATTAATGTGTTAATATTAATGTATAGAAATAAAAAATATTATTGTTGTTCAAAATGCACTTGAGCAGGACCATAATATAGATATTAGTAATTTAAGACTTGTTAGGTGTATATAATAATAGGGCTTTGGAGGGTATGGGAGCTTACAAATAGAGACATTCAATTATTAATGCAAAGGTTAGTTAAGTTCATGGTTCATAATTTTTACACGCTTCATTAGGTATGGATGTCATATCAACAGAACATAGTATAGTTTTAGAATTAGATTAAATCTTTTCCTGATGGTGCTAACATGGTTAGCGAAATGCGCGTTGAAACATTTAAAAATCTTTTCTAGTTGTTTGGTGTTTCACGACGAAGGTTCCAATAGAAAAACTGATAAAGATTTATTATCAAACTTATACATAAAAGTACAATTTCTGGAGTTCTGTTAAATGGTGGCCGTTTCCGGGTTTACAAATTGATACTCAAATTACTGATTGATATTGATTTTGATCTCTTTCGATTCCTGAAGAATTACCTGATTGATAGTCGATTCACATGTTTTGATAAAGTCAAAAGGCTCAAATGTTTACATCAAAGCCACTAGGTTTTTTTTGCGATCTGGAATTCGACAGTTGCCCGAAAGATAGCGAAAATGTATAGATAATGAGGGAGATTACTTTGAAGATTAAAATTGTATTACTTTTGTGTAAATAAATGCCAAAGATAGTCCAAAAAGACTGAGGATTAAACTGAGTACTAAATCCTATCCAAGATATATGGTATCAGATTTTATGTAACCAAAATAGAAATGAATAGTTTTGAATGCATCCTTATTGACTTATTGGAAGAAAATTGTAATGCAACGGTCTTCAAAAATTGATTAACATCTTGGGATTTATTTTCATGAAGTTACGGGAGATCATACGTCGATACAAAGCACAAACACTTTGAAACTGAAAATTACAATTGAAATTGAGTATCAAATGCTTCATTAATTTATGCCAAAGTTATTTCATAAAGACACAGAAATTGATCGTACTTCAAAATGAAAAATATATACAGAATATAAAAAATATTCTACCTTAAACGGTTCTTGTTAGATTTTATTTTAACATCATATTATTGCTACTGGCGAACCCTTTACTTTATCATTAACTAAAAAAAAACGAAATTACTTACTAAATGGTGAAAATCTTTCAAGATGAAGTTCAACAGATTAATCAGGTTCCGTATTACACGATACTAATTCTTGTTATCTTTGGTTTCTTCACTCATTCCGTCACCTAAATTCCATTTTCAGTCTCAAAATAAAATATACAACACAGTCCACTATTGTGGTTCTAATGTTACTGTGTTTTTTCTTGTACCTATTTTAAGAATTACCAGGTCTGTAAATATGAAATCGGAATTTGCCCATAGATGGCCCTAGCTGTCAATGTAGTTATCATTTCCTTGTTGACGTCTGGCAAAGAATTTCAACTCACAACAATACAAGTTTCATACAACAGCATAGTTTTTCCCTGGAAGCTACGATTTGCGTTGAGCATTGATTTTCTACTACCATTTGAAGAAAACTGCTGCAGAATCGCATCGAATTCTTTTCGAAGCTTACGGTGAGCATACTCTTGGTAAATTACAGTGCTTTGAGTGGTTAAAAAAATTCAAAAGTGGTGATTTTAACCTGAGAAACGAAGAACGTGGAAGACCACCGAAAAAGTTGGAAGACAACGAATTGCAAGTATTGTTGGATGAGGATGACGCTCAAACGCAACAACTGGTGGATCAATTAAATGTGACATGAGAAGCTGTCTTTATACGTTTGAAAGCCATGGTAAAGATCGAAAAGATGGGAAAATCGGTTCCACATGAACTGAATGAAAGACAGCAGAAAAACCGAAAAACCACTTGCGAAATGCTGCTCGCCAGATACAAAAGAAAGTAATTTCCAATCGAATTGTGACTGGCGATGAAAAGTGCATATATTTTGAGAATCTTAAGTGTAAAAGATCATGGGTAACTCCAGGCAAATCATCAACATCGACTGCAAGGCCAAATAGTTATAAACTGAAGACAATGCTCTGTGTTTGGGGGATCAGAAGGATGTGATCTATTATAAGCTGCTAAAACCGGGCGCAACCGTTAATACTGAATACTAGTGACAACAAATGATCGATTTGAATCGAGCTTTGCGTGAAAACCGGAATATTAAAAAAGGCAACACAAAGTGATTTTGTTCCATGATAATGCACCGTGACAGCAAAACTGGTCAAGGAAACGATTGAGGGGTTTAGTTGGGAAATACTTTCGCATACTGCTTACTCACCAGACTTGGCTCCGTCCGATTACGACTTATTTGTATTGATACGCACTGACTGAGCAGCGCTTCACTTCTTACGAAAATGGTTCTATGACTGGTTTGCATCAAAAGAGCAACAGTTTTTTCGGCGTAGGCCCGTAACTTTTCAAGCAGGTGGGAAAAATGTATAGCTAGCGATGGGTAATACTTCGAATAAAGTATTTTTTATCATTTTAATACAATAAAGGTGAATTTTCTATAAAAAAATTCCGGTGTCATATTTACATACCTGGTAGATAACTATCACGAAAAAACATGTTACAGTTTACTAAAAAAAACATAAAAGATATACAACTTTGCTCCCGTGGTTTTCCTATAGATGGCGTTAGCGTAAATAGTCGTCGAAATAAATACATCATAGACAGCATGTAATATCTTTGGGCATCTTATAAACCTAACCACATAGCACCAGTAGTCGATTTGTGTTTACATCATAAAGTTATTCGCGAGTAAAAATGTCAGTTTATGAGCCAAATTCTTATCAATTGCGGGAGGTGTTAATTTATTTCCCTAATATGAAGAAATCTGTGGCTGAGGCTCACCGAATGCTCTCAAGCACTTATGACGAGCCCGCTCTGAATGAAAGAACGTGTCGTGAGTTGTTTCAACGCTTCAAGAGCGTTCGAAAACCGGCATAGCGGTGGAAGAAAGTTTTTGAAGATGAAGAATTAGAGGCATTGCTTATTGAAGGATCGTCAAGAAGAGTTGGCAAGATCATTGGGAGTGACTCAGCAAGTAATTTTAAAATGCCTCAAAGACCTGGGAATAACCCTAGAAGCAAGAATATTGGGTGCCATACGAGTTGAAACCGAGAGGTGCTGAACGCCGTTTGCTTGTGAACAGTAGCTTGAAAGGCAAAAACGGAAGGAATTTCTGCATCGCATTGTACTTGTGGAGGAAAAATGGGTTTATTACGATAACCCCAATCGTCGAAATTCATGGAGATGTCACGGTCACGCTTCCACGCCGACGACCAAGGCGAATATTCACGGCTCCAAGGTCATGCTCGGTATTTGGTGGGACCAGCACGGTGTAGTGTATTATGAGCTGTTAAAACCGTCTGAAACAATCACAGAGGATCGTTATTGAACGCAATTAATGCGTTTGAGCCGAAAATTGAAAGACAAACGGCCACAATGTAGTAAAAGATACGATAAACTGTTTTTGTAGCATGACAATGCTTGCCCCATGTTGTGAAAGTGGTCAAAACATACTTAGAATCGTTAAAATGGGAAGTCCTACCCCTCCCGCCGTATTCTCCAGACATTGCTCCCTCTGTTTCAATCAAAGACACACGGCCTGGCTGACCAGCACTTTCGGTCTTATGAAGAAGTCAAATTTAGATCGATTGGTGGATCGCTTCAAAAGGTGACCACTGTCTGAAAGATGGGAGAAAGTAATGCCCAACGATGAGTAATACTTCGAATCATAAATGTATAACCAGTTATTTTACAATAAAGCCTTGAATTTTGAAAAAAACGGAGGGAGCAAAGTTGTATACTTTAAATATACAAGGTGTAAAGGAAATAACTTTCGTAAAATTAACCAATGATTCTTAAAATCATTTGAAAGAAAAAATTTCCTTACGACAAGGATCAAAAACCTAAAAAAAATTGTAAACATATTAAATCACCAATTGAAAAGCTATGATAAGAATTATCATTTTAAGCAAATACGTGTAAAGCATATTCGGCAAATAATAATTGGTTATTATTTAATGAATAAACAACAAATAAACTGATTATTATATTACTCAAATATATCTTTTTTAATTAAGAATCATGCCATACAGCAGTCAAAATGGAAGTGGTAACGGTGCATTAACTAATTGAGATTATCCCCATGACAAAGGGTGTTGGCGACAAAAATTCTTTGAGTGTGTGTATTTAAATTAGATTTAAAACCAAAATTGTATTCTGTACGCGAATATCACGATGTGCTTCTTATTTATTAAGAAACTACTGCCAACCAGATTAGAAATATACCAGTACTAAATATTCGGGAAAATAGGTTAGAACGGTGGCCAGGCTTGCACAGACTCAAATAGTGGACATTTTGAACATTTAATTTAATAATATAATTAATCAAGTGTTTCTTAATGTAACGTGAATCATTTAAAACTTGATATAGTGTGAAAAATTAGTGCTAGTAATTTCAAGTTTGACATTAAACGACAATAATGACATGCCGACAATAACATTTTATTTTGAAATAATACCTTAAGAGACCAATGAAACAAAAAACTGAATTTTTCAAAAAGTTTTGACCTGTTTTCACTGAAAATGATTGCATTTTGGATACATGTTTTAAGGAAACGTTTTATTCAAAATAATTTAAAGAATCGTTGGTTACATTTACGAAAGTAATTTTCCTGACATCCTGTACATCTAGAATCGTGCTTTTTAACACATCTTAAGATATTACTGTTACTTAATTATCACAAAAAGTAATATACATGCCTGGTGTATTATTCATAAAAATATAGTTTAACCACCTCCACTCACTCGTTTTGTCGGACTGCGCTTAAGCGTACTTACCTGTAACAAAAGAAAATATTTTATATAAAAATTAGCATTTTCAAAATGAACAATATATTGGGTTGGAAAATAAGTTCGTTTGATGTTTCAGGGTAATGATATGTGAAATATAATTTAATATGAATACAAAATTATATTCATCTTCGAATTTTTGCTTCTGCTAGCATATCTGAAGTTTATTGACGAAGAACCGCTTCAGATGCATTTTAATACTCTCCGCAACAACAATGGTAACAGGCTAATAGAAATCTGTTTAATGAATATTCCAGAATCATTAAATCATTGTTCGATCAGTCAAAACAACATAAAATCACATGGAGTAACATATAAGGACGTAACTCAATGATAAATTAAATCGCAAAAAGCAAATGAATACACTCACGAAACATACGTGACATAGTAACTGTATCGTCGGTCAATAAAGATAGGATCAGACCATGGGCTAGTATTAAACGACAGACAGAAAAATTAAACAAGAACAACATACAGATAGAAATGGACAAACAGCAAATATGGAAAATTATGTTAAAAATGTATCCAAGAAGCAATTGAAGCAATAGATAAACGAAAAATAAATATCGTGAATATTAAACTCCTCAGAACGATGACGGAAGGTATTCCCAAAAGCGAAAAAACAACCATTTCTAACATACAATACAATAGACACTACGGACGGATATGTAAGAACAAGAAATAGATGCAATTAAAAACAGAAAACATCAAAAGAAGACACTGAGACACTGTTTATCAAAGATCTGGAAAACAACATGTATGGCTGTAAAATATTCAAAACCAAAGAAAATTAAACCGTAACGCACGTAAAAACTACCCATTCCTCAGCCGCCACCAAAACACCAGCAAGTATTGCGGACGTTCATCCACAAAATAGCGTGAGCTACATGTGATTACAGCCACCATCCGACATGGCCGCTATATATGGCCATTCCTTCAGCTGTTATCCACACGTTCAGCTAGAGCCCGACTAATGATGGCTTAGCGCTAAAAACCGGTATTGGGAGACACTTGCTGACGTTTTGGTGGCGGCTGAAGGAATGGAATTAATTTTCATAGCTTTTGAACATTTTTAATATTCTTCTCCACGAACCCACTATGCCACTTTTCAAAAAAATAGAAGATGATAAGACTGAGAAAAGACATAAATGAATTTTTTAAAGCAACAATGCACTAAGTATTATTCAGAACTATACGCGATAGAGAGCAGGATGAAGATAGTAACCAAGAGTTTAATGAAAAAGAAATAGTAGAACAAAAACGTTTAGAGAAAGTAAAAATTGGGAAGCAACACGGCAAGATGAAATATATAACGAACTCCTGAAATATGGAAGAAATGTTTTACAAAAATAGGTATAAAAATTACTTAACAACATATTAACGATTAGGAAAGCCCTAACCGACTGAAAGGACACATTATTGCTCATTTTTAAAAAATCAGACCAAAATAAACTAGATAATTACAAGGGCTTACGCTTAATGAACACCAATGAAATTACTTACAGCTATTATAATAAAAGATAACATAGAAAGCAAAGTAGAAATGAGGGCTGACCAATAGGGATTCAAGAAAAAAATAACTGAAGATACAATAGAACTGATAAAGGATATAAATAAAGATAACAAAACAAAAATTATAATATTTAGGGGCAACCGAATTAGTAGAACTAAAACAGGCATAAGATTAAACAGCATAATAACGAATCAAATAACACGAAAAGTTGGAGAGCTTAAAGGCATAGCATGGGACCGGATAAGGAAATCAGTCTGTTACGCAGACGATACAGTATTGAATCGGATAGTGAAGAATATTTACAAAGACAACTTAATATTTTCAACACAACAGTAAACAAGCAGAATATAAAAATATCACCCGAAAAAACTAAATGTATGGTCATTAGCAAAAATCCACAAAGATGCAAACTTGAATTAGAAAACAAAGTCATTGAGCATGTAATGTCCTTTAATTACCTATGAATAGAGATCGCTAGCGAACGAAATCTTACAAAAGAAGTGATAAAACAAGCAACGTAAGCAATCGCAGTAAGCGGGTGCATTAGAGTTAACATCAGCAGAAATAAATATATGGTTCCAGAGTAAAATATAAGAAGACAAAAAAAAACAAAGCAACAAATAAACTATGTAAAAATAAAAGAATTAAGATCAATCAAAGTCATTACACTCAGAGATGGAGAAACAAATATTAGTAATACGAGAACAGTGTAACATACAAGATGTAGACAAAAGGATAAAAACAGGAAGAAAAACCTGGAATCGATATGTAGAAAGATGAAACTCAATAAATCAGCGCATGTTTAGAAAAACAATGAGCTATACAGTTGAAGACCGATAGGGTGGTTACCTAAAAGATGGCTGGATACCTGTCTAACAATAAGAGAAGCTAAGACGAGACATACAAAATGGAGAAATTCTAACCAAACGAAGAAGAATTGGGTACGCGATACATGTTTTGCTAAGGCATCATCTCCTACATTGTATAAATTTCAACATGTCGTGTGCTTTTGTTAAAGTAAACAAAGTAAGTAAAGAAAACTTAAGTTAGCCAAACGTACACCATAATCACAGAAACGTTGTGTCCAATAGCGCCTAGAAAATATGAGGCAACGAACACCAAAAGAACTCATTTGTCAACTTAGTATTTAGCTCATAATTCCAACCACTTGTAGAGCTATTTGTTATATTAAATGATATTTTTCACTGAAGTTCATATAGTAGGCAAAAAAAAAGTATTAGCACACTCTAATATTTAGGAGTTCATCACATCTTGGCAAAAATTTTAAAAAAAGTTAACATAACATGGGTTAATTTATTTGAAAATATCAATTAAATAAATAATACCTTTAACAATAACGTTTAAAACCGTAAAAGGTACACCCCGCGAAGTACCAGTAGTAATTTTTATAAAAATCAATTTCCATTGATCCCCAATTTATTTAATACTTTGCACCCATCCCATTAGCAAAAAAATGACAGCTTCCAACCTCTAGGCACTGATTCCACTATTGTTTTTAGTAATATCTGTGGGTAAACTGCTCCACGCGTCAAAAATTACTTCTTTTAGATGCCCCTTGATCTTAATTGTGAATTCGCGGATTTTTCTGTTTAAAATGTGGCATAAATTTTCTATCGGAATAAAGTCCGGTGATTGGGATGATGTGACCAACCTTCCAGATGCATTATAGACAAGTCACTTCTCGTTCAGCTGTATGTTTAGGGTCGTTATTCTGTTGGAAATCGAAAGTTCCTTCCAGCCCTAATTTTACAGCACTCTCTCCAAGGTTATTTCGCAACACTTCCACATAGGACCGGGGTGTCACGTTACCGTTTATGACCCAAACCGTAATATTTCCACCACCGTGCTTAACTGTAGGTAGTATGTTCTCTCTTCTAAGCACAATATTCTCTCTCCGTCAGAGTGTTAAAATGTTGACTTAAATGTAGAGGTTTGCCTTTAATTTTTGGGTGAACTCTAGTCTTTTTATTTCAATTTCATTGAGAAAGAATTGTTGCAGGTCGCCCACCTCAAATAACTATATCATGGAGAACATTCCTTATTGTATGGGATGTGACCTTCTTCCCCGAGCATTCAAGTCACATTCAAGGTTATCAAAATTTTTAACAAGCTGTTGGGCGTTCTGTGTAGGTTTCTTTATCATATGTAATAATAATTTCCTGTTACTCCCTTACAGTGATGACCTCACGGACGACTTGATCTGGGTTTGTTTTCAATTGTTCCCTTTTTTTTAGAATATACTGCACCGTAGAAAATAATAAATTAAATTGTTTTCCAATGTCTTTAGAACTCTTTCCGACCCGGTACAATCCTATTATTTCTTCCCGCAAGAATCTTAATTACATTATTTTAGCATATTATTTGTGTAATTGATATTGATTCAAACAACTTTGTTTCCATGTTATAAGATACATAACATAAGGTACATAGTTACAAATAAAACATATTTTTGATTACCTTCGCCATAATTTGTGATAAATCTCTAAAAATCAGAGTGTGGAAATAGTTATTTTCCTACCGTATATCATTTACTTTTTTTGTTTTAAATTAAATAAGTTGCATTATTACAAAAATGTATCTAATTGTTTTCAATTGGTTGTAAAAACAAGTAATATAACAAATAGTCATATAATCGCCACATAAGAATTTAAAAAAGTATTACCTGTGAACTAGTGTTGGAGTACTCTAATCCAGCTGATGACCCCAAAATGTTCATTCCTGAATAGCATCAATTTTATACGCCCATAGGCTATCCAAAATAAATGTAACTTTGAGCAATTAGCCTTTGGAAAGTATACAACTGAGATATTCCACATCGGACATCATGATTTAACAGATCCATTATTTAAAACATGATTATAAGAAAAAAAATAATAAGAATCAATTTAGTCATTAAGGATAATTGAAAATTGCAATAACAACAAATAATCTATAATGATGCTGTGGATATATCTGAATGCTATCCTGGAATCGCGCGCGAACCGAAATCCTGGAGATACGGTGGTTGTGCTGTAACAAAACACTCATTTGCAATGTTTGTCAAACAAAATATTTTCTAGTACATATTAAAAAGTCCCTTTGGTGAATCTATAAGTAATGCCATTTTTTTCAAATGTTAAAAATACTGTCATTGACTGACAATAATTTAACTTAATATATCATAACCTATATTCTAATTAAATATATTGATAGTGTGTTTGTTCTAAAATTAAAAAAAAATATATCTGAACTTTATAAGAGTGTAAGACCAAAGTGAGGGCAAGTTCCATATTAGACATTTGATGGTTTGAGTTTCAAAGCATAATGTTTTTAACAAAGCATTAATGCTAATTTTAAAAGCATTAATAATAAAGCATTAATGTTTTTATGCTTGTGCCTGGTATAACAGAACATATAAGTTTAGTTTAGAAAATTTAAGAACAGTGATTTCAATGTTTCCAATAGTGTAAAATATGGAAGACTTGCTGTGTTTGATAAGGATCTGCTGAAATTAAAGCTATCCCAAACAAACCACCCAGGAATTAGCCACAAAGCTTCAAATTTCATCATCAACCAGTGAACAAAATGCAAAGAAGAGGAACGTGGGTGCCATATCAACTTTCAGCTAAAAACAAAATTCGATGTGTAACCATCTGCAGTGCACTTTTATCCAGGTTAGGCAAATATAATTTTCTTCAACAAATTGTTACTGGAGATGAATAGTGGATTCTATACTGCAATTCACATAAGAAAACATAATGGTTAACGCCAGAACAAGCACCTTTTCTCACTCCAAATCCAGGTCTTCAGCTTAAAAAAGTGTTACAGTCAGTAGAAGGGGATTTTACAGGAATTATTCACTATGAGGATCTGAATCGCAATGAAAACTCAAGTGCTGAATATTATATTGCTCAGCTTCACAGATGAATTATGGCTATAATTGAAAAACGTCCAAGACATTAATCGAAAATGTATTATTCTGCAGCATGACATGCAAGACTGCAGTTCCAGAATCACCCAAGAAAAAATCAAAGGGTTAAGTTGACATGTATTCTTCTTATGCTGTATTGTCAAATTACCATATTTTCATATTTATGGAACGTTGTCTTCGTGGAAAAAAATCCTACTGCGACAGAGATTAAAACTGCACTCAAAGAACATATTACTACAAAATCACCCTTATTTTACAAAAAGCAGAGAGATGGGCAAAGATTGCCAATAACGAAGAAAATGATATTGTAGATTAAAACTGTATTTACTCTTAAATAAAATACAATTTTGTACAGTATCAAAAAACGAGATTACTTATACGTCACCTATAATAATGTAAATGAATTTGCGATCTTACCTGTATGCCCATATCCTTTCGCATATTGTTCTTCAGTCCCACTCCAATTTTCTCCGACAAAAAAAAACAGTGTTGTCGCACTGCAGGCAGCATTTCGTGTACCTAGACTCCTCTGGTATGTCGAACGATCCTTCGGAGTCTTTAACTAACACGTTCTCGGGCTCGACGATGCCCGGAATTATTCGAGAGTTGGGACAAATCACTCACGACTTGCATCTGTGAACTCTGGTTTAAAGCACTCGCGCTGCGTTCTCGAGTGGATCTGAAAAGAAATAAACACAAATTATATGACGCACTTTAAAATAATACAAGAAATTTGACTTACCATAATTAATTTTTGCTATAGATCAACTATGCTTGGCCCCAGAATATCCGAAGTTAAAAATGTATACGAACGATTCTACATATCCGACAGATAATTATTTCTAGTTGCCCCCCACAATGATAAAAAAACCATCCGAGCGAACCAAAAAATGACCAAGTAGGCAGGTTTATGATGGAGATTTTACTATCATCATAACATCTATATTATGTCATATTGTTAGTATGAATAACATACATATTATAATTAACGTAACTATCCAATCATCTGCCTATGGCCCCCGCCCACCTTCCGCGTCTCGAGATAATTTCGTGTCTCCCCATGTGATTTGACCTTGTACGACGCTTTAACTCACCACCGCCCTTCCAAGTCAAGATGGCAAGCCTTCTCATAATTGAGAACATCTGAGAATCAAGTCCATGTCAACCACTGATCTGTACCCAACTGTTCACGAATTAGCACCGGCAGTCCGAGCCCGAATAGGAACGTGATGTACACACGTACCCAGCTATCACCTACACCCAAGAAATTACTTCCAAGAGCTTAGGCGATAGACAGCTACATGCCTCGGATCTGCTGCAACCCACACCCTTGACCTGGCACTATCGTGATGTCCCTATTTCACGCTAGCCCCCCCGTTTCAGTACATTCACCGGCAGCATTTCCACCGATCTCTTCATGTCCGACAAGTGAAACTAACGACGGCAAATGCCCTTATGGGAAGTCCAGGGCATAAGGAGACCCGAGCCTGCTACTCTTGTCATGAATACAGGGCGGGTGACCCAACTTGATTCCAGGTCTCCTCCAGGTTGGACCGCGACCGATGTACCGATTTTAGTTCCGCATCTGAAATATTAAAAACAAACAGGAATTAATTTTTGTACTGATCTTTCATCTTTAAATCACGTTAAAAAAATCAGAATCTCAAATAAAAATATAGCTTTTAACATAATATAAGATTAGTACAGAGCCTTCAGTTTATTCCTGTAAAACACATGACTAATGATTTATTTAAACTTAGGAATTTTCATTTTTTTATGTTGAACTATCTAAAGGTCGTATAAATTGTCACCAAAAATATTACTAAAATTTCCCACCAGAGCCTTGTAAACAACGTATAAGATTTGTAGTTTCTGTTTCCTGGGCAAGAAAAAATATTTTAAAAACACCACAAACTCATTTCATTATTTAAATGAAATAATTCTCGTTGTTTGCAGTTTATCAACAATATTTTTTCCCTGTCTTCTTTTTTCCTTTCAAGGAATCTTCTCCGATGGAGTTATTTTAACATTGTTTTACTTTAAGTTCAAAATAATGTAATACTGGTGAAATGTTATGTTTATTTTCGTTATTAGTGCTAAACTGTACAAAGAAAAATATTATTTATAAAAACTGAAAAAAAACGTACGTCGTATTTAAAAAAAAATAGAAAATAGAAAAATTTATTATCACAATCAGTGTTCTGCGCACCAGACTTACAGAACAACTTCGGGAATTTTATGATGCACATAATCGCTCAACCAACCAATAAATTCGCCGAATTATCGACAAATTCCGAACGCATTTCACGCTGCTCGATATTAAAATAAAAACAAGATAAAAACTATCCATTTCGGGGAAAATATCGCCGTTGTAGTGTTGATGAAGATCCAAATTTATCACTTCGTTAATGGGGATTGTTAGAGATCGATGATCAATGATTATTTAATTCCGAATTTGAATGGTATTGGTCTAGAGGAGATGTTGTTCCAACAGGACGATTCCACATGTCATACAGCCAACGCAACAATCGATTTATTGAGGGAACAATTCGGTGAGAAAGTTATTTCAAGGAACGGAGCTGTTAATTGGCCCCCCAAGGTCATGTGATATCACTCCTTTAGATTATTTTCTTTGGGGTTCTTATCTTAATAATCTTTGGTCTATACCGACAAACGAGCAACTATTGGCCCCTTGGAAGCCAACATAACTCGGACAATTACAGATATAAAACCCCAATTGCTTGAAATGTGGCTGGGCAGAATTGACAGAATGCGTTTTCTCAGAAGTAGCCCCGGCGGATATTTGTCTGAAATTGTTTTCACAAACATTAATGCCATTGAATCTTATTTCATATAGAATAGTTTAAAATCATCTAATTTGGATATTGTTTTATTTGAATTTAAAGTTTGAACGTACTAAAAAAATCACTCTGTGCATACTAAGAATGCCACTGCTGGTAAACATAACCATATTTTTTGATAAAGCTGTGTTAAAAAAAAAATCAGGTAGGTATGATATGGGGACTGCTGACAGAAGTGAAAACTTGAAATTTTGGAATAACTGTGTTTTTTTCACGTAGGTTCGAGGATCTAAACAAATATAGAAAATGGACATTTAGAAAAACTAATTATATTACAATACTTTTTTGTAAGGTTCTAATGGTGAAATTGAATGATATAAGTTTATAAATAATCATTTTGCAAAAAATAACAAAACACGTATTTTATTTCTGACAATTTAAACCAATAAACAATAATTTCGAGAAATTAAATTTATTATAAAATTTTATAGAATTTTTAATTTTAAAATCCGCGACAAAAAATCTATCGAACAACTAGAAATCTGTTTTACCATGCTAGTAAGATAACTCCCAAGCCACTATGAAATATTCATTGCACGATGTTATTCATGCCAGCCATACCGTTTGTTATCATTTTTACAATTTTTCAACAATTTTCAACAATTAAAATAATGATTATCTAAAATACAATTGATATTGCCAGTTTGGCCCAACACGTCACTAGGTGTCGGTGACGCGAGCCCACAAGTTTTGCCCCTACCGAAAATCGCTCAACGAGGCTAAAGAAGTTTTTACTTAAAAAAAATCATTTTCAGCGTATTTTTGAAGAAACCAGATAGTGAAGCTGAATATATAATAGAATCTCCTTTGTGTATTGCTTGCACTGGTTGAACTAGATATGGTTCATTCACATTGATGCGATATTTGACCGACAAGTGCACTTAGTCGATCACCTTGAAATTATTCTGGGATTATTTTCTACTCAATTTAAGATTTAACAATCCTAGTTCATCGTGGTCATCCAGCATTATTATTCTGATCCCATACTATTTTCAAGATTACTAACTGCAATCCACACGGCAAAATGTTCGTCCATGCGGTTAGCGTCAATCGGCATATTTTTGTAAATAAATATGTAAGTTTGTAATAAATATGTTTTGTAATATAATAATGTAAGCAAATAAATTGTCCGCCTCTTCACCATTTTTCTTGGCTTGACCCAAAGACAAATGCATATCAGTTAATTCATCAAAAGTAAAATTATTGATTTTTTTAGTATGAATTTGGTACAAGTACTAAAAACTAACATTCATGGGATACGGCTTGCCATATCCAATATCCAAAATCTTCTAACGAATGTGTGCAATTATGTTTTACTAGTGTAATACAGAGTTACCGAACATTGTAATTATTTCAAAAATCCTACCTCCTACTAAAAATTTAGAAAAGGTACTTTTTATGGACTAAAGACTGTTATTTTTAAAAATTTTATAGGCCGCTTTAAAAAAATACTAATTTAGTATTTCATATTTATAAAAATGGCATCACTACGCCCTATCTACGCCAATTTTCTTTATTTTTTTTAACAATACCACCAAATGATGCCTCGTAACGACGTAGTATTACACCTGCAATTTTCAAGTTTTTATTTCAAACCGCATAAAAATTATTAAAAAATCAATTTAATTTTATTTTAGCTTTTAAAGGGTCATACCTCCATAATTATACCCTATTAACCAAAAGTTAATTATTAAGAAAATTCTCATTATTTGCAATGCTTATTACCGTATTAGGTTTTATCCTGTATATCAGTAATGGTCCCTACAAAATATGCAGTTGGAACCTAAATTTTAATTACCCTGTATAATACAAAACGTTATTCGACAAATAAGTTTATGAGACTATTTTAAGAAAATAAATTTAATATAGAATTAATCGAAACCGTAAATGTGTATTTTTTAATAAAAACTCTCGATACCTTCCGAATGAAAGTTAATTTCCAAAAAATATTAATAGAATTATAGGTTTTCTTTAGCTTCTTATACGCGAGTATATTTAAATATTGCTATATTGTAACAATACTATTCCGTTATTCTTTCTATAACCACAGCAAAAAAGTGTCAAAAAAGGTAAACAATGTCTTTCTGTTTTAATACTGACAATGAAAATATGCGGCAAAAGGCCCACACTAAAAGACAAAACCCAAAAGAAGAAGATTTTGCCTCTGCGCATTTCAAACCTGCCCAATATCGCGATTCTAAATGCTCGGCGTCTCTACATTTATTAATAAAATAACCGATACGAAAATCAAATTTTGAAAACATTTTCAAAAATTATGCTCAATTACTTACTCGTTTAGGGGCCAAGCGATGCACAACACAACGAAAACAAAACATTTTACGATTTTACTTGAGAAAATTCGGAAAAAATTGCGAGCTGACGAATAAGTCACCTTCCGAGACAACCTTCAACTCGCAATTGAGGACCAAATATAGTCGCAAAGTTAGCTTTGTCTTAAACGAATCTATCCGAGACGGATATTTCAAGCCACGAACGTTGCCGGTTCTTGAAAAACATTGTTTAATGGCCGTTTTTTATATATAAACATAAAAAAACCTTGATATTTGATATCGATGAATTTAACATTTTGAAATGAAAAGATTAAACATAATTTTAAAGAAAGGCCATAATACAGAAAGCCGTAAAATATAAAAATGCTAGTTCTTGAAAAAGATTTAGAATATTTATTTTATTCGATATTAAAAATGATCTTGACTTCTCTCTCGTTCCTTGTTTTGATATTAAAAATGTCGATGTTGGTAAACATAACTTAGTCTACTAATAAAACTGGGTTCAAGAAAATATCATTTTATTTTTGCATTAACGCATTTTTGAACGAATCATGTGGCGAGTTTGAAACTTATAATAGGGTTTCTCCTTTCTGTAGGGCAGTGATTTCCAAACTGGGAGACGCAGACTAGTGTAAAAGAATGAGCGAAAACTTTAACAGAAATGTAATCTTCATAACATAAGATACATAAATAAAAAATTAATACAGTGGGAGACAAAAGTTTTGGCAAACTATGTATTTCATATAAAAATTATATCATGTCCTCTAAAATATAAACACAAGTAACTTCAGATTATATTTTTATGTATTACAAACCCATCCATTTGAAAAAAAAAGAAACTAAAACTTTTTAAACACAACAAAAAATATACAGAAATTAGATTCAATCTTTCAGAATAGGTAGACAAAAGTATTGGCACAATATATAGAAAATATATGTCTATAAATAAAAACCTATACTTCATAGAGAGACCTTTCCTTTTTTATGTTTTCAGTAAGTCTTCTCTTGATTGAATATTATTCCATTCTTGCAGAAGTATTTCTTTAAGTTATTTACTTGAACTGTGACGTTTTCTGATCCGTTTGTCTAATTCGCTCCAAAGATTCTCAATAGGGTTGATGTCAGGAGACTGTGGAGGTGTATTTAGAGAATGTGATACATTGTTGACTATTCAATGTTGCACTATATACACTGTATGCTTTGGATCATTATTTTGTTGGAAATAACAATCCTCCGTCAGCTTTAAGTTTTCAGCACTATTTTTAAGTTCTCTTTTAAAATGTTTAAATATACTTTTTTATCCACGATACCATCGATAAATATTAGATTGCTTATTCCCCCTGATGCCATACACCCCCACACTAAGATACTACCACCACTGTGTTTAACGGTTTGATGCTAGTGTTTTAACTCAAATTCCATGTTCGACTTTCTCCATACATGCACATTATTGTTTATTATTTTCTTCTGCTAGCATGGAATCAATTTCAGAAACTAAAGTTTGAGTTTTTGAAATTACACTTCTTTTGGCGCGTTTGAGAAAACAGATTAGAGTATATTTTTATCGGGGGCGAAGTTGCGTGCGCCGATGTAACGCATAATTTATTATTTTCTTTTTAAAATTACTACACCTTCGCCATTTGTCAAGACTTGTTTTTTTATTAATTACGTCAAAGAAGTATAACCTCTTACGTGCGCACTTAAGCACACACAGGCTATTTTTTAATTTCGTTCACTATTTTGCTTTGTTCTCTCTCCGATAGTTTTGACGGGTGTCCGATTCTCGGTTTATCTTTTAAACTGTCAGCATATTCAAGTCTATTTATGACTACTGACAGTAAATGGACTTTTCTAAACACTACTAATGCAATTTCAGAAACGGATTTAGCCTCCTTTCTTAAATGTATAATAATTTTTCGCTCGGACCTTTCCGACCTCGGTTACCTGACCTTTCCGACCCATTGTAACAATTTAAAGGCTGAATAACAACTAAACCACGACGAAACTAATAGTTTAGAATTTCTTATTAGTACAGTCAACTTCTTCAAAAATGTTGTAATTTCTTTGTATTTTTGTACCTTTTCTAAGTAAAAAAAAATAACTGTGTTAATACTCTTGTATAGCTATTCTAAAAGATTAAATCCAATTTTTGTATATATTCTTACTCTGTTAAAAAGTTTTATTTTGTTTAAAAAAATAGTATGGGTATATAATACACAAAATAATATAATTTAATAAAATTTAATAAAATAATAAAATTTTGTGATTTTTGTATTTTTGTGTCCTTTCTAAGTAAAAAAAAAAATAACTTTGCCAATACTCTTGTATAGCTATTCTGAAAGATTAAATCCAATTTCTGTGTATTTTCTTACTCTGTAAAAAAGTTTTATTTTGTTTTAAAGAAAAATATGATTGATATATAATACATAAAATAATATAATAAATTACTTGTGGTTATATTTTACAGAGAATAATACAATTTTCATATGAAATACATAGAGTACCAATACTTTTGTCCCCCACTGTATGTACACTGCAAGGCATACCATTTTTGATATTAAATGTTTTATAATCATGATGATTCACCAAACATTTGATGTGTCATGATTTTTTGACAGCGATAAAAATATCACTGTTATCTAATACCAAGTGTCGAGTGGAGGTCAATAATTCTTAATTTTTTTTATTAGATGGAGCTGGAAACAAGGATCGGTTCACAGTCTAATCTGTTAAGTCATTGTGTTGCTACGACAGTACCTTTCAAAATGCCATTGATGTTTAAACGATTTCGAGTTACCATCATTTTTAGTATGATAAACATGTCGAGTTTCGAAACAAATAAGAACATTTGCGACACATACTGCTTTTCTTGTTCAATCAAAAGACGCGAATTAAAACCGTCGTATACTTGTGAAAACTTACGGTGACAATGTCTCAACGCAAGACGCTTGTCGAAGGATTGTTTTAGACGATTCAAAAGTGGTGATTTCGACTTGAAAGATAAAGAACGCCCAACGGAAAAAATTGAAGATGGCGAATTATAAGCATTATTGGAAGACGATATGCAAACAAATGGCAGAAAAGCTGAATGCTAGTGGCCGAACCGTTTGTGAAGTTTTGCTTTCTCGGCATGAAAGAAAGACTTTTTGCCACAACAAGACCGAATTGCTTTGGAAAGAGGACAATGCTATGTATTTGGTGGGATCAGAAGGGTGTCGTATACCATGAACGTCAGATGAAACAGTTACCGTTCACTACCGTCAACAAATGATCAACTTGAAGCATGCATTGATCGAAAAGCGACCAGAATGGGCTGCAAGACACGGAACTGTGATTTTGCAGCACGACAACGCCTCATTACACACAGCGAAAGCGGTCAGAGAGAACATTTCTGCACTTGGCTGGAAACTCTTGCCCCACCCACCGTACTCATTAGACTTACGTTTTTCTGGAAGGGTATCCACAAAATGCCAGAGAGATGGGAAACATGTGCAGCTGACGATAATGCATACTTTGAACAAACCATTTTTTACCTTTCTCCCAAATTAAACGTGTTTTTTTAAGAAAAAATTAAGAAACTATTAACCGCCACACTTGGCAAAAACAGTACGTTAAAAGTTAGGTTGTTTACAAAGTTGTCTGAAGATATGGAAGCTACCATAATTATTAGTACGAATTATGCCACACTTCTATAGTATTGTGAACTGCGCTGACTACCTCGTGCAAAACTGATTTACATGATGTTTGAACTGAAAGAGATTGCAATTTTTATCTCTTTTGGAACCTTCGGTGTGAAACACTAAATTCAAAGAGATTACCACTAAACACCAAATCACTTTTATAAAACTTGGCACGCGTTTCGCTAACCACGTTAGCGTAATCAGGAGTAAGGAAGATAATTAGATCTCCTAATTGATTGAAGATTATTTAATCTCCTGATGATGCTAACATGGTTAGCGAAACGCGCGTGGAGAGGTTTTATAAAAGTGATTTGGTGTTTAGTGGTAATCTCTTCGAGTTTAGTTGAAAATGATAATGAAGAAGGAAAATATAATTTCGGAATAATAACTTTATTTTTAAACTTGCCTATTTAGGTGACATATTTGCAGAATTTGATGTTTTGAATAGATTCATGCAAGGACCATACTGATTTAAAAAGACAAAGTGAAAGTAGTCTTAAAACTAATTAGTCATAGAAATCAAATTTACAAAAAATGAAGTTCGACATGTTCCCACTTTTAAATGATTTCTGCACTAAAGTCAAGATTGAAGTGAACAAAAATCTATTTAATCAACACTTGAATGGTTTACTGACGTACTTTTCACATTTTTGATAAATATTGAAGAGGAAAAGATTATAAATATCATGCGATTCCTAATTGAAACAAAAATGTACATGTTTACAGTAAAACTCTAATTCAATTCGAATTAAAGACTATAACAATTTGTCAAGCAAAGTAATGTAAGTACTGCTGCCGTTCGCATTATTATTGAGCCCATTTAATGGTAGAAAAAGAGCTGCGAATGGCACTCTCCTCAATAACATCTAGGTTTGATAAACTTTGTGCTAATAAAAAAAGTACCCCCATATGGCTCATCATCTTCCTCAGCTTGGCCCAAATACAAATGCATGTTCAGTTAATTCATCAAAAATAAAATTATTTATTTTTTTCTAACAGGAATTTAGCACAGTAACTTTAAAACTATCCACCTATCATTTATTTGACACGATATGTCATATTCATTATCCAAAACTTACTAAGGAATTTGTGCACTAATGTTTTACTATAGCTCCTACAAAATAAAAGCAGTTGCACGTCTTAAACAGGTGACTGCCAACGTGAAGTCAACATTTTTGACTGCCATGTGGACTGTGGATTGTAATTAAACATTATGGAAATCATTTTTACAATGTAAACTTTAATAACAATTTAAAAAATCAACTCAAAATTAAATGCAAATTACTAAGTAACTAAAAAATTTATAATATTGAAAGTCTTGCAAGTGTCGTCGATTTATCCCTAGATAGATTCAACACATTTCAAAATGTTTCGTTCAAAAACTATCGACATTTTTTAATATTTTAATGGTTATTAAAATAAAAGGATTATAATACCAATGACATTTACTGATATATAATATGCAAGTACAAAACAGAAAAAACAATGAAATATCTGCATGCACTTATATTTTCATTAATCAGAATCTGAAAAATACTGGCAGGAATCACTGCTATTATCAGAACTTTTCAGCAGTGTTTATAATTATCAGAACTTTTCAATCAATATATATGCTCTCTGTCATACCATTTCATGATTTCATTTTCTGTATACCTGATCATATTCCTCCATATCTGAGGAGTAAGAGTGGAAAGTTCCTCACACCACATGTTTATACAGCATTGTTGTATATTACCATCTCTACCCATGTGTTTATTATAGTAATATTTTACAATTCCCCATACAAGTTTAATTGGCTTGAAAATACAGTGGTACGAGGAATATGTAAACCTTTGTGCCCATATTGTTCTGCTAAGTTGTGTACTAAATATTTCCGTGTTTCCTTTAAATGTAAAAATAAACTGTAAGTACCTATGTATAAACTACATATGGAATTAAGAACAGTCTTTCTGCAATTCTTTGATTACGAATACTTAGTGTTTATACATGATATAAATGGTGTCATGAATAGAACTTGTATCCAAAGCTGTAGTATTGGTAACCCTTTTAGAAAAACTATTCTTTCTAGATATTTTAAAACTTCATAGTTCTTCATCTTTTGTAAAATAGTGCTAACAGTGGACATACTCAACCTTAAGGCTGCTGCAACACGCTGAAAAAAAAATACTATACGTTCTATAATATACTACATCCAATTATGACATTAAGAATTACATAGAATTATACTACATGACATATCCAATTATTAGCAATTAAGATATCTATCTATAGCCGGAAAGAATACAGACGCTAAATTTGAAATATATTGAATATATTCCATTTGATTATTTTATTACTTAATTTATGTAGAGGTATTTCTATCGTTCTTGAAAACCGTCATCGATGATGTACAACTTATTTTGTTTTGTTCAGACTTATATAGGCTTATATACTATATAATCAGTTAAAAGCCATTGTTAAGATTTAGTAGCATCTCTGATATACTATTTTGAACAACGAGACAATGATAGTCCATAGTTACCCTTTGCGGCTGTTAAGTTAATTGCTAATAATTGGATATGTTTAGTTTAAGTCATATAGTATATTATAGGAACTGGAATACATTTTTTTAGCATGTTACAGCAGCCCTAAGACTGAGTATGTCCACTATTAGTACTATTTCACAGAAGGTGAAAAACAATGAAGTTTTAAAATCGCCTAGAAATCGTAGTTCTACTAAAAGGGTTACCAATACTGCAGCTTTGAATACAAATTCTATTTGTGACACCATTTATATCATGTATGAACACAGTAAGTATTCGTAACCTAGGAATTGCAGAAAAGTCTATTCTTAATCCCATATGTAGTTTATATATAGTTACTCACAGTTTCATTTTCATTTTCAGGAAGTTTTTCACAAAGTTTTACGTATTCCCCCATACCACTGCATTTTCAACCCAATTGAACTTATATGGGGAATTGTAAAAAATGTCTATAATTAATGCATGTGTAGAGATGGTAATACACAACAAGACTATATAAACATGTAGCGTGAGGGACTTTACACTGTTACTCCTGAGATATGGAAGAATCCCATCAAGCATACAGAAAATGAAATAATGAAATGGTATGACAGAGAACATATACTTGATCAACAAGAAGTTCTTCCGATAATTATCTATACTGCAGATGACAATAGTGATTCCAGAAAGTGGTTTTCAGATTCTGATTAATGAAAATATAAGTGTATGAAGATATTTCATTGTTTTTTTCTGTTTTGTACTTGCATATGATATATCAATAACTGTTACTGATAATTATATAATCTCGTTATTTTAATAACCATTCAAATATTAAAAAATGTCGATGGTTTTTGAACGAATCATTTTACATGTCCTGAATCTATCTAGAGGTATTAAATCGAGGACACTTGCAAGACTTTCAACATTTATTCTACTTTTTCAGTTACTTAGCAATTTGCATTTAATTTAGAGTTAATTTTTTAACTGTTATTAAAGTTTAAATTGTAAAGATGATTGGCTAAGGTAAGATTATAATGTTTAATCACAATCTGGCAACAGGGCAGTCAAAATGTTGATCACGTGCTTAATGACGTTCAACTGCTTTTATTTTGTACGAGCAATAGTTATATTAATACTGCAGAGTTATCGAAAATTGTCAAATTATCTCAAAAACCGTGCTTCCTACTAAAAATTTTTAAAAAAGTACTTTTTAATAGGACAAAGACTGTTATTTTCAAAAAATTTACAGGGTGCTTCAAAAACACCAATTTACTATTTTTTATTTTTAAAAATAACACCACTATCCACTATCTATCGCACTTTAAAATATGCCTCGTAGCGACTTTATTTCAAACTGTTTTAAAATTAGTAAGAAATTTCTAATTTAATTTTAGAGCTTTGCAAGGTCATGCCTCTATAATTACACCCTACCAATCAAAAATTAATTTTAAAAAATCATCATTTGCAGTGCTTATAACAGTATTATGTTTTGTGACAGCGTTACGTATTATCTTGTATACCACTCCCTTAATGGTCGTTATAAAATATGTACTTGGAACTTCGATTTTAATTACGCTGTATAATACAAAACGTTAATCAACAAATAAGTTTATACGACTATTTTAAGAACGAAAATTTAGTATAGAATTAATTTAAAACCGTAAATGTTAATTTTTCAATAAAACACTGAATACTTTCCGACTGAAAGTTTAATTTATTCAATTTAGGAAAAATATTAATAGAATCATAATTTTTCTTTACCTTCTTATACGCAAGTATATTTAAATAATACTAGTCAGTTATTATTTATATAACCACCATAAAAAAAGTGACAAAGGTAAACAATGTCTTTCTATTTTAACATTGACAAAAACGTGCGGCAAAAGGCCATCGACACAAAAAGAAGAAGATTTTGGGTCTGTGTATTTCAAACCTGCTCGATATCGTGATTCTAAATGCTTGGCATCGCTATATTTGTTAATGAAATAACCGATAAGAAAATCAAGCTTAATTACTTACTCGTTTGGGGACCAAGCGATGCACAACACAACGAAAAAAAAAACATTTTACGATCTTACTTGAAAATTCGGGAAAAATTGCGAACTGACGCATAAATCATCTTCCGAGACGACCTTCAACTCGCAATTGAGGAACAAAGATAGTCGCAAAGTTACCTTTGTCTTAAACGAATCCGAGACGAATATTTCAAGCCACGAATGTTGACGGTTTTTAAAAAACATTGTTTAATGGCCGGTTTTTTTATATCAAAACATAAAACAACCTTGATGTTTAATATCGACAAATTTAGTATTTTGAAATGAAAATATTAAACATTATTTTAAAGAAAGGCCCATAATACAGAAAGCCCTAAAATATAAATATGCTAGTTCTTGAAAAATATTTAAATATTAATTTTATTCGATATTAAAACTGATCATGACTTCTCTCTCGTTCCTTCTTTTGATATTAAAAATGACGATGTTGGTAAACATAACTTGGTAATAAAACTGCGTTCAAGAAAACATCATTTTCAGCACATTTTTGAAGGAATCATATGGAGAATTTGGAACTTATAATATGGTCTCTCTGTAGGACAGTGATTTCCAAACCGATAGATGCAGGCTGTATATATCAGGCGTGGCGGTCAATAATTCTTAATTTTTTTAAGAAATGGAACTGGAAATAAGATCGGTTTACAGTCTAATCTCTTACATAATTTTGTTGCTACGACAATACCTATCAAAAAACCATTGATGTTTAAACCATTTCGAGTTAGCGTCATATGTTTTCGTGTGATAAACATGTCGAGTTTCGAACCAAATAAAGAGCATTTGCGGCACCTACTGCTTTTCTTGTTCAGTCAAAAGAAAGACGCAAGTGAAAGTCATGAATACTTGTGAAAACTTACGGTAACAATGTCCCAACGCAAGACGCTCGTGGGCGTTGGTTTAGACGATTCGAGAGTGGTGATTTCGACGAAAGACAAAAAACGCCCAGGTTTACCGAAAAAAATTGAAGATGCCGAATTGTAAGCACTGATGGAAGAAATTTATGGCAGAGAAGTTAAATGTTAATCGCCGAACCATTTGTGATCTTCTGTATGCCATGGAAAATATTTAGAAAGCAGAAAAATGGGTAACACATCAGCTGAACGGTGTGCGAAGTTTTGCTTTCTTGGCATGAAAGAAAGACTTTTTTGTATCGGATCGTGAGTGGAGATGAAAAATGGATATATTTCGAGAACCCAAACAGCAAAAAATCATGGGTTGACCCAAGGCAACATCGACTGAATCGCTTTAGAAAGAATACAATGCTGTGCATTTGATGGGATCATAAGGGTGTCGTGTACCCTTAGCTTCTGAAACCAGGTGAAACAGTTAATACCGTTCGCTACCGTCAACAAATTAACAATTTAAACCATGCATTGATCGAAAAGTGACCAAAACAGGCTACAAAACACGAAAAAGTGATTTTGCAGCACAACGCATCTCACACATCGAAACCGGTCAGAGACACCATTTATGTACTTGGCTTGTAACTCTTGCCCCACCCGTCATACTCACCAGACCAGACTCATACTCACCAGAGTCATACTCACCAGACTTCTTCCGACTACCACTTGTTTTCATCAATGTCTCACACACTTTCCATGAAACATTTCAAGAATTACGAAGATATCGAAAAATGAATTGATATCTGAACCATCTCAAAAGTTGTACTGTTTTTCTGGGAGGGCATCCACAAATTGCGAGAGAGTTGGAAAAAATGAAAAATGTGCAGCTAGGGATGGCGCATATTTAGAATAAATAATTTTTTGCCTTTCTCCCAAATAAAAAGTAAAAGCAAAAAGCAGTTCAAAGAGTGTTTGACCTCAAAGAAGATATTGCAATTTTCCTTGATGAAAATGCCAATGAAGAGACAAGTTTGTTGAAGAATAATAACTTTATTGTTAAACTTGCCTATTTGATTGAAATTTGTGGAAAATTGAATGTTGAATGAATTTAAATAAATGTATGCAAGGACTACAAATACATTAACTGATTCAAAAAGACAAAATGAAAGCATTTATAAAACAATTGGAGTTATGGAAATCAACTTAATAAAAAATTAAGTTCGACATATTTCCAATTTAAATGATTTCTGTACCAGAGCCAAGATTGAAGTAAACAAAAATGTATTTACTGAACAGTTGTATAATTTGCTAATGCACTTTTCACATTATCTTGATTTTACAAAAATCGCATAGATACAGAATCAATTTGTCGATGAACGGGATAATGAATTTGGATTGCCAACTACTGAAAAGGAAAAACTGACAGAAATATCATCCAATAGTTCATCGAAACAAAAATTTCACAGTGAAACCCTACTTCAATTTTGGTTGAATCGAATTAAAGAATATATTTTCTTGAGCAAAGCAATACTGCTGATATTCGTAACATCATATTTATACGAAACTGTATATAGCTGCAATGAAATCAAGTTATCGAGCTCATTTAGTAGCAGAAAACGAGATACGAATACCACTCTCCTCAATGACATGTAGATTTGATAAACTTTGTGCTAATAAACAAGCATATCCATCTTCACCATTTTCCTCAGCTTGACCCAAATACAAATGTATGCGCAGTTAATTTATTAAAAGTAAAATTATTTATTATTTAACATGAATTTAGCACAGGAACTTTAAAATTTGACTAGTTATCATTTATTTGGCACGATTTGTCATATGCAATATCTAAAACCTACTAATGAATTTGTGCACTAATGTTTTACTAGTATACTGCAGAGTTATCGAAAATTGCGCTAAAATGTAGAAAAGGTACTTTTTATGGACAAGACTGAAATTTTCAAAAAATACCAATTTACTATTTTTTACTTATAAAAATGACATCATTACCCCCTATCTACGCCACTTTTTCCTTTATTTTTTCAGCAATACCAAAGTATGCCTCGTAGTAACCAAACCATTTTAAAATTATTAGGATATTAATAAAGAAATTTTAGTGCTTCGTAGAGTCATGCCTCTATAATTACACCCTATTAAACAAAAGTTAATCAAGAAAATTTTCAACATTTGCAGTGCTTAGTATCGTATTAGGTGTTGTGAAAGCATTACAGATTACCTGTACATCAGTAATGGTCCTTATAAAATATCTACTTGGAACTTAGATTTTAATTATCCTGTTTTAATACAAAACGTTATTCAACAAAAAAGTTTATGACACTAGATATTTTAAGAAGGATAATTTAGTACAGAATTAATCTAAAACCATATAGTTCGTACAAAATAAAATCCGATGAAGTTCATCGATGACGCTGTTGAAGAACATCAGAAACACCACTACACAAATTAAATAATAAAATAATCAAATGTACTCAATAAATTTCAAATTTATTGGCTGTATTCGGTTGCCAGCAGCATATGCGACGTTGTTTCACATTTTTCGTGTTGATATTTATTGATACATTTGGAGGTTATCCCATATGTACATAATACAATATATCTGAACGTTTACTTTGATTTTTTTACCTTACGATCGAAAACAGTTCTTTTAAAAACCACGACAGTGTTATAATTGTCAGAACAGTAATTGCAAAATGCCAAAGCAGTTAAAAAGCCGTTGTCAAAAATTGGTAGCATCTCTGATACAGAGTAAAAACTACCAAAGTTGACAGTAAAAGATAAATCAATTCTGCTATTGGAACCTTTGGTGTGAAATACTAAACTTGAGATTAAATTGATTAAGATGAGATTTAAAAGATTAAATCATCTCCTGATGATGCTAACATGGTTAGCGAAACGTGCGTCGAGCAGTTCAAAAAAAAGTGATTTGGTGTTTAGTGGTAAATCTCTTCAAGTTTAGTAAAAGGTGTGTTAAAGTTACATAACAATGTAAAAAAATATGTTTTGATTGACATTTTTTATTAGAAATTTACTTCATTAGAATTACTTCATGCTGGCAATGACGATGGATTTATTGAGGGTGCTAAGACCATATTTCCTTAAAAACCGAGCTTACTGATTGCCATGGTGAAATAAATCAGGAACATTTCTTGAAATGATTTGAAAACCAATTATTAAAAAACTTAAGTAAACTCTTTAATTTTTATGGATAATGCACCTTATCAGCATGTTATTAACCAAAAATACCAAACATCTCATTGACTAAAGCTGCCATTCAAGATCGATTAACTAATAATAATATTGCATATTCAATCGAAATACTTAAAATTTAGCTCTTAAGATACTCTTAGGATACTTTTCAGAAATAAACCAGCTTAGAAATATTTAATAGACAACTTAGTTGATTAATATGGACACAAAGGTTTACATATTCCCCATATCACTGAATTTTCAACCAAATTGAACTTATATGGGAAATTGTAAAAAATTACTATCACAAACCCATGGATAGAGATGGTAATAGATAACAAGAGTGTATAAACATGTGATGTGAGGGGCTTGTGGATCATCCTGAGATATGGAAGAATATGATACAGAAGCATACAGAAAATGAAATATGACAAAGCATATACTTGATTAAAATAGAAGTTCTTCCTTTAATTAATAGTGGTGACTCCAGCCAGTAGAACATTTCAGACCCCAATTAATGAAAATATAAGTGCATGCAGATATTTCATTGTTTTTTCTGTTTTGTACTTACATATTTTATATCAATAAATGTCATTGGTAATTATATAACCTTTATATTTTAATAACCATTCATATATTAAAATATTTGGATGGTTTGTGAACGAAGCATTTTGAAATGTGCTAAATCTATCTAGAGGTACTACATCGACGGCACTTGTAATACTTTCAAGATTTATTATAATTATTTTTAGTTAGTAATTAGCGTTTAATTTAGAGTTGATTTTTTTAATTACTATTAAAGTTTAAATTGTAAAAGTGATTCGCTGAAGTAAGATTATATTTAATCACAATCTCGCAATAGGGCAATCTAAATGTTGATTACGTCCTTAATGATGTGCATCGGACTGTATTTTGTATGAATTAATTTTCATTTTTCAATAAATGTACTGAAGACTTTCTTACAATCTAAATTGAATTAATAAAAGTTTGATCGGTTTAATTTTTTTTGTTCAGTTTCGATTGACAGAAAAATATTAATAGAATTATACGTTTTCTTTACTTTCATATACGCGCGTATATTTAAATAATGCTACGTTTTATTAACACTAATTTGTTCTTATTTATATAATCACAGTAAACAATAACCTTTTTCTACTTTGACACTGACAATAAAAACGTGAGGTAAAAGGCCATCAACACAAAAAGAAAAGTATTAGCGTCTGTGCCTTTCACACCTGCTCATATAGCAGTTCTAAATCTTCGGCGTAGCCATATTTGTTAATAAAATAACCGATAAAGAAAAATCAAGTAGCAAAGATTATAAAAATTACGCTTAATTACTTACTCGTTTGGGGCCTAAGCTATACACAACACAACGAAAACAAAAAAACGATAATTTTACTTGAGAATAATCGAGAAAAATTGCGAGCTGACGAATAAATCATCTTCCGGGACGACCTTCAATTCGCAATTGAGAATCAAAGACACTCGCAAAGTTAGCTTTGCCTTAAACGAATCTGTCCGAGACCAGATATTTCAAGCTACGAACGATACCGATGCTTGAAAAACATTGTTAATGGCCATTTTTTTATGTCAAAACAAAAAAAAACCCTTGATAATGGATATGGATAAATGTAATATTTAAAATTTAAATGTTAAACTCTATTTTGAAGAAGGTCTATAATATATAAAAATTCATAAAGTATAAATAAGTTCAAGTTCAAAAAAATTCAATAAAGTATAAATAGTTCAATAGAGTAAATAATAGTTTTTGAAAAAAATTAGGATATTAATTTTACTTCAAGTTAAAACTCTCGTTCTTTCTTTTTAATACATAGTAAAATAATTCAGGCCATTATTGATTTAAGCTTTTAAATTGTTGAATTTTATAAAACTCACATAAAAAATATATATGAGACTTTTTAATTAAAATTTTTCATTTCAACAATAAAATATAGAACATTTATATAGACACCTTCACCATTTTGTCATGAATAGCATATCAAGAAAAACGACAATTTTAATGTTTAGTACTGATGCCAACGTCTGTTACCCATAGGTGCCTGAGCTAAAAATAGTTAAACACTAGTTTTATAAATGAATTGCCCACCCTCTCATCACACTACACGGTGGAAAATCAAAATCGGTTTCTTAAGTTACGAATCTTGTGCATGATGAATCAATTTATTTCCTTTGTTAAAATTAGGGTCATGAAAAAAATTAGTCATGAATTTTTAAGAAAATAAAATAATGTAATTTTAAGTATAAATATATTTGCAAATATGTTTCCATTTGATATAAGTAATATTATGTTTCTAGGCCTTAATTAAAACCACTGTACACAAATTTAAACAAAAAGTACAACTTTTACAAAATGTAAAGTGCTCGTTAAGTTAAGAACACCTTAATTGACACTGGATGGCATTAAGACTCGAATAAAAAACAAAACAAACTCCTAGCACCTACGATTTTCATAACAATCAGTACTATTATAATTATTAAATAAAGCGTTCAATCCATACTCTTATATATTTCTACTTTTTTTTGCGTGGTAACGAACAGGTACCACGGAATCTTTCGCTTCAAGTTAACCGGCGGATAAAAAGTCCGACCCTGAACTATACTACGGTTAAATGTATTGCATTTTGTGTGTACATCTAGGTTTATCCTGAAGAAAATTGTATTGCTTTTCAGCTTTTCTTAGGAGAGATTGCAGCATTTGTCTGCGAACACACACTGCAACACACACACTGCAATCTCAATATCTTTCTAACTGAAATCCATATTCTCTTTAAAAAAATTATAAAAACATTTTACTCAGAGCGACTTTGAAATAGGAACTATTAAAATATATTTTCAATAGCACGTTTGAATACACTTAATACAAATAGGAGAACGAGTGACAGACATTTCTAGATGATTGTATCATTCTAGTTCTTTTTTAACTTACCTTCACTGCTTTAACAATTAATATTAATTCAAGAGTTAACAGTTGACAGGTCCGTATTCATCTCGCACATGTATGATTTTTATAGCCACTGAAATGGTTCAGTATGTTATGCAGTAGCTGCTAAGTAAATAGAAAAATCAAAACCATTCAATTCGAAGTGGATAGAAATATGTCGATGATTTGTTGGAACATGGTATAGCCAAAGTGGCTCTTAAAACCGAGAAATTGATGTTTGAATGAATTTCATAACATCCTACTTGACAGTGCATAAATTTCATTGAAACAATACATATAAAGGATTTTTTTTTAATTACAATTAAAGAATTAAGTTATAAAACTTTTAAATGTAAATTAAATATACCTTCGCCATTTTGTCACGAATTGCATTTGAAAAAAATAAGACACTTTAATAACTGGTACATAATACTAATATGTGTCAAACAATGAAAAGAATTTACTTTATACGTATATAACATAAATTAGCTGTAAAGAGAAAATCATATCAGAAGCAATGTTAACCAGTTGTAACACTTGTATGTATGTGGTACAAGCAAAATTGAAGTCGCAATCACCCGATACAAATCCCATTGAGAATGTACGGTCGTACGGTAAGAAACGTTTAGATTTGGATTAATATATTTCACAAAAAAAATTGTTAAACTCAAAGAGATTTACCACTAAACAGTAAATCATGTCTGTTTAACTTTTCGACGTGCGTTTCTCTAAACATGTCAGCATCATCAAGAGTCGATTCAATCTAACTCTAAAACTAAGCTATGTTCTGTTTATATGACAATCGTGCCAAATGACGCGTGTACAAATCATAAACCGTGAAGTTAATCAAACGTTACATTAAAAATTCAACAAGTTAACTGAATAGAATAGGTCCTCTATCTCGATTGATTGATATTGATTAATTTTTCTTTGAAAGATAGACAGTTATGACAAAGAATTAAAATTAATTATGGAGATAGCTGAAGTGAATGGTTATAATAAGAATATTGTAGATATATTAATTAAAAACAAAAGTTTAGGAAATTATTGAAAGAATATTCAACTTTTGACAAAACAGAACACAATTCAAAACAATGCCGTTTGATGTAAAATTAGCCTAAGAGCTAGACAAGATTTTGAAAAAAGTAGACATTAATGTAGTGGAAGATGGGAGTAACAAAAGCTATTTAAAAAAAGGATATTGTAAGTGGAATGGAATTTGGATAAAGGACTCCATATTAAAGTATAAATAAGTTGAAGTTCAAAAAAATGCAATAAAGTATAAATAGTTCAATAGAGTAAATAATAGTTTTTGAAAAAAGGATATTGTAAGTGGAATGGAATTTGGATAAAGGACTCGCGAAAATAAACGTCGGGGCAATGGAGAGTTCAACACCGATCCCATTCAAATGTCAATGGATAAATAAATATTTCTTTCGATTCATGACACTTACTAATACTCGTGAATATCAGTGGTCAAAAAAATAATATCAATAACGTAAAGTTTGTAGAATGAAGCACACCGCTCACTTTTACACTCTAGGTTTTTACGTTCTCAATTCTTCCGACGCCCTGAAATTCAACAGGGTCTTCTTTATTCGCAGTGTGATACTAGTACTCCGTCAACTTGAACATGGTGTGGAGGGCTCTGCACGTCGGCCATCTGGTGGCGATGTTGGGTTTTTTGTCGATCGAAACAAACCAATCTGTAAAATAATATAACAAATATACTTATATATGTTGCATATCAATATAATACTGATAACCTTATTGACAAAGTATTTGAAATACCATTTGGATATAAAACTAACTTATATTCAAAGTAAATACCACATTCCACCATCTGATCCGATGAAACTTATTAGTAAGTGGTCACAAGGGTAAACAGTTAAAAATCTGCTTTATTATTAAAAATTAATATCGCTGTATTTTGCGACTTTAAGAACATCTGCTATTAGAAAATTTAAATTTAATATTTTCCCTCATATGCTTTTATAGAGCCAAAAAAAAACGTAATAAAGAAGTGGAAACCTAGGCCAACCAAGAAACTTGATTGTTATTAGAAAATATCTTCAAAACCTAATTGCAAAAATCAACTTATCTCGACCTGCTATTCGACAGATATCCACCACCACCACCACTCTATATGCAAAGGTTATATTATTTTTAAACTAGTGTATCGCCTAGCATGTAGAACTATCAAATTGTACCAGCGAAATTACAATATTGGTCTAACAAACTCTAGAAGAGCCCTTGAAATCTACAGCTATAAAATGTAGTCTAACTTTTTTTCAATTACCTCTCTCTATAACATCTTCAGAATATTTTTTGTTGCTAGAAAATCCTCACAAAATATACTGGGCCTCCTATACTAAATCTAAAAGTTCTCTGACAACCTCATTCAGATAGAAGGGCTCTAACACTAGAGTCATGTAAAGGTCTAACGGTTAGTTTGGAAACTAGACCAAAGAAAAGATATTAAAAATAGAAAATGGACCTTCCTTGAAAAATATTTTTTGTTTGTTGATATAAATGATATTTGTATAATAAACTGATTTTTTGTTAGTAGATATAAATGATGATTAAACAAATAGTAAACCAGAGAATAATGCCATATATTAAAGAAAGAATGGAGGAATATCAATCAGGGTTTAGAACTTGCACCTAACAATATATCAGTTATTTATAGTCCGTCAAATAATGAAGAAAATAACATAATTTAATTTGATGCTCTTTACTTAAGATGTTCATAGACTTCACACAGGCGTACGACCGGGTACAAAGGGCAGTGGTGTTACGAGGCCATGAAGGAAATGGGAACACCAGCTAAGCTTATTAGATTAACCCGGATGACGATGCTTGACTATAAGGCAGTAGTAAAAATTCAACAACACCAGAATAGAATAGAGGATTGGGGAAGGTTTACGATAGAATTTGGATTGGCACCAATACTATTTAACAGTATTACAGTATAACTGGTAATATTTTGTTTCGTTATATAATTTAATAAAAATCGTATCGTACCTTCACTGAAGCATAATGCAGTGGCGTTTGCAACGAATCATTTGTAGCATTAATATCTGCTTCGTGGTCTAATAAAACATTGACTACCTCTCGATGGCCATTTTCACTTGCCAAATTTACAGCGGTGCATTGTTGCGTCGTTTTTCCTTCGGGGATTTGATCTATTCTTTAGCAATACGAATACGATATGGTCGTATCCCTGTTGCGCAGCGCAATGTAACGGGGTGTGTGAATCGTAGTTGGTTGCAGAGACGTCAGCACCCGCATACAGAAAAATTTCAACAGCATACTAATTTCCGCTCTCTGCTACATAATGTAGTGGTGTAGAACAATAGTTGTCACGATGATTCACTCCTGCACCACACTGCAGTAACTTGGTAATCGATCCATGCCCTCCTTTTCTTCCACTTAAATGAAGAGGCGTTGAATTGTAACTATTTCTGGCATTCACGTCAGCTCCTTTCACGAGCAAGAAGTCAATGATTTCCTCGTGGTTATTCTGGGCAGCCAAATGAAGGTGTGCGTTATTATATGAATCCTTGACATCGACACTGACTAACTTTTAACAAATCTTCGACTAAGCATTTTAGAATTGGTAAATAATCGTTAATTGTTGAATTAAAAAGCTCATCGGCGTTGTGAAACATTGATGTCATGGCGAATAACTGAACAACTTTAGTTTTGTAATAATTTCCTATAGTCTGGTATTTCTCAAAGCCATTGGGAAATACCGAGTTATCACTCCAATTATTATGACTCAATACAACGAGAAAAGATAGCTTAATATAAGAAAAAAGTATTTTTAAAGTATATTATTAATTATATACATAATACAATAAGCGTTTGCTAATAGGACATTATATTGATAAACAGCTAATCAATTTTGTGTTTTACTGGTTGCATAAAACAACGAAAAACTGGAGATGCAAGAAGAAAATACGTCTTCCAAATAATTGTAACTTCGTTGATTTTGGATATAATAAAAATATTTAATAAGTATTTTTATATTATTTAACGTATTCGCATTCCCGAAGCATTATACCTGGAAACTTCCACGTAGCACTTTGTGGATCGTACTTGAAGCACCAAATCTCATCAGCAGTTACAATCGATTCCATGAGTGTACAGTTCCGCCTGGCTGTTTTAATAAGGTCGTTGCAATGTTCAGCGCGAGCAATTTCTTGGTCCTCATTTAAAGGTGAGGAACAAATCAAGCACAAACTTTCCGTTTGTTTAAATACTTTGTCAAAATTTCGTGCATCAGGTCTTTGTTAATATTTAATTCTTCTGCTATACATCTTACAGTCGAACTCATATCGTAGGCGAAAATTTCAGGCACTTCTTCCACCAACTCATCGCGATTTTTGTTTTTTGGTCGGCCTGAAGACGAAGTGACAAAAGGTACTGTCACTTTAAGCGCTATAACTTGACAATGCGTTGATGAATTCTAATGATGGCGGTCTCGTTTTATAGAGGAGATATATCATATATGTTTTCAATAGATGGCGCTGATAGTTTTCTTGAAATTTAAAAAGTTCCATTTTGTGATATCTGTGTATGTAATATATGTACGTCACACGTTATATATTCTAAATTAATAGATATCAACATACTATAAAAATATATCAAAACTGCTTTCAATTCTTCTATTGGAATCTCTGGCGTGAAACAATAAATTCAAAGAATTTCCCATTAAACATCAAATTACCATGTTAGCATCAACAGATGATGAATTTGAGATTAAATCATTTCCTGATGAAACTGACATGGTTAGCGAGCCGTGCGATGAGAAAATAAAAATAAGTAGTATGATGTTTACTGGTAAGTAAGACTATTTTATTTATGGTAAATATCCCGATAATATATTTCATAATAATAGTCAAGATTCGCGAAAAAACTAGAACGCACTGCACTGTCTAATGATATGGCATTTTTCGAATCTTGGCATAGGACCTGACCGATAATTACTGAGTCCGTAGATGAAAACAAACTCAAGGACTTCATAAACACCATGATGTCTGATGCCACTCTTAACCTAATCGAAAAAAGACGTACACTCAGAAAAATAGGTATATGGTCAGAGGAACATCGTCTTAAATACTCCTCGCTAGATTGAGAAAGCCAGCGAGCCTGCATAAGCCATGAAAGATAAAAATTAGAACATGAAAAAAACTTGTCGAGAACTGCAGTAATATGAAACTTCAAATAATATCAAAGACCTCGATAAAACTGGAGAAGATAATACAGGATGCACAAAGCGAAAAAATAAATATCCATGGCATTTTAACTTAATGGAAAAACTATTAAGTAAACTCTTCCAAGATGTGTATAAGCCCAGCATATCTAATTTGGAAACAGGTGAACCTGATATTTTAAAACTAGAAATCAAAAATGTTATACGCAGTCTAAAAAACGATAAGGCCCAAGGATTGGATGTCAGCAGGGTTACAACAGAAGTGATTAAAACAATGGGTGTAGTAGGAATAGACATGTTTCACAACATCTGTCAGAAAATGTTGGATACAGGATTGTGGTTACACAAAAAAAAGGGACTAGAGAGAAATACGAAAATTATCGCTTTATCGTTCTTATTCCACGTCCACTTATTGTCCCATAGCAGGGACGATTCGTATCAGAGAAAGGTACACGTAAACAAATATTCAACATTCGACAAACAATCGAAAAAGCTAGAGAAGCCAACCTTCTTGTATAACTCTTTTTCGTAGGCGTTTGATAGTCAGTAATGGGAGAAGTTATGGCAAATTCTGCAGGAAATGGGAGTATCAGATCACCTGATTATCTCAATTTGCTATGTATAAGAAAAAAACAGAGCAGTGGTGAAAATAGAAGATCGATGAGTTTTACTTCAATGAAGGAACAATATAAGGATGCTTCCTATCGCCAGTTATATTCAGTATTTATGGTGAATATATTTTGCGTAAAGCTTTCGACGATTGAGCGAAAAGTATCAGTATTGACTGCATTAAATTAACTAACTTAAGATATTCCCATGGCACTACACTTCTTACGAGATCGGCCGAGGAACTGACTTTAATTATCAAAAAAATAAAGTATGAAAGCCGTCTTTACGGACTAGAAATAAACGAGGAGAAAACAAAATTAATGATTATCGACCATCACCACAGCAATGACACGCCCAATATCGGACAAATGGGTCCCTTTAAGTTGATGAGCCAATCAGCTATAACATCAAACGAAGGTGGTAGCATTCATGAGATCAGGAGAAATTACGAAATGGCAAGAAATACAATATAAAATTTGCAGATCTGGAGGGGCAGAGTGTAATACAGAACACAAAGAAACAGATAATAAAAATCTAATTTTTTTCAGTATTGCTATATTCCTCTGAAACATGAAATCTTTATTGGTTATTTTCAACTTTACTACTGAAGACGGTTTCTTAGCATTCGGTGGATTTGTGCAGGGACGAATGGATAGTTCTAGATCAAGATCTCCAAAAAGATGGATGAATAAGATACCTAACTGGTACATTTCTACAACATGCAACTAAGGAATCCAGAAATAGAGAACGCTGGCGAAAAGTATGTAAACGAAATGAGTTTTCATAGGTTATGATTATTCTGTGATGAATACTTCAATATTTCATCAACGAATTATTCTTAAGGCCCTCGAAACACACAATCTAATATTGGAAGAATAATTTTCAAACTGCTTGTTATAAAAAATAGCAAAATGGCACAAAAACGTCGAGAAATGTTTTATAAAACAAATTAGCTTTTTCAACGCTTGCCATTGAAATGTAGGTTTGAGAAAAAGAAAAGAGGCTTTTGCAAAAAGCCTCCATTCAAAATTTCCGCCAGTCTATGTACTGACCATTTCCGAAACGTGCCGAATGCTTCCGAGGTTTCGGTGATTTTTAGCGACGTCTTTTTAAACTAAAGTTATAGCCTATTTATTGAGGAAAGAAACTAAACCTAAAGATGTCATTCAGTGGATTTAATGTGCTGCATTCTGTTACTGTAATTAGTTATGCAACGTAACATACCCAGCGTTTGGCTTGTTACGAGAGATATGAAAAAAATTAGGATGACGCAGAATGCGAACAGGTAGGTTTTTGTATAAAAGCATTATTAAAACAACACTGAAAGATACAAAACGGCTTATAGTAGTTTTTGTCCACCCTGAGTTAGGGAAATAGTTATAGTAACAATAGCTAAAACAAAATCCATCACAATTCAATACCATTAGTGCAACCAGGTATATCGCGATGAGCACTCGTTTAGCATCTTAACAATTGGCAATAGGTTTGTTCTAGCAAAGATTTAAAACTGTTTCAAACGGTTCCAAATCGTCCGGAGTTTGTGCGGATGACTGAAACATTCGCCTACGCAAACTCCGGACGATTGCTAGAATGATGAAATCTTTGCTAGAACAAACCTAATATTATTAATTTTTGGCGAAAAAGGCATCAATCGCATATTGCTAATATTTTTAATCTATAATCAAATGGGCTTTTTACTTACTAATTCAACTACCTTTCTTCCAGAATAGTCTGCTGCTGTTCTATGTTCATTAAATAATTTTTTTGAACACTTTCCTCTTAATGCTCATGGTTTTCATTATACTTTTGTAATTGTAATAAACATATTTGCCAATATCCAAGCCATTCATTTAGCTTTACACCTCTTAACTTGACTTTCTTTAGCATTTTTCTAAAATATTGTCAAGACAGTGTTTTAAATTAAATATCAGGTATGTATATCTACTTTTTGGTTAACCAAAAAAACCTTTTTACATAATTTATTTAAATAAAAAATCATCCTATTCCAAATATTTTCTTAATTTTATTTAAAAATTATATATAATCAAAATCTTATTTTTTTTATCAATATATGATATTGATAAAATTTATAAAGCTACAGCTAAATTAGTCATTTCTTCTTTCAATTCATTAAATGAATCCTCATAGTCATCATTCGGCCTTATTAATACTGTGAGGCAGCCTCTTTTAACACCCATTGCAGCTCCTAAATCTTTTCGACTAGGGATATATACATAAGGTATGTTTTTATCTTCACAAACACCTGGTAAATGACACATAATATCAATTGGGGTAACATCTCCAGCAAAAATAACCAATCCAGTTTCTCCTTTTCTTATTCGGGTTTGAACATCTTTCAAACCACATCGAATAAATGTTTTATGTTTTACAGCTGCAAAAAGAATTGCAAACTATTTAATAATTCAAACATATTAAAGAAATTACCTTTCTTAATCAATTTATAACAACGTTTAGCCAATTTTTTGGAA
Organism: Cosmopolites sordidus; assembly: GCA_031761425.1. Taxonomy (NCBI): domain Eukaryota; kingdom Metazoa; phylum Arthropoda; class Insecta; order Coleoptera; family Curculionidae; genus Cosmopolites; species Cosmopolites sordidus. The sequence continues at coordinate 1,196 of JARFXV010000100.1, read as the reverse complement.
GCCATAGGTTTAGCTATTACATTGCAATTGGCTACTTTTTCTTCGTATGACAATTCTTCAGTCTGCATGCTAGCATCTCCTTCTACAACACTTTCTTCGGGTTCTGATTTTATTTTACCCATCTTCAGTTAAATAATACACGTGAAAAGGAATAACAAGTAAATGTTTGTAAGGTTATGATGACATGATCTTCTTTAAGTATAGTATTCTTTCCAGCGCAAAATTGGCAGGGCTCATTTCAGTGCTGAAGATGTAGATAAATGCACTAACCTATCTCTTTCAAGATTAACCTCATTTCACTTATCCATGTGATATAAACACTATCATAAAATGGCGAAAAACAAATTAAGTACTGATAAATCTATAAAATAAACAATTAATACAAAAATATTACTATTATTTTAGAGAAACAATCAAAGCGTCAGCCTGCACGGCAGAGATATAAAATAGAGAAAAGGGTTCGAGATCATAACAGAAAGATGAAAAGGGAAGCTAAAAAGAATCCTAAACGAAACAAACCAAAAATGGTTCAAGTACCAAACATTTGCCCTTTTAAAGAAGATATTTTAAAGGAAGTAGAACTTTTAAAAAAGCAGAAGGAGGAAGAGAAGCAAAGACAAAAGGAAGCTGCTAAATTAGAAAAGGAAAAAGAGAAAGAAAATTTAAAAAATGGTGGACTAGCTGGCTTGGTAAGTGACTTGGTTTAGTTATTTAAAGAAAATTATATATATATATATATATATATATATATATATATATATATATATATATATATATATATATATATATATATATATATATATATATATATATATATATATATATATATATATATATATATATATATATATATATATATATATATATATGTATATATATATATATATATATATATATATATATATATATATATATATATATATATATATATATATATATATATATATATATATATATATATATATATAATATATATATATATATATATATATATATATATATATATATATATATATATATATATATATATATATATATATATATATATATATATATATATATATATATATATATATATATATATATATATATAATATATATATATATAGTATATATATATATATATATATATATATATATATTATATATATATATATATATATATATATATATATGCTATATATATATATATATTA